>CM068833.1:47472585-48672585 GCA_028554795.2 Sinohyriopsis cumingii
AGATAAGAAACATAATAATATTATTACAAAAACAAACATGAAATTAGAAAAACACTATATAAAAAAAAAGACATGCTGAGAATATTTCAGGTAGGAAACATTAATAGGTCTTTAAGTTAGTTCTTGCTGTCGAAATAAGTGAGTTTTGAGAGCCCTCTTGAATGTGATCACTGTGTCCTTGTGTCTAAGTTCAGTGGGCAATTCATTCTACGTTGCTGGTCCCTGGTATGCAAAAGAACGCTGTCCATATGACTTTGTTTTCATACTTGGAATAATGAGTATACGATTGTCAGAAGAGGAGCGTAAGTATCTTGCTGGTGTGTACACATGGGTGAGGTCAGATAGGTATGTTGGACTAGAGTCCGACAGTGAAATGTAGCACAGAGAACAAATTTTGTGTTTAATTCTGGATCGAATGGATAGCCAGTGTAGGGTAGAGAGCAGCAGGGAGGTGTGCTCTGATCGTGGTACTCTAAGTATGATCCGAGCAGCTGTGTTTTGAACTTTTTGAAGTTTCTGGAGTAGATATTGGGATGAACCAGACAGAATTGAGTTAGAATAGTCCAGTCTTGAAAGTACTAATGAACACACAAGTGTTTTAGTGGCATCAACTGAAAGATATTTGCGAATTGAGCTGATGCGTCTCAGCTCAAGATATGCAGCCTTGCATATGTTCATGACATGTTGGTGCAATGTGAGAGTACTGTCCAGAGTAACACCTAGGTTTCGTACTGATTGTGTGAATTTAATGTTGGCATTGCTGATATTTATTGTTTTAGGTAAATGATGTGAATGAGAAAGTCTTTGTGTTGTGATCAGAATGGCCTCAGTTTTATCATCATTCATCTGCAGCTTGTTACAAGTCATCCATGATTTCACATCAGAAATGCACCTCTCTACACCTTGGATGGCAGCATCAACTTCAGTCGGGTGGCTAGATTTGTATATTTGCGTGTCATCAGCGTACAATTAGTGAGACACTGGATGATGATCTATGACACTTGAGAGCGGCTGAGTGTACAGAATGAAGAGAACAGGTCCAAGAACAGACCCCTGTCGAACACCACAACATAGATCATCTGGGCTGGAGTGTATTCCATTTGCAGATACAATTTGTGTCCTGTTGACCAAGTAGGACTTGAACCACAGTAAGTCTGTAACATGAATGCCAAATACATGCTGGAGACGGTGAAGTAATATATCATGGTCTATTGTGTCAAATGCTGCAGACAAATCAAGGAGGGTGAGGACTGTAATCTTTCCGCTATCCAATGCAGAGAGAATGTCATTAACTACTTTTAGAATAGTAGTTTCAGTACTGTGGCAAGGGCGATATGCAGATTGTACATTGCTAAAAAGACTGTTTGAATTTAGATGAGATACAAGCTGGGATAGAACAACCTTTTCTAAGATTTTTGAAATGAATGGGATATTAGAAACTGGGCGGTAGTTCTTTAAATCGTTATGGTCTAGTGTTGGTTTCTTCAGCAGAGGCTTTACAATGACAGTTTTGAAAAATGATGGGAATTCCCCAGATGAGAGAGAGGTATTAATAACATCAGTTAGTGAAGGCAATACTGGATCTAAGCACTCAAGCAGATTCCATAGCACTCGCTGACCAAAAGAGTGCAAATGGCGGATTAGTATGTATTGGCAGCGAGTGCACAGCAAAATATTGGAACTACGGAATAAATTAACCATGTCCTGGTGGAATTATACATGACGCAAGGTAATTTCATTATACTGCTATGACTAACACGTAAATATATGCATAAAAAAATCATACAAGGTTACAATACACACCGAATCTGTTTATCACTTGGTATCAAAACATCGTGAGTCAGCGTGTTCCAATACACAATGTAGGTAACAAAATTCACTTGCCAGACACTGAAAGACGTGTCCTAGATAAGTACATTATACATATTACCATACATATAGCACACCTCTCATCTAGAAGATGATGCATAGCAATTGCATTGTAACGGCGGAAATGTTCATTACACTGCCCCATCTCAAATCCATTGGGTCCCCAAAGCTAACCAGAATGACATTAATGTCAATAAACACATAAATGCGGCACATACCCCAAATGCATTTAGCATTAAGCATGAAATACCATTTAGCACCAAGGCAAAACCACGTTTAGAAAATTGTTTCGGTGATATTTGAAATGTGATCAGCTTTTGAGCAGTCACATAAGCAGATACACACGGTAAAAAGTACAAATTGCAACAACGACTTTGACAGACGTTACTACCGAAAGTCAAGAACATTTTATGAAAAATGAAAAATAGTTAAATGTACACTTCAACACTATGTGAAAAATATATCATACTGATGTATGACAAAGTGGATACAACGTGGATACAATGATAAAAATTTACATGCAATAACATTGTGTCACTCACTGAAAAATTGATTTACTTAGGCAAAGATCAATAGAGCCAACTGTTTTAAAAGAACTATTACAAATCTACCGTCTCTACATTATTTGGAACAATATCTAATACAAACTTGTGTAATGATCTGTCGTAATTCAGAATAGATAACTCTGTTGAAACTTAGTATAATTAATCCCATCATATTCATTAGATAAATAAAATATATTCCTCTTTTCGGATGGTTGGGATGGCAAGTCTCTTCGCCAGAAGTAGGCTGAAATGCGGTAGATTGTAAAATTCTGTTTCTCTCTGAAGTTCTCTTAAGTATCTGACGTCGTGTGGGAAAGTGGCGGTGGTGTCTCCTCCTCCATGTCTGAGATAATTTAGAATGTGTTTGAAATGGCTTGGATCACCGTCTATGAAGTACGTATATACACTGTCGGTATTATATAGTTTCAGAGGAGAGTCTGGCATAACCATACATGCCAAAACAGATGATGAATCCTTCTGTAAAGTTGAAACACATGTCTCAAACGTCTGACCACCAATATTCAGTATGATTCTCTTTTCCTGGGCCAGCTTCATCTGTTGAACCCTGATAACATTGGTTTGGGTGGGTATGTAAGCCACGCTTGGGGCCTTCGCTGGAGTCCTAGGTTCGGGTGAATACAGAATCTCAGTATGAATACCCCCACCCATCATCCACCTCAGCCAGTATGGAAATGGCATCCTACTCCTGAAATGGAGGAATGATTGCATCAGAAGCTGGTTCCGGATGGTGTAACCTGACAGAGGTTGTTTCCAGCAGATTGCATTGGTTAGACTTCAAAATCCCTCCCCTTTTCACCTCAAGCTGCTCGAGTGGTGATGCTAGTTCTTTTGTAGTGATTTGGTGCGATTTTTCTAGGACTGTAACCTGATGCATAGGGGATGATGACTTGCATCTTTTTGGGAGGGTGGTCTGTTATCCTTTTGCCATAATTGACTTTTATGTGAATGAGTTCTAAGAAGTTTTTCCTCTTGCCTTACTCCTACCTCGGGAAGCCTCATCTTAACAGAAAATACACTGTTTTTGCAGTTTTGGACGTACACTTGGTACACGGCCTTAACTACAGGGTCTCTCTTCATTGTCGTCATTCTAACCAGGGTCATAACTGTTGTCAGACCTCTTTTGCTACATGAGTGGCGGGCAGAGGAAAGACACTTTTACATGTGGAGCATTGGAATCCGAAGCCACTGTGTCTTTCTAGCATATCCCTCTCCACACAGCACTCGGAGGGATTCTCAAAGTCACTTTTGCAATGTGCACACTGCCACAGAATCACATGCAAAGAAAATGTGGTCAACGTAAGTAACAATATTTAGGTTATATCTATAGTACTATAAAAATATAACATTCGTATCAAGTATGTTAGTGGAAAACAAAGAAACAGCTTTTGACTGATTCTTGTTATTTATCCGTCATCATTAATACATTATATTGCTTTATGACAATAACCAGTTCATTTTATCTAGACCTAAGTCTGGCTGGAGTCTGTCAAAGTGAACCATTTTTGGTTTACTTCTGCACTCCCTCTGGACTCTATAGAGAACATCATTCAATTTAAAAGTGATTAAATATGGACCATCCCAGTCACATTGTGATTTTGTACAGTTACTGTTAGGTTGATGGGGCTTATACAGCTATACAGCATCACCTTTATTAAAATGGGGTTTCCTGGCTCGGAGGTTATGCTGTCGTTTTATTCGATAGCTCGATATTTTATTATGTTCGCGTGCGAACTCGTGAATTTTATCTATTTTCTGGCAAAGTTCATATGCATAATCACTTTGAAAGTTTTCATTTTCTTTTTCGGCCTCAATACGGCCTAAGACTAAATCTACGGGTAATGACACCTAACGTCCGAACATCATTTCATAGGGAGAAACTTCCGTACTCTCATGAACAGCTGATCCGTAAGCCAGCATAAGTAGATATATATGTTCATCTCAGTCCATTTGCTGTTCTGAAACATAGGCATACAAAGTATTCTCAATAGCTCGATTAGAACGTTCAACCATGCCATCAGATTGAGGTCGTAGTGGGGTGGACCTTGTTTTTTCAATACTCAGGTTTTTACAGACCTCTTTAAACAAATGAGACTCAAAACGTGCTTCTTGATCGGAGTGGATTTGCATCGGGACTCAGAAGATTGATATGACCCTTTCAATGAGCTTGCGGTCAACCGTAACGGCTTCCTGATTTCTAATGAGGATTGCTTCTGTCCATTTTGTGAAGTAATATGCTACCACCAAGAGATAGCCGTTACCTTTCATAGATGTCGGTAAGAGTCTAAGTATATCTAACGCAATTCGTTGAAAAGGAGCGCCAACATAGTATTGTTGCATTCGTGCCCTTGATTTATTTAGGGGAGATTTTTTGAAGCACATTTGTCACAGACTTTACACCATTGTTCCACATTACTGCGTTGCTGATACCAGAAATATCTATTACGAACTTTTAAGAGGGTTTTTTAACCCCAAGGTGACCACCTGTTATTGAATTGTGTAACTGTTCGAGTAGAAAATATTTTAACGAACTTGGCAGCACTATTTGCCAGACTATATGCTTACCAGCATCTGATTCACATTTCCGACAAAGAATTCCATCATGCTAAAATAACGACTCACATCGAGCCCAATCATATTTGATCGCCCCACTTACGTGTGAAATTTGTGCCCAAGAAGGTTTCTGCTTCTTTAACTTCCATTTCCTAACATGGCAAAGGACTGAATCCTGCCTCTGCGACTCTCGTATCTTCCCCTTTGAAAAGAATCCCTCATTCTCGCCTTCTACCTTTTCACTTTCTGTTTTCATCAGGCCATATAACTTACCCGACCGAGGGCAAGATTGTACTGAATAGGTTATATTCACCTTGGTGAGTAATTGTGATCTCGATCTATAATTACGTTCAATTTCTGTTGCTAAGTTAGTACCATGCAATCTATGGTCAACCAATAGAATTGTGTCTTTCTCAAGGCAACCTTCAAAGCCTACACCTGCGCAATTGTTTCGAGAATTGCGCAGTTTCTCGCCAGCTGCGCCTCGTTGGTGTAACTCGTCCATTGAATTACCGGTTTCGCGCCTTATATGCTCGTTTGCAAGTTCGGTCGAGGCTACTTCGATCATTTTCATCATCATGAGTCTGGCATCTGCCAGATCCAGATACCTCTCTTCTGCCCTTGTACAGAAATTACAAACGTTTTCGAAACACGGTCTTCGAAAAAGACTGTTGGAATTACCGTGACATGTCCCGGGCGATGTTCAACGGTAAAATCATACGAAGATAAGACTTCAATCCATCGGGATACTTGCCCTTTAATATTTTTAAAATTGGGAGCCATCTTAAGGCACTTTGGTCACTGCGGACCTTGAAAAACGTCCATACAAGTAGTGATGGAAATGTGTGACTGAGCATACTGTTGCAAGTAATTCTCGTATGGTTACACAATACCTTCTCTCTGCTAGACTGAAAGCTTTACTAAAGTAACTTATCACGCTTTCGACGCCATTTTATTCTGGTGACACCAGACATTCATTGCTAGCGTCAATGTCTAGAATAAATAGACCTTCATGTTTAGGGAAAGAAAGGATGGGAGCTCTTCACAAACATTGTTTTAGGGTCTCATATGCAATTTGGTACTTTTATGACCAGTCAAAAGTTTGACCAGACTCGGTTAGCTTGTGAAACAGGCAAGCAATATCAGCAAGATGATAAACAAAGCGCCTATAGTAGGAACAGAGCCCTAAAATGCTCTAACATTTTTTAGGGTTTTGGGTATGGGCCTGTCTTCCACTGACGATATTTTTGTGGCATCTGTATGAACCCCGTTCCATTCACTGTATGTCCAAGGAATGATACATCTCTTTCAAAAGGTTTGCATTTTTCAGGACTGAGTTTTAAGTTTGCATCGCAAATCCTTTGAAATACCTGGCGCAGATTCTCTAATTGTCCCTTGAAATTCTTTGAGAAGACAACAATATCATCGAGATATATGCGGCATATTTTCCACCATAACCCCGGCCTTTTCCATCAATTTGACGAAAGTCGCGGGTGCGTTGGTCAGTCCGAAGGCCATGACAGTAAACTGTCATAAACCTCCACTAGGGATGGAAAATGCAGTCTTTGGGCCGTCATCATTTGCCACACCAGCCTGTCAATATCCACTTTTCAAATCAAGAGGGAAAACCACTTGAGCCTGAAAGTGCATCCAACGTATCATCGATACGGGGAAGTGGGTGCCAATCTTTAATTGTAATGTCATTAAGCTTCCTGAAGTCAACACAGAAGTGGAGGGACTGGACCTTTTTCTTGACAAGTACGACCGGGGCCGACCAAGGGCTAGAGGAAGGTTCGATGATCCCTTGCTCAGCCAGTTTTTTAATCTCTTATTCAGCATCCTTGACGTTCGCCAAGGGTATACGCCTCGGTCGTAGACGTATCGGTAGGTTATTGCTGGTATTAATCGAATGTTCTACTAAACTTGTTTGGCCCATGTCATCTGGTGACTTGGAGAATAAACTTTGATATCCAATAAGCAAATACTTCAACGCAGCCTTCTCCATGACATTTAAATTCCTGCTTCTCTCGTCACAGAGATTTATCAAATGTTCAGGGAGTTTTCTGGGCGTGAATTTACTGCCTTCCTTAGCTGTAATGGCATTAACATTCTCAGGTAATTCGACTACATACTCTTCTATGCATTCTAAAGTAGCGGCAACTGTATTTTTGTAGATAATGCGCGGTTCGTCGCTTAAATCCACTACGCGCAATGGCACATATCCACGGAAAGGGTTCACCAGGGCTTTAGCGACAAGGAGACCACATTTCTCTGTGAAATTTTGAAGTTGGTGATACGAGACCCACATTTTTATTAAATATGATTCCTATCGGTTTGTCAGGTACCAACACTTTGCTGTCTGGCCGGACGATAACCTTCTCAGTGACCGCTATTATGCAGCTAGTGTACTGAGCATCCTTGCTGCATCTAAAGCATGGAATTTTAGTGCCCTTTACTAGGATAATTTGTTTACTCAGTAAAACATCACAGCGACTGGACGTTAAGAAGTCAATTCCTAAAGTTCCTTCTGATTTAATATCAGCTATCAGTGCCTTATGCTTAAATTTATGTTCCACCATATGGATATATACGGTAGCCACACCAAAGAAGGAAGAGGTTTCACCCGTGGCTGTTACTAGTCTTACATTTATAAGTGAGAGAGCTATCAGGGTGCTACGTTTCTTCAAGCCTGTCAACAAAGTCTTTGCTTAAAATTGTAACATTCGCTCCGGTATCCACCAATAAAGTTATTGGTGCGTTTTGCACTTTTGAAATCACAAATAAACCTTTCTCATTTACAAATGAATTGCAATTGTCAAAGTATTGGGCCGCCCATTAGTATCCGTCGACCTCAAGCCCTCGATTTCGACGTTTCCTGGAGATTTAGTGCTATTATTCCCCTTGGTAACCTTATTCTCTTTTTGTAAATTGTGTGCGTAATTTTGATTACGCCATTTTCAATTGCCGTTTTCCAGATAATCTCCTCGGTTTTGATTCGGCCGCTGCGAGTTGTTTTTGCCGTGGCGAAACTGCTTGTTATGTTTGTTTGGATTTGCCAAATTTCTTATTTCTTTGACTAAATTCCCGATTTCTTGTTTGAAAGGGTCAAATTATTTATGAAGCATGCCGCAGAACCTATTATCCACGGTTTCCCTTTTTGTGTCAGATAATTATTCTGCATCTGATATATTACTTTTATCTACATGTTTGACAGAGCGGTAATAGCTGAACTAGTTCCTGGATAAGCCTGTCGCGTCAATATTTTTTATTGACGAAGCTAATTCCGGCAAAGATTCGTCTTTACCCCGAATTTGAGATTGCAGTTCTGCTCTGTACATTTCTACCCTATTGACCGACCCATATCGGGTATTCAACACATGTACGAGTGTGTCGTAGTCATGTCGCTGGAATTCGCCAGGTTCATTCAACAATGCACGCGCGCTGCCCTTGAGGCTTCTTGCCAGGTAAACTGACATGGCCATATAATCCAATTTATTTATCTCCGCCAAAAATTTGTAAATGTGCTAGGTATTCTTTGCAAATCTCGCTTCCATCATACTGCTGAGGTTTCATTTGTAAATTTTGTTTATTTGCCCTGGTTGGCCTTTCAGACTGTGAAAAATGAAAATCTTGATTTTGATTCATATTTATACCAGACACGTGATCAACTTGAATAGTGATGTTTTCACATCGTACTGAAGAGCACCCTAGTATAGCTGTGGCAGAATGACTTCCCTGTGTATTCAGTTTTGATTCCGATTTTGCAATTTTAAGGCCGAAATCTTGTCCCAGCTGATTTATCAGTAGTGAAGTGGGGCGGTTTGGCGTCAAGGGGAATTAGCATTAAAAACCACCTTGGGCCTGTTTAGCGTCTATGTAAATTTAACATTAACCACCCTGGGCCTGTTTAGCGTCTATGTAAATTTAACATGGGAAAAAATAATCTTGGGCCTGTTTAGCGTCAAGGGGAATTGAACAGGGTGGGACTGTACAGCGTCATTTTAATATGGACCCGACCTTATGGGTCTATGGAAATGGAACATGGGAAAATTGAAACAGGGAGGGTCTCTATTTTTTTTATAAAGGGGGGGGGGTAGGCAATGAAAGTCAAGATCTTTTCGAGACCTATGAGTGGCCCTGAAAAGGGCCTTTGGTTTTCTTCTTCTTCTAATTTCTTCTATTCTTCCACCAGCTTCTTATTTTGTCTCCTACACTTTTTCTCTTCTTTTCTTTTTTTCTACCTCCTTTTTCTTCTTTTTCTCCTCTTTCTGCTTCTCCTCCTCTTCTTTCTTCCTCTTCTCATTTTCTTCTTCCTTTTCAATTTTTTCATTCCAAGCTCTCATCCTTATCCTTTCCTCTTCATCCTCCTTCTCCTCCTTTATTTCTTTCAACAGATCACTGATGCTTTCCTTTAGTTTTCTTAAATTGTTGATCTCCATCTTTATTCTATGTGGACTGTAAGAATAGCGATCCTCGTCCAGTCTTACTAACATCTGTTCCATTATCCCCAAATTGTCCAGAACGTCTTGAAATTTTTTCATTTTATCAAGGTGGATCGAAGCCATCTTCTTTTTTATTCTTTGTGGAATGGTGCGAACGACGAACGTTGTGGGTTCTTATACGAAAAGCGCGGACGTGAAGGAAAACATCCCCCTAAGACTCAAATCTTATATTACCTAGATCATCACTTAAAATGCGCGGACGTGAAGGAAAACATCCCCTACTTTTATCATCTCATATTATCTACTATCCACATACACTAAGCAGCAATAAACAAACCCAAAATATACCATCCACACATGCCAATGAGCAAAAAATCAAACCCAATAATCTACTATTCACACAAACCTACTTGAGCGCTTACAAACATACAATCATATACATAAACACATACACTCACACTAGGAAAGGAGTGAGTGTTTATATTCACACTACTCTACATACACACGTTGGCAAATCGATTACTATTTCTTTTCTAAAGATTTGGGTAGCCCTGAAAAGGGCTGTTTTTTTTTAAACTCCAGGGCACCTGGTTAATGGTTACACCTCCCCGGCCTGGCACCGCAGACACATCTAAGCCTCCAATCTTTCTCCCAGTTTACTCTTTTGACTGGGAGCGCAGAGGGAGGATGATTGGCTTCAGCACCCCAATCCTCTGTCTCTGGTATATTGTAGGCCACCCTCTCTCCTATTTTCTTTTCCTCCTCTTCTTTTTTCCTTTTTTGCTCCTCTTCCTCTTTTATTCTCCCTTCTTCAACAATGGCCTCCCCAGCCAGCTCATTCACTATACGCCTGGCATATTCCAGAAGCATCTGGAGTTCTAGAAGGTTTACAATCCTTGTATTCATTGTCTTGTTGTTAACGAGTCAACGATGGGTAGCCCAACTGACGATTAGTTTCTTATTTATACGAAAAGCGCGGACGTGAAGGAAAACATCCCCTAAGACACAAAACTTATATACCTACATTATTGTCTAAAACGCGCGGACCTAAAAGAAACACTCACTCACTTTTTTATACTACCCATCACTATTCTAAAAAATTTTCATTAAACAAATAATATACTATCCACATATGTAAAGCAGTCAAATCAAACCCAAATCTACTATCCCCACACTTCAAACAACAACAAAAACATTATTATAATCTACTATACACACAAACGTACCTGAGCGCTTACAATCACACACATAAACATATACAAACACACCAGAAAAGAGTGAGTGTTTATATTTACACTGCTCTACATTTACACATTGGCAAATTCATAATTATTTCTTTTCTAGAGTAGGTTGGGGTAGCCCTGAAAAGGGCTGTTTTTTTTGTTGCGTGTGAACTTGAAGCTATGGCCATCTTTTTTAGGTTCTAAGATTGCGGCCTCCTCTGACGATAGGCTTTCCCCAGGATAAGGTCTGCTTCTTCGGAAAGAGAAGACGAACTCTTTGGTATCGATACGACAGTCGACAAAGCCTCTGTCAGGTTCAGGTTGCTGCTGCTGCTGCTGTTGTTGCTGTTGCTGCTCTCTCTGCTGTTTCTGAAGTCTGTACTTCTCTGTCCATTCTTCTTTCTCCCTGTTAATTTCTTCTCTGAAGAGCTCTTCTATCAGGTCTTCAGCGACTTTTAACATTCTCACATTATCTCTTCTGGCTCCGGTATCAAACTGTGTCTGACCCTATGCAAATTCACGTAGGCTGCGTTTAGTTTAGCTAGTTTGGAGCACATCTTCGTAGGAGGATGAGTCGACAATGGATGGTTAGACTGGAGACTACCCCGGTTTTAAAGTCAAAGCGCGGACGTGAAGGAAAACATCCCTACACGGTTTTCGAGTCGGACCGTTCAATGTGTGTCATGAGAGGGAGAGTAAGAAGTCAAAGAGCATGAATCAAGATTCCTATAGCAAAACAAACCACAAAGACATTTTTTCTTCAAAACACAACATTTTTATTCAAAATCACTTAACACTAACAAACAACTATAACATTTTTAACAATAATCAAACAATATAACATCAAGAATTTTTTTTTCAAATCACAAATATTTTTTTCAACTAGCACATTATTTTGGACAGGGCTGACAACGTTGTGAATGAAATTGTGATTTCCACTGTTGGAAGTCATTAGGCCATTGATGGACACTACGTTTCCTAGCTTGAGACAAAAGATAAGCATAATGGTCACAGAACCATTTATCTACTTTCACATCGTTTCTAGAAGAAGAACGAGGATCAAAATGAGTCTTTAAATGTTCTAAGGAATAGCCCAGGCTGCGATGATGCAGAAAATACACACAATATTGCCCACACACCAAGGAATCTGTGCCTTGTAATTTCACATTATTGAATCGGGTGGTCTGAGCATTTCTTCTCATAAAGTCAATGATATCGTCTTCCAAATGGGGTAATCCATAGGAATCGAAATATTCCACACATCCTTCTTGAGGAAAGTAGACGGCTACCCAGTGGGTTCCTGGGAGATGACTGTCGTCCGTGTTGATCACATAAGCTTGATGGTCTTGAGGTTTGCGATGAGGGAGTTCATCTTTAGCACAGACGACAGGATTCCAAGAAGCAGTATACGAACTGTGGTTCAAAAGATAATAAAGTTCCCAGGTATCCATGTTTTGTGTGGTTTTCTTTTCTTCACAGGTAATGATAAGTGATCAATTCGATCCTGACATTTTGCTTGAAAATGTCTGACAAGTAAAAGGCGTTTAGCTCTGACTTCGGACCCTGGTTCACGAGAGTTTCAATGCGACGGATCTCCAGAGGCGTTAATGGAGGACAAGAATGTTCACGCAAGCCTTTATACCACTGATGCAACGCGACTTCTTTCGAGATGAGACCCCAAGCTTCGTCCAGATACTCGTCCAATTTTTCTTCTTGACTCAGCATCAGACATTTATCGTGTTGAATTTGACTGGGATGATCGTTTTGACA
The DNA here is from genome assembly GCA_028554795.2 of Sinohyriopsis cumingii. NCBI lineage: Eukaryota > Metazoa > Mollusca > Bivalvia > Unionida > Unionidae > Sinohyriopsis > Sinohyriopsis cumingii. The sequence continues at coordinate 47,485,006 of CM068833.1, forward strand.
TCCATAACACTCTTCCTTGATTAATTCCTTCATTTTTTCTGCCAGGACTGTAGCAAAACAGGAGAATAAATGCGCTTCTTGTTCCGGCCATCTTGACTTCCTCATGATAACTTCTTCGTCTTTGTCTTGGGATTCTTCTTCTTCTCCTCACATTCCATGTCTAAAGTTTCTCCACTAGGTAAAGAGGGATAACAGTCTTCCATGACTTCTAATAGTCTAGAATGACTTCTCTCAAACTGTTGATTTCTGTCGTATTATCAAAATCTGCATACAAGAGGACGTTCACTGTGTCAGGTAGAGGATTAGTAAACTGAAGTTCCACTCGAATCTGACCGGATTTTATAGGGTGGAAATGTCCCTCGTCGCTGCCTTGGTCTAGAGTGAAATCAAACGCCCACAAACCGTAGCCTCCTGTATAATCCTCGTACGATATGCCGTGACTGGTGTTGGTTCCTAACTGTCCGGTGGCTTCGTACAAGGACAAGTACGACCTCAAGTAATTCCTGTCACCAAACTTAGGCTCAAAGGGTCGGGTACACAGTGTCTTGCCATCGCGACTAACTTCGATCTTGGCTACGTTGTAATGATGAAACAGGAAAGGATTTTCGTTGTGGACTCCGTTGAAGGCTGAATTCTTGACGATACCAATGATCAAACGCTTGGGTAACTGGCCTTGGAACAGATGATCTTCGATCAAGGATCGCTGTCCAGCAGGAATAGTGAACGTTTTTACTTCCACGCGTAGTATCAGATACTTGGCGGTCGTTCTGCTTAACGTTTGACTGATGTCGTTTCCCACTTTGGGTAACACTTCCACGCGTCGCACGTGGATCCTAGCTTCTTGGATGATGGTTTTGTACTCGTTAGCATGGGCCATCAAATGGAAGGCGGTACTGCTACGATTCAGTCTCAGGCGAATATCCACTCCGTTCAGTAAACACGTTTCTTGTAACCACATGTCCAAATGCAAACGATCCATCAGTTCTAAACTACGTCCTTGCAGAATTTTATTTCTACGTGTGTTAAACCCCACATTGTGAGGATCGTCATCTGCTGTGTGGGCTGTATCGTTAAACTTGTTATCACCCGCTGTGTCAGGTTTCCATACCACGCAAGCATCCAGATGAGTATTCTTGGCTTCTTTTCCGTACGTCAAGAGATTTTCCAGGTAGGCACGATAAGGGTAAGTATCCATGCTGCTGCTGACCAGTTTGTTATTCAAGTACAAGTCCACTTCGCTGAATGCATGAAATTGCTGACAGGAGCTACTCTTGCATCGCCTCCTGGATTGGTGTTGTCCGTTTTGATCACTTTGACTTTGAAATACAGGTAACTGCTATTCAGATCGATGTAATCTTCGGGCTGACCTTTGATATCAAACTCGATGGGAGCAGAATCGGTCAAAGAGGAGACGGGATGAAAGTCCACCCATTGGGATTCTTGCATCGTCATCATGGTGGGTGGCATGGCAAACAGATTTAGTTCCGACTTGGAACAAGCGCAAGACTCTCGGTGCATCATTTTTTTCTCTTTCTCAATAATCGAAAACGTCTAAGTCTCGAACGGTTTTTCTTTTGTTTGTCTTTCTAGCTTTAGACGTGTGAAGTCTGGTGAAAGAGTGTTTTCTTCGTCGTCTTTTTCTGCCTTGTCCTTGCTGTGGCTTCAGGGAAGTAGGAATGCCTGACTTGGTAGCGTGCAGGGCATTTATAGGTGTTTCTCGTCGGCCCAAAAGGTCTTTACCCGTTTGCAGCAAGACATTTTTGCCTGCCCTCAAGAAAGCTTCTTTGGGGTGTTGTTTGTCGATGATGACATTTTGGAGAAATTCTTTGCCTTGCGTCAGTGCCGCATCTTTCAAGGCGTGCAATCCGCGTGTCACCATCGGTTTCAACACCGGAGCCAGCGAACGAAAAGCCGATTTTAACATATCTCCTAAACCGTATCCTCGCTGTCGAGCAACCCCTCGGTACACTGGATACATGACTTACAACTCGTGAGAGAACCGTTTTCGAAAATGGAGTTTCACCGTGACTTTTCCTTTGGTGAATGGAATATTTTGTCCCAGATCTCCTTTTATAGCAATGTTGACCGTGTCCAAATACGACTTGCTGACAGGCAAATAATGAGGATGTACAAATTCGCGGTGGACGTGATAAGTGTTTCCACCTTCCTCGTCAGTGACCGTGGCAGAATCCACTTTGAAAGGAATGACACGCAGTAACGGTACAGAGGTGTGTCCCACCACGTTGTACTCCACCACATCGGAGTACACAAAAATCAAATTCAGTCCTTGGTTCAGTTCTACCGGGGAACGAAATAACTTGGTAAAAGAATCGTTGTCGGAAATGACTGGTAATTCGTTTTTCTTGATCATGGTCATTCTCATGTCCATGTCCCCACCCAACATGTCAAACAATTCAGGACAAAATAAAATAGACATGATTTTACCCCCGTCAAATTTCATCAAGAAGCGACGAGCTGCTTTGTGGCATTCCATGGTGACACTTTTTTGGACACATTCCAAAGCTTTCAGAAACACGACATTAAATCTGGAGGTAATGGTGCTGACCAAATGTTGACCACTAAAATAATAGCCTGGGGGAATGAACAAGTGGTAGGACCACTTTTGGTTTTTGTCATCATAGGTTTTGTGATCATATTTGACATGGGTATTCAAGTACTTTTGCAATAGTTCGTCATGAACTTCCACTGAAAAATAATTTTGATTGGGAAGGACATTGAGGACTTGGGTCGGGTGAATGATTTCTACCAAAGCCACTTCCCAGTGGGCTTCGTGATCTAATTGGATGGTCTGAGGTAATTTGACCGTGTAACAGCACAACGTGTTCCTGGGAAACACCTCCATCGAACTGTCAGTGGGTAAAATTAAGTAAAATTGGTTGTTATTGCTCATAATTCCAGAGTTCTGTGGCTGTCCGAGGGGTTACTGGACGTCAGAGGCGTGTCTCCGCCTAAAATGGGATTGTTATTGTTGTTGGAGTGGTGACTGGCACTGACACTGGACACAATATTCCCGTTGTTCCCGTTGGAAGAGAATTTCAGGAAGGGATTGGGAAGCAGGTAACCGATGCAACAGCTCAGTAAAATGGTCCACAATTGTTTGTCTCCTTGTTGCAAACTCAAATTAGCAATGGCTGCCCCGATGACACAATACACCACGAAGATTTGGCAGAAAAAGACGATTTGCGTTTTAGGCACACGTTCTCCACACTACACCCACAAGGGTTGTTTTTGTAAATCTTGCACAGAAGAACTGGGTGAAGGAGTGGTCGCCGTAGCTGAGTCTGTGTGAAAGGGCATGATGGTCACTTCTTTTTATAGTCGATGTTTTGCGAAGCATCGATCCAAGAATCAAAACTGGATGGGTATCCTTTCCAACGTACTTTGACTTCTTTGACACGTCGCTTGCCTACTTTATGGGTTCTGCGTTCGAGAATGCTTTCGATGTCGTACACGTCGTCTTCTTTTTTGGTGACACGTTGTAACTCGGGCAAATAAAACGTTCCTTTGAGCACTTCTCCGTTGATGTCTTCCAATTTATAGACGGCTGGATAACGGCCATGCACTCGTCCAGTGAAACGAAACAATTCGGTGGTCCAGTTAGGTAAGTAACCTTTGTCGAAAGTGCGTTTGGTTTTGCCAATGCGTACCCAATCTCCTACTGCCAACACTCCACTTTTCTTGGGGACAGCCGTCGTCGGGGACGTACCAAACAGGCGATCAGACACCAGCATTTCGTTCTCGGGAGTCACCTCTTGCGGGGCACGTCCAATGCTTCGATGGTAAGATTGGTTGTACGCTTGCACCAGGTGCGGTAGGATGTCGATGTACTTCAGAGTGTGGTGATGCGTAAAATATTCCACATGCATTCTTTCAAAGTGCGTTGAAAACGTTCCACGATGCTGGCTATGGTTTCAGGATTCTCGGTGGTAAGAAAATGAAAGTCACGTTTCTTTAATTCTTTTTGGAAAGCTTGGTTCAGAAATTCGGTACCTTTGTCCGTTTGCCATCGAAGAGGGTGACGACCGCTTTGTTTCAACACTCGTTGTAGGGCTCGCACTAACTCACTGCTCGATTTGGAAGTCAAGGGCACGACCCAGGCAAATTTGGAAAAGACGTCGATGACACAAGACAAATGTTTGCAGCCGCGATTGTAGCTGGCCAAATGAGAGACATCGGCTAAATCGACTTGCCATTGATGACCGATGCCTTCCATTCGGGTGCGACTTCTGGAAAACGTGCGTCGAATGGGTTTGTGTAAAGTGTACGTAGCTTGTTCTTGTAACCATCGTTGCACTTGAGGTAAACGGAGACTTTTCAGTGGAGTTTTGGCAGCACGATACAATTTTTGAACTCCTGCGTAACCTGCAGGATGGAAGGGATCGTAGTAAATGCTGGCTAACACTTTTTCCATTTTTTGTTTGTTTGTTAATAAGGCACCCACTCTTGGAGGATGCTACTCTTTTTCTCTTGGGGTATTTTCTTGGATTGCAAGGCTTTACGTGTGCGACCGGCACACTTCTGTCTTCACCTTCTTTTTCTCTTCTGATGAAGAAGGGGTGGTCATCATCTTTTTAATCCATCCAATTCTGGAGGTAGGTGGTGTTGTTAACTTGCGTACTTTTTCTGGTGGAGTTTGAAACCCTTCTTCTTCTTCTCCTCCTTTTTCTGTCTTGGTCACTGGTATTGGTGGTGGTAGTAGTGATGGTGCTGGACTTTTCATCAGGGTCTTAAAATCTTTCAGAGTGGGAAGAGCTGTTTCGTCTGAGGCTTTCTGGTGAAAGAGTTGCAGTCGTTGCAAGAGTTGACCGTACTTTTGCGATTTTTCTGTTTCGGACAAATCTTGGCGATCCATCAAGGACTGCAATTCGTGTTGTAACTGGGACATCTCGCTCAAATTGGGATTGGGAGGTAAATGCCGGGTCCGTTGTTCTTGCCAACGATGGTATTCCATGCATCGTTTGTAAGGCACTAAAGCTAGTTTTCGTCCTTCCACGGGATGTCAGGGGTCGATTCTGTGATCTTGGGACTCCAGAGGGCCTTTTTATCTTGCTCCCACCAGTCCTCCCTTCACGGTTGCCAAGACTCCTTTCAGTAACGGGCCTAACAAGAGGGGTAAAATTCCTCCACGTTGGAGCAACATCTTCTTTTTTTGACTAATGGGAATTTTCTTTTGAACCATTTGGCGAAGAACGTGACGATTTTTGCCCAAGCATTGTTTATGGTGTTTAGACAAAGGGATCGTGTCTTTCAAGACGTTCAAACAACATTCGCACACGGTATCGATGACCTCTTTGGAGGCTGATTGAATGAGTTTTTTTTCGCAGGGGTGGAGAAGCTTTGGACAGGACAGATAACATATCCCCATGTTTGACTAAACGTGGAGGCAGTCCTTTCCTTTTCTTTCCTTGGGGTTTAGAAGAAGAATGTTTTCTGGAGGGTGACATCTTTGCTTGTGGGTTCCGGGACATTCACCAAACATACACTAACGTCGATGACTTAACACACGCCCTTTTATCTTTTTTTTTTGGGACTATCGCTTTGTCATAAAGGCGACAATGTTTTTTCCAAAATCGACAAGGAATCCTCCACTTTGCTGACGCCTCTTTTTCTTTGAACGACTGTATCTTTTCTTAGGGTAACGTCGATGCTTGGCTAAGCGCTTTGTCGGATGACGAGTCTGCCTTTGTCTCTTTCTTTTTTGACGATAGTGACTGTGTGTACTTCTTGGAGGTGACATCCATTGGAAGTTCACTGATACCCCTACTTGGTTGCAGGCCTTTTTTATACTGGAACGCGTCGCCACTGATTGTCTTTACGGCGTATCAACTTGAGGACAGGCATGACACGTCGTGCAGGGGTACGCAACGGACTAAATCGAGCCAGTTCTTGCTTGGACAAATCCAGTAAACTCTGTAACATGCCCGATCTTTCTTGAACTTTGATTTTGGGAGCAGGTACTTTGTGAGCAGCGAACACTGCCGCTAAATTGGAGGGTCCTGCCACTGGGGAAGTTCTTGCGGTCATTAACGGAGAAGTTGTTGGAGTGATCAACGTCTCCAAGTACTTTTCAGTTCTTGGTGTCTTCAACGGAGAAGTGAATGAACCTGAGGATACCGGAGACGCGATCATCGCCGTTGCAGGTCGTGGTTTGCGAGTTTAAGGTTGCGTCCTGGCCGATGTACCTCTCTTGCGAATAGTTTTTTGTGGGCTTTTCTTTTTCTGGGGACTTTTTCTTTGCTTCTTTTTCTGGGGGCTTTTCTTTTACCGGGGTGGTGACTGGTAAGAGGAGGGTCCCGCCACTGGAGAAGTTCTTGGAGACATGGGTCTCCTTGGGGACCTGGTCTTGCCACCACCGTGGCTCTTTTTCTTCTTCTTGGAGCTTTGTTTGGCTTTTTTCTTGGGGAGACGTTTGGGAGCATTAGAATCCCATCTTAAGAGAGAGCGAATGATGACCACTCCTAGAGTACCGCTCCCTCCAGGCTTCAAAATGATTTGTTTTTTGGTTTGAGTGTCGATGCGGGGATCGGCCAGTTGGGTCAAAGCGACTTTGTTTCGATCAAAAAAGCGTTTGGTTTGATGAGGAATCTGACTGATCCCTTGCAGTAATTGACGTGCTGTCACCGTGAACCATCGTAAGACTTCTTTGAGACTAGCTTCTAAGACACGATCCCGTATATGTGGATTTTTTTCTCGACTGATGCCATACAAGGCACGAATCAATTTGAAGGGAAGATGCGACTGAAGGGACGTCATGTTCAAACTGTGTGAGACAGACGAAAAGTGTCTGAGGCTTTTATAGATTTTTTTTTAATGCAATTAAGTCGAGGACGGAAACGTGTATAGGACAGGCCCTCCGTCTTGGCACCAGTGGTGAAACAATTGGGTACGAAATCGCAAATCATCGGGGGTAGTAGGTTTCAAATCGACGAGTAAATATGCGTGTGGAGTTTGAGTGACATCGTCGTACGCCTGAGTCAGCCAAGGCGTTCCTAACTGTTTGGCTAAGACTTGCACTTGCGATATATCTCGAGGGCTTTTAAACAAGACCACATAATGCGCATTGAGAATGATGGTGCGATGGGCTTTACTTTGTTGAAACAAATTTTGGGTGATGTAAATGACACTGGCATTACGATGATGCCCTTTGCGCGTGAACCAAAGTTTAATTTCTTCTTCGTCTTCTCCTAACATGTCGTCGAAAATGACCAAATGGGTTAGACGGGAGTCAGACACGATTCCGTCGTCTTCTTTACGAATACCTTCCACAAGCACGATGGAATCGCCTTGACCTTCTCGCAAGAGGCTGTACGCCGATTGCCACTCTTTGTAACACCACACGATGCGTTGAGGTGGTTGATCGATCAAATGATGTTTATGTTCGATCAAACGTCTGACGAATTCGGTTTTGCCTGAACCGCTAGGTCCAGCAATGAGCATGTTAAAGGGATGGCGAAGACACAAAGCCTCCCAACTAGAAAGATCTAAGTGTTCGTCGAAGACTTTGACAGTGGAGGAAGTGGGAGTAGAGACAGCAGAGGTAGCCATAGTGTCAGGAATGTCACTTGTGACACGAAAACAGACAAGACAAGAGTTTATATACTTTTTTCAGGACACGTTTATTGAATGTTTTAAACATGAACACGAAAGACAAAAATACATAAAAGCCAAAGGGTTAAGTACAACGATAAAAGGCACATGAAAGCCATCAACGTGGAGTAGAAAGAAGTTTCTGTACCACATGTTTTGGGTAATGTTCTGACCAGTTCTATAGGGGGTAAGGTCACACAAGTGTCCTCCCGAAAGGGTCTTTCAGGCATGTCCACGACAGTCATGTCCTGGGTGACGGGTTCTTCTGGTACTGTCACTAACACAGGTTGAAAAGTGACTTTTTTTCTTTGGACGTTGAAAGGAAGGATCACAACTCTCATGCATACTGGGCCACTTCTTGGGTCCAAGCCTGAAAACCCCATTTTTTCCAGGCACAGACATCTGTCCAATGGGGGGTGTAAGTCACAAGCTACACACACATCGTCATACACGTCTTGGGTAACTAAAAGTTGACGAATCTTTTTTTCCCGTAGAGGTCGAGAAGTATCCATATGAAAACGTAAGGCTTTGAGCAAAAGAGTCTCTCGTGAACATTTAAAGGCACCACTTTCATGTTGAATGGGGTGGTAAATACTGTTCATAAAGAGGCCGCAAGGAATCGGCTGGTAAACGAAATCCCAGAAAACAAGTCACTAACACACACACCACTTGTCGTCCCAAATTGATTGGATACAGTTCTTGTAATAATTGATGATCCACGGTTTCAATATGGTCATTGAGTTCCTTCCACGGAATCTGTTCAATCACTTGTGACATAAGTCGTGGCATGGATTCCTGTTTTTATACTCTCTTTATTTCTGAAGCAATAAAGGTACTTTCTAACTCGAGATCTTCGTTCTCCAGTTGGGAATCTAAATCTTGCATACTGTAACCGAAACGTCAGAGTTCGTTTAGAAGTTTCCTCTTCCGCTAAGGAGATTCCACGTAAAATATGTTGGTAATCCTTTAACTCGTCTTCTTCTATTTCATTCATTCACTAACTCAAAGTGTTGAACAAGGTCTGACCACTGAAACAATTGCTGACGAATCAGTCCTCTTATACCATTCAGGTACCAGTGGTTAAACATCTGGTGACGTAACGGATGCAATTGTTATTTACGTTTGACTTGTATTTTGACCAGCTCTCGGTAAATGCGTTCTCTCAACTCCACAGCAAAGCACGAATGTTCTCTTGTAAAGTATCCATGAATAGGTCATACTAAATCCTCTTTCTGACACATGAAATGTACCGTTTGCACAGATATGGTTTTAATTCATTGTCGAATCTAAATCGTTTAATCACTAATTTACACATTACAATTCGTTCAGAAGTTTCCTCTTTCACTAAATTGACATTGTGTAAAAGATGTTGGTAATTCGTTAACTCTTCCTCTGGAATAGTAAGTTTACAATGTAGTACATAGAATCATCATTAGCAAACCAATCCTTTTTTAAACCAGGGGGTCGTTGATCAATGTCTGTCCAATGGAACACTTTCAATTGAATCAGTCCTTGTATAGCATTCAGGTAGCAGTGGTTCAAACACCGGTGATGTAACTGATGCAATTGTTCTTTACGTTTCACTAATATTTTGACCAGCTCTCGGTAAATGCGTTCTCTTAACTCCACAGGCAAAGCACGAATGTTCCATGAATAGGTCAGTCAGTACAATTCACAATCATCTCCTAGAGCAAAAGTAATCCACATAGTGAGAAATTTCTGACCAATACCACTCAGGGTAACTCTTTTGATGTAAACGGTCTAGAGTGATATAATAGGATGAATGCACACTTGACCCAGAGAAATCTAACACACTGATTGACTTTTTCACTTTCCTCTTGTGAATTTCTCGGCACAAAAGTTCTACAGTTACCCATTGAGATTTCACTCTGGCAAGTCCCTGCCAAACTTCCTTGTAAATCTTCTCTTGCAGTTCTTTAGGTAATGATTCAATATCGTTTTTGAAATGAAGTTTAAATACTGGTCTCGGTGATGTCCAACATTTGATTCCTAACCAATCTGGTTTCTTCTTCTTCAACGACATGGTAAGTTATTTGAATGTCTCGGTCCCACTAAGGGTAAGTAATGACAATTCGGTGACCATCGAGCATGTTCTAGGTAGGTCGAATCTTGTGGTTCCCAGTGGTGAACTGACACGCCGCAACTGAAACACTTGACTTTATCCCCTTCGCCCAAGTAGAAAAATCCGGCTCTGGCTAATTCTTCGGGGGTCGGTCCTCCCAGATACTTTTTCCTCTGAACGATTGAAGACGATTTTCAAAGTCTCAGTATTCCGACAAACGCACAGGAAACGAATATTCATCTTTCACAGGTTCGTTTCGATGAGGGTTGGGTGACATGGACAGGAGTTTGCTCAGGGCTGGATGACATCCGTAGGGAGGTAGACGTGAAGGTGGACATCCACATTTAAAACGAAACCCAGTAAAGTGTTAAAGAGGACGACCGGCATCGCTTTCGCATCCCTCAGGTTTGACACGCACAGCATCACTTTCCATGATAGGGGTAGTGAGAACAAAGTTCCCATGATGCTTTACGGCATCGCTAAGGTCCCAACGTACAGCATCGTTCCCATCGCAAGGCTAACAATCGCATTCTACTTCAGAGTCCCCAAACTTGAACTGTTTCTGTCTGAACTTGTTTTGTGTTTCTGTGAAAGTATTCATCTTGTTCGCTTGGTCTTGGTAGTCACAATGAACTATCGATCTTGCCTAGGGTTCCTTTTTATATACAGACCAATACCGACGTGTCCATACGGTAAGGTGAAATGATTGGGAAGTCGTACTCGCTTCTGGTACACGATTTGATAGACTTTTTCCAAGGGTCGATTGACGATGTGGTGAGTGGGTAAACGTACAATCTTGTTTGGCTGATAGGTGGTCACTTTAAAGTGTTCATCTTCTCTAGACTGCAAGGCTTCTTTCAATACGTCAAAATTCACCACTCGACTGGTACGATATTTCAGAGTCAATCCTTTCACTTTACACTTCGTGTGCACTTCTCCTTGTTTGTCCCGGTATTCGTAGCCGTAATTTTTAGGACCGCCACTGGCCAAACTTAGAATCTTGTCGTCCGGGTGCTCGCCTGTCCAGGCTTCTAAACGGTCTCCTTCGATGTCAGGGTGCTGTTGACTTGGGTGGTCGATGTAAATACAACTGTCCGTGTCAAAGTACAGGACACGTTCCTCTAACAGTTCTAAAGCTTCGTACAATTTTAAGCGAGCATGAGCTGTCACGTAAGCAGCAATGATAACATTTCCAAAGGGGTCGGCTTCTACAAAGTCCAGATCTTCTTCGTAATTGACTAAGATCAAATCCTCGCGAACGACGTCCACGTGTTTCATGAATTTAGTTTTGCCGTGAATCATCTGGAAGTAGCGGGAAGGTTCTGTCAAATATTCCGTCTTGGGTAAACACGGTCGTTGTGCCATTTTACCCCACAAGCAATTTAACATCACTTTGGCAAACGATCGCCTGCCTTCGTTTTTCTCGATGTGATCTAAAATAATGCCTTCTTGTGCCCAGTATTTCTCTTTGAATGTCTTTTGGTCTTCGGGAGTGTGACACCAGGAAGGATAGCCGCTGGCTTCTTGCTTTAGTTTCAAAAAGGCATCCACGTAGTCGGTGAAAATGCCTTTCTGCGTGGGGTCACCCTTGTGGTATTGTTGTGTCTTGGGAAAGTGGCAAATTTCGTACACTTCTAACAGTTGGTATCCCATGTCCAGAGCTTTGAACAATTCTACTCTGACCCACGTCCCTGTCAAGGCACGTTCTTCCTGGGTGTGATGACAAGGTTGGTCTTGGTTGCACGTTTCAGCACAAGTACGGCACAAAGGAAACAACAGTTTGTCTTGGCAATGGTGAGATAAGACGGGATGGTACAAGTCTGTGGGAGGCAAAACTTTACATTTGATCAAGCCTTCGTATTGTCGAATGTTTTTCAGGTCGATGTGTTCCGTTAGCAATTGCGGGTGCCCTGCAGGAAAGCGACAATATTTGCACACGTAGGGATCCAGCGAACACACGTCCAAGTATTTCATTTCTTCTCCTTTCTCTTCGTCGGCTTGGTACAGCAAACAGGTGGCATTCGTCCTTCCTCCGTACAAACTATCCCTCGGGTTCAGGGGGTCCACCCACTGGTAACTTTCCACGACACGTTTAAATTCGGGATCGGTTTTCAAACGGTGATCGTATTCGTGTTCCCACATTTCCCACATTTCCACCACTTGGTATCCTTGCTGTTCTAACTTTAGGCGTCGCTGACAAGTGTCCTGGTACAAGTCTTCCATGGTTCTTTGTAAAAACTGATTTTTAGTGCCACGGTCAGGTTAACAGACGGGGCATCCGTGAAATAAGCAACCGTTAAACTCGTACACGATCTTAGGGTTTTCTAAGTCCCAGCCATCGACCGAATGCGTTCCAATGGTCTTTTCGCCCCCTCCGTTGCGGGCATGCTGAATCCATTTGTCTTCCTTGTCGCACAAGTAATGTAACCAGCGTAGGGCTTTGACCGAGTATTGACGTTTGACATAGTTGGTCGTTTGAGGACTGATGACAGCCTCAGTGTTTTCAGGCATGAATCGTTGCCGGTACACTAAGGAACAAGCTTTGGCAATGGTGCAAGCTTCTTTCAAAGGATCGACCCCTCCGTGTTCCATGAACAGTTCTCGAAATTTTCCACAGCATCGCCGTAAAATGTCCACGTCGGAACGACAATACTTTAACATTTCTTCCTGAAAGTCGAAAGGGTCTGAGGCATGGATCTGGTACCAAGCGTAGAAAGCTTCTCGTTGTTCGGTACTCATGTTGTCGTGGTCGTAATAGTGAGCCTCAGGCAAATGGGGTAGAACGGCATGTTGATTGGCTTCCGTATTGAAAAAGCAATGACTGAAAATAGGTTCTTGAATGCACTTCTCGCACGCTCGATGAGCCACGCAGAAATTAGGAATGTGAATGCAGGTCTCTTGCATGCATTCAAATTCGAAAAAGATGAAATTGCCTTTCTTCTTGTGACCGTCCTCTTTCTCTGGTTGAGGTTGGTATTTTTGCACGTAGCATTGATGTTCCAAGTCCACGATGTGGTGACAAATGTGGCATTTTTTCTTTCCTCGACATATGTGTGCCTTGATATTATTGGTACATAGGCATTGTCCACACGTGGGGCACAATCTCAGCAGATGACAAGCACATTTCTGCTGTAAATCTTGCGTCTTCAGATGTTGTTGGTAACAGGCAGGGCTGACAAACGTGCGCAAACAAGCTGTACAATGCACTCGTTCTTGCCCTTCGTTCAGACAGGGTTGAGAGGCCAAACGTCCTGAGCATTTCGATCCACAATGCTTGTGTTGCTCTCGATTGTTATAGCCATAGTTACATTTCTCACAGCAATAACTGTATCCCAGAAATGCGATGATACTGGTAATGGTATCGAAATGTTCATCGTGATGATAGAGGTGAATGTATCTTCCATCCTTAAAGTCTTTCCCTCGAAACAAAAGAGGCCCACGTACTTCTTGAGGGTACACTTTCAAGGTGTAGCGTGGAGCTAGGACATCTTGCAATTTTTGCATTTCAGGAATGTCACAGGGTTTGTCTTTGGGCAAGTCGGCTTGTTGTAACAGGAGTTCTGCTTCGTTTCATTGTTTGGCTCGGTCCGATTGTTGAATAGTTTTCCAGGCTCTTTTCCATTCTGCCGTGTCGTTTTTGTCGGCATAGGTTCGTCCCACCACGATAGCCCTGGCTAAACAAATCTGGTCTTGAGAATCGTGAATTTGGACGAGGCTCTTTTTGGTGCTGCGAAGACCGTTCACCAATAACACCTTATTGCGTTGTCCGGTCCCTTGAGGAGGAGAGACGTGGGTCATGTCCAGTGTGGCTTTTCCATCGGTGATTTCAAACTGGTCATTAGATTGTTGCATGTGTTGAATCTTGTCCATGACTTTGGAAGCGGTCAATTCTGCAGGGCTGCTAAACTCGATCCAAACAGAGGATTTCAAACCGTCGTGTTGTATGGAAAGTCTCATGCGATCGTATTCTTTCGGTTGACATTGTCGCTTGAGTGTGGTGAGCAAAGAATCCCACATCTCGGTGATGAACCCTTCTGCTTTCTCTAACGGTACGTCGGACTTGAAATCTTTAAACTTCACCGTGTATTTGTAAGCCGTGGTTCTAAATGTTCTACAGGGACGCTTTTCCGTCTCTTGAATGGAATAGTATTCTTCAGGGTTTATTAAGGGTGGTGAACTTTGTTTAGAGGAAAACTCTCTGGGTTTGGATTCTGGTTCACTCATGTCCTCTTCAAAATCACTGGCATGAATCTGTGCCAAGACTTCATCCCTGGTACGAGGCGATAGATCACGTTTCTGCCTCTTACTTTCTTCTTCTTTCTTGAATGAATTGGATCGTTTTATCTTGATAGCAAAAAGTTAAATGATTAAAGTTTATACACCATGGGTTACTTTATAGTCATGGCAGACCAGCGTATATAAAGGGTATGTGTCTTGTCCTTTCACTATTTATTTCACTCTCAAACCGAGCACAACGATGGAAGAGACTACACAGATCGAACGTTTCATCAGAGCTTTGCGAGGGGTCATCCGAAAATTCTCTTCCGACCAGCCGAGGGACTACTCACCCTCCTATCGAGATAAAAGTCAAGATACTTCAGAGTGTCCAGGCCGTCAAAAAAGCAAAACAGGGGTAAAAAGAGACAAAAGTCAAGATACCTGCTATCATTGTCAAGAAAAGGGACACTGGTTTCCAGATTGCAATAAGAGACAAGAGGAGCACGAAGAAGAAGAGAAGAGTGATAGAGAGGAAGAAGAGGAAGAAAGCAGACAGGTGAAGAAAAAGAAACAGGAGAAGAAAAGAAGAAGGGAAGAAATTGAGGAGGAAGAAGAGGAAAAGACTGTAACTGTGAAGAAATTAAAAAAAACAGAGAGTGAACAATAAGACAGAAGAAGTCTATGAACTTTTTAAAGTGCTATGTTGTGAATTGTGAATTGGATTGTAAATATTTATAAAAGAATAAATTAGATATAAAGGTAAGTGCCTCTGGGTTTTGATTTTAAAATAAGAAGCTATACTCACGCACTCATACACAGACACGTACTATAGGGGTAAAATGTCTTTTTTTTGAGTTATTGGCAATTGAAAGTCTATCTCTTTTCGAGAGACATGGGTGGCCATGAAAAGGGCCTTTGGGGGTAGGGGTGAGTTTAAGCAATCAACTTTAACTGTCTTAAGCCTTTGCCACGGCCAAGGCCTACTTCTAGACTGCATAATGTTGATGATGATGATGATGATGATGATGATTTGGTTGAAATCACTAAGGGTGGTACGGTAGGCTTAGTCACAGAGTTGGAGTGTTTAGCTCGGGAAGGTCGTATTCTCTTCGGTCGTAATTAAGAAGTCTGATACATTTGTTTCAGACTTCTTAACTCTGCTAAAATGTCTAACAGCACCGTGACCGTTTGACTTTCACACCCTTGTTTCTTTGCAGCTGCTGCTTCTTCTTCTTGTTTCTTTCTTACCTCTTCTTCTTGCTGCTGTTGCAGTAGGAGAAAAGCTTGTTCCGCTTCCTTTTGCTGTTGTATAAATTTCTCCAATTCTTCTTTCTGTCTCTGTCTAAAATTTTCTACGTGTGGTAAAGAAGGTGGCGAAGGTTCCGGAACAAATTCTTGCGAGGTAAGAAAATCCACAAAATCCCAATTCACCTCTTCTGAAAGTAAGTCCGGGTTCCCTTGGGTAATCTCCACTGCTGGTGCACCCCAATTTATCATTTTCTGAGTTTCCGTCATGTTGAAAAACTGTCACATGGATTGACTGCGCACCGGCGCTAGCGAATCTATATAGGACACGTGACGTCACGGACTACTCTCTTCGGAGTGGACGTAGGTTGACTGAATTTTGTAACACATGTTTGGACTGGTCAATGAACTCAATCCGTTTCAATCCTCTCTTTCCTATTAAATAAGCGCAGTTCACTGCATTCCTTCACCTGTTCTCGGTACCCCAAACATGTGGACCGACGTGCAATCATCAACTCTTGTATCTTCCATGATGTTCCGGACGGACATACCGATGTATGTCCGATCCAAGTGGAAAGTTGTCCACAGGACAGACACCAGCCTGTGGATCAGAAGAATATATGTGGAGAGGCAAGGATGCCTAAAAAGTGTTCTCATTTACGGTCCTGCAGTCAGGCGCAGCTTGAGGACAAGAAGAAGACCAATGCGGTGCCCTCTGTGTTAACAATAGAATATGTTAACATAAACCCAAAGGCTCTTTTCAGGGCCACTCATAGGTCTCGAAAAGATCTTGACTTTCATTGTCTACCCCCCCCCTTTTTTAACAAAAAAAGATAGAGACCCTCCCTGTTTCAATTTTCCCACGTTCCATTTCCAATAACCCATAACCCATAAGGTCGGGACAATATTAAAACGACGCTATACAGTCCCACCCTGTTCAATTCCCCTTGACGCTAAACAGGCCCAAGATTATTTTTTTCCCATGTTAAATTCCCTTGACGCTAAACAGGCCCAGGGGTTTTTGCCCATGTTAAATTTACATAGACGCTAAACAGGCCCAAGCTGGTTTTTAATGCTAATTCCCCTTGACGCCAAACCGCCCCACTTCACTACTTTTATCTGCTCAGCTAACTGATTTCGGACCTCACATAATTTTTACAAGTTTTTTGTTGTGTTTCCTTAACACTGTTACATATTTAATCTATTCTCAAGATCAATTCAGATTATTTAGTAAGTCAGCAATGAGACCAGTCACGACCAATGGAAAACTTTCGTTTTCTTCGTCGACAAACGAATAATCATTGCTATTTCCTTCGTCTACCTCTTCTGAAGATGGGAGCGAGTTTGGGCTAGATACAACTTAACCTGAATCATCCATCTTAGTTAATCATTTATTATTAAAATAGGGATAAAATACTTTCTGGTTGCTTTATAGGACATTAGACAAATATCAAATTACAATTTTTCCTAATCACTAGAATACAGGATTTATGATCCCACTTCGCTGCCACCAGTTGTATATATAGATCCACGTTTTGTCCAATCGTATTTGGACTGCATTTTATTTAAGTAAATAAAATCGGTATATATATATATATATATATATATATATATATATATATATATATATATATATATATATATATATATATATATATATAATTATATTTTTAAATTGCATTAAATTCCTCAGTGCAGGACGTAATTCCACAAAATATGATAAAATCCAGCAAAAATATTGGATTCCTATTTTCCATGTAATATTTCTATAAATTTGCTTAGATTATCAATTGCAAGAAATTTACACATCAGATGTGTCTCTCAGCATTATTGATAATGAGTTTGATAGCATTTTCAGCATTCTCATATATTTTGTAATTTATTATCCATCCTTTTGTTTTAAATTATTATCAGTTAAGAGATTAAAATTGTATATCCTTGTATGTTCCATTTGTTATGATAATTTTAATTCCCGCTTGTCTTCTTCTTCAAATCTTAATTCATGTCAATGCTATCTTTGTGTCTGTGACTGTTTTTTTATTTTCTTCAAATTGTTTTTGATTCAATTAAATACTGAAAAATCGCGAAAGCTAGATATGTAGAAAATTACAGTTATGCTGACAATGAACATTCGGATGTCCTTTACGATAAATATGAATTTGAGTAACATACTAAAAATGCGTTACCATGATTGTTTATCTAATAGAGTTTCAAAGACCTATCCAGCCATTTTTAAATATAGCAATGAATAAAAGGAATATATCGAACATGTGGTTTATAAATTGTTTAAGATTAATGTGAATTTATTGAACTCAATATACGCATCATCAACAAAGCATTTTATTTATACAGATTAGACATTGTCTACAGTTGATGATTCCATCATTATTATACGATTTAAGGAGTATTGATAAAAATGTCAAATGGTCTGTACATTAAATTAGTTTATTTATATTAACAGTTGACATAACTGGAAATAAGTCGTTTCATGCTTTAAACCGAATTTCTGGAGATTTGTTATATCTATTATCCATTATATTACCTTATGCACATATTAGGTGTATTGGGTATTCACATCGTGCTAACACGAAGTGTATTCTATCCATGTTTGCAGCTAAGGTAGTTACTATACATAAATAGATATAAAAGTAAATACATACATGCAAGTATGTTCTACTATGCATATATTAGATTCATATTTATTACTGTTTATATCTTATTTTCAGTATTATATTTTCAAATCATACTTCCATTATTTAATTTTCTAACGTTTTTTAGAGTATTTCCATTATGTAAGTGTTAAAAAATGTACAGTCAATTATCATTGTTTTTACAAAGTTTTACGATTTTATGTAAACAGCTGAAGTTTAAGTTGAAATTTTTATGACACGTGATCAATATTCACATTCTGCCAAGGTTATCTGATAAATAGCACAAACAGTACACACAATTAATGACGCAAAAATCTGTCCTACTACATGTAAATCTTTCATGTATAGTGCTTTAAACTTGCTTTTTTCTAATAGAGCAGATTTTATTCTTCCCTTGGACTTTTTAAATCGAAAGCACTTAACATTGTGAATTGAACACACATGATTCAAGTTACTTTTCTCGGCAGTATTCCAATAAGTGAAACTAAATTGAAGTTTCTGAATTTATTATTATTATTATTATTATTATTATTAGTAGTAGTAGTAGTAGTAGTAGTAGTTGTAGTAGCAGTTCCTGACTTCATGTAATCCCTAATGACTATGTTCTAATCAATTCAACTGGTCAGATTTCAGAATTAATAAACATAAAATGTACATTTAAACACGTGCTATTAGATGCGATTCTCTAATTGTTTCATATTGTCGAACAATACCTTTTTTACGCATATATATATATATATATATATATATATATATATATATATATATATATATATATATATATATATATATATATATATATATATATATATATATATGCCTTTTGATATATACTACAGCTTTGTGTCATTCCGCAGACCATTCAGAATTTGAATCGAGGAAGAAATGCAGGATATTAATAGCCTGTTACTGTCAGCAAGAAACGGCAAGTGGAATGATGTCTGTCGAATAATCGGTACTTCAGAAAAGCCTAGGAAGGCATATCTGATAATTGTATCCCAGAGACTCCTCGATGGTCAGTTTTGCATCAGGCTGTCTACTGGAAGGATCCGAATAATGTACGGAAATTATTTCATTTTGATGCGTGTGATTCCTTCTTGAATTTGAAAGAGGGTACATCGGAGATAGGTCACACGGGTGGTATGACCG
This sequence comes from Sinohyriopsis cumingii, assembly GCA_028554795.2. NCBI lineage: Eukaryota > Metazoa > Mollusca > Bivalvia > Unionida > Unionidae > Sinohyriopsis > Sinohyriopsis cumingii. Next base: position 47,503,960 of record CM068833.1, read on the forward strand.
CGACTGAAATAACATTTTCATATGAATGTACTGATGTGATGAAGTTGCTATGAGAAGACAAGGATACGTTTGAAGAAGTGAACAGAGAGACTGACACCTTCCAACATTGGCATGCTGACACTGAAAAGGACTTGGCCTGATACCTATCACTCTTGCTGCGTTCAAGAACACATTTCATCCCAAGAAAACTGACCCCAGGATGTCTATTTCTTCTATACTTGGAGATAATTTCAACGATTTGAAGACTTCAGAGTACATCTGGTCTGAAGTACGCAAACAATTATGCGACTCCCTCTACGTTGTTAGTGACTCGTCGGCCATAGAACTGAAGAACTCTTCGTCCAGATAAGCATGTTACGAAACAATCATCAATGTTTACACTATGGGAAGAACATACCTGTATACATATAGGTACACATCATTAAGAAGGCAACGGGAGTCTGACTACAATCCATCTGCCAATGATCTTGCGATAGGTGCCTGTGTTGTGATGTACTAGATACTTCTTTTCCTGGGAGTGCTGAAGCGTGATAATATCATGACCTATCAAACAAAGTTGCTGATAGGAAAAGATGTAGAAAAATATCAGGTAGGTGTCAAATTCACCTGGCTGGCCTTCATTTCATATTCTTTCGACGTCAAAAAAAAAAAACAACGAAGTCGTTCCCGACATGCAGCGACGTATCTGGTACAAATAGTGTAATTTTTACCATTGACAATACAGCCGATTCGTCGTACCGACCAAGACATATTGAAAAGTATGCCAATTTTCCGGATATGAAAGATTGTATCCTGCAGGTGCAACATTTACAGTAACAAGAAGGCAGCAATAGAAAGGAGAGACTTATGTAGCACTAAAACTTCTCAGCAGTTAAATGAACATATTTCTTAATGGTTAAACCTACCTATCTGCAAGTGAACACATGGACCTATTAGTGCAACAACAACGAAAAATCATTATGAAATTTAAATTTCTTTAGGAGAGACACAAGAGTTATCCGTAGTTCATTATCGTCAACCGATAAAAGTTTTCAAAGTAGATTAACTTAATCTCATTGTCATTTCCACCATGGATAATTTCAACACCAATGTGGTTGTTTTGCTTGCTGTCATATAATCTGCATTATAGTCTATATTTCCTCAGCTGGATTTGTAAAAAGCAAGACACTAGAGTCAAGTGGAAAGGTACAGCCGTCATTCGATTGTTTCAAGTTTATTCGTTTCGTGGCTGACGTATTGTTTAGAGTTTGTAAGTTAACGTTTTGATAAATTCTCTGCATATATTGTTTTAATCTTAAAGTGTCTAGGACTATTTATGTGCGACATGCTTCAGGTTGTCCTTTAATGATGTGTAGCATAAGTGAAACTTGTCTTGTCTGAATATGTAGGTATTACATATTATAAATCCATTTCTTTTCTGGTCTTTGTTTTGACTACGCTTTTGTCATGCATAATCCGACAGTGCACTAGATTAACAAAAGACAAATACTTGTATAGTCGCTAGATATCGGTGCACGGGAATACGTGTAAACAGTGGAACAATTTTTAACTAAAGATTATCTACTAAATACGGTGACAGTATTCATCTTTTTCAGTTGCTTCTTCGTGTTATATCGGAAAGGTAAATATCTAAAGAACAAAGTGCAAATAAATATATGAACGTTATAGGTAATATTGTACTTAGATCAATAATCAGACACTGTCAGATTGAATATGCGGGAATGCTGAAGTTGGAGAATCGAGCAAAACTGTTAAGATTAAATCATTCCCAAATTATATGAGGGAAATGTGTGAAGATTAGGCTACTTAGAGAAGCACGTTTAACTATGCATGTCATAATTGTCTGGAACGTTTCCAACTTGTATCAAACCACTCAAATATAGAAAACATGAACCAGGCTGGCAAGCTATACCTTTGCAAAAGCAGATCAAGAGAACAGGGTTCAATTGTATTGGGGTGAATTGTTTTAGCATTAATGTTTAATTCTGAAGGCGGTTTTTAAATTTGTAAAATTTAACTCTAATCTGTGTGCTTATTCAAGGACATCATTTTAATTGGGAAACTATTATTAACCCCAGCATTTTAATCTTTTAATGACCCGCTTGAAAAAAGGTATGAAAATTTGAATGGATACCTCTCGGTAGATTTTTGTAAAAAATATGTATGTATCTTTGTAATACAACAGTCGATTATACATTATCACGTATGGTCCCAATGGTGTTAGTTGTTTTATTTATTGTTGTATTACTAAATCTTATTTTCCGATCAAACTTGAATAAATTTATTATTATTATTATTATTATTATTATTATTATTAGTAGTAGTAGTAGTAATAGTAGTAGTAGTAATAGTAGTAGTAATATTAGTAATAGTAGTGGTATTAGTAAAAGCAGTATTTCTAGCTGAAGTAGTAGTAGTAGTAATAGTAGTAGAAATATCATTGAAAGGGTCGTATGATTGACATCTGCTCGGAAGGCATTTGTCAGAAATTTATGAGGTGAATAACAAACGTGTAATAAATGTGTCAAGATCTTAGGTTGGAATTTACATTCAAGATACGAACTGTAGAAAGAAAAATTCGTAAATTGAAAAATCTACTCTAACCCTAATCCATAGGTCATCGGAGTTATCATCACCCAATCTCAACAAAGAAGACACCGAGGTCAGTGGCAGGCCATTCTAGTCGTTACATTTAATGCTACTTTGCTGTGAACGGCATGCGAGTGTAAAAGGCTTGATTATACAAGATTGCTGAAGTGGTAACACATTGTCTAATTTTAATAATGAATTCCTATATCTGACAAGTACACTTATGATTTGTTTGCGTGTTTTTGTTGCAATAGACAAGAGCATGATACCATATGTCTATGAAATAACACAAATCCACAACCAAATGATAGATGGAACGTATGGGGGTGGGTAATATATTTATATATTTTGTACGTCCTTGTGCAGAATACTGACAATGAGCAATAGATAATGTCAATACAAACATCATATTACTTTTTCGTCCTAACAATCAGACACTTACAAGAAGTGTTTCTAAACTTCTGCCAGCTTTTTTATATTTGGACGTTAGCAAGAACAAAATATTCATGTAATTTACAATATATATATATATATATATATATATATATATATATATATATATATATATATATATATATATATATATATATATATATATAAACTTACTCATTTTTGATTATTTTGATTAGCTTAGTGTTGGAATTTGAAAATATTGTTTATTATGTGGAGATATAGGTCGGGTATGAGTTATAAGCAATGATCTTTTATGACCACACTGAGTGAAAATCCACCCTTGGAGTGGAAGATTGTGTTGTTGATGGTTCATATTTTAAATTATTAGCTATTGAAACCGCTTCGGAGGCCAAGAGGTTAGACCGTCCCCCTCAAATGGCCAGGTCATACCACTGATTAAAGTTCAAGCATCTAATCACATGCGTGGGAGTTGAGGTTTGGGAGTTGTGGTGTAATTTGCTAAATTGTACATCAGTTTGATATTATACTGTGATATAATTTTGTCAGCTTAGACCGTGCCTACATATTCCTTATTTACTTTTTTGTAACTATACAGTCAGTTTCCATGCAGTCTTGATATAGGTGGGTACTGTATTAAAGCTATTATTCATTGTGTGGTGTAAATTGCTACAAAATGTAGAGAAGAGTTAAATATTTTGGAGTAGAAAATCTTGTTCAGAAATAAGTTTTTTGAATATAAATTGATGACGTCTATTAGGAAGCAAAGCTATCAGTTATTTATTCGGTCTGCTGCAAGAAAGCCTGTTGATTTAGCATATGGTGCCATTGACTCAGACACCCGTTACTACGGTAATAGGTTCATAGACTTGAGATGCAGTGTCAAATGTGGTTTAATGATAATTTTGTAGAAATCAATATCCTGTCTCAAATGTTGTTCGTTTAAAGTCTTACCAAATAAAGCAAGATGTTACCTTACTTAAGAGGACATTTTATATTTATTACAATTTGAGTTTTAATGTTTAACCTGCTGATGACAAGAAAAAAGATATGAACGAACAGAAACTGTAAATTACATGACTTTTTCATATCAAGTTCCAAATATCATTTTGTTGCCTATAGCAATCTCATAAAAAGTTTCTTTTGTTTAGAACATTATTATTCTGTTCAAATATTTGGAAGCATGAAATAATTGTTCCTATCTTCGGTAGGAGTACTAAACCGACAATATAGATAGCCACATAGTTACCACCACAAATTCTCGTACAAATTGTATATTTGAAAAGATTATACGTTAAATTAAAGGCTACAAAGAAGGCTATAAAAACAATTTTATTAGATCAACAGGCAGTAACCGGGATAGAAGGAAATATTGGACTCTTCCATGGTCACATTAAGTCCTGATGACACCATTAATGAACATTTATAACTGAGGTCGTAATTAAGTCAGAATCGAAACTCGGTTTACTGGATCAATGGATCTTTAGGATTATAACTAGGGCTGCGATTTAGCTTAGCCTCAGTTAACATTTTTGTGTTTCAATAATCGTTGTAGAGGTGAATTATAAACATGAATCCGTTTGTTTTCAGCAAAACCGACCTTAATACACCTGAACAAAACAAAAGGGTGGACCTCGTTTCTGCTGAAAGCTCCGAAACGCATCTCAGCTGGGCTTAGATCAAATACTACGGTGTACTGTGTCCATGCTCGTTGAGAGTAAACATTTAAAAAAAAGAAGCAAGCGGAAAGATCAAATTCACAAAAGTTAAAATGCACAAACACATAAAACAAATCAAGTGTGCTGAAAAATACAAGTTTGATTTCGTTCCTTCAACCACTACATGCATAAAGCAAAACTGTATTTATATTTAATCAGAAAATATTGCTGCAGGATAATGTTTTATTTACACATCTTCATATATTCATAGAAGTTTAAGCTATTCCCGTGCCTATTGCGAAATTGAAAAGCACATATTTATAAACAGGTTAAATTACTGAAAGGAAACGAATATTTGGCAAAGAGAGACGAATTCATAGTCACGATTCTGCAAACAGTGGTATATAAATTGAAGTCTGATCTTGGAAAGAAGATGAATGATAATGACGGTAGCTAGGTTATGATACCATTGTGAAGTTTATGAAGGTTATTTGAGGCAATTGCATGTAACTGTTTCATAGTAGAGGGGAATAAAATCAGAGATGAAAACTACGCATTACAGCAATATAAAAATACTTTCCACATCTAATAACTACTTATTTATTACCAGTGCATATAAGGCATTTCTGCTTTTCTCACATGTAAACTGTGTGGAACATGAAATTCAAGTAATTAAACAAAGGTTCTATTATATATGTTGCGATCTGTTCTTTTCCGCTAATCTAACCATGAGAGGAACAAACCAATTAAACTATGTAATATCACATTTATTACTATTTGAGCTGTCCCATATTACACAATGTTTTACCTGGTAAATTATCTATGTTGTGTATTTCGAAAAGTCAGCGCTAGTTACATACATACATACATACATACATACATGTGCGATCTTATTCAACGGTGGACGCGCATGTGGCTCCTGAGTCCAAATTCTGATGCACACAGGCGGTTGCAGGTGGGGCATGGGACACCGGTGGTTGGTGGTTTTTGTGATACAGTTCTGTGACGTCTCTCCAGAGTTTCAGCAAGACGCTGGACGCCGGCGGCGGTGATCCTCAAAGATGGAACAGGCTTTTCTGGTCAGCGCTCGCCAATGGCTTCTGTCTAAGGCAGCGAGCTCGAGCTGGCGGGGTTGGACGTCTGTCCATTTGATGTTCATCTTGACGTTGTCTTTGTACCTCTTATGAGGGAGACGTTGGTTTCGGTTTCCCTGGGCTAGCTCGCCATAGAACAACTGCTTTGGGATTCTGCTTTAATCCATGACCAGTCCAACGAAGCTGGGTCTGGATTAGTTTGTCTTCGATGCTTGTTGTTTTGCCTCTGTCAAGGACTTCCTGGTTGGTGATTCGGTCCTGCCACTTGATCCGCATAATGGATCTCAGGGAACGCTGGTGGAATTGTTCCAACTGACTGATATGTCTTCGGTAGAGTGTCCACGTTTCACAGCCATACAAGAGAGACGTGAGGACAACTGCATTGTACACTTTCATCTTTGTTGACAGGCGTATGTCCTTGTGCTGCAAAGCCTTGGTTCGAAGTCGTCCGAGTGCTTGACTGGCTTTTTGGATCCTCGCAGTGATTTCTTTGTCCAGGGAGTAGTCACTAGATGTTGTGCTGCCAAGGTATTTGAAACTGTCCACATTCTTCAGCTGCGTGTCGCCAATGGTGATACAGGGTTGTGAGGGGACAGTGGTTGGGTCGGGCTGGAAGAGGACTTCTGTCTTTCCTAGGCTGATTGTGAGTCCAAATAAGTTGTAAGCTTCAGAGAATCTGTCCATGATTGCCCGTAGGTGAGTCTCTTCATGGGCCATGAGGTCAAAGTCATCTGCAAAGAGTGCTTCAATGATGCGTCTTTCTTGCGTCTTTGTTTTTGCAGTTAGGCAACGGAGATCAAACACTGATCCATCCAGACGATACCTAATGTAAATGCCAATGTTAAGATCACGGATGGTATGGAACAGTACCTGTGCAAAGAAGAGGTTGAAGAGTATCGGAGCAAGTACACAGCCCTGTTTGACACCATTAGATATTGGGAATTTCTCACAGGGTTCACCGTCTGAGAGAATCTCTCCAGTTATATCAACGTGGAGGAGCCGAATGAGGTTGGTAAACTTCTGAGGACAACCATGTTTCTTGAGTACTACCCACAGTGCGTCTCTGTTGATTGTATCAAACGCCTTTGTCAGGTCCACTCCACGAAGACAGCATACAGATTCATGTTCTGCTCAAGGCACTTCTCTTAGACTTATCTCACTGCGAAGATCATGTCAACGGTGCTGCGGTCTGGGCGAAAACCACATTGAGACTCAGGGAGGTTATCTTCTGACACTGCCGCAATAAGCCTGTTGAGGATGATGCGAGCAAGTATTTTGCCAGCTATGGACAGCAGGGAGATGCGACTGTAGTTACTGCAGTCCACACGTGTGCCTTATGTTTATAGACGATCATGATTGATGCGTATCTGAGGTCGTTTGGCATCTTTTCTTCAGTCCAGATGCTGAGTAGCACATCGTGGAATGCCTCCAGAGTCTGTTCACTGAGGGCTTGTACACCTCCACTGGGATACAATCCTTTCCATTGCCATGCCACAGTTAATTTGTTTAATTGCCCTCCGCAACTACTCCATCGTTAGTGGGATATCCAGTTGGTCGTGCGTTGGCTGCTGAGGTATTTGGTCAAGAACAGATTGGTTGACTGATGAGGGCATGTTGAGGAGCTGACTAAAGTGTTCTTTCCATCTTTCCTTAATGCCTTTCTTGTCCTTTATTAGTGTAATGCCATCTGCAGCGATCAAGTGCATAGAGCTGGACTTAGCGTGGCTGAAGATTGACATCATGGCGTTATAGAACTCGTTGGTGTTGTTAGTGTCAGCACAGCTTTACACTTCAGCAGCTTTCTTTTCCCATCAATTGTCATGCGTCTTGCGGATTTCCCTCTGAGCCTCAGCTTGATAGAATTTGAAGCGGTCTTTTATGTTGATGGAGTTTGTGTCATTCTGCCAGTCCATGAATGCTTTGTTCTTTCTGGCAATCAGATCTTCAATGGCATCGTTGTTCTCATCGAACCAGTCTTGATGAATTCGTTTGTTTAGGCCCAGGGTAGCCATAGCTGTTTCTATTATCGTGTTCCTAAGCTTCGGAGGCATTTCCACATATCGGTCCGTTTGTTGACAGCTTGTCATCTAGTATCTTCTGGAAAATAAGCTTGGTGGAGTTTGACAATGTTGAAGGCTGTGCGCACAAGTTTAGGACGTCTTATGTGATGAGGGGCAATGTGCAGCTGTAGGGTAGTTCGGACAAGTCTGTGGTCTGTCCAGCATTCTGCTCCTTGCATGGCCTTGGTGATGAGGACATCCTTGGCATCACGCTGGCGGACTATTGCATAGTCGATTAAGTGCCATTGGCGAGATCTGGGGTGCATCCAGGTGTTCTTTTGTTTGTTTGCCATTCTGAACATTGAGTTTGTGATTAGGAGGTTAAATTCTGCGCATTTGCTGAGTAGGAGCAGGCCGTTGTTGTTCATTCTGCCGACACCGTGTTTGCAAGCACACCTTTTCATCAACCATAATCACAGCTAACATGGGCGTTGAGGTCCCCCAGTAGTATGATCTTGTCGTCAGCTGGAACTGAGCTAAGTACAGAGCTGAGGTCGGTATAGGACTGCTCGATGGCTTCTGCTGGACTCGATAGGGTAGGGGCGTAGGCACTGATGATTGTTGCATGGCGTTTGTGGCTGATAGGTATTCGCAATTTCATTAGCCTCTCATTAATACCATCAGGCATTTCCGGAAGCTGCTTCAGAATACATGATTTGATAGCCAGGCCTACTCCATGGATCCTGTCCTAATTTTGGGCTTTTCCTTTCCAGAAGAATGTGTAGCCGTTTGCTAGCTCAGTAAGAGAACCCTCCTCTGCGAACCTGGTTTCACTCAAGGCTGCAATGTCAATATTGTAGCGTGAAAGCACCTTAGCAACTAGAGCTGTTCTCCTGTATGGTCTTGCTACGTTCTCTTTGTCCATGAGAGTACGGATGTTCCATGCTCCAATAATAAGTTTTTTCTTTGATTATTTCGACCGCGGATATGGATGATCTTGCCAGCAGCGGCATGCTGGCCAGATATTTTAGGGCACGCATTTTTGTAGGCCACCTTTTCTAGGCCTCTCCCTATTCAATTTGAGCAGCGCCGTCCTGAAAAGGTCTGCTCAGTCGCCACTGGATGCTGCCGAACTGTTCTTTTGCCGTGGGTGCAGAGCAAAACGACCACTTGTCCAAGGGCCGCCTACGTGCAGGCCTCTGACTACAACTCCCAGTAGTCATCTCCACCTGTTGCGTCGCCAGTCGCCAATCGCCGTAGGACTTTGATAGGTGCAGGTAAGGAACAATGAGTGTGATGATGAGGATGAATGATAGGTGCATACCATAACCTGTGTGGGAAGGAGATTAAAGTGAGACAGCCTTTGCATAGAGACAGCCTCACTCTCTCGGCCTTGGTAGTTAGAAATCAGTGGATTCATCACGGCTGGGGACTACTTCGGCTGCATTGGAAGGCTATGACGTCTTCCGTGCCTAGTCATACCCTGCGCTCTCCACAGTGCCGTTGGATCACTCAGTTGATCTCTTCCGCCCAGTCTGCCGAAACTGGCTTTGCATGCAAGGATATGCAAGCTCCTAAGTCACCGAGGTTTTTTGAGGCCCGTCGGCTACCCTCTACCTGGTTTAGCCAGCCAGTCGAAGGCTTTGCCCGTGGTGTGGCCGCTTCGCATGCTACAGCTATTTGGAGCCACAGGTGAGGGCTGAGCGCCTGGTTAGGACCAAAGATGGACAAGCTACTCCCGAAGGAGCACGACGTGCCCATCCACCAGAGGTACTACCCCTCCCAGGTCACTTCGAACACCACATACATACATACATACATACATACATACATACATACATACATACATACATACATACATGCATGCATCATATGATAATGATAAACCACATTGGTATTGATCTTAAATACATGAAAACCTGATTGTTCCACTGGGGATGAACCGTTTGGGCTGATGTTAACAAATTTCTTCTTTGTGACATTTACGAAAAGCTAATTAATAACACGGAGATACGCATTGCAAGCTTGTGCAGAAAAGGGGTGTTCGTCAATATTTCAGGTTCTTCAGACCTCATACATTCTGTTAAAATTGAGTTCATTATATTAAATTTAATAACGCTACGGTGGCATATTTTTTTAGAGCTTCTGCCTCGGAGACTGGATTTCGCGGGTTCGAACCCCAACCGAATCATACCAAAGACTCATACAATGGTACAAACAGCATTAGTAGGTTAGTGTTAGGACTGGTCGGAACGGTGTCAGGATAATGTGACGGGGTGGGACACCATGCTTCATGTCTGCGGCATGATGCCCCTTTCCTAGACATCACTATAAATTGCCACAATGTAGACAACGTAGCGATACGGCAATTAACAACATGTTAAAGCTACGCTAAAAATCCAAAGCACACACACACACACACACACACACACACACACATCAAATTTAATAATCCAGAGTTGTGATACATATATATTTTTGTCGAAAACCGTATTCCTTGTTAAAAAGGTATGAGAAACGTGGGATGGTTGTCACAGTTATGACGTATATGTTTGTTTTCAGAAACGTAGGTTTTCAAGAATATTTTGCCGTAAATTGTCACTTTGAAAAAGACTAATATGAACAAAGTCACAATGGAATGCATGTTGTTCATGAAAGATATATGTATGGAATGATTGATGATAATACAACCTTTATAAAAATGCTTATATCTGGTATTTTATGGTTTTATATTCGTAGATTTGAATATCCGTCTGTCATGTTTCTTGTAAATACAAACACTTTTATCAACTTTGTTGATACAGTGATCGCATTTGGAAAATTTAGCTTTTGAATTGGATGAGGATGGTGTTGAAGTCCTTGATTATAGGGGATGGGAGGTTCACGGTTAAAGGTACTATATTAAAGTAGTGATCGTTCCTCTCTGATCATTATGCTTTTGATTGTCATTGAAGTACTCTTCTGATTTTAATCAAAAAATAGTATACCTATAAAATTGTTCTCGACTGGTATCAGTTGGTCAGAACAAAGTTTCAAAGACATTGATTGAAGTTATACATTAAGATATCTAATGTATTCAAGGAATGAACTACAGTGTTGTCGCTGATAAATAAGGACCAAACAGCAGGGAAAAGGTAACAAAATTCATGTTGTGCACGACAGATTATCTTATTAAGATACATATTTAAGCGAAGTTTCAGAAAAATCCTCACTTTGCAACATCGTATTTTACCGTGTGGTTGGAACCATGGCCTTGATTTGGTATACAACACATCATCTAGTGAATGTAAACCTTTCTTTAATGTTGAATTGTAACGATTTGGACCCGTTACAAACATCCCTGATCTGATATTTTGAACCCCGTATGTGACTTCACCGAGGGTCGGCTTTGGGCACGCGACACCCTTTGTTTAGTAGAGATAAAAGAACTGTGTAAAGGATCATCGAAATCATTAAAGCCATTGTAAAAGTAACGAACGGGACAAATAATGCGGGACAGACAGTTGTATAGTGTAGTGTTTGGGTGACAATATGAATTAACACCACTTTCAACATTTTGAAAATGTGACACTTGGGGGACAATAGAAATTCCAAGTCAATATATATATAGGTTCAAATTCTGACCAATAAAGACATCTATTAAACATACTCATAAAAGTAATGTTAGACATTTTGATTGGTGTTTGTAGCATAAGTATACGTAACCTTCAAATTGGAGACATGCCCTCATCCTTGACCAGCCATACAACATTGAAGAAAAACATAAGAACCTATAAAAAATATGCCTTTGGTATATGCATATGTAGAGACCCGCGAAACAGCCAAGTCGAGAAAAAGTACAACGTCTGAAACTTTGAAAATCAAACCAATTGTGTAACATAGAGATAACTATATTATTCCATAAATATTTAAAATTAAATTGTGTGCGCTTTAAGTTTATGAGACAAAAACATTGAAAATATCATTCATCACGCATCGTTAGACACTATTTTAACAATTTAGTACATCATGCTGCTGCAAGCAGAGTCCATTACAATGCAAGGTCACTGAATATTTTCAAGTGTACAAAATTTCTAATTATTAGTTTGTGTTCGCTAGTTATCGTCTATATAATGGAGCATATTATTCTGCCGTAAACTTCGGATGGAAACTAAGGGTCTATTAAAATGTAACTGAAATATTTCCTTTTGCGAAATTGTTGAAAGGTAAGTGAAACTAATGCATATAAGACTAATACTGATATGGCTATCAAACTTTATTAGTGAGTTGGTAACAGCCTTTCCACAAGTGTGTTGTACTAAAAATGAAGGGAATCGTTTTGCATGAGAATGTACATAGGCCTTTCTAGCTGTATTAGATTTGAACAATTCACCATGCTAAAGAAAAGTACCTATGATTATGTCATTGTCAAAGGAATGTAAACGTAGATGAACATAGAGAGCAATATAGCAGTGATGTTTATGCGCTCGAAATGTATCAAACGGGCTTAGGAATATAAAAAGCATCGTTAGATTGGAGAATCTTAACAGGAAGTTGCACAATTTTGAAGCATTTTCTAACAGTGAGAGGTCGCTTTGCAGGACTATCTTGATAATTATCATGGTGATCCATAGGCTCTTTGCAATAATGTCATGAACTCTAGCGTATCTTGAACAATGAATTCAATAGCTACAGATCGTACTTACTTAAGATTGTGGCAGCTATTGCAACAGGTACGGGTCATTCAAATAAATCTGGTATGACGCCATTAAGACGGCAATTGTATATTCCCGTGTTCTTAAGAATGCATGTATCATACTTTCCAAGCATGTGAATTCAAAGCTCACCTGTTTAAGTGCTTGCGATAATTTGTCGGTTTTGAATTTCAATACCTTACTGGCAATTTTTTAAAAAGTGTTTCAGATAATGCGTTCAATTAGTTAGAACCACAGTAATTATGCAAATGTTATACACAGCAGCCACATAGAATGTAAATTGGGCATTATTCAGACTAGATGTTTCATTAAGGTAGCAATGTTAAAGTGGTTTAAAACATACTAAATACAGAGAGGAATATGATTCATATTCTTTTTAATTGCAGGCAACTGATGATACAGTAGTCATGACAAAATAGGTATGATTCTTTTAAAAAGCAGAACAGATACTAAATATCAAAACCAAAACAAGTTTGGCACAATGTACTGTGTACCTTTATATCAAAGAAAGGACGTCATGTTTTAGGACTTACGGTACTAATTCAGTTCCAATAGTAAACCTATGCAAACACCATGATATTAAAAATTCAGTAACTTACAATTTCTGAGTGATCATGATCAAATCTATATTTATCAGTATATATGAAACCTGGATGTCAGCTTCTGTGTAGAGGTAAGATATGAGCCGCGGAATTTTCTGGACCAGTATGTGTTTGAAACACGTGCTTTCAAAAGAGTCAGGTGCTAGTTTTGGTAATGAGTGTTCCAAACTCAAGACTGTTAAAGGACTGAAATTCCATCAATAAAACAAAGTCTCTATTGTTTCACTTACAACTAGGATAAGCTCTCAAAAGATTCTTTTTCCTAAAATATAACTTACTATTAACCAATCCTGGTCAGCCAAACGCATATAAACTATATTTAATGTTCTCCCATTTCCAGGATGGTTCCCATTTTTCCATATCATTGGTACCGTGTGTCTTACATCCACTCTTGATTTTCTTGACAGTCCTAGGAATAATAGTTGGATACATAAGTAAGCAATGTACATAGTTCCGCTTGTCAAAGATTACATTAGTTAATATTAAATTAAATGACAAGTTCAGGTTCACCTAGAGAGTAATGGTGTATTTCAGGCGACATTTAAATATCTGAGCTTTATTTAAGAAAATCCAAAAACAATATTAAAATAAAGATGTCAAATAAGAATTATATTTTTAATATTACCATTTAGCGCATTTTAATTTAATGCTGAAATATACTACCAGCCTTGTCACATTATGTAATGAATGAGTAAAAAGTCAAGGTGACCATCTATATGAACATGTATTATTACAGAAAAAGATATTTAAATGACAAAAATTACCTAAAATTCCTCCCAGAAGACATATAATTTAAGACTAAAGTAAGGTACACATTAGTCCATTAAAATGCAAAATATGAACTTTCAAAACATTCACTGAAAGAAATTAGTGGGATGCAAAGTCATGAGAGGTCATCCCCATTAAGCATGGTGGAAAAGACCTATGTGATCATATCTGAAGCATTATGTTTCAAAACACAACTAGAAAATATATTGCTTACTATAAGTACTCTATAAATGATACATTGCATACAGTTTATACAGGTATTACTTAGATATAAAACAAAGTGGAAAACACTCCACTTAACATAGTCAAATCTACACTGTACCCCACACCCCATACCCCTTCGATCACTGAATTAGCAGCTTATTTGATGATTTTAATTACTGGGGCTGGTACTGTCTCTGTCTATGTACGTGCAATCGCTTTTGTCAATCGAGTCCCTAATCGTCGTAGTCGAAATCCACTCGACTGGACCGCCTCCAGCAGCTGATGTTTCAACCAATGATCGGCAACAACATTTTTGATACTATCAATGACTCGAACTGCAACTTTATTTCGCGATCTGTACAGTACGCAAAGACAAAGCTTTGACGACCCTTGTCGCAACTGTAAAAAAAAAAAAACGGACATCATGACCATGACCATTTCCGTAATATGTCATTTAAACGGGTTATCTCGACTTAACAATACGCACGTATATCAAACGTTCATGTACGAATATAACATGTAATTATATATAATATAATATGTAATTATATTTAAATATAACGTTGATCTTTAATGCATTGTATTGTCAAGAGGTCCACGATATTCTCGACCTGATCCAAAAGCGTACAATGAATATGTACTAAATAAAGATTTTGGTATATAAGATAAGGCAGTTGCGAAACAAATAGAGATCTAAGTAACCGGGGCAAAATTTGGGGGGAAAACTAAGCAATATATGACCATGGGAGGCTATTCTTATGAATACTACGTTTTCGTATCTACCACAGATAACGTCACAGGTCGGAATAACCCGAATCGCTCATGCAATTCTTTCCTAACAATGTCTAATGAGATATCGTATCCGGATGTTTTGAGTTTTACGCATACCATTCAATAATATATTCAGGCCAAGCAAGAACCGTTCTCAGCGAGTACCATGCTATTCAATGATGATTCAATGAATAAGGAAGAGCTGAGAATGAGTTCGTCTTCGTTGATATGAATTGTAGAGTCTTCGCCAGCCGACAATGAAATTCTCCGCCGGATTTCTTTCTTTGATCTAGCAGATGTTATTCGGCAGTGGGAGCCTTAGCAATATGCCAAGTTGTACCAACGACTAACTAAGAATAAAACAGTAATTAGCGGGTAGACATTTTAACTGCCGCTATCGAATATCGATAAAGTGTAATACCCATACAGCGATGTTAACTTGCTCTCGAGTGGGTGGTCTTTCTAGGCGATGACTGTCGTAGAATTCTGGTTTCGTTGACGAGATCGTAATAATTGGGGTAACTCTCGCGGTTGTGTTAGGAACGCATAATTTTATGTTAAAAGCATTAAGGGTTTCATTTGCCTCAGAATACGTAATCGGTGTTGTATGCATCATTAACGTCTTCACCAAGTTAAGGAATCAATGATTGATAGTTTTCCGAGTTCATGATGTCGTTGGGGAGCAACTGCAGAAAAATCGATGCAAATTCATTAATGACTTCTGACGAGTTCTTGCTCGCGCAAATTGAACGCGCTGTTTCCAACCGATTCACTATTTCGTTGACCTGTTGTTGGATGCATGTTGGTCCACTAAAACCTTTCGGCATTGATGATTTATGGTGGAGAATATTTCTACATTCGGCTTCCTATGAACCAGCGAGAACATTCCTTGTTTTAAACATTCTGTCATTTTGCTGCTTTCAAAAAATAATCTTCATAAAATTTCACATTTAAAGTTTCTCTTGTTAAATGCACCAGTGTCCACATGAATTTATCCGAATATCCATTTGCACTAATAAATGGCCATAAACGAAGTAATATAGAAAAGCAATGCCAGCAAGTTCTGTACAATTGAACAAATAATTTAATTTTCGAAGTTATTAAAACAAAACGTTAAGAGGAATTTACAGTGGTGTGAACTAAATCAAACATTATCCTAAATAATATTTTTAAGTCCAAAACTACTAATTCTCAAATTATTCTAAACATAACATTAAATACATATGCAGACTGAAAATACAAAAAAAAAAAAACAGATATGAAAAAGGAATTCTGAATAAATTGTTTTTTCTTCACATTATGTACATTCACACCGCTCTATTTCACAATACCTCCCATCATAACCTACCAATAAAAACTAACTGACTGAATCATCGAAGAGAATATATATATATATATATATATATATATATATATATATATATATATATATATATATATATATATATATATATATATATATATATATATATCTGTGTATGTGTGTGTGTGTGTGTGTGTGTTTGCTAATTTGTCTGAGATACAGAGACGGTGGGATTAGCTTCTTCATTACTTCTCCGAATGAGAACACAATCGTCAAAAACACATATATGTGAACTTTCAAATAATTTCGCAGAAATGTAGTACTTGATTAGATTTACAATTTTCATCAAAAACGTGCTGAGAAACGTCTTTAGTGTACACAGTACGTACAGAGGTGCCAAAAATACTATCAAGGTGTATAACTTGTTTTTGGGTCGGTCATTAACATTTGAGAAACCATGAAATTCGTGAGTTGTTTGCAGGTTTCAAACTTTAATCAGCAGTGCAAGAACCAATAATGAGAATGTCATGTTGCTTTGGATGTGTCTAATGAACAACGTTTTGTTGGCCTTTTAATGGGAAAAGAAAAGAAAGTCTAGACATAGCGCAGTCATGTAAACTGGTTCCTTAACTTGTCCGATCGCTCTCTAAATCCACAGCTGGATCAGCTTCTGACCACTGTGAAAACTGGGCATCTTCTGAAAAGCCCGAACTAAATCTACTAGTATAATGTGAAATAATGGAACCTCGAAAACCCACAGTCTTTCTTGCGATGTCGTTTTCTCGCCCAATAAACTTAGAGATAATTATTTCTTCCGTTCCATATGTGTCAGAAGTTCTATTCCTTGGATGGCCAACTTCCGTTACTGTAAACATCTTTGCTCCTGGCGTGTTCAGACTTTTAGCCGAATTGGTTTGAGGTGTTGTATGCAAATCTGAATAATTTGAAAGCATTTCAGTAGAATTATAAAATATGGAAGGAAAATTGTATGATTAATATGTTATAGAATTATAATTTGTTCTAAGCAGGCTCTGAATAGATATCTTGGTAATGGGATCTGTCGTATAGTAAAAGCAAAACAGCAATGCGCTCATTCCCAGCAAAGAATGGGACAAGCTTGAACGTAATGTTGCAATGTTACACAAGAATTCACTCGCCAGACAACGGAATTCAAACATCTAAATGCACTTGATGGCCAGTTACAAATGCAAGATACATTTACTTGAAATAATTATAAATGATACACACACACACACGTACGCACGCACACACACACACACACACACACACACACACACACACACACATATATATATATATATATATATATATATATATATATATATATATATATATATATATATATATATATATATAGATATATGGATCTTTAGAATCGGCTGAAAATACTAAGATAAACTGACACAGAAAAATAAAGTATTACCGATGGAATCCTGTATGGTAATATGGAAACGCGAGTCGGGGAAAATAATTGCATCCAAATTAGTGGGTTTGAGATCTTTTACCTGCAACGTAGCAATTAACTGATCATTATCTGAAATAAAAAGAACAATGTCCAATGATACCGGGTATATAGGGAACGATAAACACTATAGTGTTCTCTCTGATATATTTTGGAATATAAGGAACAACACTCTCCAAATGTTCTGAGAACAAGTCTGACTCTCGTAATTTTTATATTTCGAGATTTTCTAACTACATTTTATCCATATCGATGGCAATGCAAATGCGTTTGCAATATGATATCATATGTGGAAGGCGTACATTATGAACATAACATGAATTGACTTGCCCTTATAGAATTTGGCCCATTTTGTCATATATGTTATTTTATATACATTTGATCGTATTTCGGGAAGTGGGATCACTTTCTAAAGTATTTAGTAAGCTTTGCTTTATAACTATTAAAATCAAGCTGCGATGTCTGGAGGAACCGAGTGATGGTAAATTGTTTTAGTCCTATGTTAGCTTTTCTAAACTATATATTATTAATTTAGATCTGCTCGTACTTTTTGCTCGTTATGTATTACAAACAATTTTTCATATCCCTTTTTAATTTTGACTATATTTTATCATAGCCAAGTTCGATTTACCTATTAGAAACTATGTATTTTTCTTTGAACGACCTCAATTACCATGTCATCAATTCCAGTTACCTTGAATTCAATACGTCGCTGTTTCTAGTATTTTATTGTATCGACTCCAATGTTATTTGTCCTTTGCTCTAAAATTAATAAATTCTAGTTATCCGTAATGAGTCTATAATATCTACCTTTTAGCAAGTGATTACAGCAGAGAAACAGAAAAATAGAAGAAATAGTTTATAAAGATAGTGATCACAAGCTGAAAAAAATAATACAAGCGGTGGCAAAAATACCCCAACAATTTAAACTTTGAAAAACAGTGTTGTATATCTAAACTCTTCATCTTTAGTATCAAATCGCAAAATAAAAAATAAATTAATAAATAAATAAATATAAGCCGAAGATGGTGTTATAACATTAAGATTTAATATTTAGTAAAATGCTTCAAATCCTAAAACAATTCAAAATAACAGTACTTACCATGGGCATCAGCAACCTTCGTTGAATCTTTCTTCAATACACCTAGCAAATATTCTAGACCGTTCTTTTCAATCGTTTCCATAAAAGCTAATATTGGTTCTTCTCCAAGCTCCAAAACGTTTTCAACAAAGTCTGTTGCACTTGCTGATCTACTTTGAACAAGCGATCGGCCAAGCTGGTGGAAGTAGTCTTCAGACAAAAGTTGACGATCTACAAAAACCTTCTTAAAATCCATTGGATCTATTTCATCCACGACTGTGTCAAATTCCTCAATAATCCTGTCACGGAACTTAGCAACTGTAAAGGTAAATTAAGAACAAGAGTACATTAGAGTGTGAATGGGTTATATTTCAATATTATCGGATTATATTTGAACAGTTTTCGATAATAATGGATATTATTATGTTTGCAGAGATATGGATTATAGGCACCTTTCTAAGAGATATGGATTGTAGGCACCTCTCCCGATAACAAAACAAAATATATTGGAAACATCTAAAACAATAGTGTGCATCAATATATGTATTCACCGTTCGTTCCAGAAATGTAGCCGATAACACAAAGTTTGCTGAGAATAAAAACATAACAAACGTACTTTCGTCTGCTTGTGAAGAACAAACTATTGGGGATGAAAGCTTCAGCACATAAGCATTATCGTTCGGGGAATATTGGCAGTCCTACTAGTTTATGTGTCTCCATTTATAGAACAGCATGGTGTTTCGTTGTCAGTTAATCTCTGTAGAATGATCAGTGAGTAGCAATATCATGCCAAAGAAGCAAAAGTTAATATAGTCTATTACTGGAACGTATAACCAATTTATGTCGACTCGAACTTTATTTAAAAGTTGAAATTAGTCAAATTTTTTGCAAATACTGCCACCAAAAATATATACATATATAAAAATTCATTACAAGAACGTATTTTTGCGACAGTTATTTGACATTTTTTAACTTTTTTTTTGGAAGATGTAAGGTATTGTCACCATATAATCTACATTATCACTTAGTATATTTGATCTCATTCCAGTCTGATCATTACTAAACAGTCAATATTACCTTCACTTCTTTCAACTTCTTCTACAACACCGATTGCAAGTAACTCTATTTTGACGGTAAAAGGTCCTTGGGGAAGAAGCTGCTTTGCCTTTTCGTCGCTCAGAAGATTTTTCAGCAGTTTTTCAAAACTGCCGTTTTGACAAAACTTCAAAAGTTTGTCATATGCTCTCTTTGAGCAAGGGGTAATATGAATAATTAAACTGCCAAATGTTGCTTCCTTCAACACTGATTCCGTCTCCTTGAAAAAGGTTTTTCGCACATTTTCCCATTCTTCTGTATTTATTCGCTTAACAAGATGATTCTCTGCCTCAGTGAGAGGTTGCATGTCTTCTCCACTACAGAGTGTTGCCTTTATCTGGATCTTTACGTTTGATTCACCTGGAACAATATGTACAATGTCGAGTTTCATGTATTTCAAATATGTTAGTAAGGGAGAAAGTAACCCTAAAACGCTTGCTCTGGTCTAGAATACATAATTATTTTACATACTAACTACAGACCATGTAAAAGTATTGATGCATGTAATATATCTCAAATGATTCTCATTGACTGATAACTAATTGCTGTTTGCTTATTTCCCTCTCTAATAACATCAACCAGTTTGTAGGTGGAACATATTTGGTTTTATAGTTAAATATTTGTTGGATTTTATTTTTATGATCGATTTGGAAAGATTCAACAGAAAAGACAAATGAACGAGGTAAAACTATAAAAAGTCTTTTGTTTTTCTTTTTTGCGGACATTTCAGGAATCTTTGTGTAGATTGCAAAAGGTGTTAACATACGAGAGGTTTGTCAACAAACTTATTTAAATGTTTTATTGGTAAAGGTACTAAAATTTTAAAATATGGTCTATTACTAATTACTTTAGCTCCTAGTGCGTACCACTAAAATTCGATCGTCAATAATACAAAATTTCTATAATATATGGGGTATCTGACATAAAATAAATGTTTCTTTATATGTATGGTGTTAATATAATATAGTTTTTTGCGAATTCAGATAAGTTGGAAAATTCATAAACTTCATATATTCTGACTGAAAAGTTGATAAAGACCTTCTCAAGAACCTAAGTATGACATACATTATCTTGTAGAATACATATGATACATACTTGTTGACCAGCAGCCAGACAGTGACAACAGTGTTTTGAATTTAATTTTTATTTATCGAGCAACATAAATTCACAAGCGTTTTAAATAAAGGAACGATATTCAAGTAAAAAATTAGTCATATTGCATTAACTAATCACCAGCTTGTTGGTAAAGAATTTACAACTAAACATTGGATTCATTCTTATTTTATCTTTTACAGGAAAAACGACTGTTTAATGAAGAAAAGAATTTTGTCCTACGTTTTGTGGAGTAAACTCTGGAAAACTTGCACTAGAACCCCAAATTGGCGCATCAAATTACGAACACGCTTTCGGACAAATTTAAGTACCTAACAAATTTAAGTCATACTTAGTTTGTTGGTCGGCGCAGTTAGAAGAACCAAAACATACTATCAAACTGACATTTAAGATATGCTTCTGAGATGAAAATGTAGGAAAGATATATGTACGTAGAATATCGTGTGGTACATAAAATAAAAATAATTACATCCGAGACATCCTTTGTGTTTCGAGATTGAATTCCCATCTGAAAAAAGAAAAATGTTTAAAATATGACATCCAAAATGCATTTAACACTCTTTTAAACGACACACATACACATACATAAACACACTCACAAACACACACTCTCTCTCTCTCTTTCACAGTTACAGAGTACAGTTTTAAGGAAATCAATATGAAATCTATGATACACACAACATTTTCGGAAACTATGCGTATGATACTTGACTTTAAAATCCATCGAATCAATTCGAATCATCGAACATACTCCCAAATCTACATACCTTTAACTTAATTTTAGCTAGGTTTCCGATGAAACTGGAACATTTTAATTTTCATAAAAGTAGTCCGAATAATGTTAACTCTATAATACACCATTGCAAGCGACACTAAATAAGGACAACATTAAACATTTGAGTAATATATGTTTTTATAGCGAGAGTTATTTCTATTTAATAATACTTTAGGTCTGCAAAAAACGCTTAAGATCGTAACCCAATTCAATTACATGTATTTTTGTCAATAAATATACGGGTCATAACCAAAGCCAAACCAAAAGCTAAGACAGGGTATTTTTAGTGTGCCCAATTTCCAAGGTCAAATGTTTACAAGTTCCCTTTTATCTTATTTAAAAAATCTCCGTCAATATTTTTCATTGAAATTTAAATACTACCGAGCATAGAAACGTTTCTTTTTCTTGAAACCAGGTCACTTAGGCAACTGGCCAATTGATCTGACCCTGTTTGCTTCAAGGCGTACAGCAAGAGGTTAAAAGCATAAGGCAAGTTTTGCAAGATTCTATCTAGCACGAGCTTAGCTTTCTTTTGTCTGGACTTCAATGTCAGGTCTGCAATGCTCTCTATACTAAATATTTCTTTTTCCACAAAAAATCCTAGGATTTTGTCTGGGTGAAGTTGATCCAAGATGTACGATTCCTCCCGCTTTATCATTCGTTCAATGCTTGCTTTATCTTCGATAGTCCAATCTTCAGGAAGTTCTGAAATATCAGAAGAATTTGTTGGTCTTATTCAAACAAGTTTTACATCATGCTATAAATGAATATTAATCATATGTCTAAATCCACGTTATGGTACCTCTTCATGTGAGGAATAAGATACTACCAAGGTTTCAAAAATTATGCAAAGTTATTGTTTAAATGCTTAAAATGTTATGAATTAGCCGTTACTTCAGTTTTATTTTAATTGCTTTTATACTGGCAGACATTAAGTACATACAAAAGTTTCATTTCTAGTATAATATAACTATCTGTAACGATATGATTAATCTTTGGCATATTTAAACAAAGGAATATTTAGAAATGTGTCATTAGTCATTTTCCACTTTCCACAAAACCATTTAGACCATTTATGTATATTTTTATGGCCATGACGATCGACACAATTTTTTTACTTCAAGCGATGAATTTGAGACCAATATTCAATTCTCAGAAATGAAGGTTCACACACTATTCTTCTTGGTATTAAGTTAATCTAAGATTGAGGCCCGGTTTAAGACAACACAATCAAAACGAAGTATAAGTATGGCGTTTAAAACATACGTTTTAATAAATATTGGTTTGTATTAATTCAAAACGTTTGCTGCCACAATAAAACGAAAGAACCGTAGTTGGAATATATATATATATATATATATATATATATATATATATATATATATATATATATATATATATATATATATATATATATATATATAATCGAATAGAATAGTTGTCCATCGTAATAACTATCAATTCATGTTTTATTGTTGCTTCTTTGCTTGGGTAAAAATAGTGAGTTTCGAGAAGCTCATTTACATATATCAATTAGTGGCTTAATGCATATTCAAAATTTGAATAATTTCCGTTCCACTTACTTTCTTGTGGCTTCACACCCATTTCCAATGCAAAAACAATAAATTCTTGTTTGGTTGCACGAAGAGCCTCGAGAAAGGTGTCAAAACCCTCAGGCCTGGAATGGACGAGCTTCTGGAGCAATACTTCTGCACTGGCTCTTTCGGTCAACCCTTTTCGAATTTCTAATTCATCATCCGGAGACAAAATTCTTTCTTGCACAAGTAAAGGAGTTACACATTTCGCCATTAGATTCTCCAGCAGAAATCGGTAATTTCTTTGTATCATCTTTTCATGTTCTGGTGAGAGGCGATCTAAGTAACCTGTTTTATAAGCAGTGAGCAAAGGAAGCAAATACGATTATATCATTGACAAAAATTGAATATGCATATTTCTTATATATAATTATTTGTTTGAGGGAATGTTTTGCTATAGTTTTTATATAGTTTGTCAAATATCAATAAAGATTATCAGATATCTCGAAACGTTTATCAAAGTTTAGTGTTTGATGTTCGATAACTTCGTGCTCACTGGATACTCTATCGGTTGTTAAAATCATATTACCTTTGTTATTTGAAATTCGTGTCAAATCATCGCTTCAATGTAAAGGCATTGGTATATTCATTTTATTTGTGCTATAGTCTGAATATACATCCTCGTTTGTTTGTACCCCCACCAACTGATTTAAAAAACGAAAAACGTTAATGAGATACAAAATGCAGAGAACCTAGGCAGTTGTTCCATTGATTTACAACTTCAAACCTGATTATGACCAGGGAGCCCTAACGCCGTCGCATACCAAACGGAGGTTTTCAATGAAAAAGACTCAGCTCGCCGGTCATATCCAGTTAACGAGAATTTCATTTAAAGTGAAATCTCGGATGCGCAACTTCACATCATTACAGTCGCATCAGTTGAAAAATGAATGGTAGATTTCTATTGGTGAGACCATAGCCATGTGATCATACACAGTTGTGTTTATTTCTGTATAAGCTGTAAGGAGAACTACTTTCAAACATCAACTTCAATAAATAGTCACGTGCACAGAAACTAATAAAAACATTGAAATGAAGGCATAAACTATGCACGCCTTTAAAACTAAACATAAACGGTTGGTTTTTATTTTACTTTAAAAAATTTATAAATTAACTTGACAAAATCAAATAACAAATCTTTGCAATGTTTTGAAAATAAATAATTATTTCCTTGACTAGATTGGACAGAAAAAGCTGGGTAACTCGAACTCTGCTAAGAAGAACATTGGAGTCACAGCACTTTCGTTGCGGCTCGTCCCAAATGAATTTAGACACACACACACACACACACACACACACACACACACACACACACACATATATATATATATATATATATATATATATATATATATATATATATATATATATATATATACATGGGAATGAAAGGATGGGGGTTTCAAAGACTAACATTTTATCAAGTCGACTCACAGTCCTACAATGTTAAACGCCGATTCTCACAGTAACGATGTGGGGGTGAGTGGGAGATAGATCCACTACTCCCCCATCGTAACTGTCAGGGTTATTTTCTATGTAGTTCGGCACCTGAGAGTTAAGAAACTCAGAAGAAATATCATTAAAGTCTTAAATGTACTTAGAAGACAAAGACTAGGTCGTCTGCCTCCGACATTTAAAATGTCAAAGCAAGCAAAGGAAAATAATGACAACTATAAATTTGCCTTTCACGTTTATTTAACAAGCAGTCTAACTTATATGTAAATGTTTTCAAAGGGAAATAACTATCAATTATCCATCATATAGTAATTTCAGAATTATGCAGTAGTTACCGAATAGGAAGAACTACGTCACTCAGTTATCAGAGGAAAATTGAATCGCCCATAGGTTATGCAATATGCATGTTAGTATGGAAACTCCCTTAAGCATGAAACAAAGAGACAATGACAGTGTTAGGTCCACCCTGGTTAGATTCAGATTAGAAATCAGAAATCAATAAATGCAATAAGTTCTCTTTATTTTTTATACATCAAATATTTTCGTTACTGAAATCGGTAGTTGGTACAAACTGACAGGGATTTATGCAAAAACTATAGTTTATAGTGTACGAAATATTCCCGGACAAATAAGAATGCATCAAGATATTTATTTATCTAAAATAGGTTGATTTAGAAGATTCTTTATAATATTGCACAGTGAAATATACATATAGAAATTAAGTTATAAATAATAAGATAAAAATAAGAGGAAGCTCATGCTAATTGTAAACATGAATTCCTTTTCATGGGGGAGTCAATGTTCAAAGAAAGATATATTTTTCCCAACGCAATGCATACTAATTTCATCTTCAGTAGATCATATGTTATTTTTTTCGATGAAGTTGCTGGATAAATGTTCATGCCTACCACTTCTGTAACCGCTATCGGTGTCAGTTCTTCTGCAACGTTTGTTGGTGTCAGTTCTTTTAATGGGGTCAGCCGTCTCGATTTCATTTATGCTGGCTACATCTCCGGAGTTTCCTTCATTTAGTTGCGTAGTATTTGATGTAAGTATACATTCTGGAAATAAAGAATGATTATAGTTGAATGGAAAGGTTTGTATCTATGTGGTGCTCAATGATCATAGGAGAACATATGTTTCCACTGCAATGCACACTAGCTTCAAATAATGATCGCTGGATAGGAATACGTTTTCTGCAGTAAGTCTGTACATAATAATTTTCGTACGTACCATTGTATAAACCGCTGTCGGTTCTTCTTTTCACGTGTTTCAGAGTAATCACAGCTATTTCATCTGCGTGATCACTAAGTCCGGAGTTACTTATGGCATAAAGATGTACATCGTTTGATTCAGTTATGTAGTCTGGAAAAAAGAGCCCTTTTTATCAAAACAAGAAAACAGAAAATATCATTCTTAGAACACTTCAGTTGGTGTTATGATAAGCAAATCGTTCATATTAATTTTAAAGAATTAACACAGCACATCACCTCAAAGTATCAACACAGTTCTCGTCGAAATCAGGAAAGACACCTTTTCATTTTCTGTTAAGCAAATAGTCTGATGGACGAAGACATACACAGAAACACGGATAGATATAGGCATATTCTTTATTTTCTACTAACATATCAAGGATATTTCCCTGATGATTAACATTTAAGCAATATTACATTCTGAGTGCATTGAGCCTATAGGCTGCATTAACTGTAGCAAATATACATGAATTAAATAATGGTTTTGCTTTTAAATAAGCATACATATTTCGTTAACAATTACGATGTTTTCATTTATGTGCTGACAGTTGCAATATTTAAATATTTAAAAAAAATATTTGACCACCTATATATGTAAGCTTTCGACAACAGAAATGAGTTATGGTGCAAAACTTGTTTTGTCAATATTATTTACCTTCGTTCCCCGCATAAGAAACAGCGTATTTGTCAGGTTGTCGTTCAGGACATATGGCACAACATCCCATTTTTTTTACAACGAGCTTTGTGGACGTTGAGCTTAAAATAGTACGAAAGTCTTAAATTTCTATCTCTGATATCTGACAACAACGATACTAAAACATAAATATGAAGTTACATTGCAAATATATGTATAACTACTTCCAACAATTCTCTTATAAGGTACTTCATATAACCGGTTCTATCAATGACGGAGTTAAGATGAACTACTTACTCTCAATTTGGTTTTTACGATATTCACTTGTCTTTGACGAAGTAAACAGGTAATTATATACTGTCATTTCATAAGTATCAGCGTATGCAAATATGTGTATAAGTAATTCTTTGAATCCACTAGCACCATTCAGACTGAAATCTTGAAGCTTGAGTCAGAGATAATACTAAGAGTTTTGACTGCAAATTGCAAACTTTGCGTGCTGCAAAAATGTTAAGAGCTATAGAGATTCAATCTTCATAACCATATAATAATATATTTAAAAGCGAATCCATAAGAAGAAATAATATTTGCCTCAGGAAAATTTCATGAGTACATTCTGTGTGTTTCCACTTCCGGGATTTAGCTCCCCGATTACACACATTTAATCTTCATTAATTCTTTGAAGAAGGGCATACTATAATTATACTGCAGGTAGGTAAGGAACGTAATGAACTCCTGCATAAACATTAAAGGTGAGACCTTGAAGTAACTTGAAAAAGGTACGCAGATTCACACACTGCAATATCTCAATAACCTTCTTTCCCTAAAGTTTTCTCTGATATTAAAATCAAATTTTTAAGATCAGAGAGAGAGAGAGAGAGAGAGAGAGAGAGAGAGAGAGGGAGAGAGAGAGAGAATCAATCTTGGTGAGTTCAAACGGCAGCTTGATAAGAGAGGATATAGAAGGGAAATATGCCATGGTGATATGAACAAACCTAGATTCATGGATATCAAATCCCTGCTCAAACACGAATCCATGAAAGTCATGAACGTATCTTGGTCATGGTTACATTCCACTCCGTTGCACGAAACTGTTAACATATCATTTTACAGCGTTGATGCCAAATCAAATGTTTCAATAGTTTGAAAAGTGTATTCTAAAAGCATGGTATGGATAGGTAACAGTCGAACGAACACTGTGGTAAGTGCTACGGTAACTCTGGAAAATTTAACAAATGCGGTCACATACAATTGCAACAAAATGCGCTGCATAATGTGCAGTCATATGCACGAGACCAAATCGTTCCGAAGTTCAAGGACATGTGTCAACTTTACTCTCACTCAGAAGTTATGATGCTGAGGCAAAAATATCTCCTGACATGAAAAATCTGTGTTATTCATATGTTAGCGAAACCGTGTATTACAGAAAACAAATGAATATTCCACCAGATCCTCATTCACAACATAAATAATGCGAAATTCGCCACTCATTACAACTAAACTGAATATTGAGTTGAGTCCCTCAAGTGTAACTCGGGGTGGACGAGTATCGAGCTTGCATTTAATGACTTACACTGCATACTGCAATTTATTATTATTATGAAATTTTGCTGTACATGATGCACATATATTAATGCTTTAACTTGATATTAGTTTATCATCTGCGTTCAAACCCTTGCGATACTATTTCCCCACGAAAATGTGCTACAGAGCCATATGATCAACATTTTTCCACATTTTACTAATTTTGGTTGGCATAAATCCGATTCTAGTAATATGTAGAAATGGAATGAAAGATTTTCTTACGGGGGTCATATGAGACCTTAAAATAATAAAAAACAGTTTTTATATTTCTTACCATAAACATTACCTGCTGTCTTCCAAGTTCGGTACTATGGTGCTGAAAGTTTATTCCTTCATATTCGTGTGTTCGTTGCGTCTAGAGTCACAAAATTGTAAAATACCGACTTTGTAATACGGGTAATACCTGTAAATAAACCCGGAAGATTTAGTCCAAAGAAATACACACGTGACCTTGTCGTTGGGGATAGTGATAACCTTTGTTAGCTTGCTGCAAAAATAAAATATCTTCCGCCACGTTCGTACTGTCATACTTATGTATCTAAGGAAATTAAAACGAAGGTAGTTTGATAGCTATTTTACATTTTAATATCTCGAGCGCAATACAAGCACTGAACAGTATTGTTAAAATAAGTCTATGACTCATTTTTGTTTCATGTCCAAACTGTGTAAGGTCATTTCATTTTAAAATTGCATCATAGACATTTTAGTACAATCTAATAGGTATAAGATAGGCAAATCCAAGTAATAACCATTGTGAAATGCTAATAACTAACCTCAAGGTAGTAATACTAATTGTTCGTATGCCAAATACAACCTTTATGAAATAGATTTTCTTCTCCTGTAATTACTGATATGAAGGTAAATAACACTAATACCAGAATATTCACTGTAATTATATATTGTATAATGAGATACTGAAATATATCAGTGAGTTTAAAATGTTATCGCTACATTGGGGTACCAATTTTATCACTTTTGTCATTCTTTCTTTTTCCATTTTCATTTACTCATATCTATGTTATTCAAAACTGTATTCACGTATTAAGGCTTACTCACATTTCAGCTTCCCCTGCTCATTTTTTGTCTCCCTCTTTGTTATATTTCTCTCTGTGACTCTCCACGTCTTAAAGATGTTAAAGCGATAGACGATCCAGTATTCGCTATGCAATTACTAACATTTAACTTATAAAAAAGACCCCAAACCACACACTATGCTTCAGATATTAGTATTTGTGCAAGTTGCTTCCCACATGAATCAAGATGAATCATTTGTGTTCTTTTCTGTAACTAAACTAACACGACCTGCATCTACTCGATATTCATGATCATCCATAATGTACCGTGTACCTGTTACACTCAACGACATCCAGTACATATTTTCGGGAGGAAAAAAGGAATTGATCAAGTACATTGATACAAATATTTATGTAGCGAATTTAAATCTCATCTCATCATCATGTTTTAAAACTATAAAGAGAAATCATAAATGAATGTGTGGTGATTCCAAACGAATGAAAGTGACAAGTTTTATTTGGGTACAGCGCCTGTTACTTGAATAGAATATACGTTTGAACAGCCATAAGAAAATCATATCAGAATACGGAAATACGGAAGAAATCAACAAAATAAGGAAATAAATCATAAATAAATTCACTAACATTAAAAACGTTTGTTTATAGATGCAGGATATGACCCCTCTGCGACGTATCTACATTATGCATACCGCATAAATGTTCACTATATCAATCAACGCAAGAACTGCACTTGTAACCTGTTAATGGCCTAGAATTACTGTACAATTTGGGTGTAACAGTGCGACCGTTAATTACTTTGACACATAATGAAGAAGATAGCCCATATAACTCACATTCATATACATAATTCGGAAAGTGGAAACATTTTCGTATTTTCACGTGTAGTTGTCATTCGTGCGTACCTGACCCACGTTCATGATAGCACCCAAGTAATTAGTTCGCATCTAAGTACACTGTAACTCCAAATTCCTCTAATATATTTTATTATTTGAACGATACATTATTTCGTTTTCAAGATTTCTTATAAAGTTCATTGTATAAGACATCTCATAAAATATATCTTATGTGTGTACTGACAGGTAGAAATATATGCTCTATCAAGCTTTCAGTATTACTTGTAAATATGTGAATATAAAATATATCACCAACGTTTACAACTTGGAAATCTCTTCATGTCCGCTTTTCCGCTTTAGCGGGATTTTTGGCGTTGAAGTTTGTGGGCCATCAAATTGGAGAGTCATGTTCAATGCTCGTGTCCTTGTTTTATATTTGTTTTGTTTATGTATACTTTGGTGTATGTTTTTGTTTCTGTTTTCCTTTTTGCTTGGCGTGTGATATATTGGTAATAGTGATTTTGTTTCACAGCCATCATTTTTCAGTTTATCCTATTCTTCCGTGTCCTGGAGCTGAGATTGGGGTAATTCGATTTGTTCACGTCACATTGATCCGTTGGATATCTTGTACTTGCCTTAAGTTCTCAGCATCTTCACCTTCTCTCACAACAGTCACTGCCGATGTTTGTGAGTCAGAGGCGTCCTCACATTTAGGTTCGTCCAGTGCGTAAACTGGTGCCGTCGTATTCTTCCCTACGATTTGTTGTATTTTCTTTTGCTGCTGTATTCTCTTTTGTATTTTCTCTTTTGGCTTTTATCTCGTTTGCACTTGTCTGTTCATATTAATCACATTCAGGGAAAGTTTGCGGGGAGGTGTTATCATCATTTCCAACCTCCACCTTACACGGGACTTCGGAATAAAAACAGGATCGCTTGTTCCAGCTTCGGCCTGTGGTTGGCCCGATATTTCTTTCGGTAGCCCCAGCCGTGTTAACATCCTAATGCAGGATGAGTGGGTGCCTTAGGGTTTGGATCTAGCTCCGTTCTTCTGCAACATCAGGTATGTCCTGGAATTAGTAGCATCTTCCAGCTTTCTTATCTTAGATCAGTGCGATCCATACGGTAATAGATTGGTACACTCTTCTGGTGGATGTCATGTGATACCACATCTGTTGCAAGTACGGTGTACAACTGATCTTGTAATACAGATTTTTTTGGATCGGTGTCTCTAACAGTTGCGTTCTGCCTTTCAAACATTTATTATCAGTCTTCAATGTATCGAACTCATAGCATTGAATTGCTCCTTTAATCTTCATTTATCTTGTTTAATGATTTACTTTTTACATTGCAGCTGAGAGTTCTTAACCCATGTTCATACGAGATATCATTGGTAGTGCTTTTCTAAACTGTTGCTCACGCGCTTCATTTGTGTCTAGTATTTGCCTCCCTATTTCCTCTAGTCAATTTATTGATCGTTTTTGCTACTATAGTAGGTTCAAATGGATATTAGGTTGTGTGGTTCTATTTATACTAAACAAATGAAACTTATGTTACGTTAAAATGCAACTCATCTTTCTCTGTGAACACCATAGGAGTTGCATTTTTCAAATTTAGTTCTTTTTCACTGATTTTGTAATTTTAACTGCAGGCGTCTGAAACTACTTACTGCAATATGCTTGTCTGTAAAATGTGGCATTATATCTCTAGTTATTTAAGTTAGGAATGGAAAACTGGTTAATAAAGGAAAAAGGAACTAATAAGTTTTGAAATGGCAAGATTTCACTCAGATAAAACATTTCGAAACTTCAACAGAACATATCAGAGCAGTTTAAAAATTAGATTTAATTATACTTTTGGTGTTGATGGCATATTTGTATTACTAAATGACGTAGTCATGAAAAATGTCAAGAATTCTGGTTAAAACATAACTCTGAAAATCATTCAATAGTTGTAATTTGAGATTATGCACTTCTATTACGATCAACCTGATAGAAGAATAATTCCTGCAGCTAATAAATGCTATGCAACGAGTCCGCAAAGAAGAAACAACGGAATATAAGAAGACAACATGGATGGATTCTATGCAGAAAAGAAGGGTTAGATCAGATCTGTTTTGTTTCGCTTTGTTTAACTAAATGAGTGGAGTTTTGCAGACAGGAAGCATTTGATCAGATCTGTGATTGTTTCATTGATAAAGTACTTTATTATGTCCTTATTATTCAGTTTGGCATCTGAGATCATCTATTTCTATATTTACAACTTCCACAATATTTACATAACCATTTCTTTCTTTTTCATCTTGCAAAGTAAATAGTTTACGGTCTGTAGAGGAAGCTCTCCACTATTTAATAATCTGGAAAGGTCTTTGCATTATATCTTGCTCTAATATCTCAGTCGTGTGAATTTTACACATCTCTTTATCGCCAGGAGCGTATAAGTTTTGTCTTTGCAAAGTCGTAGATATTTATATATATGTGGGCATTGTTTCATCTGCTGAATGTGATTCCGTTCATTTTGCAGATTTCTCTCTAAACGTAAGTTAATCAGCGCCATGTAGAGCGCTTATATTTTCGGTTCAATCTACAGAAAATATTCTATTTGACTGTTTAGGTTGGATAATTTAATTTTAGTTATGTTCGTTAAGTTATACTCCTTATTTGTTTTAATTAAGCTTCATCCGTTGTTAATTATCCGTTGTTAATAAAGCTTAATATAATATATTACAGTTTATATCATCTATTTATGGAGTGATTTAAAGTCAATCTTTGTATCTGAGGTCAACAAATTCTGACACATTTTGTCGTATTTTTTGCAATCATCCTGAGCGTGATTAGAGTTTTACTTTCGGAAAGCCATTAATACGGTTTTCTGAATCATCAACATTCATTTGTTGTTACTGTAAAAAATCTCATTTATTTTATCAAACTGTTTCACCACACCATCTCCTATCGTATTGTTGTTTATATAATTCGAAATCAATGTTAATAACCAAAGTTTCACGGATGGTTAAAACAGCAGCTATCGCTCGACCTGTATTGATTCTCCTTGCTGTTGTGATTGGTTTTAATGGCAATTTGAACATTGTATTAGTTAGATCATGCCGCAGAAATGCGATCTAAGTGCTGAACCGGGGATACACTTAGGTAGGTAATATATTCTAGCCTGATTGTGTATCGTGCTTTCGACCAATGCAGGTAAAGCCTGACGCTACCGCACATCCATTCCCTGCTATTGAAGAATGCAGATGACAGTCGAACATTAGTGGAGCAACATAAATATGCAGAAATATATCTGTTGAAGTTTAACATAAGAAAAAGGTGTTGGAAAAACAAGAGAAGATATATGTTTTGCCAATACGAGCTTAGCGTTCATTAAATCCTGCATGTCATAGTCCTAGTAATAATGGAAGAAGATCAAAGACACACAACGTATCACACGAACTGTGTCAAGATCATTGTCAAGCTCACTTCCAGCTTGGTTATATTCAGCCGTGTACACTTATGTGGTCGAGTATATTCAACGTTGTGTTTGACTGTAATTCTTTAATTTTGTTTTTAACATAAAGTAATTCAAAGTTTTCGTTATTTTGGTCTATGTCGTGTAGTATATTTTAGGTCATGTTGCATCATTGTACAAAAAATGCTGCTCTGTTTCGGAGCCTTTAGATGCAGTTATTTAAATTAGTTGTTATACGGAACTAACAACCCAAATCCCATACCATAACTATGAAGCAAACTCACTTTAACAAAATGCAAATGAGATAAACAATATAATTAACACTATTTACTATGCACCGATTAACTGACCTCTTATAGTTTATTAGTGCATGGTCTTGAAATAGATAGTTAAGAATTTGACAGGCTCGCTAGCGAGTTTATGCGGTTGATGGGTCCAATTTCATTGATAAAGTTTGCAGTTCAATAGGATTCAGTACTTAAATAAGTACTGATGAATTTTGTCCACTTACTACAGATACATTTGAGAAAAACAACCTGCATCACCTGTGTATCACATATTGCCTACATATTTTAAATTTCATGGTTTGCAAACAGTCAATAAGAAAAGGTTTGGTTAAAGAGGCAGAACACTATAGAAGCATCAGACATAAGTGCAAAACTGCATATACTGTTTTGCGTTGGTTAGCGGTTAGTGTTGAAAGTGCTTCTGATATGAGAGTGTAGCAATTCCTGGTTTAGAAATTACAGGAATAGTTACAGGGTTATATCAGGCCTGGTTCTACTTTGATGGGGTCTTTGGTAAACCTTTTTGAACAGATGATTTCTCAAAATTGCGTCCAAATTGTATATGTTCATAAACTATTAAATAATTATCACACGGTAGTTGAAATAGTTGAATGGTCAGATAGATGTCTGTCACAGGTCACCGACTACCGACTGACCAACCTTGTATCTTTGGATGGAAAAGCGTCAATATTAATCAATACAACAGTGGAAGATTTTGGCAGTTTTACATACATGACATCAGACCGCTGATAGTTTTACAGGCAGAGAACCAGTCTACTGTGGGAAAATAAAAATAGAGTGCTATCTATTTTGAGACTAGTAAATAGATTAAATGTTTTTGCATTAGTAAGTTTATAAACTTCAGTCTACAGTGTATAGTTGAAAAAATATCTACGTTAATTTTGATAGCTTGGAGTTGATTTATATAGACAAAATTATCTATGAATTCTGGGTGCAAAGCTATTTTATATTGTGAAGACTAGGCAATACATTAGGGAAGACTTGGGAGTATCGTATCACTAATTATTTTACAGCCAGAGACCCTGCTCGATGGTGCAGAATGAAAAATAGAGTATTAAATAGTTTGAGATGACTAGTATATGGATTTATATCTTTGTTTTATTAACTTCATAAAATTACACCTACTTATTATGTTTGAGAACAAATTATTTACTTCAGCTTTGATACCCTGTAAATAAATTAAAACCGAAAAAAAGCATATGAACCCTTATTAGTTGGTGCAGATCAGTGGTCCACAGCTTAACAGTATGAAGCTGAAAACAATGACTCGGATTACTAAGACGCACAAGTTATCTAACTCTGATAAATTAGTTTTTTGAATTTGTTAACATTATGTATTATGTGAAATTAAATAGTGGTCCGAACCCCATATATATATATATATATATATATATATATATATATATATATATATATATATATATATATATATATATATATATATATTGGTGTCAATCATAATCATTGTTATTGCATAGATGATATTCTGAGTCGAACAAAGTTTGGAAAATATAGAAGCTAGAATATAGAACTTTTATTCTGGGACTATTACATTATATTTTTATGTCGTTGATGTAAACACAGATACATATTTGAGATAAATAATTTGACTATTCTAGTAAAAGTAAGGACCTTATGTATTACAGAAACGGAGAAAGAAAAAAGAACGAAGAAGAGGATAAAGGAAATGATAGAAAAATGGGAAAGGAACTATCACTGTGTATAAAATACCACATATAATTGTATCCACATGTTAGACATCATTCATTTTTAGAAACATAACATGAAACACTTCAAACCAGTAATGATATGCACAAAGGTACCAGCAAAATATATTGTGCTGCCTAGGAAATCAGGGCAAGAAATGTGTTAAGTACAAAGATAAGCGGGAGACATCTAAGGGAAGAATGATATCTAAATATCTTTACCTACTGAAGCTATCTTGATAAAGAACTCAAACTTAAAACTATACTGATAATCCAAATATATCATGCATGCTGCCTATACCTAATATAGTCTAAATTCAATAGGAGATACATACATTGTGGCAAAATAAAACCATATTCCACAGGATATTACCACTTAGTATATCCAAAAT
Organism: Sinohyriopsis cumingii; assembly: GCA_028554795.2. Lineage (NCBI taxonomy): Eukaryota > Metazoa > Mollusca > Bivalvia > Unionida > Unionidae > Sinohyriopsis > Sinohyriopsis cumingii. The sequence continues at coordinate 47,539,851 of CM068833.1, forward strand.
AAATCTTGTGGAGCAAACTGTATCTTTATGTCGTAATTTGCATTCAAGACACTAGCAATGTTGTGAATGAATGTTCTATTTCTTCACGATTTCACAATCGATTGATGGCTTTAGGTTTCTCTTGAGCTTCTTTTGATTCTATCAATCTAGTTATTTGTATTTATAAGTGTACATGATTTTACAACTTATAAAACAAGTTACATAGGTCGACTCTCCACAGAATATGAAAATGTGAAGATAATGAAACAGAAATTGAGAAAGGGTTATCTCATAGAGCCTAAGCAAACGTATTGATACATAAGTTTGTTCATTCTAATTTGAAGAGTTCCACAGTCTTTCTCGATTTTCTTCAGAACACCAACGAATAATTAATTGCTTTTTCCTTAGAAAAGTGTAGAAAATACAAAATAGTTGGAAGGAAATTATCCACATTTGTGACGAGTCATTTAACCCAATAATCGATATATAACTCACTTTTATTTAACATACTTTTTTTATTTTACATTTGTGAATCCCTAATCCCGTATACGATCTCGGCCCATTCTCGGATTCACGCTCGAGAATCTTGTGAACCTGTATTCACGCGGTGAGAATATTGGTCTAAATTGGATTTATCGTCACGAAAACTAAGGCATAAAGAAAACCGGCCTTAACATAACGTTATGTGATTCAGGAAAACATATTTGTATTAATATTTACAGTATAAACATGATGCTTAATGCAGCATGTCTAATTATAGATTTGTAATAATACACCAACATTAAGTTATATTGTTACATTTCTGCTCGTGACATTTGTTTGTTATGCTTTAGTTTCGGCATTAACATGTGGAGGGAAGGAGCAACTGCTTCACAATACTTTTATGATTAAAACAAAATATCTGGTCAATGTTTGAAAGTTCTTGCTACTTTACGTTATGCATAAAATCATACAGTAACGTAGAGTCAGATATATATGATCAATCTATATTTATAATATAATACATTGAGGTTTGAGTAAGAGCAAAGTTGCTCGGATAATTCAAACATTACTTAAAGTTGTACAAATATATTTAAAACAAAAATGGAAAGAGAGAATTCCTGCATCTGTATCAGACGGGAGAATTATATATCTTGGATGAACTTGACCTGAATAAAATGTTTAATATAGACGCATTGCGAACATTGCTTTCCAGTACAGACAAGACAAAGCTAAGACAGTGCAATGATTATGTCTTGCACACCTGCATCATAGCTTTAACTCGTCGCTTCATGCCTAGGAGCAGACAGTCTGGACTCATTATCAAAATTTATTCAGAATTCAGGACGCTCTATACTTTCGGACCTTCTATAGAACTTGTAGGACTATTGGGATCAAATTCACAATGCTATAAGTTATTTTCAAATTTTCGCTTTGTTTTCTATGGAAATATAATAATTTTGAGTTATACTAGCATGTGCCTTTCGCAATTTTATGCTGCTTTGTTTAAGAGCATTGATTCATTAAGATAACTAGGGCAAGGGAGAATAGTCACCATGTTGGTGCAGAATAGTTGGACAAACTCACCAATGTATTAAAGTATTGCATTGGTCTTGGTTATACCCTGTTCTATTTTACTGGTATTATGTATGTATGTGGTGTGCTTTTATTTTGCAATAAATAGAAACTCGAGACACAATATCTCAGATGTAATATTTTTATTTTTCGCAAACACCATTTTTTCAATTTTACAATATATATCTTCGAACATTTATTCCAAGAGGCAGATCTGAAAATTCAAAGTGTTGATATAGTTTGAGCATAATATGTGATACTTCTAACAACTGTGGCCCTGAAATCTAGAGCGCCTAAATTTGCCAGAGGGGGCCTTAGCAATCGAATATGTCAATTCAGGGTTTTAATTGATCATTTACAGTGCTTAATCCAGTGCTTAATCTACTGAACCTTTACATCCATCGTAGCAAGTGGCATTAAATTAGGACGAAATTAGCTCTTGTGAATCTGTATTAGTTTTAACAGTTTTTCGTCTAAAAAAACATGCAATGTGAATGAAGTTTTAGTCTTTCATTCCCCACAAACAAACGTTGGGTCGGATTTTGCTATCGACACTAGGAATTTAGGAATTTAATGTCATCTTCAATTTCGTTTCCAGTACACTTTTCTGTTGGAATGGGAACGTTCTCTACCCAGGAACATTCACGTTATATTTATGGCAAGAGATGCTGACAATTTTTTAGACATGCACACTGGAAACGCGCACTGTGGACATTTTTATACATTTGATTAAGACGATGCTAGTACTTTCAATGTTTCATCAAACATTGTGAGTGATGCCTATAATTTATGTTTACTTCAGACAATCATAATGGTATCCATTATTACCGAAAAAGTTGACAAAATGTTCCAATAAATAACCCAAAAATAAAATAATGGTTAAATGTATCTTACATTCGAAATCAAATTATTCCGTGATGAAAAGTAAAAGTACAAATAATAAGTGCTTACAAACCGTTTTCTGAGATCTCATAATGATTTTTTTGATGTTTTAAGTGTGTAGTAGTAATTATAATTTAAATGACTTCACATTTATTAAATTTCGTCAGAAGTTTGTTTAAGTGATAGCGGTTATTGAAATTATTGCATTATTTTAAAGTACTTGAATCAACATATTTCAAAGTTTCTGAACAATGTGGTTCAACTGGGTCAACAAATGGTTATGCACTTATATTACAAATTAAATAGGATTGCGTTGACATTAAACAAAACTGACCTCTTTGGCGTCGGCCGATGAAGATAACAGGTTAGAGTTTATTGGCCGAGTACGAATGTCTTTAAACGTATAATGGAATATGTGTGTGAGACATATCATTGTTGCATGATTCTTCAAGATGTTGATTTAGGGTTAAGACAGAATGATGGTCCTATTAAGAAAAATAAGTTTACAAATCGCGGTGGCCGTTTACAGACATTCCAAAAACGTGTACATCAATGACTCTCTGATAACATATATTTCTAACGGGCAGAATATTTACATTAACGTCATACTCTTGGGTCGATATATTGTGCAAGACTAAAAGAACGCAAACAGTAAAACAGTCAAGGTCATTGTTTTAAAAATGTCAACAACGATTAAATCTAACACCATTAAGGTAAATCCAGATGCAACGTATATTAAACGATGAATGATGATAAAAGTGAACTTGAAAGAATATTCAAACAAGATGAAGACATAAAAGTTAGCGAAACACACGGAAAAATGACGCGTGAAAACGACTGAAAAATTATGTTTTGTCTAGAATTAAAATTTGCTTTAGGATGACAATCAGGAAGCAAAATTCAAATCCTTACAAATTCGAGCATTGCATATACTTTGTATGTGCGTCGTCAACTTATTAATGTTACAGCCAATAATTTAAAGAGGAATTGATTGCATACAATTGTTTTGTAGCTGTCTGGGGGAGGAGAAGGACACTAACCCATATTTATCTGAGAAATGCAAAAACTACGGTATTCACAAACTTAGATAAGAAACATTCTAACTCAAGGAATACATAGAATGTCTATGACAAGCAAATATTAAAAGATAAAATTTGATCGCTGAACAAGTATTTACTGACGTCCAGTCCTTACTCAACAACGATGATAATCACACTTCAGTCAGAACAGATTCAGTGATATACAGATTTATGAAGAATCGCAAAGAAATAGGAACATTTAAGTTTGTAGACGGCTTCATGTTCATGGTTCAGTTTCAAGAGCAGTTGGCCAAATAATTTACTGAAACGTCATTTGAGACAATTAAATATTGAGTTCCTCTAAAACCTCAACTATTGAAAGAAAGACGTCTACTTATGTTAATACATGGGCAGCGTTAACTTTCTAAAACAAATCTGTAAAACCAGGGTTTAAGCATGTCTTACGAATCATTCGGATATATCCGATAATGATTACTAGTATATTCATGATGTGATATCACATTTCAAACTTGAAACACTATATGACCTTCACGACTACTAGATGAAGAAGGACACATTCGTTATGCCTGACATTTTTGAGAAACGTCGAAATGTATATTTAGAAAAATACAAACTTTTCATAGAGCACACTTACATTGTACCTGGTTTATTCCATTATATCCATTTAAAACACACCACTTAACGTTGTGACAGACTATCACTTGTTTTTGATGATTGAAATTTGAATTAGTGGTAATATTATTTGATACCTAATACATACACCATAAAAATGGAATTAGTAGTGGTGTTATTTGATAACTCATAAATACATCATAGCAATTAACAAACGTTATCTTGATTGTGCAGGAATATAACATTATATAGACTTCTAAAGTCATATATCGTGTACTGCAAGGTCAACAGTTTATGTGACTTTGTAATGAATCAATACATGCTAGCCAAAACCTTCATTTTGGGAGATCATGAACCAGTTCGATGGCGAGATAAAACTTGTTAACCATTCATGTGGATTTAGGTGTGAGTCTGGTGATACTCATATATTTACACAACCATTTGAAAGGTAACCTCTTACTCCAGAGATGCTAGCGCCAAAAAAAAAATGAGTTTTTCCCCTTGAGAAAGAAATTGATAAATGATTGAAAACATACATGTACATTAAAAACATTACTGACGCTCAAATGCCTAATCATGAAGTTGTTCTAAAAGTGACAAAGATGCAACAAATTATCTTGTTTAAAAATCCACCTTGAATGAAATCATACATTGAGTTCATTACACGTTGATACAAATATAAACCAATGATGTCGAATAAGTCTCTTCGAATTATTTGAAAATTATGTGTTGAGAAATCAAATGGAAATCGCATGAAAAAGGACGACATGCATAAAAAGTCCAGATGAAAATAAAGATGACTGGTCAGAAGAATAATAAAAAGATCAAAGAAACCAAATCTATTCATTATTGCTTTACAAACTCAGCGCTATCCAAAATGTACTAAGTTTACTACAACAATCTGAAAAGAGATAAAAGTGTGTAAGGACGAGAATGTCCGTGACTGACATAGATTTCCTATACATTCACGTCAAGGCAGATAATGTTACAGCGACATGATGGATGTTATCAAGTTGTACTGCACATGTGACTATCCCAAGGAAAATGTATGTAACATCCGTTAAACCAATAAAACTGTTGCTGAACTTTTCGATTATGCGTTAAAGGGTATGCCAATTAGAGAATTGTGACCATTAAGGGCAAAATCGTATTCATTCAAGACTAAATTGATGAAAGGAAAGTTTGCACTTAAATATTTTGAAACTAAATGAGAGTTCAAGAAGTTACCGTTAGAGATGTTCAAAGATCGCTTATTCAGTAACAAAGAAAATTACCAGATAATGCATTTACTCAGATTATACAATTACTGGCCGTATAGCATGACAAAGATTCGTTGATCTTATACATTGACTAGAGGATTGTGCTGAGATTGTAAGTACGTCAATATATCGAACTGATAAAGAACCTCAAATCTTTGTTTCTGTCGTTTTTTCCACAATATCTTCGTTTTGTCTGAAATTAAATGATTTTATTAAATACCTATTTCGTTGTATTCTTGTTACCAAATTGACAATTCCCTGTCACCATGTTACAACTCCATGATTTGAAAATCTACTGGTTAGGTAAAAAATCAGTGAGTGGAAATAACACATTGGAATGCAGTAAGAAATTGGAAACACGCACACGTAACCTATGTCAAGTACGCACTAATTCGAACATAGCTTCTTCGAACGCTCGTGAGGTAAGTTCGACGGGAAATTCATATAGTTAGAAACGTATGTCAATACTTTAATAAACGTTTGACCTGATTACATTCGTTTAATAGAAAAATAACTTGAAGGATATCAGAAATAATTATACGAATCTCACTCACGACAAAAATGGTGAAAGTTCTGTTATTTCATACCATTTGTTGTGACAAGAAAAATATATCTTATGGACTAAAGTACTGATAGATAGATAGATAGATATATAGATAGATACATACATACATACATACATACATACATACATACATACATACATACATACATACATACATACATACATACATAGATACATACATACTCTTAAAATAAGTAACATAAAAGAGTGAAGACAATAAGCTTTGCAAATTTAACAAATAATTTATTTCCCTAGAATACAAAGTGCAACAATAGAAAAAAGATCTTACGGTATTGCGAATTAATTCAAACAATAATCCAAAAATCAAAAACACAAGTCCTAGTAATAAAAAATCCTGAATGAAACTGTGTTCAAGTCCCGATGAGATCACAATTTGAAGGCCATGACGTATCTTATAGTCAGCGAAGTGCTAATGTGTCACCAGTCTATTGTTGAACCACTTGCATATTATTCCAGGTTTGAATTCAGTATAAATTTCAATGAATATCGTTATCCAAGAATTTTGTCAGAGCACTTTTGTATTAGCAGAGAAAATAATCACTGGAATTCAATAATTTGAAGAAAATAAAATTCAGCCCAAACTGGTCACAACATAACACAACCTACAGTGTTAGATGTTAAAGCACAACTGGTAGAATTCTGACAGTCACAAGATAATATAGTTCTCTGTTTGACCTCAGGTCACAAATTAGCATTTTTTAAAAACAACCATTACCTAATGGAAAATAACTTTCTGGCATGATTTAATGAGGCTTGTTTATTTAAAACAGAATAACCTATACAATTGACGTGGTAATATCCAAAAACCCTGACCCTGAAAAACATATTTACCACGTCTTGTTTACCTGAATAATAATTCAATTAATGAGCTCATACACACAGAGTATAACGAAGCTAATTTGTGTTGTTTACATAAATGAAATAAAAATAAAATAAAAAGGTCAATCAGGTCAAACAGAACTGAATTCAGTTTTGGACAAGGTCAAGTCCAGTAAACAATGTTACATTACAATAACATGTAGTGGAATAAACATTTTAAAGCAAACAGACAATTTAAATTAAATATACAGAACAACATACATCCATGCATATGTACGAACGTGCGTACCTGCATACATAAGTACATACATAATTTTGAAGTATTTAGTAAATTTTAATTGATACCTCGGAAGTAGAAAAAACATAGAAGGTTATATTAGAAAAGGTATGAAAATTTTCTGAAAGAAAAAGAGATGCCTTTGAGATGTTAAAATTGAGTTCGAATCTTGCCAGTGGACCAGCCTAAGTCGCTATGTCTTTGTGCAAGGCACAATTACCAAGGTATTGCTGAATTAAGTATAAATCGTAGACGACTATATTGCAATTGGATCTAGTCATGCGCAGCATCTGCGCAAGGTGGACAAAAGTTTGTAATCTAACCATTACAATATTTAACTAGTTGCAGTAATGACGGAATGTAATTGCTTGAGGAGATATCGTGACATTAAAAAAGACAAGGAACATTGAAAATGGAAAGTGCGGGCTGTACAGTGAAAATAGACATCTCTTTATAAAGTGATCAACAGACGAAGATCACCTGCAATTTATCTTTCGATATGTAAAATATATCTCGTATTATGATATTTTACTTGAATTTTTCATGCAATTTAATGGACCATATATTAAAAAATAACTGGATTTAAATAACCAAATCACATCGTTAGAAGAATCTTCAATTATTAATCTCTACTCCAGATTAATTTTGTTTTACTTGAGCATTTGTAATATCAAAGATATGGAGTAAGAAAAGTTGCATATATTCATTTATGAGGGAATTATGAACAGATTAATAACTGTCAACGTTCATTCTGACGTTGTATGCATATTTGAGTTATAGAAATGAAAGTTACATTGGAAGTTGGGATGATATTTTGTTGATGTCATTGCAATCCCAGATGGTTGTATAAACTGTTGCCTGCACACATTTACCCAATCAGCACTTTTTATATTTAACGTCAAGATTTTCTTACATATATGTTAATTGCATTTAGCGTTTTAGTCACATTAAGTGGCGTAATAAGCAACATATAATATAAAGCTGTGGGAATTCGTCATGATTTGCATGTAAGAAGTTCTATTTGATCGCTTGGGAATATACTATAAAAATAAAATTGTTTAAAACGATCGAACTTGAAGTCAATTTGTATGCCAGTGATTAGTGTAATGCAAATAATGCAAATATTTATCTACATGTGTAATGTTCTGGAAGAGTTAATAACTGAATTATTTCTTTAGTCGATGCAAATGAATATTGTTTTACAGAAGTAGTGACGTATTTATATTTCTTTCACAACTTTAAATAAAGACTATTTACTAAAGCGATTTACGTTTTGAACGTTGTGTAAATATATCGATGTCAATATTAAGACTTGGTATTATGGTACTTGAGGTGTACAACACCAATAAATTAATGTTGTTATACCTATGTAATCAATTTCTATACACGAGAATGACGGTGCTATATATGAAAAGCATTACAATAAACATAGGCTGGCAAGACCAACAGTCTTTCTTAAAATAGAGAGTCTGACCTTTTATGTCAAAGACATGTGGACATTACGAACGACCAAGTGACGCTCAAAACTTTGCTAATGGTAAAAAAGTCTGGTAAATGTGCTGATTGATCACATATTTTAAAAATAATCTTTACGGCTTAGACAAAATTTATTTTTTGGATAGAATAAATTAATTCAATGAAGAAATGAACGACACATATCCATAATGATCTATTGTACAAACATTTGCCAGACTCTCGGTCGGCATTAATCTCTCGGAGTCATGCGAGAGTCTCATTATATGAAACTAATGTTAACAAATGAGATGTTATTGGTGGAGATTGCGTAATTACTATATTATTGCATTAGGTTATTTGCATTATGTCTTTTTCAACACAAAATTAATACATTATTAGATTGAACAGAGCCACGTTTTAAGATATTTTGCCTTACAAACCTTTTGTGGTTCAGGAAACCAGTTGACAAATAGACAGCTTCCTGACAAAACAAATAGTGGCTATTCATGATTCTTCTCGGTAGTCTCCGTATTATATAATTGATTTACTCGCATCTTGTTTGCGAGACACAGTGCCTTACGATCAGAGAAACTCAAACAACTTCATTCAGTATCAACGTCAAACTCTTTGTTCAAACATCGTATATGTCAGTTCTTCCTATAACAAAGATTTTCGGGCACAAAATGTTTGTTCCAAATGATTTAGCATTTCGAGAAAGGCTACCTTCTGTCATTTTATATTTGAATGAAGACTGTTCGATGACGCACGAAATGAGCATGGTCACAGGTTATGAATGATATCTATTAGTATTGATTACGATACTACGAACTTAACACTGCTGAATAAAACACATTTTGCTACAAAAGGAAATACAAACATCTGTTATTAACACAAAAGAGTCCGAAACATGAATCATGTTCGTTTCAGTTTTTGACTAGACCTGGAAAGTTTACATGCCGATCCGCAAGAAACTCCGTCCGTACACTTTTATTATTGCTTCATCAATCTCATTCCATTATATGTATGTTCATCTCCTGTCTTGACTATTTCTACAAACCGTGCCTACATGCTCGTTATTTAATTATTTCTGCTTGTATGTAGATGAACGTATATCTAATCCGTCTGCCATGCATACACAAGGGTGATCGTGTTAATACTAAAATATGTTTCAACTAATTTCATTCCAGAGTAAGACATTGCTTAGACGATGTCATTTGAGATCTCTGAGTCAACTAAAGTCACATTTTAAGGGGCGAAAAGATAAAACTTATTACATCTTCTAACTATTTTTTGCTGTACTTGTTTGTGTTAAATGCTTGTACATAATGGGATATCTATGCAGAATTATCTAGTTTGTACAGTAATGTGAAATACAAGTTCGATTCACCTTTCATAATATTATATGCAATTCTCGTGTTTATTGACTTTCTGATAAAATACAGCAATTCGGTTTGACTTATGACTTGAAAAGCATGTTGTCAGTTCCTAATTATACGGATACACATGAGTCATTTTGTGTTAATTAATTCAACGGTGTGGTAAAATTAATTAATTCAGTGTAAGGTAGAACGAAATCTAAAACCTTAATAATCTGTTAAAGGGTAATATTAAAAATATTTCTTCAGTTGTCTTAGTATATTATCACATATTCTAGCTTGTTATTATTTCGTTCTTAATCTCGATCTTACATTAGCCAAGTTGTATTTCCACTAGTAAATAATAAGAATATAAAACAAGAAGAAAATATGCCGAAGTTTTTCTGATAGTCTAAACAATGCACAATTCATGAGTGAGATGATGCGTAAAACAATTAAAGTATGAATGAGCAGGAGCTCATTCCACTGGATCGTTCTTATTCTTCGCAGAGAACAGAACAGTCACGTGTTTGTTTTTTTAAATTCATTACAAGTAATGGATCGTAACATTCGATAATTGAACACAAGTTAAACCATGTGCATATCTGTTTGTGTTCAGCAATATTCACGCTGGGCTGATATGTCTGTGTGCGTTCAGTAATATTCACGCCGGGCTGATATGTCTGTGTGCGTTCAACACGATACTGTTACATTATGCTAGTGATTCCATCCATCAGCTATGAAAACAATTATTGAATGAACATCTCCAATAAAAAAAGCACGCCATACGTGCATTCCACGTATTGGAATATCGAAATGTTAATAGGGCGTATCTCGAACGTTAGTAGTCCTTTATTTGATATAATTTTGTCCCATCCTGAGTGTTGGTAGTGTTCAATGGGGAAAAGTTGCGTTTAGCCTTAAACGATGTCGACACTGAAAAGGATATTCGCAAATTGTATCAACAAACGTTCAACCTGGTCAAATATAAACGCTTATGTCTAACACAACTTAATGAATACTCTCCAACTTCGAGAGTTATATGTACTCAAGATATCCTTTACTTTTGTTTTGATTTTGACCATGTTTTTACATTATATAAGACAGATATTTTAGTAAAATGAAATGTCTCCTGTCATGACACAAACGCAAAACGTTTCTTAAACCAAAAAAGGCCGTACACACATCCAATCATGATGGAAGAACTAAGAATTTCCAGAATCTGTCAAGTGCATATCGTTCATGACACAGCTAATTAAGAAATAATATATCATATTGACAGAAACAAATTTGCAAGTTGGTCCTAAACAAAGAAAAATGTAAAGTGTTTAGATGATTTATATTGCTAACGACGGTGAGTCGTGTAGCGTGGTCGAATGCTTGGAAGGAATGGTCCGACAAACAGGATGAGCAGGAAGAACAGATCATCGTTTTCTCCTACTTGAAGATAAACGACATGGACAACCTTATCTCAGTGAAAACGTTAATACCAATAACGAGAAATGTGAGCACCAGAAATGCCCTGGAAAGAAATTTCCGAATTGGATGCTTCTACATAATGTGATAAATTAGGCACTGATTTGTGACCACAAATACAGAGCAGCATTGTGGAAATAACATCCAAATGGATACTATGTCGCTTAAATAGGCAAAGCAGGGTGTTTTCAATTAAATGCTCGCTAATTGGAGAGACAATCAATGATATATTTTACATACACATAACCTGCAGGTGCCAGTATACAAAAACTTGTTAATATTTGTTTTTAATTTTAATACTTTATGGAAAGTATAATATACACATGGACTCTCTTCTTAATCACAAATTACCCAAAAAATACAAAAAGAAACAGAGAATCAAAACTATTAATGTTAAGTACACAAAATAATTGCTTATCTTTCTGTTCTCAGCTCAACTACATAAAAGTAAGTAAACTATCGAATGCAGCCAGTCCAAGCACAAACACAGGGTATAGCAACGACAACACACTATAGCAAATACTCATCTAGCGTACAGTGGACTATATGGTGAAGATCACTCTAAAGGAAAGTGAGAAGGAAACCAGCCAAAGTTCATATCTGACAACTCATATATAATTTGCACATTTATATCATTATGAGGAAAATCAAGATACCTTAAAACAGGAACCTGAACAAATACAAATGTATCTAAAAAAAAAGCTAAACAAGAGAAACCCCATTAAACATTCATGTCAAAGTAAATAGATTCATCCAAATGATATCTGATTGGTTTTTTTCAAATATCATAAATACAATTCTTTGGGGGAAGGAAATACATATAAAACCCTTTATAAGTTTTAGGACGGGGAGGAAAGGGGCATCTCAAATGATAATCGCTAATACAGCTAAAAGCTTGAGTGTGACCCACAAATAAATAGAAAATTTACCATACGAAAAGTAAAGTAGATAAAGGAGGGGACATAATTTCATATTTCATAGCTACAATTATGTTATTGTTTTCCTGTGATGGACTGTTGTTACCTATCCACAGTGTATCATATTTTTAGGATATTTTCAGCCAGTTGATCCTTTTTAATGGGATATATATCGAGTAGTACCTCTGTCTTCCCATTCATAATTTTATAAGGTATAGGGGTTTCGTTTGTTCCATGATTTTGGCAGGATACCACTTTGGAAAATGTAGTGTGGGTGGGGCACCCACCATGCGCTAGCAACACCAACCTGTAATAGGGATACAGTGTAGACTCCATCCCGTACAGTTATTATATTATTTTCCCCATGAAAGCCAAATATTCCATATAGATTATGGGTCTCCATTTGCCGTATATTTGAGTGTTTGGAGAGAATGTATGCTTGGGATATATATATATATATATATATATATATATATATATATATATATATATATATATATATATATATATATATATATATATATATATATATATATATATATATATATATATATACTTTTAATCGAGGTAATTGCATACGAAAGATCATATAATCAGTTATTGAAACATTTATTTATTTTATACCTCACTATGTTTAAAATTAGCATTAGAAATAAGTGTTGTTACATATCTACATTTATATCATATTTGTTAAAATAAAGCATTGGACCATTGTGTATATTTCTTTCTTATGAAATCCTATTGATATATATTGGAATTCTTTTGTCATCATATGGTTCTTTTTCTATGATTTTTTCCTTGATTCGGTTTTTCTAGCTCTGGCTTGACGTGTGTTGTATTAGTGCTATTTTAACAGGATACTTTGGTTTTAGTTGATTTAACTTGTTCCAATTTTCCTATTATTGTCTCCATATAACCCGTGAGCTATTAAATTGAACTTTCACATACTTATTTTGCATAAATTATTCTTTCATTTTATATATATATATATATATATATATATATATAAAATATTTTTCTTTCCTTTTAACCCTTTTTTACCATATAATTCCTATGTTCTATGCAACCGCTCCGGTGGCCTAGTGGTTAGAGCGTCCGCCTCGGATGCGGGAGGTCGTGGGTTCGATCCCCGGCCGAGTCATACCAAAGACTTACAAAAATGGTACTAACAGCTGCTTCGCTTGGCGCTCAGTATTAAGAGGTTAGTGTTAGGACTGTTCGGCCTGGTGTCAGGATAATGTGGCTGGGTGGGACATCATGCTACATGTCTGCGGCATGATGCCCCAGTGCTAGACATCACTATAAACTGCCACATTGCAGACATCGTAGCGATATGACTGGAAAATTGTTAAAGCTACGTTAAAAATCCAAATCACATCACAACACATGTTCCTATGTATTTTTATATTCCTGGTTATTCTAACAGTTTAGTTAGTTTTATTGTTCACACACACACACACACACACACACACACACACACATATATATATATCGTTTCCCATACATATGCGGGACTACCCGTGATATATATTTCTTAGCCTGTTTATTATATTTTTTTAAAAGTATTTCCGAAATGGTGTGTTTGTTCCTCTCTCTATTTTTTCTGTATTATTATTAGTTTTTGGTAGGTAATATAATTTACCGTGCCAGAAAGTTAATTATTTTACTTGTTATACAATCAATCATTTTGTTATCCAAATCTTTTGACTTCTTCGTGTAGTTAATATCACTATATTAATAGGTTTTAGCAACATCTGTTCTTTCCATTATATTTTGGGACGAGAGTGCCCAGATGTCTATGTCACTTTCTACTTTCTTCAAGATCTTTTTTACAGTTGTGTATTTAGGCGGTTTTGCCAGACGTGATCCCTAAGGCTTCTATCTTTTCTTTATTAAGGTATGGTTGATATCCAAGGCGATTTCCTCTCTAGTTGCCTGTAGTAAAACTTCCGTTTTCGAGTGTTTAATTTTCGGTCCTGAAGCTTTTTCAAAGTCCAGCATTCTTTTCTCCAAGTGTTTGAATGAATTCTGTTCGGTTATAAAGTTCCCGCAATCATCTGTGTGTAGTTATTTTTGTAGAATTGATATCTTCAGTCCTTGGAGCATCGTGATTACTCTGAGTCCTGACTCGATGGATCGATAGGGGTGCTTGCCTTTTTTAACAATACCTGCATTCGAAATTTTGTTGCAATTTTTCTTACTATTTCCTCTATTACCAATATATTTTGCTGCTACCTCTCCTGTGATTGGGGTGCAATCTGACACTTCTGCCACTTTTCCCCTAATTTCCATCATTCCTTTATGAATTGGGGGTTGTCTTTTAACATAAATGTGTTCCTTCTACCTCCATTCTGAAGCACATTTGTATATTCTAGTTTTACTCCTCAAAACGTCAAAGCGGTGTAGATTTTTGCTTCTCTGGGACATACTTCTGCTTTGATTCCCCCAAATATAGGATTTAAACTCCAGTGGATGGAATAATATCGTTTCCTACCCTGATATTGCAGTTTTTAAATAGCTACTTAGATTTAAGCCTATTTTGGGTTTCCTAGCTGAAACAATTTAAGAATTACGCCTCAAAAACTAGTTTTGTAACTTTACTCCAAAACCAAATTAATACAATACTTGTATAAATAGTCTCTAATTAATACGAAGAATTTGTGTCTAAACGAATTTTGACAATCTTTTTAGTTCAAAATCGCTGTCTTCAAATAGTTCGCGACAAATAAAATAAAAGAATTATATTAGAATACATGTTTAAAAAGCTTGAAAATTAAATGAATTTGGAAGGGAAACACTATTTCTGTTTCTGCCCACACATTAGGGTAGAAGAAAACAATTAGTTATTAGATATTTGTGGCAGACTATTAAAAGTTGAAAGGGTCTTCATATAGCATAATAAGAACAGCTAGCCAAAACATGAAATTCAGATTAAGAAAGTCAATTCAATACAATACGTCAACTGACAAAGTAAAATCCAGAATACACGAAAAAGCAAAGCTGCTCCAAATATTGTCTATTTGAATTTGCACATGCAATTTCAGATTGCGTTAATGCGATTTTTATTTGAAGCGATAAAAACAGAAAAAGCATTGTCATATTCACATCGGTCGTAATTTGGCAGCAAAACCAAAACACAATTCCACGAGGGAGCGTTTCCCCTGAGTTTTTACTCGCTACACTATTGTGTCTAATAATATTTTGACACAAAAATTAGGATTGAAACTTTTTCGCCACAATAAATTGCAACAAACAAAACAAAATAAATTTTCGCTTATGCAGATCCGAGGCATATATTACAGAAACACGGAAATAAATTCGCAAACAGAATTTGAATAAAATGAGTATTTCGAGTTAGTAGCTGATTCAAGCAAAAACTGTCGAAAATACATTTCGGAAGGGATTCGTAAAGTATGAGAAGCAGAACTATTATTTGATAAAAACGGCATAGCGAATTTAGCAGACAAATTCAGTTCATAAACAATGCGAATAGAAAGACAAAGAACAAAGTATATGAATCAGCAAATGTAAAGCGAAAGTAAGATATATTGCCGCTTCTACTAATACCGAAACGTCATTCTGGTAAGCCATACAGCTGGATTAAAATGATAAAGTGATGAAATTCCTCAAAGTGAGCATAAATCTTATACAGAAAATATAATTCAAATGTAATATGCCGCATATCCACAAATACGACTGAAGATATCACTACGTAACACAATTTGTGCTGGGTAGTAAGTGTTATTTCGTAATTGCTCATGGCTACAAAAAGAAAGGAAAATGGCTATTATTCCCCAAAAACTTTCCTTTTGTGACCAGAACAATGATATTTTGAAATTTACCTATTTCCAATTAGAAAACGGGCAAATTTGTGTCTTTTCATTGACATAAAGTCAGAAGAAAACAACATATGAATCAAAATTAACATGTATTTGTACTAAAGTAATACCAAAATGACCACACAAGATTTAGAAGTGAGTAGGTTTTCAAGATTTACGATTACACTATAAATCACTTTCACGAATCAGCCCCCAAATGTAGTCTCCCATCATGTTCTCGTCATACTGTTCTAGGTAGCTGCGTTCAAAGTCCAATATATCCTGGTTGAAGCGCTCGCCTTGCTCCCATGTTCTCCTTGAACTTCTCAAGATGAGCATCAAGGATATGGATTTTGAGGGATATCCTGCAGCCCATTGTGACGCAGTTCTTCACATAGCTTTCGGCCTTATGATTGCTCAGGAGTCCCGGAACCATTGCGACAAAGCTATTCCGAGCCGCTATCTCCTTAATAGTGGTCTTCTTGGGGAATTCATTGCACGCCAGGATCTTCTTTATCTTTGCCTCAGATAGCTTAAGGAAGAAGTCTTGACGATACTTGAAGGATGACGACTCCTTATCTAGAGCTCTGACAAATTGTTTCATAAGGTCCAATTCGATGTTCTGTGGTGGCATGCCCACCTTCCGGGGGTCCACCAGTGGCCCCCACTTGACGTTGTCCCCCCACACATAACTCGGTCCGTTGTGGCCAGTCTCACCTATGGTAGTGCGCCTTGTGTCCTTGCTATCCCAAAGGCAAAGATAGCAGGGAAACTTGGTAAAACCGCCTTAGAGACCCATCAGTAATGCCTATTTTTTGAAGTTTCCAATGATCTTCCACCCGGACTCATAATCCGTCAAGGCATCCAGCAAGGTCTTGATGCTGTTGCAGTCCTCTTCGAGGTGTACCGAGTGAGCCAGAAGAAAAGACGGGTACTTGTTTCCATTATGGAGTAGCACGGATTTGAGGCTACCGGATAAGCTGTCAATGAGGAGGCGTCACTCATTCTGGTCACAGGCGATTGTGATTGCTTTGAAAAGACTGATCACATTGTAGCAGAAGCAGAGACCATATTGACGCGTGAAGACGCTGAAAAAACCTTGGTGACGCTTCTTCTGATCTGCGACTCGCACACTATCATCCACACTTGTTCGACTGCTTGAGCCTAGATCTCGAAAACTAAGCGTTGGACTTGGTGAGACCAAGATCTGTGATCAAGTCGTTGAGGTCTTTTTGGTTGGAGTAGTTTGGTTTCTCTCCTGAGCTCCACCTCGAAAACTCTCATCTGGATCTTCAACGTCTTCCTCGCTCTCTGACTTGCTGCTCTTTTTTAAAGACGGTTGCTCTCTCTCCGGTGGACTGGGTGTTTAATTTGAAGAAAAAAATGTATATAGGGTAAATATTTTAGTCCTTTAACTTCAAATGATCGTCAGTTCCGCACGTTATGGTCATGTCGGTCGTAAGCAGCATACCGGTATCGATTACATCTTTCATCATATGAGAGGAAGCGAAACAAACTATCAGTAATTCAATACTTTGACCTTAGCTATGTAATTACTATATGTAAAGTGTGTTCGAGATTAATGCCGATCGATGTACGTATGATGCAAATGTGTGCTGTATTGAGATATTATGTTGGTTGCTGTATTTTCCTCTTTGTGGCAATTGTGGAATTTGTAACTTTTATCATGATGCATCTTAGCTGGAATATGCACAGTACTCGTTTACTATTTAGAACTTTCATATCCTTACGTTTTCAGAACAACCTGAGCATACGTATCGCATCATTTGATACTATTTCTACCACTTCCAATTATTGTTCTTAATTTCCGGCAGCCTTGTTCTATGCATTGAAATAATGAATTTATGACATCCATTAAAGTGAAACTAAACGAAATATTTTTGAAAATATGCTTTGAGGATGTTGTGAAGAATAGTCGCATAAATCTGATGATAGGTACATGGTATTCGTAATAACTATGATCTATTTCGGGACTCGCGTGTCCTAATCCCTGACTTCTGGAAGCATATTGTGAGGAATGAATATCGATTAGTTGTTTCTTAGTGCAGAAATATCGTTATTATTTGAATGCAGTAGTAATAACAACAGTTCTTTACTAATAATACAACTACAAGCATAAATGATGCACCATTTTATCTATACTTCCTTTTTCTACCAGGATGATGTGTGCCACTTGTGCATCTGTCCTAGTAGTTAGTAATAGTGTGAATAAAATACAAAGGAATTACTCTACTTTTCAAAACAGTGTTCAAGAAAGATGAAAATGTATTAGCGGGGTTTTGAATTTCTTTATTTTGTATGTGTTTGGTTCTCTTGATTACATGTAAAGATTTATTCGAATGTTGACGCAAAATTCAAATTGAAATCAACTATTCAACTTTCCAAATTAACAAATAAATGCATGTGGTTCTATTTTGAAGACGAAAGAGTGCACATCGGATATAGGTCCCGCAAGCGGTGTGACTGCGAGTAAAATAGCTAGAGCTTATGGCTGTAAAGCGGTTCAAAAGGTACTCGCAAACCAAATGTACCATTTGGAAGCAGAGACTGAGGAGATTGACAACTTTCATGCTTGGCATGCAGACATTGAACTAAAGGGACTTGGCCTGATACCTATCACCCTTGAGGCGTACAAGAACACATTTCATCCCAAATACATTGACCCTAAGAAGTCTATTGCATCTGTACTTGAAGATATTTTCAATGATCTGAACACTTTGCATGATGGATGGAAGGAAGTGCGCGAAATTAATATGCGTCTCCATCCTCGTGGTTATTGGAGAATCGGCTCCAGAAATCAAAGAATGTATGTCCAGACAAATATTTTACGAGAAAATTGTCAACGTTTACATGTAGGAATCAACTTTTCTCTATACATATATGAACACAGCCCTTCGAATGCAAAAATATTCTGCTATAATCTTTCAGCCACTGATCTAACGATGGGTCCATATTTCGTTATGTAGCAGACACATCTCATTTTCTGGTCAGAGCTGAAGCGGAACATGCAGCTACTTACAGAAGAATGGTGATGACGAAACATGATTCGGAAAAATACCAGGTAAGGATCAGCTTTACATTGCTATCATTCGTTTCATCTTCTGTAGAGCTTGAAAGACCTATGCCTTTCCTGATACGCAGTGGAGTAAAAGGTGTATCTGTCGTAATCTTTACCATTAATAACACAGCTAGTTCAACACACCAACCAAGAAATATTGAACGACATTCGAAGCATACGGAAAAAGAGAGGATGTATCCCACCGGTGCAAACTTTATGGTAACATGCATGCGGCGACAACAAGCAGAGATGCGCGTGGATTTAAAACTTTTTACCAATTAGATGAGTATATTGCAATAAGGTTACTATGTTTATTCCAGCTTACCAATCTGTACATGCCTTTGATACATGTGACATGATGAACAAAATGTTTATTTATATTGTGATTTAAAAAATAAATCTGACTCGTGCGCATACATTCCATTCATAGATTTAATAAAAATGATGCACACCGAGACTCTTCCGACTACCATTCTATCTGAAAATGAAGCCAAAGTAGTGTGCTGCCTTAGAGAAAAAACATTCAAGTGGTCTCTCATGTACTCAGCCAGTAGGATTCTCCACTCAAACGAGATTGGACTCCACCTACATCAGACAGGTTTCCTTCACTAATTCGCCCCTTACTTCATGCAGAGAGAAGGCATGGAGCCCATCCTTCAACCCTGAACCATCAAGGGAATATCCAACGGAAGACGATTGTGATAACGTCTAACAAGTACATGTTAAGAAAGAAATTAGCTTTCTGTAGGTGTATTAACAACAGTTATGTAAATGACAAGTTCTATGATTGTTGACGGTTCTAGTAATTACGTTTATCTATCTGTGCCAATAGATAACAGGGATGGTAACACTAAAATGGACTTAGTGCATGTTTACTCTGAGTGCATGATAAGAAAACTAAATTTAAAACAAAAATAACGTGTTCTACTGCATAATGACAATAATGTCATAGGTTAATGATAATAGACTTATGATATAACCTAGATATGTACAATTATGTAATTAAGAACAGAATATTAACACATTTGAGATAATAGCTGTGTAAGTAAAGAATATCAGAGAGAATATGAGAAAATAAACATGATTCACATACGTCGACAATCAAAAAGTACTTAAAATAGTTTAATGTACATGATCTTTACTCTTTTTGCATCATGAGATACATGCTTGAATATTAGTGAATTGAACGTTTCTGGCACATCTAATATTCATTTGGTCAGGTATGAATTTATTCACAAGAAACAGCAGTACCTGTTCTTGTAAACTAGTTTTCATACAAAAGGATGATAACAATATGGGATAAAATTTTGGAATCGTGATACGTAAAACGAAAGGCGTCGATTGTAACTGGATAATCCACCGTATCGTCTGCATTGGTGATCACTCACATGTTTAACCTGAAATATTATTCTCATGGTGTACCGTCAGAGCTGTATATGATATAAGAATATTCAAAATATTGCAATTTCAAACAATATTGCAATGCACAATATTCCTTGCCTTCACAAATACTCAAGGAATTAAAAACATTCGGGAACCAAATTATTCTTTATATCTATAGAATGTATTGTTTTACTAGAACTCGTACTTTATTTGAATGACACGTGCGTATACAAATGTTGTTATTAAACATGATACTTGACGTGATTAAGAAAACGGAACTAGAATATTACCTTCCATAATGACATGCAAATACACATATGATTGGTTTGTTTGGTTTGTAGCTATAGAGAAACACGTGACACCATGGTTGTGTCAGCTAACATAGCACCACGACCTAATAATGGGTGAAATATACACTCTTTTCTTCTACACGCTTCATATCTCGACAGGCACTGATAGGTTACAAGACACCTTCTTACGTCGGTGGGTCCTAGAATAGAGTAAGCACGAAAAGTTTCAAATCAAAGTGTAACTACTAACGAACACTACACATTTGGAGAGAGAGAGAGAGAGCTGACAAACAATTCCGGCTAAATTGCATGATCTATAAGACGTCACATTCACAAACAAAGCATGCGGCATTTTGTCCGAAGAATGTTTATCTTCGAAAGCTCAATTGATTAAAGCTATGGTCAATACATATATTATCTGCATCACAGTAAGAAGGTCCATGTACAATATACATATGTATGGATGCAGATTTATGCATGACTAAGTAATACAAATTTGTAAAATAAATTTAGTGTCATTTAGATGCAATGTTTCAGAAGGTCCTTTGCGATTTGCACCTTATTTCGAATGAAACTATTTAAGGTATATTTTGGGGTGTCGTACATACATCCTAAATTCTGTACATAATTAACCATCTTCCTACTAATGTTTATTTTAAAATAAAACAAATAACAGTCTATCTATCTATCTAAATATACCTAGTGCTGTGCTTGCGTGCAGGAAACAACCATACGTAAAGCAAGGAATGCCAGCTCTAAGCAAGAAAATGTTATCTGTATTTTAAACTGCAGACATATAATAGCGTTTATTATCGTACGTTATTTTTGTTAGAAGGGAGCGGAAGTTCATTGAAGGGAAATCAGTCTATAGTTGATATTTAAGTGACCACAACAAGTTTCTGATCAACGCAAAATATCTTTAATTTGTGTTACAAATAATCGCAAACCAGCCTTCATCGGACATGAATCATTTCGTAGTGAAATTATTGTTTTGAAATCTGTATATCTTCTGCATATCTGATTAGAACTAGTCCATGATCCTCTGCATTGGTATCCTGATAAATCAGTTTCATACCCCCACCTTTTATTGGAGGGACAGTGTCTTTAAATCACCAGCATAATCATACAAAAGGGTTGAAACTTATCTGTCATGCTGCTCTACTATTTACCAAACAGACCCCAGTCATGCCATCTTCCACAGGGTGAAACATGGCCTAGCTTAATATAGATCGGGAAGACAAACTTTGTGCTAATATACTATCACTTATAAATAATTGCTGCGATATATTAACATATAAACAAAATATGCTTCCATTCATTACAGTTACATGACTATTTTCAGTTCTAAAACAATCAGGTATTCAGTGACATTGTTTGTAATTCTTGTGATATTAAATAGGGGGACAACTTTGTCCGAGCCTAAACATATAACACCATACGATGCTTTGTCAGTAGGAAATCAAATACAGGATATCAAAATAAAAGCATACATTTTGTTCTCAATAATATTACATTGAATTGTTTTCAACCTGTTCATCAAAACCGATTTTATACGTTTAATTCCCTTAACAGTAGACTGATTCTCTGGTTGCATAATTTTTTTGATCTGATACATATTAGGTGAGCGTGTGTTAATCCTCAATGTAGATACAGGTCTGCTGAGTCATTCACACATAACGTAACTTGAATGGGTCAGTTCTTTATAATGGGCTCTTAAAAAAACAAACAAAGATTCGGTAAAAACGTAAACAATATTAATATAAATAACACTGTGTCTGACTGGAATAATAAAACTTAACTGATCTAGACCGGTTATACAATTGTTTTAGTAAAATTCCAGCTCCTATGCATATTCTTTATGTCAGGGAGAGTACATTTTGCACAATTTACGACTCGTAATAGGAGTAATGTATCTATAATAAATACTCCAGGGTCCATAGATTTAGGTTATTTATCAACATGTGTCCTATCTAAGGAGTGTGAATAGTAGATATTGTGTTACAATATGGAAAAAGCCGAATCGCAAAAAGACGACTCCAATCAGTGTCGTTCAGATTAGTACTTGGTACCTTGATAAGTATCAAATAGCAACTTCCACAATAAACATCTCTCATTTTAGTAACTACTGTCTATCGTAAGTTTTGTTTGACATGAATGCTGGGCAGACGATGAAGATATAACATACATTTCGTTGTATCAAGCTTAAAGTGCAAACACCGTTTTATTATAATTGGTTACTCCATAATGATTATTTTAATAGGTTCGTATAAGTCAGGACCTTCACCTTCTTTCAAATACAATTTTTGATGTCTAGAGCGTACGTTTAGCTGATTCTTTGAGACGCTATCCTGGCCATCTGAAACAAAATAAATATAACTTTATAGTATCGACATTTTTATGTTGGTGTCAAACTGGATATCTTGTTGCAATTTGAAAACACTACCATTTGATCTACTATGATATGTTCGCCTCAGATCAAACTAGGTCTTTGGATATCAGTACAAATATTTCGTAAACAAACGTCAATAATTGCTTGATGGCTTTGTTGCTGCTAGTCCGTCAAGTAGTTACTTATTTTTGGAAATGTATTGTATTAATTCAAAATGCTTCGGCAGTTCATTGATCATTGAATTTTATTTTTCTAACGATAATTGGAATCTCTGTCCTGGACTACTTTGTTCACTCCTTATGCACAATATAAAACACCTTTAATCTCATCCAGGAAGAACAAACTGCGACATTCCTAATAGATGTATTGGCTGCTATATGGATGACATTGTCATATTGACGAAGTCGTATACGTAAAATAATCCTAATTTGTTTTGATCATTTACTAATTGCGCAATTGTTCGGAATTAATCGTGTCATACTGGAGGAAGATGGCTTCCAGCTTGTAGTCTTGGTTTCCACCTTATTTCATTTAAAAAACTTATGCAAGTGTGATGTTAAAGGGTTGGATAATATAAGGCCGCTTTCTGGTCTAAACATTCACACATTTCAAAAACAAATACCACGGAAAAAGTATTCATGACGTTAAGTTTGGTAATACAACAGGCAATTGGTGCTAAAATCGGATATATTGTTAAAATTTAGGATTGTCAGCATTCGGCAACTAAATTGATAATTTTACATAATATAAAGGTATTCGTGAATAAATTTTTAGTAGAATATCGTTTTGGTTCTTGCATGTGGACCATGTGAAAAATGATAAACATTTTAGTTCGTCAGTATTCATCGGTAACTTGCATCTCTACAACATTCAAGTATTAAATACCTCTAAACTGACGTTTCTACTACAATGAACGAAAAAATAATTTTGACATAAACCAAAATGACTATTTGTCCACTGTAACATGTATGCATATGGTATAGTGAAACACTGAAATAAACAATACTTGTTATTGGATATTCGTCAATAGCCGCAAATTTTGCCATAAATTATGCATCTTCAGAAGCCTGTAACCAGCGCAATTGATCACGTCTTATTTTTTGACAAAAAAACCCCACATTTATAAAACAATCGAACACAAGATTAACAAGACAAGCCATTTTCTTAGCTCACTATAATGTCCCTCGCTTCATGGGCCATGCAATTCAAGTACACATTATACCAAAATGCCTTTATTTCAATTCTTTTAAGAAACCACAAATAATTGACCTTCAAAAGCCTCATGTTCTTTGTATTATTTTGTTCTTTTTCTGGTCGCGTTTTGGGACATTCTGAATACTGAGCCAGGTTAAATGCAGATGAGGCACATGTTTGAGGTCGACCGAAAACAGCAATAAAATCAACGAAAAAAGCAGCTAACGGCATTATTTTACTTAATGGGTCTAAACGATAATGGAATGATCATAAATGTTATAATGCGATGTATCTTTCCAATATGATGAATTACGTCAGTACACAATTTCACAGTATCCTCTGTTGAAGACAATGCATTTCGATCTCAAGCAGACAATAAAATGGAGGAAAAAACTGAATGCAGTAGTTGCTGAAGAAATATATAGTGAAGAAAAACATTATAGTGCTGTGTTATGAATTTTACTCTACATATAATGCAAAGCCTGGTATTAAGTAATTATTTTTAAAGGGAGACCATAATTTTTATGACAAAATTGATCTACCCCACCCCAACGAAAAAAACCAAAGTTAAGAAGATTTTAAGGAATCCAAGTGAGAATTGGGCATGGGGAATATTGGGCCTGTATAACGTCAAAGGAAAGTGGGGTTATTGTATAGGGACAATAGGAATGGAACAGGTGAGGTGACGTCACGGTACTGAACATTGGTAACAATGTTGCAAAGGCCTGACCTGAATACCTTCTACACTAGGGAGAGACAAATGCAGTAAAGATAAAGACATATACCTAGACATATACAACATATAAACATAGATTGCTGAACATCAAAGGACAAGTGACCTTGAACATGGAGGGGCCTCTCTAGGGACAATGGGGAAATTGTATAGGGCCTGTCTAGGGACAAGGATGGTAAAGGCAAAACACAACAGAGACAGAAACAGACATATACTAGTACAAGCCCGAGATTTATATATAAAGCATTACCTCTACCTGAAATTATGTTGGCAGTGTTCATAAATTTGTATAATTGTAATGATGTTATAAATTGCTATACTCAAGGAAAAGACCAAAGCAAAAATGGATGTGATTAAGTGACGCTAAAATGACTAAATTGTCCTAGAATTTAAAGGAAGCTAAACATATCTCCGAACAATAGGTTACATTCGTTTAGGCTAAAACGGATAAACCTATTAACTATTTATATTCTCAACTTGTGTGACGATCGTGGATAAACACCCATGTATCTATTTATAACTTTAAGCTGTGAAAATTCCTATAAAATCCCACTATCTATTTATAGCCACAACTTGTGTGACAATCCTGTTTGAAAACCCTAGTATCTATTTATAGCTACATCTTGTTTAAATTCCTATGGAAAACCCCACGTCTTCATTTATAACCTCAAAATTTCTAGCCTCAATTACGTCACTCTGCTGTACACTAGGGGAATAATGGCAACAGTGTTCCAAGTAGCTGACCTGAATACGCGCTAGTGTAGGTACGTGGGTGGATGAAATGTATTTGATATTAATGAAGGGCGTTTTATGGAGACAAACAAATACCAATACATAGACACACAAACATACGCAGATACACACAATGCCAGAAACACACACACACCCATACTCGAAGAGGATAAAACAAACCCCAAATATACATTCCACACAGAAGGGAAGGAGAAAAGCACCAATATCTGCTATCAAAAGGACTCTAATATGTACTATCAAAAATCCATATCAACTATCCACACAAACGTACGTGAAAGCATACAAACAATACACACATCACCGATGGAAGGAGAAAAATCTCATTATCTACTGTCAAAAATATCCTAATATGTTCTATCAGAAAACCCAAGATCTACAATCCACACAAACGGACGCGCACACACACAAACCCGAAATCTACTATCCACACGAGGGAAGAAGAAGAAGAAGAAGAAGAAGAAGAAGAAGAAGGAGAAGAAGAAGAAGAGAAGAAGAAGAAACAAACCCAAATAAGCTATCCACACACAAGTGAAAGGGGAAAAAACTGATATCAGCTATCCACACAAACGTACGTGCACGTATACAAACAAAAAATGCACACACATATACACTACGGAGGGAAGGATAAAAACCTAAAAATGACTGTAAAGAAATACCCTAATATTTATTATCAAATAACACAATATCATGTATCCAGACAAATATACGAGAACGCGTACAAACAACAAATACGTACACACACGACACAAAGGGAAGGAGAGAAAAACACTATCAAAAATACCCCCAATATTTTCAATAAAAAACCCAAATATACTATCCAAAAATAAGCATGTGAATACATACAAACACACGCTCTTCTATCCACATAAACGTACGAGCACGCATACAAACACACACTATGCTATCCACACAGAAGGGAAGTGTAACAAAACCAAATAGCTACAATAAAAAAATACCTTAATATTTACAATCAAAAACCCAAATATCTACTATCCTCACAAACATACTCGCACGCATACTAACTTCAAATATACTATCCACACACGGGAAGAAGAAAACAAACCCAAATTTACCCTCCACATACGGAAAGAATTATAAAAATCCAATATAAATCTACTATAAAAAATATCCCAATATTTACCATAAAAAACCCCAATATATACTATCCACACAATCGTATGCGAATTAATACAAACACAATGTCTACTATTCACACAAACGTACGCGCACGCATATGAAAACACACAGATACTCACACATATTAGGAAATGAGTGAGTTTTTATACTCCACATTCACGTCAATTGGCAACTTGAATAGTCTCTTTTCTAGATATTTGGTTAGGCCTGAGTAGGACTCTTTTGAACTCCAAATGCACCCGCTTAATGATGGCATCTCCCAATTGATCTGAGTGGTTTGAAGCGCAGAAGGGGATGAGTGGCCTCATTATCCCAGTTTTCACTTTATGAAATAGTGATAACTTTCCTTCTTCTCTTATGTCACACCAGAGTAAGATGAGGTTGTGGCTGTAGCTGACGTCATACTGGATGTTTAGGCGTCCTCACGTCAGGCTTGACCTCACACAGAGAACACAGGTGAGGCAGGATTCCTTCTTCCTTCTCTTTCTTATTTTTCTCTCGTCCTATTCCTCTTCAATTCTTGCAATTTGCTGGATTGCCAGCTCGTCCAGGAGGCGCATGGCATACTCCAGGTGCATTTGGAGTTCTAAGAGTTTTGAAATCCTGATCATCTTGAATGTTGACGAGTGAACGATGGGTAGCCAGACACACGAACGCTTTCGCTTTATATGTGTGACGCTTGGACGTGAAGTAAAACATCCCCTGTCACCAAAACTTATAAGACCCATATCATTACCAAAATAAATATGGAAAGCGAGAACTTAAAAAGAACACTCACTAACTTTTTTACATGCAAATACTAACTAAAAACAAAAAACACCGACTATTTTTTGAAAAGCTGAGGAAACGTAGTGTTTATAGACATACTTCGATTTTTGTTCTTTTTATGCATAAAACAAAGAAACGAAGTCTTTATAGACACACCACAGAGTATGATTGGCAATTGAATTAGTATGTCTTTTCAAGAGTATTGGGGTAGCCTTGGAAAGGGCCGTTTTTATAAACTTGTATTATTACAATCTTTTATCGGCTAGGAATGTGTTCCCGTCCGTGGAAGGCTTTACAACAGGATAAGGTCTGCATCTTCCGAAAGAGAAGGAGAATTCTTTCGTGTAGACTACACGGCAGTCAACAAATCGTCTGTCTGGTTCCTGCTGGTGTTGTTATTGTTGCTGCTGCTGCTCTCTCTGCTTATGAATTATGTACTTCACCGTGCATTCTTCTTTCTCCGTTTTGGTTTCCTCTCTGAAGACTTCTTCTATCAAGTCTTCGGTTGCTTTCATTATTTTGACATTCTCTGCCTCTTCAGGCCTCGGTATCAGGCTTTACCTGACACGATGTAAATTCCCCTTAAGCTTCGTTCAGCTTGGCAAGTCTTGAACACATGTTCGAATGAGGATGAGTCAACAATGGATGGTCAGAGTGGAGACTGCCTCGCTTTATATGGTCCAAGCACGGACGCGATATAAATCAGGGTTGGTATACATAGTGGTCAACGATAAAGTAAAAGTGACAGTGAGAATGAGACATTGTAGTCGAGTAGCGTGGTTTTCTGGAGTACGTACCTGTCCTAACGGCACAGCACCGTCTCTAGCACTCTCGATGATACCAACTGTCTGTTTTTGTCTTGCAACCTGTCTCTCTCGTGGTAAGTTTTCAATCGAAAGGATGTCAACGTCCAAGTAAAAGAAGATAGAAAGACACAGAAAAACACAGACATATTTCAAAGAAAAACTCACAGAAAGAGTGGTGACTCCAAAACGAACATTATCTTGTTTGGGTACAAAACATTTATTCATTTACATCACTATGACTTGTGATTTATCCATTTAATACATAACGATTGGGCATGTAACAAAGATATTTACTAGTTATGTACATATTCATCTGTATATCCAAATGCAAAGTACTTTACACATTTCTCGTCACTCAACACATTTAATTTTAAAAACTCCCAAATTCCATATAAACCATTATCTATCCGTAATTAATAGTCCTTCTGCAAATCATATATATCATTCCTATATTCCTCACGTTTATCCGTGTAAAGTCTGTGCATATTTCATTTCCATGTACTACTTTCACCAAATGTAAAGCCATAAACTTTCGCTGTCTTTTCTCTTCCACCTTTCAATTTAAAACCATGCCGTTGTTGAGCTGTCAGATCTCTTCTTGACAAGTACAGGCTCCAAACGAAAGTTCTAACAAATATGAATCGAATATATTTGTTCACTTGATTTACCTTTCTATATGCAACTCTTTATTCACTAGCTTGGACTTCTCCTCTCCCCATGACTTGTAATGAAACTTGTAGACATGATCATGTATTTCAATTGGTAAGCTTTTGATATCACTAGTTACATTCCTATTACGTAATGGAACCTTCACTATCATCAGTCCAAGTTAATTCCAAGGAAGCTAACCGGGCAATGACTTAAAAAGCCTAAAAACTCTCACTCAGATATATCAAATATTTATTTTGAAAACCCAGTTCTTGGTTCTAGAAAAGTATTTTTAAAAATGACCATTATATCTTAGGAAAAATTCAATTCATATACAACATTTATATTTGCATTTCATAAAATGATGCCATTTTCTTGCATGCTACATTAAATGTTCATTTTAAAAACTAATGCAAGCAAGAAACAAACAAAGAAATAGGACAAAGTTCATGTTTCTCTCTTTATCCGTCATGCACGTTGTTTAAAAGCTGGTCAACTACCACTTGTGTTCGAACGTAGATGTTTCTATCATGTTTTTAGTGTTCTTGTAACCAACACGCTACACACATCCTCTTAAACATCAAAAGTCATTAAAGTTTTACAAATATATTCTTCATGTAGTAGAGGTGAGAGGTATTGAAATGCAATCGTAAAGCGTTGAACAGAATGAGTGTCTCGTGCACATTTAAAGGAACCACCATAATGTCTTTGTTGTAGGTACTGCTTGTAAAGAGTCCACAAGGAATCGGCTTGTAAACGATATTCCAGAAAGGACGTCACTAGGACGCACACGAAATGTCGACCCCAAATCACTGGACACGGTTTTCATAATAAGAATTGGTAATCCTACACCGTTTGAATACTCTCAATGATTTCCTTCCACGGAATCTGTTGTATAACCACTGATAAAGTCCGTGGCATGGTAGTCCATTTTTATACGTCTTTTTTGTCGGAGGCAATATATATACTTTCTGCACAGATATGATCGTGCTCCAGTGGCGAATCTAAATGGTTTCGTTACTAACTTGCTCATCACAATCTATTCAAATTTTCCTTTTGAACTAAGTTTAAAATGGTTAAAAGATTTTTGGTAATCATCTGACTCTTCCTCTAGAACTTGTTGGGGTTTGTGTGGATAGTAGAGTGTGTGTTTGTATGCATGCGTGTACGTTTATCTGGAGAGTATATTTGAGTTTGTTTTTTTGTTCTTCTTCTCGTGTGTGGATAGAATATTTCGTTTTTTATAGTAAATATTGGGGTATTTTTTATAGTAGATATTGTTTTTTCTTCTCCTTTCCTCTGTATGGTGTTTGTGTGTGTATTTGTTGTTTGTATACATTCGCGTCTGTTTTTGTGAATAGTTGATATTGGTTTTTTGATAGTAAATATTGGGGTATTTTTGATTGTAGATTTTGGTGTTTTTCTCCTTCCCTCTGTTTCGTGTGTGTATATTTGTTGTTTGTATGCGTTCGCGTACGTTTGTGTCGATATTTGATAATTGGTTTTCCCATTTCACTTGTGTGTGGATAGTATATTTGGGGTTATATTTTTTTGTGTGGATAGTAGATATTGGGTTTTTGATAGAAATATTAGGTTATTTTTTATAGCAGAAATTGTTTTTTTTCTCCTTCCCTCTGTGTGGTGTGTGTGTGTGTGTTTGCATTTGTTGTTTGTATGGATACTTGATATTGGGTTTTTGGATTGTAAATAGGGTATTTTCGATGATATATATATATATATATATATATATATATATATATATATATATATATATATATATATATATATATATATATATATATATATATTTCCTTCCCTCTGTGGTGTGTGTATTTGTATTGTATTTCCTTTCTGTGTGAATAGTATATTTGGGGTTTGTTTTTTCCTCTTCCCATGTGGTGTGTGTGTGTGTGTGTGTTTGTTTGTGTGTATCTTTGTGTGTGTGTGTGTGCGCGAATGTTTGTGTGTGTATGTATTGGTCTTAGTTTGTCTCCACAAAACTCCCTTTATCCATATAAAGTACATTTCATCTACCTACCTACTTAACTACAGTAGCGCATATTCAGGTCAGCTACTTGCAACGCTGTTGCCATCATTCCGTTAGTGTTCAGTACAGCGACATCATGGAAGCTAGAAATTTTGAGGCTATAAATGTAGATTTGGTGTTATAAGCTGTAGTTATAAATAGATACTTGGGTTTTCAAATAGGATCGTCACACAAGTTGTGACTATATAGTGGGATTTCATATGAAATTTCAACAGGTTGTAGCTCTAAATTAGATATATGGGTTTTTATCCACGATTGTCACACAAGTTGAGACTATAAATAGTTACTAGGTTGATCAATTTTAATATAAATGAATTTAACCTAATGATTTGGGATATGTTTAGTCTCTCTTAAATTCTTGGACAATTACGTCACTTTAGCGTTACTTTTAGTCAAATCCATTTTGGCGTTGCTCTTTTCATTGATTTTAACTATTTATAGCATCATTATAATTCTGCAAATATGTGAACACCGCCACATAATTTCAGGTCGAGGTAATGCTTTGTATATAAATCTCGGGCTTGTACTAGTATATGTCTGTTTCTGTCTCTGTTGTGTTTTGCCCTTTACCATCCTTGTCCATAGACGGTCCCTATACAATTTCCCCATTGTCCCTAGACAGGCCCATCCATGTTCAAGGTCCCTTGTTACTTGATGCTCATCAATTTATGTATATGTCTTTATCTCTAGTATGTTTTTCTCACCCATGCGACACAGAAAAATATGTTTTGGTAACCTTAATTTTCTTATCTCAGACCAGTCGTCTCAGTCAAGGTGTCCAAGCGCTCAGAACTACTTTTTAGAAAACCTTAGTGTCTTCTGCTGTGCCTGACCTTGTTCTAAAATCATACAACAGCAGCAACAACATCAAATATATGAGAAAAACATAATAACTTAATGTCACTCCATCTTTGAGAGCACACCATGCAACAACATTTCGAGAGAGACAAAGACTCACACGAATACTATGTCGAACTTGTTGATATTATGCTAGTTTGTTCCGCAGGGGTTCGTTACAAAGAAAATTTGGAATTTGCCGTAACAGTACTGTTACAGGTTAGAACCCCCATTCCTTGATTCATGGACGGATACTCCAAATTATCCTATATTCAGGCCTAGCTCAGGACATTTTCAGGTCAATGTCATTAATTGTAGCTAAAGCTACCTAACTAGTTTTAAACACATCGTGTGAAACAAATTATCAAATGTTAATTACATTTAATGACGCTGACCTGAAACTAGACTGTGTTACAGATAGGATAAAATTTTCAATGCTGTGTGAAATGAACTACGACAGAAAACACTGATCCATACACATATAATACAGACCTATACACTTTACATCGTCCCAGCTCTCTTAACAACTACTGAAAACTTAGAAACATACAGAAATTTGTTGAATCAAAAATATACATATAATATTTAATGACAAATAATGCACTTACCAGCCATAAAGAATCATGTATCCGTCAATACATTAATCCATAAGCAAATTTCACTGTAGCACTTGCCATATTTCCAAGACAGAAAAATAAAGTTTCAAAGAATCCGTGAACTTGAACGTTTAGTACATGGTTATCCGCTAGTGTCTGTATATGGAGGGTCTTTTATACACGGGGGTAGTGTTAGAATCAATATTAAGGACAACACAGTTACCTCCTGCAAAGAAAAGGACAGATATATACGATATTGACACCGATCACTAATTACCCATGAATACTCGAATGCAACATGTTACTCTTCATTACAGCTTGTACTAAGTAATTTATAACTACAGTATAGCCGAGTACTCAGTATCGTTTCATTATTTACAATATAAATGTTCAAAATTGGACCTGACAAAAATAAAATGTAATAAATAGTAATTATTGTCAATTTCTTATTACATCCATATATTAAATGCGATAATACCTCATTACTTTGCGACGTTTTAAGTTGACATTTTTCTTTGCTCACGCGTATAAGCTGTGTCCTTGGGATGCAAAGGTAAAAACATTGCCGGCATAAACATATTTTTATTAATGAGCTGCATTTACACATTTGCACGTGAACTATATTACACTAGTGAAGAACTCTGTTTACTTTAAAGGAAAATATTGGGTAAAAAATAATCTACATTAGGGTTTGGACCGAGCCAAGGAAATCACAGTCGCAGGGTTACATTATATGTCTCCCTGCTCGGCAAGCCTCGCGGGGAGGCAAATAATGTAACCCCTTGACTGGGATTTCCTTGTCTCGGTACAAACCCCAACATAGATTATATATGTCTCACCCTAAAATAGCGCGAATTCAGGTCAGCCCCTTGTTATATTATTACTAATGTTCAGTACCGTGATGTCACCTCACCTGTTCCATTCTATTGTCCCTATACAATAACCCCACTTTCCTTTGACGTTATACAGCCCAATTTTCCCCATGTTCAATTCTCATTGAGGCTAGATTTGCCATGGGTTATCTGAAAAGTCTTGAGGCTAGAGTTGCCCAGGGGGGTTCTGTAATGTATTTTCCCATTGAGGCTAGAGTGCCCCTTGCTATATTTATTTGTTTGTAAAGGAATAGTCTATGGTATGTATATGAAGATGCATTCATCACCGACAACAAAAACACATTCAAAGTATTCCATACTGTTATGCAATTTGATTCAGTCAACAAGCGTTATTAGAACAGATGATATTATTTTCGAACAACTCGAAGTGTGCTTGGTAAATAAGAAGTCGTTGTTATTGTTAAAGATGAAAGTAACTGTTACCCTACATTGCAAAATGCACCGAGACCAGATATTTGTAAATCATCGTACAGGTATTTTAGCTCGAACATGTAAATGTTACATGTGCTCGACATAACGGCAGTGTTTCCACACAAGGAAAAGTCTAGGGTATGGGTAAGCGAGAAAATGTTGTATATGATCTGAACATATAAACAACATAAGAAATGATGATGATTAATATTTGAACATCATTCCAGAACAAATATGTAACGAAAAAGAAAACGTTATACTTCTTTGATATTTTAAAACGTTTTCTTACATCATTTTCTATTGTTACTCCATTGGGCAGCACTGGAATGAATTTAATTTAAAATGTAAAGATATGAAGAACTTTCATCAAAGGGTTTAGGATATATATGAAAATAAAAGAAAAATACCCCCCAACCCCCCCCAAAACAACCAAAACCAAGAATAAAAAAAAAAACAAAAAAAATAATAAAAAAAAACGCAAAGAAACCACCGGCTCCCTGCCCCACCCCAAATAAAATAAAATAAAATAAATAAATAAAATAAATAAAAAAATAAGCCAAACTAACCCACACAAACTAACATGAACACAAATCTTAGTATGATGATTTAAAGAATTGCATCTATGGCATCAGGACAACAGGATCGTGGCTCAAAATGTATTGTAATAGCTCTATAATGATGTACACTAAGAACAACTCAAATTTATCAGTGGGTTTAGAATATAACTGTCATTGAAGAAGGAACAATAATTTGAAGGAACTGTTGTCTACAACGCCTCTTAGGCCTCAGAATAAGAAAACCTCTGTGTCGCACTTCCCAATAACTAGCGTTCATTGCATAAAAGGGGTCTGCTTTTAAGTGAATGGGCTTTACTATTTCTAAAGGGAAACTATTTCTAACAGATGCCTCGCTTGGCGCTCAGCATTAAGAGGTTAGCGTTAGGACTGGTCGGAATCTTTCAGGATAATGTGACCGGGTGGGACATCATGCTA
Organism: Sinohyriopsis cumingii; assembly: GCA_028554795.2. Classification (NCBI taxonomy): domain Eukaryota; kingdom Metazoa; phylum Mollusca; class Bivalvia; order Unionida; family Unionidae; genus Sinohyriopsis; species Sinohyriopsis cumingii. Next base: position 47,574,836 of record CM068833.1, read on the forward strand.
CATGTCTGCGGCATGATGCCCCAGTGCTAGACATCACTACAAACTGTCACGCTGCAGACATCGTATCGATATGACCGAACATTTGTTAAAGCTAAGTTAAAAACCAAATAATACACATCACAGCTTGGTGAAGAAGAGGAACGATCAAAAAGGAACAAGTCCAGCTAATTTGTAAGTCAGTTTATGTACGAATTATCTCACCAAATTTTAGTACAATATCTAGATTAGCAGAAGAACATGTCACACACAGACAGACAGACAGACACACACACACAAACACACACACACACACACACACACACACACACACACACATATATATATATATATATATATATATATATATATATATATATATATATATATATATATATATATATATATATATATATATATATATATATATATATATATATATATATATATAAAGAGAGAGAGAGAATTACAAGTATACACCGAACATAATGGAAAGTACTAAATTGCTATCCCTTCATTCTGCAGGAGAATGGTTGATAATACTTGGCAGAATTAATGTTTAATACAAAGTAACACTATCATTCAAGTTAGAAAATTTTAGTAAGTACTTCACGGAGATTCGAAGCCACATCCTCGGGTAAAAGGCACCCATCACCTAGCCTGCATTTTCTGTCTTGTTTTGGTGTATATCTGTGATTTTCTTTAAATAATCCTATATATCTTGATTTCGTTCGTATGAATCCAGAATGACTGTTCGATAGCATTATTAGCATAAGGTTATAACATTTTATATACAAGAGTGAGATTAAGCAACAATAAGGGATCTGTAACATGCAAGAATAAACAGTAATGTATAAGGACAACGCAGCAATACATTCATTTTCAAAAATATGTGTTAAGCCTTCTTAGGCAGGATTCAGTAATTACACATAATTACATAAATAACGTATCATATTTCGTTCCACCGTACACTAAATGAAACAATTTGACAGCACAGGTGAATTAGTTTAATACAGTGTTATCCAACTGTCGCCGCATTATAAGGGAATGCCAGTGCATGTTCAAAATCAAGCAGACAAAGAGTAGGAACTAATATACAAGTATGACAGGTGAATCAAAGTTGTATTCAAACTCACTGTACAAAGAAGTATACGTTTATGATATAACTATTGGTTAATTCAGCTAAGATAAGTATGTTTATTAAAAAAGACTCTATAGTCTAGAAGGGTGGGAATGTGGGGAAAACGAAATTAGTTTATGCCTTTATAATTTGACTTTAACTGAAGCACAAATCTCAAAAGTTCTCGACTGAGCAATGTCGCACTATGTAATGACGAAAAGTCGGGAAAGAATTGATTAGTTAATTAGTGAATCAATTAAAGAATGTTAGCTGAGTTGTCAGAGATCAACTCCTATCTCTCCTACATCAGAGAAAACATGCCTTTTCCTGTTTACATAGTTAACAGTTCTCTTTGGGTTAAGTACCTAATTTGAATATTAAAGTGTCCCAATTATTTTTAGTTTCCAAATTGCATTAAAAGACAATTTATGAAGTATGAGATTAGAACATGCCATAGTCTTTGATAATAGATTACAACTTAGGAAAACGCTTATTCCTAAGGAATAATCAAGCTATCAGAGAACGTTATGCCATTAATGATGGAAAGGTCACTCTTAACTTGGAATGCACTTGTTTGCTCAGGATATGCCGTGTCTCGTTTAATATAATGCAGCGAAATATTGTAACTTCATTCAGTCATTAACATGAAAGGTATATATGTACATATGTAATTATTTTAAATTGTTATCTCGTCATACCAAACTACATTTATCTTTTCTACTTGTAGGACAGAGTTTAGTTTAATCTTATTAATAAACACCCACATTTGTCTTTCTGCGTGTCACATCTGCCAAACAAGACATCGCTAGTTTGAAACTTTCTTTTACGCTCGCTCAATCCAATTTTATTTATATGTTTGAAATATTCTTTAAAAATTGGTTTTTTTTTTTAATTTTTAAACGTTTTTTTATACCCTAGCAGGGACAATACCCAGTTTAAACATATTTTACTGGCAAGATGATTATTATTTGTTCCTGAAGCACTCCGCCCATAGCAGAGTAGGCTCGTTAACATTCTCGGCCCATAAGGAACTCGGCCTACCCAAATCGCCCCATAACGCACTCGATCCATTACATATTCGGCCAACCCAAACCGGCCCATAACGCACTCGGCCCATTAAATACTCGGCCTACCTAAAGATACCTATAGCTTACTCGGCCCATGACATACTCCGCCTACTCAAAATCGGCCCATTACATACTCGGCCCACGATGATTATGATAGTAATGTGAATGAAATGTTCTTTTTCCAACGGTCATTTCATTGTTTAAATCCTTGTACGTTTGTTTCAAAGGTCATATATTTTGCAATAGAAATACAGGAGTAGTGAAGTGGGCTACCCAACGGACCATGGGAAAATACGCCACAAAACCGTTTGGGAACGTTTAAGGACAAGATTTATACGGACAATGGGAAACTACATTACAGAACATCGTGGGATTGTTTACGGACAAAGTTTTTCAGATCACCCTGAGAACTTTTACGGACGATGGGAATTTAACATGGAATCTATATATGATGTATAATGGGTCTGTTTACGGACAAAGGAAAGTGGGGTCTGTATAACGTCTGACGTCACGGTATGGGAGATTGTTAACAATGTTGCAACCATGTGAGGTGACGTCACAGTACTGAAGATGGGTAAGAATGCGCAGGTGTGCACCGGGCTGACCTCAATCGGGAATGGGACTTAGATTTATATAACCCATACACCATACAACATACACTCACAAACACTTATATAACTGACTAAAAAATAATTTTAAGGCAAGAAAGCAACTCTTTTCGAGGCATATGAGTGGCCCGGAAAAGGGCCTTTGGGTTTTGTTAACATCATTTCGTTAACATAGAGGGCAACGCATTAGTTTTCTTCTTTTCCTCAAACTTCTTCTAACTTCTTCTGAATGAGCCTCGTCCAAATTAGCAATCCTCAAGACCATATGTGTTTAGCCCGTGCCATCGTGGTGGGACGAACTTATATTGACAAGAATGACACGGCAGAATGGAAAACAGCTTGGCAAACAATTCAAAAATCGAACCGAGCCAAACAACGAAGAGAAGCAGAACTCTTGTTACAGCAAGCGGTGTTATCCAAAGACACACCCTGTGGTATTCCTGAAATGTAAAAATTGCAAGACGTCTTGGCTCCACGCAAAACCTTGAAAGTGCACCATCAGGTAGTGCGCGGACGTTTGTTGTTTCGAGGCAAAGATTTCCGAGACGGAAAATACATTCACGTCTATCATCACGAAGAAAATTTCGATGCCATCACCAGTATCATCGCATTCTTGGGATACGGTTATTACTGTGACAAATGTGACTATGGCTATAACAATCGAGCGCAACACAAGCATCGTGGATCAAAACGTGAGGGATGTCTGGCCTCTTAGTCCTGTCTGGACGAAGGACAAGAACGAGTGCATTGCCATGCTAGTCAGCGCACTTTTGTCAGTTCAACCTTTTACCAACAACATCTAAAGACGCATGGTTCACAGGAGAAAAGTGCTTGTCAACTCCTGAGATTGTGGCCTACTTGTGGACAAGGCAAATGTGCCAATAATGCCAAGGCACACGTATGTTCAGGAAAGAATCGATGTCACATTTTTCACCAAATAGTGGACTTGGAACACCAATGTACATTAAACATTATCATTCCAAATAAGAGAAGGAAGATGACCAGAAGAAAGGCAATTTCATCTTTTTCGATTTCGAATGCACGCAAAAGACCGGTACTCACATTCCTAATTTCTGCGTGGGTCATCGAGCGTGCGAGAATTGCATCCAAGAGCCTATCCTTAGTCATTGCCCAAACTCCAGCAAGATTCCTGGAGGACGTGAAAAATCTTTCGGGGACCGAACACGCTAGCCGATTTCGCCCATTTGATCTTAGACCCCATCGACGAGACGTGGAGCAAAGAGGACATCGAACGTTACGGAGATTGTCATCGACATGCCACAGTAATGGCTTAGAATTTATTGGTATACGATGGACAAGTTCTTTTGAGACACTATACGGAACAAGGCACTGAATGTTCAAAGTGACTTTGAACGGAGCAAAATCATTTCCATGCAAGTGGAACAAGTGCAGTTTAAAGATTCGATGAGTTACTTGGCCATGTCTTTGAGTCGAATGCCTAAAACCTTTGGAATGACAAAAATGCCCAAAAGTTATTTTCCGCACCTTTTCGATAACGAAGCCAATTAACATGCCGTTATACCCCATTTGCCTGGGTCTCACAATTACGACCCCGACAACATGCGTACCCAACAACGAGAAGCTTTCTACGTTTATTACCCGTCTCATGCCTCCGACCCCTTCGACTTTCAGGAAGAAATGTTAAAGTATTGCCGTTCCGACGTGGACATTTTACGACATTGCTGTGGAAAATTTCGAGAACTGTTCATGGAACACAGATGGATCGATCCTTTGAAACAAGCCTGCACCATTGTCAAAGCGTTTTCCTTAGCGTACCGCCAACGATTCATGCCTGAAAACACCCTGTCTGTTATCAGCCCTCAAACGACCAACTTTGCCAAACGTCAATACTCGGTCAAAGCCCTACGCTGACTACATTACTTGTGCGACAAGGAAGATAAATGGATTCATCACGCCCGCAATAGAGGAGGTGAAAATACCATCGAAACGTATTCAGTGGATGGCTGGGACTTAGAAAACCCTAAGATCGTGTACGAGTTTAACGGTTGCTTATTTCACGGATGTCCTCCATGTTACCCTGAACGTGGCACTAAAAATCAGTTTTTACAATGGACCATGGAAGACTTGTACCAGGCCACTTGTCAGCGACGTTTAAAGTTAGAACAGCAAGGATACCAAATAGTGGAAATATGGGAACGCGAATACGATCACCGTTTGAAAACCGATCCCGAGTTTAAACGCATCGTAGAAAGTAAAGAGTTGACGAACCCATTGAAACCGAGGGACAGTTTGTACGGAGGACGGACTAATGCCATCTGTTTGCTGTACCACGCAAACGATGAGAAAGGAGAAGACATCAAATACTTGTACGTGTGTTCCTGTATCCTTAGGTTTGCAAATATTGTCGCTTTCCTGCAGGGCACCCGCAATTGTTGACGGAACATATCGACCTGGAAAACATTCGACAATATGAAGGATTGATAAAGTGCAAAGTTTTGCCTCCCACGGACTTGTACGATCCAGTTTTACCTCACTATTGCCAAGGAAAATTGATGTTTCCCTTGTGCCGTACTTGTGCCGAAACGTGTAACCAAGATCATTCTTGTCAGCACATCCAGGAAGAACGCGCCTTGACGGGAACGTGGGTCAGTGTGGAATTGTTTAAAGCTCTGGACCTGGGATACCGACTGTTAGAAGTATGCGAAATTTACCACTTTCCCAAGACACAAACATACCACAAGGGCAACGAGACTCAGATAGGCATTTTCTCAGACTAAAAAGATGCATTCTTGAAACTGAAACAAGAAGCCAGCGGCTATCATTCCTAGTGCCATCCTCCCGAAGACCAAAAGAAATTCAAAGATAAATACTAGGAGCAGGAAGGCAGCGCTTTAGACCACATCGAGAAAAACGAAGGAAGACGATCGTATGCCAAAGTGATGTTAAATTGCTTGTGGGGTAAACTGGCACAACGACCGTGTTTGCCCAGGACAGAATATTTGACAGAACCTTTCCGCTACTTCCAGATGATTCACGACAAAATCAAATACATGAAACACTTGGTCGTCCTTCGTGAGGATTTTATCTTAGTCAATTACGAAGAAGATCTGGACTTTGTAGAAACCGACGAATTCGGAAATGTCATCATTGCGGCTTATGTGACAGCCTATGCGCGCTTAAAATTGTACGAAGCTTTAGAACTCTTAGGTGATCTTGTGCTATACTTTGACACGGACAGTTGCATCTACATCGATCGCCCAAGTCAACATCACCCTGACATCAAAGGAGACCGTTTAGGAGCCTGGACAGACGAACACCGCGACGAGAAGATTTTAAGTTTCGCTAGTGGCGGTCCTAAAAGTTACGGCTACGAATACCGGGACCCATAAGGAGAAGTGCACACAGAGTGTAAAGTGAAAGGATTGACTCTCAATTATCGCACAAGTCAAGTGGTGAACTTAGGCGTGTTGAAAGAAGCATTGCAGTCTGGAGAGGATGAAACCTTTAAAGTGACCACCTACGAACCAAACAGGATTGTACGTTTACACACTCACCAAATCGTCAGTCGAGCCTTGAAAAAACTGCATCATTTCGTGTACCAGAAGCGAGTGAGGCTTCCCAACCACTTCACTTTGCCGTACGGACACGTCGATATTAGTCAGCATATAAAAAGGGACAACGTCCATGACCGATAGTTCATTGTGACTACCAAGACCAAGCAAACAAGATGAATCCTTTTAAACAGACATCATTTAAGTTCGGGGGCTCTCAAGTGGAGTGCGATGCTGTGCCTTGCGATGAGAGCGATGTCTTACGCTGTGACCTCAGTGATGCAGTAAAGCATCATGGGAACTTTGTTATCACTACTACTACTACCACTACACCTACCATGTAAAGTGATGATGTGCGTGTCAAACCTGACAGATGCGAAAGCCATACCACTCGTTATCGTGGACTCTTTACTGGTTTTCATTGTCAATGTCAACCTTCACACGAGGCCATGCGTATACCACCCTATGAATGTCATCCAAAACTGAGTAAACTCCTATGATGTCACCCTGCAGTCATCGAAACGAACTTGTGAGTAACGAATATTCTTTGCGTTTGCCTGAACACTATGGCTTTGAAAATCGTCTTCAAACCTTCCAAGGAAAATGGCCTAAATATCTGGGAGGACCAATCCCCGACGAATTAGCCAGAGCCGGATTTTTCTACTTGGACGAAGGGGATAAAGTCAAATGATTCAGTTGCGGTGTGTCACTACACCAGTGGGAACAACAAGATTCATCATACCTGGAACATGCTCGATGGTCTCCGAATTGTCACTACCTATCGGACGTGCAACCCTAGAAGTGACTCCCGACAACGAAGTGACCGTTTCTGAACTCCTGTTTGGTACGTCCCCGACGGTAACTGTCCCCAAGAAAGGTGGAGTGATGGCAGGAGATTGGGTACGCATTGGCAAAACCAAACGCACTTTCGACAAAGGTTACTTACCCAACTGGCCCACCGAATAGATTCGTGTCACTGGACGAGTGCATGGTCTTCATCCTGTCGTCTATAAATTGGAAGGCATGATCAGGGAAGTGTGAAAAGGAACGTTTTACTTGCCTGAGTTACAACGTGTCACCAAAAAAGAAGATAACGTGTATGACATCGAAAGCATTCTCGAACGCAAAACCCGAAAAGTGGGAAAACGCCATGTCAAAGAAGTCAAAGTACCTTATAAACGATATCCACCCAATTTCTATTCTTGGATCGACGCTTCGCAAGTCATCGACTATAAAAAGAAGTGATCATCATGCCCTTCGGCACGGCATCATCTACCTCTACAACTGCATTGACCACTCCTTCATCCAGTTCTTCTCTGGAAGATCTACAAAAGCAATCCTTGTGGGTGTGGTGTGGAGAACGTGTGCCTAAAACGCAAATCGTCTTTTTCTGCCAAATCTTTGCGGTGTATTGTGTCATCAGTTCAGCCATTGCCAATTTGAGTTTGCAACAAGGAGACAAACAATTGTGGTCCATTTTATTGAGCAGTTGCGTCGGTTACCTTCTTTCCAATCCTTCCCTGAAATGCTCCTCGAACGGAAACAACGGGAGCCTTGCGTCCAACGTCTGTCAACACTCCAACAACAACAACATTTTGGGCGGAGGTACTCCTCTGACTTCCAGTGATTCCTCGGACAGCCACAGAACTATGGAATTATGAACAACAATAGCCAATTTTACTTAACCTTTCCCAGTGACAGTTCCATGGATGTATTTCACTACAATACTTTGTGTTGTTACACCGCCAAATTACCTCAGGCCATCCAATTAGATCACGTAGCCCATTGGGAAGTGGCTTTGGTGGAAATCATTCACCCAACACAAATAAAAAACATCACCGAAAATCAATGCACTTTCCAGGTCAAAATTCTGAAAGTCCAATTGCAAGACGAAATGAATAATATTGGGTGTTTAGGTGATACAAAGCCAGCAAACTATCCATCCTTCAGAATCTACATATAGAAAATTCCGCCAGGCTATTATTTTAGTGGTGAACGTTTGGTGGATACCATTGTTGACAGGATAGAGTTAGCCTTTGGCAAAGCCCTGAACAGAGCCAATAAAGTGTTAAGATTGAGTACCATCAAGTGGCTCGTCGCCTACTGATCAAATTTTAGGATACCGACACGTTGTCCATCAGGTTTAATCGTAACTTGTTTTACATTTTAGGTGGAGACACAAAAATGTCTCCGAATTTCAACCCGAAGATCAACAGCAGTATCGAATTTTACAAGTTTTTTCGTTCCCCAGTAGAACTGAACCAAGGACTGAATTTGATCTTTATTTACTCCGATGTGGTGGAGTATAACGAGGTGAGACACACCTCCGTACAGTTACTGCCTGTCATTCCTTTCAAACTAGATTCTTCCACGGTCAATGACCAGAAAGGTGGAAACACCTATCACGTTCACCATTAATTTGTACATCCTCACTATTTTCCCGTCGGTAAGTCGTATTTCGACACTGAATATTGCTATAAAAGGAGATCTGGGACAAAATATTCTATTCTCCAAAGGAAAGGTCACGGTGAATCTCCATTTTCAAAAACGATTCTCTAACGAGTTGTAAGTCATGTATCCAGTGTACAGATGCGTCGCTCGACAGCGAAGACATGGTTTAGAAGATATACTGAAATCGGCTTTTCATTCATTGGTTCCAGTGTTGAAATCGATGATGACAGGAGGATTGCGTGCCTTGAAAAATGCCGCTTTGACGCACGGCAAAGAATTTCTCCAAAATGTCATCATCGACAAACATAACCCTTAAGAAGTTTTCTTGAGAGCAGGCAAAAATGTCTTGCTGCAAACAGGAAAAGACATTTTGGGCAGACGAGGAACTCCTGTAAATGCCCTTGGCGCTGCCGAGTCAGACATTCCTGCTTCCCTGACGACACAATCAGGACAAGGCAGAAAGAGACGAAAAAAATAAAAGAAACCCCTTCAGAAACCTTCATACTCATAAAGCTAAAAAGATTAAGAAAAGAAGAACCGTCCGAGACTTAAACGTTTTTGATTATTAAACAATCACAGAGAGACAGAACCAATGAGCACCGAGAGTCTTGCGCCTGTTCCAAGTCGGAACTGGATCTGTTTGCCATGCCACCCAAAATTCCGTTTCCTCTATCAAGTACTCAGCCCCCATCGAATTTGAAATCAAAGGACTGCCCGAAGATTACATCAATCTGAATAGCAGTTACTTGCACTTAAAAGTCAAAGTGAACGATACGGATGATAGCGAACTAGAAGACGAAGACAAAGTAGCTTCCGTCAACAATGTCATGCATTCCTTGTTCAGCTCATTGGATTTGTATTTGAATAACAAACTGGTCAGTGGCAGCATGGATACTTACCCTTACCGTGCCTACCTGGAAATATCTTGACGTACGGAAAAGAAGCCAAGAACACCCATCTGAATGCCTGTGTGGTATGGAAACCTGACACAACGGGCACGTTTAAAAGCCTAGATGACAAGAATGTGGGGTTTAAAGACCGTAAAGAAAGAATTGCTAGAAACCGTAGTTTATAACTGATGGATCGTTTGAATTTGGACACGTGGTTGCAAGAAAAGTATTTGCTGAACGGAGTGAGTGAATGTTCGTTTGAGACTGAATAGATGCAGTACCGCATTCCATTTGATTTCTGAAGCTGGTGTTACCAATTACAAAACCATCATCCAAGACGCCAGACTCTACGTGCGACGCGTGGAAGTGTTACCTAAAGTAGGAAACGACACCAGTCACACTTTGAGGAGAACGACTGTCAAGTGTCCGATACGACGCGTGGAAGTGAAAATCTTCACCATTCCCGCTGGACAGCGAGCCATGATCGAAGATCATCTGTTCCAAGGACAGTTACCCAAACGTTGGCCAACTTGGTTTTTCCAGTGTAGATTCTATTTATTACTTTTTGATCTTTTCCTTCAAGTAATGGTGGTTTTCTGTTTCTGTTGATTTCATTTAGTGTTTTATACAGTTTTCTGCCTTTCTTGTTATTGTTCCAGTTTTCCTGCCATTTTTGGTTGACCATAGCGGTCGTTAGACTGTATATTTCACTAACACTGTAAGCCAGTGGTACGTGGTTTAGGTCGATTAGCTTTTGTTTGGCTAATGCATCTGCTAGATTATTTCCTAGTATGTTTATGTGGGATGGTATGCACAGGAATTCCATATGTTGTTTATTGCTTTTCAGTTTTTTAAGTATTAGGTTTGTTAGGTTTAGAAAGTTTTCTCTGTGTTTAGTGTTGTTATTTAGGATGGATGTATGGACGCTGAGCGAGTCGCTTAATATTAGTGTTTTGGGAAGGTTGTTCTTTTCTACCCATTCTAGTGCTTTTATAATGGCCCAGAATTCTGCTGTATTAATGGAACAGTGGTCTGGTAATCGGTCGCCATTTTGTATATTTAGTTTGGGTATTACGTATGCAGCTGCTGTTTTTGCAGGTTCTGTGGTTTTCGATCCATCTGTGAATATTTGCAAATGGTTTGGATATTTGGTTGTTAATATTTCTGCTGCTATAGTGCGCAGCTGCATTTCTTGATTTGTTTTATTGTCGTGTTTGGTGATGGTAATATTGATATTGGGGCCTTCGTTAGACCAAGGTTCAGCGTCGAAGTTATTGATAGTTTCTGATTGTTTTATTTCTATGGGGAGTAGTTTGGCTAGTTCGTGTACTAGTTTTCCTGTTGGTATGTGATGCTTGAGGGTGGTTCTGAATGGTATATTGCATTTCGCAATCGTTAGTAGTGTAGGGTGTGTACTGGAGTGAGTTTGTAATCTGGCTGCATATCTCAGTATTAGTTCCTGTCTTCTGAGATAGGGCGGTAGTTCTCCTGTTAGTACCTGGAGCTCGACTAGCGATGTTGATGGTAGTGCACCAGTGATTGTAATTAGGGCTTTCCTTTGTACTTGATCTAATTTGTTTAGTTGGTTTGTTGGCGCTGAGTTGTATACTTGGCACCCGTAATCAAGTTTACATCTGATCAATGCCCTATATAGTGCTAACAGAGTTTCTTGGTTGGACCCCCAGTTCGTTCCATTAAGGGTTTGTATGAGATTAAGGTCCTTATTGCATCTCTTTACTTCTTGTATATGGTTTCCCCAATTTATATGTTCGTCGAAATACATACCCAATAATTTTTTGAGTTTGACATATTTTATTTCATGGTTGTTTATGGTAAGTGAAGGTCGTGGTTTGTTTCGTTTGGAAGAAAAAATGATTGCTTCAGTTTTGTCCTGTGATAGTTTGAATCCCCATTTGTCAGCCCATTTTCCTATATTATTGAGACTATCTTGTATTTTTTTGATAGTTTTTTGACTGTTTGGGTTTCCAGCTTGCCATATTCCGCTGTCATCTGCGAATTTCAGTTTGTGTAGTTGCCAGGTTTTTGTCAAGATCATTGATCATTAGGTTGAAGAGAGTGGGACTGAGTACACTGCCTTGTGGAGTTCCGTTTTCTAGGGAGTGTATTTCAGAGTGTGTGTCGCCAACTCTGGTTATTATTTTGCGGTCTGTTAGGAAGTTATCGATGAAGTTGAACATTCGGCCTGTAATGCCATAGTGATTTAGTTTGGCTAATAAGCCTTTGGTCCATACTAGGTCGAATGCTTTTTCTGTCTATAAATACCGCTATTAGGTTCCTATCTGCATTCCTTTTTGAGGTAAAGGCTAGTTTGATCGCAGTTTCTAGTCTTAGGAGTTGATCCGTAGTGGATCGTTTGTTTCTAAATCCGCATTGGTTTTCGGATATTAATTTGTTTTGCTCTAAGTGGCATTTCAATCGGTTAGTTAATATGGTTTCCACAATTTTGCATATATTGTTGGTTAAAGAGATAGGTCTGTATGAGCTGACGTTGTTGGGGTCCTTATTTGGTTTCAGGATAGGGATAACTATAGCAGTTTTCCATTTATTGGGCAGTTTACCAGTTGTCCATATTTTGTTCAGTAGTTTTATTATTGTCTGTTTGATGTTATTTGGTACGTTTTTGTACATATTATAGCCTATTTTATCCTCACCAGGGGAAGTTTCCTTTTTGGAGCTTAATGCTTTGTCCCATTCTGCTGATGTAATATCTTTATTAAGGTTGGAATCTTTGGTTCCAAGGTCAGTGAAAAGTTTGCTGTGTATGCGCTCTACCTTATTGCTGTGTTGTTGGAATGAGTTGGTGTGGTTTTTGTTACTACTCATTTCAGCAAAGTGTTTAGCCAGTTCTTCAGCTTTATCTTTGTTGGTGTTAGCTCCTGGGATTTTTGGGATGCTGTTGGTTGTTTTGCCTCTAATTGCCCTGATTTTTTCCCAGACCTGCTTAGTGCTGGTTTTGATGTTAATACTTTTGAGGTATTTTTGCCAAGTTTTTTCTTTGGCTTGTTTTATAGTTTTTTTAAGTTCTTGTTCTTTAGTTTTGTAGTAGGTAAAATCCATAGAGTTTCCTGTTCGTCGAAATTTGTTGAGAGCTTTTTTCTTATCTTTATGTGTTTGTCGGCAATGTTTGTTCCACCACGGGACTGGTTGTTTGTTTGGGTGGCCGATAGATTTGGGTATGCTGGTTGTTGCAGCTAGGTTGATGGTATTAATTAGATTGTCATAGCATATGTTCAGATCTTCATTTTCTATGTCCTTGATTGCGCTGAGTAAAGTTTTGTACATTTCCCAATTCGTGTTTTCGTATTTCCATTTAGGATAGTTGTGGTGTGAGTTGTACTGAGTAGTCATTTGCAGGGTGGTTGTCAATGGAAAGTGGTCACTGCCTATTGTATCAGTTTGATTCACTTTCCATTCCGCCACCTGTGCTATTGTCGAAGAGCATATGGTTAGATCGATGGCGGTTAGGGTTCCATTTTCTGGATTGAGGTGTGTTCTAGTGCCATTGTTTAAGATAAGTTGGATTCAGCTGTCCAAGCTTCGACCAACCTGCCTCTTTTGTATGTGTTTTCACTACCCCATAGCTCATTATGTGCATTGAAATCGCCGCATATGACTACTCTGTCCACTCGTTTATTGTCATTAATTTGCCGATATGTATCTAGGTTCGAGTCCTTGGTACTGCCTCCTGGATCGTATAAGTTAAATATTTGAATGTTTTCTACTCCTGTGTTTATTATTAAGGATTGTATTTCTACTGACTGATTTGTGCCTACTTTTGGTGGTATGGGTACTGGTGTTACATTTGGGATGTTATTAATGATAAAGGTAGCTAGCCCCCCTCCTTGTCCTTTAATTCGATTTTGGAAGTACCCTGGGGCGTAACCCTGTATTTTTGGGAGGGCCCTGATTTTGTTGGTTATTTTTTGTTTCTTGAATGCAGATGATGTCAGGTTTTATAGTTAAGTTTTGTAATTTAAGTTAGCTCATCTATATAAGTTAAAGCATTCTTCGTTCGCGCCATTCTACACAGAATAAAAGAAAATGTCGATATAGTTGTTTAACGAGCTAAAGGACTGTTGATATTGGATGACCAGTCTCAAAGTAGCCAGGGATCTGGTTCAGGGCATGATCGAAGAGGAAGTCAAAAAGTTAAGAGGCTTCATTCAACTTCCGTATGTAAGAGCGGGTAACTTGAAGGAAGCTTTTGATCATGTTATGAAAGTCATGTGTTTTTTGGAAGACATACTACATTGGACAGAGTGGACTTTTGTGAAGTGGGGGATGAAACAGCACAAGAAAGCAGAGGAAATGATGTGAAAAGTGCTACAAGAAGAGGTGAAGAAGATTAAAGATACCTGTGCAAAGGAGAGAAAGGAAGAAGAGATTAAAAAGAAAATGAAAGAGTTTGATAGACTGAATAAGAACTGGATTAAGATACAGGATAACTTTAGAGCCATATACTATCCTGACTGGATGCCAGAGGATGAAGAGAAGAAGAAAGGAATATTTGGGAAAGTAAGGAACTGGTGGAAGAAGTTGAGAAAATAGAAGAAGAAGCAGAAGAAAGCAAAGACCCTTTTCAGGGCCACTCATATGCCTCGAAAATATTTGGTTTCTTCTTGCCTCAAAAAGGTTCTTTTTTCAGTTGTAGAAGTGTTTGTGTGTGAGTGTGTGTTGTATGGGTTATATACATCTAAGCCCCACTCTTTATTCCCGATTGAGGTCAGCCCGGTGCACATCTGCACATTGTTACCCATCTTCAGTACTGTGACGTCACCTCACATGGTTGCAACATTGTAACCAATCTCCCATACCGTGACGTCAGATGCTACGCATACCCCAATTCCCACTATACATCATATATAGATTCTATGTTAAATTCCCATTGTCCGTAAAGATTCCCAGTGTGATCTGAAAAACCTTGTCCGAAAACAGTCCCACGATGTTCTGAAATGTATGTTCCCATTGTCCGTATGAATCTTGACCACAAACCTTCCCAACTGGTTCTGTAATGTATTTTCCCCTTGTCCGTAGGGTATCCCACTTCACTACTTACAGGGAAATAATCTAAAAGCCAGACTAATTAATTTATATACTGTGTAATCAACATTCTGAAACTGTTCTTGTCCTGCTGCTATGCTAATTGTTAACTAAGTTGTTGGTAGCACGTGTCTACTCCACTACTTGTGATGACAGTCTCACTTCTCATCCGTATATCGTACATTTGATATAAACATTAAATATCTTCCAGTATTCTAGGTTTAAAACGTGTCTGTCCTTATAAGGCCGATGTGATAACTGAGTTAAATCTCCATTTTTTTTAAAAACAAAAGATGAGCACCGAGACAAAGCAGACATTTCTAATTCATATGTATTTTTAAAAATAAATAAAAATATTGTATCTATGCCTGTATTTGTCCTGTGTTATTCCTTCTCTAAATACTAACCATAATTGACCCACTGTTGTACCTGCCGAGCGTGCGGGTAAGAGTGGTAAGAGTCAAGACATGTGACCTACAAATAATGAAATTAGATAGAATAATTAAAAGAAAACCCGATTGTTGAATCTACATTTTCTTATTTGGAAATCTGAATATCACCAGCAGTTGGAGTGTTGGTGGCTTAAGACAGACAATATTTTAACGGTTCCCTCATAGCTTTGCGACCCAGTCTCCTGGGACTGGGGAGTAGGGGAGGATCAACCTCCTATTGGATTGGCTGGGTTAAAGATCAAACACACCTCCATATTACCTCTGCTGTTGCACCAGTGCTGGACTTTCAGGCTCGCCCTAATACTGTGTCTGTTGCAACTCGATAGAATATATTAGAATATAGAATTTCATTATTATTTATATTGAGCAAAAAGAAATCGTATATGCGTAAGTTGACAAGTTTCAATTCCCTACACTATATTTTATCAGGATATCAGCGTGTAAGAGAGCACCAATGTGCAAACTACTACGGTCATCGTCTACAAAGGTACATGGAGTAATAAGTAAATAGTGGAGAGCTTTGGCAGTTGAAATATTGCATGGATCGAATTTTGCATCAAATTCATGTATTTTATATTTTGTTAAAATGTATAAATAGCGACTAACAATAACAGCGTGAATCTGTTACGAAAATGCGCATATTTACAAATTGAATTAACCGAAAATATAATGTATTGTTTCCATATGTGATCCCTTTCGATCCCTTTCTATACCACTTATATTTGCAAATATGTGTCCTTAATTTTAACTAATTATGTCATTCAATAATTTTCCTGCATTAGTCTGGGTGAGGGAGCATATCAGGTTCATACTACCGGGGCATTTTACTTCTTTTCATGATCCATCTCGACTGCCGTAACATTATTACATTGGTACAGATCTAGGACTTTCACATCTTTCAGTTTTCAAAACCAATCCGAGTACACATATCACTTGATTTATTCACGTCATTATCCTATGTTCGGTTTGCTATGAATATACATATGTGGCATAACTGAAAATTTGAATATGATAAATTAGACTAGTAGGTTAATCATGTGTATAAATTTAAAGTACTTTATATATTTTAATGTAAAATGAAAGTACTCATGTTTTTCTTTGAAACAGCCGACAGCCATTAACGTTTGAGGCACTGACATATTGAAAGTGAAAGTAACCGATGAGACGACTAAAAGATATAATTGGATACTTTTCAGACGTCGGCTAAGACACAGTTAATTTAGAAATTTAACTAACGAACCAGTGGATCCAGTTGTATAATTAGAATGGTATAAGGCATTCAAAACTTCGAGGTCAATCCCACCTTGAATGGTTGTATATAGCTGGCATGCATGCCAACCACCTCGGCTACTTCCGAAATAAGGATTGACCGAGAAGTTACGAATGCACAGGACTAGTTATGTATTAATGACTTCTTGCTTGGGCCTATAGTCAGTCCAGTCTTAGAAATGACTGAGATGGTCTGAATATATTAGAATATCCTTTGTTGCAGTGATATATCCGCAAACATAAATATCAGAGACTGTTCCAAATGGTGGCGAGGCACGGAATCACTAGCATGATTACTGTATTCGGAATAACTTTGTTCGGGGAATCCCGTGACCTCTAAGTTTGACATACTTCTGGAAATCCTATGTCATAAACTAGAATTGCGGGGCAGCAGTAAACGTGTAAATCTATAACATTCTGTCTCGAGAAAACTCATTTTGTTGGAAATGGCGGTCTTAGGAGGAATGCAGACCTTACAGTTGGGTTCCCGGTAAGTTAATTGTTGTTAAATATAAACAATTATTTGATACACTGCATAAATGTAGTCTTTCTGCAGGCTGAATCCCATGTACTAATTTTAATGCCAATGATACCTTGATGCAAGGGTATGATATCCAAAATACCCACGCATTACAATATATATATATATATATATATATATATATATATATATATATATATATATATATATATATATATAAGGTGATTCCCGACCCCTAGTCCTGACAGTGACCAAGATATAATAATGTAAAATTATATTCCGTCAAGTATTCTCCATTGCCGATTATATTTTTAAAAAATGAACTTGAACCGCCCAAGATCGGATCATGTCAGGTGTTGGGGAGGAGGGGAGTGTTATAAAATTTCAATGGGATCACACTTTCCTCAAAAGTGCACCAAGGCAAAATCTTGTGTGTCTATTTACTCGGAATGTACATAATACCCGATAAACGTGCGCAAGAATAAAACAATGGTCAAATTTCAAGTAAGTGTACTTTTGTGTGTAAGGTATTTGTTTAGCCTTGGGGGGTTTCTGGAAACCCAAGAAACCTACCGCCGGTCCCTTCCTCTTCTACAAGCATGCCTCAGAGGCTGTACATGCGGGAGCTCGGGCAACACCCTTCTCGCTCGTAGATAATACAGTGACCAATTACTGATAAGTTTCATGAAATCGCTTAGTGTGGTATAGGTAGAGATTTGTTAAGGGATGGGCAGACGTACAAAGTGTAGGTTATTATGATACCCGATGTTTGTTTAGAAGCTATATTATTATTATTATTATTAGTAATAGTAGTAGTAGTAGTAGTAGTAGTAGTTATGCAACTATTAAGGAAGATAGTTGAGTTCCGAGGTTACAACTCATTTTGTAACAATTACAAATGAGTATGACCGTGAAGCGAGCGGAGCCTGCACATGTTCTCTTCAATTTAAAAGTTAGTACAGTTTAGACATGCCGGCATAAGAAACATATCAGAACTACTGTGCCAGGACCACTCAGTTATAGAGTGATGCGTACCAAGTCCCATTCCTCTATCTAATTTCATTATTTCTTTTCTTACAACCAATGCAAAAAATTCAACTCGTACGGCTACCCTTTCCAAAAAGTCCGGCGTGGTATGTAAACGACAGTTTGTCAACATACGGTAGGTTATACATTGCGGCCAGTATCTTTGGTATAGTAAGAACCCGATAGAACCTCTGGAAGAACAACCAACCCACGGGAAGCGACATGCAAACTTTCTCACATACCCACGTTACCGAACCCGAGACTCGAACTCAAGCCGACGGAGGTGAGATATGACTGATCTGTAAAGGCAAGCGCCATAGACAACTCGGCCACACGGGGCCCCTATTAACAGACAAGCTACAACGATGACCCAATGTCTACTGGCAATATTTTATATTTTCAAATTTAACAGAATTACAAAATAAAAGATTTTTAAGACGGATATTGAAACAAATACGGCACAGCTCTATGATCTAATCCACAGAGTATGCATACTATACAGGTAAACATGGAAGTGAAATTAATTAACGAAGATCAACGCAGTATATACACAGATTTCTGTACAGGTAGCATTGAATATGTATGAATTGTACAATGTTATATTGTTAAATACAAAACTAGTCTGTTTATTGTATCAAATGAAGTGCAATTATATTATATTAATTTATGATTGAATAAATTACCTATTCAGTCAACAACCTCCTATAAACTAAATACATTCATTTAAGAAAGAGAGAGAAAGAGAGAGTCTTTATTCATTCCTGTAGCCAAAAACGAACTGTGAGGACAAATTGCTCAGTTGATTATCGGTGCTTCACCTTTCAGGCACTCTATATTAATTTCCACATGTTCAACCATAGTATGGGTTTCAGTTGTCTTGCCCTCTGTTGTCCTATAGTGACTTTTGGTTATTTCTATGTGAAGTGTCGTTAGGTATTGTCCTGGTCACGGTTGATGGGTGCCACACTTGCTTTCTGATATTGGTGATCTCGACCCATGATCATGATTAGTGCGATTTTGCTGAGTGACATCATTCTTCGTAGAAGTAAAATATTCAGGTATTATTATTGTATGTTTTTCGTTGACGATTGGCATTCAGGAATATTTTCTGTGCATTCGAGCGAAATTACCAAAATGACTGTCTATAAATTTTTTGAATTTTTGTGCAGGAAGGAGGTCCATGGGGGTGATCCATTGAGTTACCGCACGTGACTGTCTATAAAAGTTATGAATTTTGTGCAGGAAGGAGGTCCATGGGGTGAGGCCATGATTTATCGTACTGGGTGTCACCAACCCTAAAGACGCCACTTACACATAAAATGGTTGATAAATTAATTAAAATTTATACAAATTTATTAAACCTCATGTACGCATCAGCGAAAGAGCATTGTAATAATATTTGCTAGACGCAGTGATTCATTGTTGATGATTACAAAATCACACTATGTAAAGATCAAACTGTTAAATGGTCTGTGTCTCTGTGTCTAAAGTAGATATTTTCTCAGGAATGTATCTCCATCTCGTCGAATTTATTTATTAATGTTTGGGACAACTGCATTAGCAAAATGTAATGCGTTTCCCCGATATGCGGGACATAGGTAAGATGTATTGCTTATTATCATTATTAAATTTTTAAAATCTTGCATCCATTATTAATCTGTCTAAAGTTTTATGTATTTTTATTTTTATTTTATAAATGTTACAAATCTGAAATAAGAACATAATGGGTGGTAAATTAAATAATGACTGGTGAAGACTTGGTTCACTTTGCTCGCCGTATTAAGGGTAAAACTACATGATTTGACATTTTTATAACATAGGCTATAGCTTCAGGTCATGAGACCTAAAAATTGTATTTAACTTAATTAACTTTTCAATTAAAATCCTCAGAGTAACTGAGTAAAAGGAAAATAGGTGGTGGTTATGCTTTTCTCGCTTCGTTCGTGATGCGAGAGTCACGTTTAATTTGTGCAGCAAGGATTATAATCTCTTGTATTAATGATTATGTTTTAAAATTTAATGAGGTAACCTGGCTTGGAACAAACACAACCAAGAAGGTCATTTGTATTGCTTGCTTGTTTAAGTTGAGTTTTATTTTTGCTTGTTGTTTTGTTTTTGGACGCTTAAATGTAAAAAGAGAATTTGGTAATCATGGACTTCGTTACGTTATTTTTGTTTGTTGGGAAAAGGTGCTGGCTTCTGTGGATGAACTAGGACATACGGGAGGGATAATACTATGTAAACTGATGTCAATGTTTGTTTTTACATTTAAAGTTGTTTGACGTAATGCAAGTTCATAGCAACTTTACCGGACAAAGGCCACAACCAATTCTTTTAGAAACACACACACACACACACACACACACACACACACACACACACGCACATACATGGTGGCGCAGTTTGCGTTGATTTTGTCCTGTAAATGTTTCATAAGATTCATTACAGTGCTTTACAGTTGTATTTCGTTTGCGAGCATAGTTTATGGTACCCTTAGAGTCTTAAAAACTTAAAAATATAATAATGTGAAATGAGCACACAGGACTCGAACTATTTTCCAAGACATTATTCAAGGAAGTCAAGTCAGATTGTAGTGTTGTTTCTAATTTATTATTATTATTATTATTATTATTATTATTATTAATTTACTTGTTTGACTGCAGATAGGTCCTAACGACATTAATGTTAACGAAGCAATCTAAATGAATTGAACCACTCAGGTTCCAGAATTCACAAATATAAGAATCTACCATTCAGCACAGTATATGATGTGATTCTCTTGTTTACTCAACAATATGTTTTCCACTAATATAGCTTGAAAGTGTTTTCCAATAAATATCTACTACACTTTTATGCCATTCTGCAGATCATTCGGAAACAGAATCGAGGAAGAGACGGAGGAAATTAGTACGCTGTTACTATCAGCAAAATACGGCAAGTGGAATAAGGTCTGGCGAATAATTGGTACTCCAGAAAAGCCTAATAAAGTATACTTGATAAATTGTATACCAGAGAATCGTAGATGGGCTGTTTTGCACCAGGCTGTCTACTGGAATGATCCAAGTACTGTACGGAAACTACTCCAGTTTCATACATGTGATCCTGTCTTGAAGGCGAAAGAGTGTACATCAGAAATAGATCCCACTAGTGGTATGACCGCGCAACAAATAGCTGTTGCATATGGCTATACTGAAGTGGAGAAGGTACTTTCAGAGCATATTGCTAATTGTAAAGAAGTGAACGAAGAAATTGACACTTTCCAACCCTGGCATACAGACATTGAACAGAAGGGACGTGGTCTGATAGCCATCACTCTTGCTGCATACAAAAACACATTTCATCCTCAAAATATTGACCCGCAGAAGTCTATTTTATCGGTACTTGGAGATATTTTCAACGACTTGAACACCTCAGAAAATAGATGGAAGGAGGTTCGCGAAAAAATGTGCGACTCACTCTACGTTGTCAGTGAAGCATCGGTCACACAACTCAAGCAATGTACGACCAGACAGAACTTTTACGAGACAATCATCAAAGTTTACACGGAGGAATCAACATTTCTTTATACATATGTGAACACAGCCCTACGAAAACAACAGGAGTCTGACTACAAACCATCAGCAGCGGATCTTGCAATGGGTCCATATGTGGTTATGTACCAGATACTTCTCGTTTTCTGGGGACAGCTGAAGCGAGAAAATGCCAAGACCTACCGACAAATGTTGCTGAGTGCAAAAGATACGGAAAAATACCAGGTAGGGGTCAAATTTACATGGCTATCCTTCGTTTCGTCCTCGGTGGAGGCTTCAAAGGCCATGCCTTTCCCTACATGCGCCGGTGTAACAGGTGAATGCAGCATAACCTTTACTATCGACAACACAACCGGTTCAATGTACCAACCAAGAGATATTGAAAAGTATGCAATGTATAGTGAAAGAGAACGAGTGTATCCTGCGGGTGCAAAATTCGTGGTAACCAATAGGCGGCGCCTAAATGAGAAGACTTACGTGACACTAAAACTTTTGAGCAGCTGAGTATAATGCAGCGTGATCGTGATGGTAAGACATGACCATCTGCGCATGCTCCTACCCATGCAACAAAACAAAACATTCTGAAATGCAAACCAATATATATATATATATATATATATATATATATATATATATATATATATATATATATATATATATATATATATATATATATATATATATATATATATATATATATATATATATATATATATATATATATATATATATATTCTTTGCACTTTTAATTGAAGATAAGAAGGTCCTGATAGGACAAATTAATTGTCTGTTTAAAGTTAAAACTACGAAATGAATAATGCTAGTTTTTAAAAACTGCATATATATTTGGTTCCTTTTAGCCAAACAACGGTTTGCACAGTAAAATAACTTAGTTTTATTACCACCTCCTACATGTGTGATTTTCGGGACCAGTATGGCATCATTACTTATGTTACAGCTGTATTTGTAAAAAGCGAAAAGCTATACTTGTCTGCCTGATATAAGAGCTTTTCTCACTTATATTCTTGCCATTTCATTCACAATTAATAAACTATGTTCATATTGCTATGACATACATTGATGAGAAAACAATGAGATATTACGTCATGTACTTAACGTGTTTTTGTTCAGTTTTAATGCAATATAAATGTGTGTGTGTGTGTGAGAGAGAGAGAGAGATAAGTTTAATGCAATATAAATGTGTGTTTGTGTGTGTTTGTGTGTGTGTGAGAGAGAGAGAGAGTAAGTTTGATCATTTGAGGTAAAACTCACATGCTGACTAGGCAACAAACACTGACTGAAAGAGAGATAGAGAAACCTTTTGAGATTATAACCTTTAAAAACCCAACCTTATTGGTTGAAAAACAAATAAAACAAAGTCAAGTATCAAATCGATTACATTATGTGTTTGCCAATGAAGTTCCCGTTTGGCTAACTCGCTTGAACAGGTACTGCAACTTTTATTTTTGATATCGTGTAACACTGTAAATACTATTCAGTGGAATGTGTACACGTAGAAATATAATATCTTGGATTCTTCATATGTAGTTGGTGTAAGCTCATGCTACAGTTTTTATTCAGCTCAGTTTCCTTTTTCTTCCTCGTTTCACGTAATTGTGAAGAAAGGAATAGAGAGGGGATTTCAGTGCATTTGTGTAGCATGTTTAATTCATTGAAAATGGGAACTATTGTATTTTATTCTCTTTATTTTTTATTTTTGTAACAGTTAATAAGTGGAAATGTATATTTGATCCTGAGAGTACAGACGCAACTTTTCAGCACCTTAAGCCAATTTATGAATATTTCTATGCCATGGGCAAATTACAATTTGAGAGGGAGAGAGAGAGAGAGAGAATAGTATGAGCATCTGAAACTAAAACTTGTTGCTGCTGCGTTTAATTATAATTATTTGACCTATTTTTCTCGAGTCCACACTTTTACGGTTTTGTTTAAAGTTACTAATTTGCATATATTTCCTAAATGTTTTTCTTTATCAGACTCAGACAATTCATCATGCAACATGATTCATGTTGTGCTTCAATTATCTCTCGTACAAGTCAAACTTGTTTTGTGTGACTTTGTTATTATTATTCACTCTAAAAGCTACGTGTCGTTTTCGGTTTGGCCCTTGTTTTGACTGGTCGACGATGCATTGGATTAACAAAGATCAAATGGTTGTATACTCCATGGATGATATTATTGTACAGGAATAAAGATAAACAGTTCACCCAATATTTGACTGAAGGCAGTTCATAAAAAATGGTGTTAGCATTGTCTCGATTCCAGCCACTTTCATTGTTGTTGACATGTCTATATGAAGTGATATTGTGTCTAATGATCTGTAATTAGGTATAGAGTTAGACCTTGTTTACAAACAAGGTACTGTGGCTGATGCAAACAGTTACATCCTTTTCGTATACTTGGTATCTAAGAAAAAAATACAAATATTGTCAGTGATAACAATACAGTATCCAGACCTTTAACAGTATTATGAGGTGAACATCAAGGCAGTATTTTAGGACCTATTCTGTCTGGGTTATGTGAATGATATGGTAACGAGCAAATGCGCTGATTGTAAGGCTTTATGATATGCACGTGACAGTGATTTCATGTTTGCACTTTATTATCCTTGGTACATTTCGAAAAGCAAGGGAAAAAGTATTAAATCGTGCAACGATTTGTTGACTGCCAAACACGCTAGCATTTAATTCAGGTAAGATATAATGCATCATATTTGTCTCGAAGCAAAAATTAAAATTAAAAAAATCTAAAAATTCAGGAAAAAATGAACTGGTCACATAATTAATTCTGAAAAGTGCATTACATATTTAGGTTTCCATATAAATAATTTACGTTTGAGCAAGGGCATAGTCAGTAGTACAATTAAAACAGTAAATGCTAGGCTAAGTGTCTCCTTAGTCAATATTTATCATTGAACGCTAGATAAAACGTTATGTACCCCTCTCCGACAATGTACCTTCGACCACTCCTCTTCTTACTGTATGTCGGATCTGTAAATAAGACTGTCACGAGATCAAGCATGAAACATTTGAGGTCTTGAAAGAGTAGGAATACAAATAGTGTATAATGGAATAAAATAGTTTTAGACTAAATCATGCTAACAAAGTTTGTTACAACAAATGTCTCTCTTATATGATCTAAAGATTTGCAAAAATTAGAGATCATCACCAGTTTGCTACTAGGAGTGTTAAACATAATTTTGTTAAACTATGTGTTAGCTGCGTGGCCTCGACGACTTTCTTCTATACCGCCATATATGACTGGAACATATTACCCAGGTGTATCAAAATCATTTAAAATATAGATTATTTTAAAATGGACATTAAATCATATCATCACAAACAGCAAATGAAGAGAACATATTTGAATGATATGTTGCTCGAATGAATTGATTTTCGTTCAAATCTGAAATAAGCTCTTACATTTGTAACAGTTAACTGTATTCACCTTTAAGACCCAATCGGATATAAGTTTCATAAACATTTATGGGACATTCATGGTTGATAATTGTTTTGGTATGTATGTATGCATATATGCGTGCGTGAATGTATGTTGGTATTACAACTGTTTATTATGTTTATATCACGTAATGTGTCGATATTTAAATTGTTATATGTATTAATGTGTTACTACTTGTTATTTGCTGATACTACGAAAATAAATCTATTATTATTATTATTATTGAAAGATATTAGTAAGTACGTCATGTACATAAGGAGGCTGGTTTGCATTGTTGGTCATGTGATTGCTTTGTCAGATCTAAAGTTGGCTTTTATATTGACGACATGAGTTGTGTACAAGTATTCTATTAAAACACGTGTTGCACATATTGAAGAATAGAGGATATTTCAAACTGAAACAATACTAAAAACTTGGCGCAGTGAGAACATTTTATATGTAATAAAAGAGATGCTTCCATAGTCAAAACTGTAATTTACATTGCACCACTCTCAAATTAATTTTTTTCTTCTCTGTGTGGTTAAACCAATTTACATATAAACGGCAAAAGGTATGTATTGGCCATGAAAATGGCATATAAAATTTGTACGCTAGTTTATGACATTTTCAACAGATGATTGTCATCAAGAAACATAATTTTGCGCCTACATAATCAATAACATGCAACCGAAAGTCGCTATTTAGATTTTTTAGATCATTAAAGGAGGTGATTTTTCCCTCCAGGTCCTTGACCTGCAATAATATACAAAACTATTAAATTGTACCTTTTTCATGTCTAAACGAAAATTGGCAAAACTATTCAATTGTACCTTTTTTATGTCTAAACGAAAATTGGCAAAACTATTCAATTGTACCTTTTTTATGTCTAAACGAAAATTGGCAAAACCATTCAATTGTACCTTTTTCAAGTCTAAACGAAAATTGGCAAAACCATTCAATTGTACCTTTTTTATGTCTAAACGAAAATTGGCAAAACCATTCAATTGTACCTTTTTCATGTCTAAACGAAAATTGGCAAAACCATTCAATTGTACCTTTTTCATGTCTAAACCGAAAATTGGCAAAACTATTCAATTGTAACTTTTTGATGGATAAACGTAAAATTTGTATGAAGTGCGTGTACACATTATATTTCCTATATTGCCTAGATTTATTAAAAAATATTATGTTATCAAAGCAATTAAAATTCACTGCCAAATACATGATGAGGCACGTGAAACCTCAATGTATTCACATGTCGGACGCGAATCTTTAAGGGTATGTAAACATCATGGGGGAGAAAAACTGCCAAAGCTCTGATCATGCTAGATAAAAAGTCGTTTAAATTAAGCATGAAGTAAACCTTAAGTTAAAGATGTTTTGTACATTGTACTATCTATGTATAATAACACTGCATTAAATATATGCTTGCAATTAGACTGAGTGATAAGGATGCAGCAGACAAATATATATATATATATATATATATATATATATATATATATATATATATATATATATATATATATATATATATGATTCTGGCAAAATTAACTTAACTGGGTGGAACGGTTAGGAAATGTTTAATGTGGATTTTTACAAAGTAATATGACAAAACGAGTTCCTTTTGAGAATGGTTAGAATATTTACAAAGGTTCGTGAATACTATCAACTAAGGAATGTCCCTCAAATGTGCGAATACCACTACTATATCAGAATGCACCTTTCGAATAATCATCAAGTCGGTTTAGGAACAATGCCATCACCATAAAAATCACAGGAATATAAATAAAAATATTAAATCAGCTAGTGATGTTTATACACGAATATTCGTTCTCAGATATTTTGCGCGTTGTAGAATCAATCTTTCTTAAAACCTGTAGTCTGGTTCCTTACTTTGTATGCTGCCTGCGTTGTACTCCACTATACATAGAGCTGAGTGCAACGCAGGTAGCATACGAAGCAAGGAACCAGACTATAAAACCTGCTGCTTTAGAAAAGTAATGTAACAATCTTTAGATTAAATTTTGGCAGTAATTACTCCATATTGACTATTTGCTGCCCTTTACATTCCAACCAGATAGTGGAGTGAACATAACATCACTTCGATGCCGCGCTACCTGTTATTACTTACGTTGCTAAATAATTTGTTGAGGCTCAGGAAATGCGGATGGTGAAGAGTGTAAGCCTTGGTCTTGGTCCAGTAAACCGACTCTGAATCATGGAATTCAACTGACTCGTACTTGAATAGAGTGTCAAAATACATATCAAATTATACCACCACCAACATTTCCACATTGGAGTACATGCCCTATATAGTTTACACAACGATAAGGGATTTAGACAGGCGTGCAACCTGGCGCCTAAGATTTATATTCCTGCGTCAGTTAGTATTGACTATATCAGTACAATTAGTCCTAAACTTAGTATTGCCCATGTGATGTGATGTGATTTGAATTTTTAACGTAGCGTTAACAATTTTTCAGTCACATCGCTACGATGTCTGCAAAGGGGCAGTTTATAGTGATGTCTAGCACTGGGTCATCATGCCGCAGACATGTAGCATGATGTTCCACCCAGTCACATTATCCTGACACCAGGCCGACCAGTTTTAGAACTAACCTCTTAATGCTGAGCGCCAAGCGAGGCACCTGTTAGTACCATTTTGTAAGTCTTTCGCATCACTCTGCCGGGGATCGAACCCACGAAATTCCGCATTCAAGGCGGACGCTCTAACCACTAGACCACCGGAGCGGTTGAAAAGTCTATGGTAGGGGTAAGCGAAACGATTTTGTACGATAGTCTGGACATATAAACAACATAAGAAATTATGATGATTAATGCTTCAAAATCATTCCAGAAAAGAAATCATGTAATGAAAAAGAAAACATTATATTTTTTTGATATTTGAAAAGTGTTTTCCTATATTATTTCTACTTTTACTCTACTGAGCAGCACTGGAGTGAATTTAATGTAAATAAATTTAGAACTTCCATCAAGGAGTTTAAGAAATATATATAAAAAAAAAAAATAAAAAATAAAAAAAAATAACCAAGTCCAAAACAAATCACACACCCAACAAACAAGCAAAAACAAAACAAAACACAAAAAGCTAACTAACATGAAAACAAACTTTAGCGGGATGATTTAAAGAGTTGCAAATATGAGAGCAGGTTAATAGGCTCAAAATGTATTGTATTGTAATGTAAGCTAAGAACAATTTAAATTTATCACTGGGTTTAGAATATAAATGTCATTGAAAAAAGTAACCAAAATTTGAACGAACTTTTGCCGAGAACGCCACTTAGGCCGAAGAAGACGTGACCAGTATGTCTAACTTCCCAATAACTAGCGTTCATTGCATAAAAGAGGTCTGCTTTTTAAATGAATGGGGTTTACTCTTTCTAAAAGAAGAATATTACTAACATCTGCATCGCTTGGCACTCAGCATTAAGAGGTTAGTGCTAGGACTGGTCGGCCTGGTGTCAGGATAATGTGACCAGGTGGGACATCATGTTCCATGTCTGCGGCATGATGCCCCAGTGCTAGGCATCACTATAA
Source organism: Sinohyriopsis cumingii (assembly GCA_028554795.2). Taxonomy (NCBI): domain Eukaryota; kingdom Metazoa; phylum Mollusca; class Bivalvia; order Unionida; family Unionidae; genus Sinohyriopsis; species Sinohyriopsis cumingii. Next base: position 47,603,320 of record CM068833.1, read on the forward strand.
CTGTCACGCTGCATGCATCGTATCGATGTGACTGTACACTTGTTAAAGCTACGTTAAAAATTCAAATCACACACATTACTCCTTGGTGAAGAATAGGAACGATCAAAGAGGAACAACTGCAGCTAATTTGTAACTCAGACCATATACGAGCTATCTTTTAAAATTTTAATACTCTAGACAAGCAAAAGAACATGTTTCACACACACACACACACACACACACACACACACACATATATATATATATATATATATATATATATATATATATATATATATATATATATATATATATATATATATATATATATAGAGAGAGAGAGAGAGAGAGAGAGAGAGAGAGAGAGAGAGAGAAATTACAAGTATACACCAAACAGAACGGAGAGTTCTATCCCTTCATTCTGCAGGAGAATGCTTGATAATACTAGGCAGGATAATTATCTAATACAAATAAAACTATCATACAAGTTAGAATATTTTAATAAGTACTCTACGGAGATTCGAAGCCAGATCCGCTGGTAAATGGCACCCATCGCCTAACCTGCATTTTCCTTTCTGATTTCGTGTATATTTGTGATTCTCTATAAATAATCCTATATACTTTGATTTCTTTCGTATGAATCCAGTATGACTGTGTGGTAATATTTTTTGCATAAGATTATAAAATATTGCAATAAATTTGTAGTATGCGCATTTGGTTATAGCGCCCCATTTTAAGGAATTCTTTGATTTTTGTGATTACTTGTCTGATTATTGGAATTCGGTACAATATAAATATTCCTTTGCCCAAAACAATTAGCCAATTACAAGGAGCAAACGTCACAGAGTAAAGTGTTAGTGAGTTTCCATGATGCCATGGTTCACTAGTAGTGGATTCAGGTCAAAACCGAATGAGTGTCAATGGAAAAATAAAGTCTCTACTAAAATCTAGTTGTGTACATTGGTGATGTGACTGCAAAGGCAGTATGTACGGTAGGAAACCGGTAAATTACACTATGGAACCAATAAGAAAGTACTCGGCAGATACTGTTTATATCGCTGTGGTGGCAAATGAATTGCAGTTATACTGGCGAAATGTGCCTGGAAACCATGGGTTGACTGGCCTAGTGTGGCGGAGTTAAAATAGTTCCCTGTGTTAAGGGACAGTTGCATAGTTTCTACGGCGAGAACTGCTGGCGGTACGGAAACCTAATGAAGGGAGGCCGTGCGGGTGTGTGGTTGGTGGATATTTGGCAGGTTTGAGATCTGAAGTCTTGCATTGATTAGAGTAAAAGTTATGTTTAGAATGGACACGTCGGGCTTTCTAATTTACAACTGATGTTGTATGGAAGTCTTTGGAAATTTGGGGTAAACTTATGACTTCTGGCGGGAATGGCGCCAGGGTTTGACACCGCTCGGTCAAGTAAAGACCCCTGGCTTGTAACAATATTATATGCAAGCGTGAGATTAAGTTACAAGAATGCATCTGTAAGATGCAAGAATAAACAGTAATAGATAAGGACAACTCAGTACAACGTTCGTTTTCAAAAGCACGTGTTAAGCATTCTTTTGATTCAGGATTCTGTAATTACACATAATTACATAAATAAAGTATCAGATTTCGTTCCATCTAACAATGAATGAAACAACTTGACGGCACAGATGAATTAGTTAATACATGATTATGCGACTCTGGCCGCATTATAAGGAAATACCAGCGTATAGTCAAAATCAAGCAGACAGTCAGTAAAGAGTAGGAACTGATATACAATTATGACAGGTGAATCAAAGTTGTATTAAAACTCACTGTACAAACAAGTATACCTTTATGATATAAATATTGGTTAATCCAGCCAAGATAAGAAAATTTATTAAAAAGACTGAGTTGGAATGCGGGGAAACGAAAATTTGTATGTCTCTAAAATTTGACACTAATTGAAGCAAAAACCTCAAAAGTTCTTGACTGAGCAATGTCGCACAATGTATTGACGAGAAGGCGGGAAAGATTGGATTAGCTAATTAGTGAATCAATTAAAGAATTTTACTTGAATGGTTAGAGATCAACTCCTATCTCTCTTACATAAGAGAAAATTGCTTTTTCATGTGCACATATTTACCTGTTCTCTTTATGATAAGTACCTGTTTTAAATATCAAAGTGTGTCAATTAGTATTAGTTTCCAACTTCAATTAAAAGACAGTTTATAAAGAGTGAGATTACAACAAGCCAGAATATAAGATAACAGGTTACAACAACTTAGGAAAACGCTTATTCCTAAGCAATAACCAGGCTATCAGAATTCGTTATGCCATTAAAGATGAAAGAGTCCCTCTTAACTTGGAAGGCACTTGTTTCCTCAGAAACTGCCGTGTCTCGTTTAACATAATGCAGCGAAATATTGTGACTTCATTCAGTCAGTAACATGAAAGGTATATACGTATATATGTAATTATTTTAAATTGTTATCGCGTCATAGCAAACTACATTTATCCTCCCCATTTGAATGACAGAATTTACTTTAATCTTATTAATAAAGACCCACATTTGTCTTTCTGCGTGTCACGGCAGCCAAACAAGACATCGCTTGCTTGAAACTCACGGCAGCATATTTTTTAACTATTTTTTCTTTGTATTTTTATGTTCCAACTTTATTTTATGCTCGCTCATTCCAATTTTTATTTTTTATTTTTAAAAATTTCTTTAAAACAATTTTTTTTAAAATCTTCAAACTTTCTTTTATCCCCTAGTACGGGCAATAGCTAGTTTAAACATTTTATTGCCAAGAAGATCACTATTGGTTCCTGGAGTACTCGGCCCATAGCAGAGTAGGCCCGTTAAAGTTCTCGGTCCATAAGGAACTCGGCCCACCCAAATCGGCCCATAACGCACTCGAGCAATTACATATTCGGCCTACCCAAATCGGCCCATAACGCACTCGGCCCATTACGTACTCGGCCTACCCAACTCGGCCCATTACATACTCGGCCTACCCAAATCTACCTATTGCTTACTCGGCCCATTACATACTCGGCCTACCCAAAATCGACCCATTACATACTCGACCCACGATGATTATAATAGTAGTGTAAATAAAATGTTCTTTTTTCAACGGTCATTTCATTGTTTAAATCTGTGTACGTTTCTTTCAAAAGGTCATATATTTTGCAATATAAATGCAGGCAAATAATCGTATACCCAGATTAATTAATTTATATACTGTGTAATCAACATTCTGAAACTTTCTTGTCCTACAGGTATGCTAATTGTTAGCTAAGTTGAAGGTAGCACATGTCTACAGCACCAAATGAGGTTGTAAACATGTGCTGACAGTCTCACTTCTCATCCGTATATCGTACATTTTATACAAACTTTAAATATATTCCAGTATTCTATGTTTACAACGTTTCTGTCCTTGTAAGGCCGCTATGTTAATTGAGATGAATAGACACTTTTTAAAACAAAAGATAAGCGCCGACGCAAAGCGAACATTTTTAATTCGTATGTATTTTTAAAAAAAATAAAAATATTGTGTCTTTGCCCCGTATTATATCTTTTCTAAATACTAACTGTAATTCAGTAATTTATTTACATTAATTATCGACAGTAAATATTCGACTTCCTCTTTCCTTTTCTTGACTCAATGTAGTACCTGCCGAGCGTGTGGGCAAGATTCGTAATAGTCAAGACAGGTGACCTACAAATAATGAAATTAGAGAGAATAATTCAAAGAAAATCCGATTTTTGAAACTACATTTTCTTATTTGGAAATCGAACATCACCAGCAATTTGAGTGTTGGTGGCTGAAGAAAGACAGTATTTTAATGGTTCCATCATAGCTTGGTGGCTCAGTCTCCTTTGATTGGGGAGTGGGAGGATCAACCTCAAATTGGGCTGGCTGGGTTAAAAATCAAACACACTTCCATTTTACCTCTGCTATCGCACCAGTACTGGACTTTCAGGATCGTCCTAACACTGTGGCTGGTGCAACTCGATAGAATATAGAATTTCATTATTATTTATATTGAGCAAAAATAAATCGTATATGCGTACGTTGACAAGTTTCAATTCCCTACACTATATTTTATCAGGATAACAGCATGTAAGAGAGCACCAGTTGGCAAACTACTACGCTCATCGTCTACAAAGGTATATGGAGTAATAAGGAAATAGTGGAGACCTTGGGCAGTTGAAATATTGCATAGATTCGATTTTTGCATCAAATTCATGCATTTTATATTTTGTTAAAAAATGTATAAATAGCGACTAACAATAACAGCGTAAATCTGTTACGAAAATGCGTATATTTACAAATTGAATTAACTGAAAATATAATTTATTATTTCCATATCTGATCCCTTTCGATCCCTTTCTATACCACTTATATTTGCAAATATGTGTCCATAATTTTAACTAATTATGTCATTCGATAATTTTCCTGCATTAGTCTGGGTGAGGAAGCGTATCAGGTTCATACTACTGGGGCATTTTACTCCTTTCCATGATCCACCTCGACTGCCGTAACATTAATACATTGGTACAGATCTAGGGCTTTCACATCTTTCAGTTTTCAAAACCAATCCGAGTACACATATCACTTGATTTGTTCATGTCATTCTCCTATGTTCGGTTTGCTATGAATATACATATGTGGCATAACTGAAAATTTGAATGTGATAAGTCAGACTAGTAGGTTAATCCTGTGTATAAATTTAAAGTGCTTTATATATTTTAATGTAAAATGAAAGTACTCATGAGTTTCTTTGAAACAGCCGGCAGCCATTAATGTTTGAGGTACTGACATATTGAAAGTGAATGTAACCGATGAGACGACTAAAAGATAAATTTGGATACTTTACAGACGTCGGCTAAGGCACAGTTAATTTAGAATTTTACCTAACGACACAGTGGATCCAGTTTTATAATTAGAATGTTATAAGGCATTCAAAACTTCGAGGTCAATCCTACGGATCACACCTAGAATGGGTGTATATAGCTGGCATGCCAACCACCTCGGCTATTTCCGAAATAAGGATTGACCGAGAAGTTACGAATGCACAGGGCTAATTTTTTATTAATGACTTCTTGCTTGGGCCTATCGTCAGTCCAGTCTTAGAAATGACTGAGATGCAGAGGCGTAGCTGGGGGTGGGGGGGTGGGGCATGGGGGTACATATGTCCCCGGGCGCCAAGGTACAGGGGCGCCAAAATGAGGCTTCCAACGTTACATTATAATAAGTAAACAAGGGTAATATTCAAAAATGTGATTAAACGGGGAGGGGGCTGGGGCGCCAATTTTATGGTTCGTCCCCGGGCGCAAAATATCATAGCTACGCCTCTGCTGAGATGGTCTGAATATATTAGAATGTCTTTTGTTGCAGTGATATGTCCGCAAACATAAATATCAGAGGCTGTTCCAGATGGTGGCGAGGCACGGAATCACTAATTGTGTAGCATGATTACTGTATTCGGAATAACTTTATTCGGGGAATCCCGTGACCTCTAAGTTTGACATATTTCTGGAAATCCCATGTCATTAACTAGAATTGCGGGGCAGCAGTAAACGTGTAAATCTATAACATTCTGTCTCGAGAAAACTCATTTTGATGGAAATGGCGGTCTTAGAAGGAATGCAGACCTTACAGTTGGGTTCCCGGTAAGTTAATTGTTGTTAAATATAAACAATTATTTGATACACTGCATAAATGTAGTCTTTATGCAGGCTGAATCCCATGTATTAATTGTAATGCCAATGATACCTTGATACAAGGGTACGATATCCCAAATACCCACGCATTACAATATATATATATATATATATATATATATATATATATATATATATATATATATATATATATATATATATATATATATAAGGGGATTCCCGACCCCCAGTCCTGACAGTGACCAAGATATAATAATGTAAAATAATATTCCGTCAAGTATATTCCTTTGCCGATTATATTTTTTAAAAATGTGAACTTGAACCGCCCAAGATCGGATCATGTCAGGTGTTGGGGAGGGAGCGGAGTGTTACAAAATTTCAAATGGGATCATACTTTCCTCGAAAGGGCACCAAGACAAAATCTTGTGTGTCTATTTACTCGGAATGTGCATAATACCCAATAAACGTGCGCAAGAATAAAACAATGGTCAAATTTCAAGTGAGTGTACTTTTGTGTGTACGGTATTTGTTTAGCCTTGGGGGGTTTCTGGAAATTCCAGAAACCTCCCGCCGGTCCCTTCCTCTTCTACAAACATGCCTCAGAGGCTGTACATGCGGGAGCTCGGGCAACACCCTTCTCGTTCGTAGATAATACAGTGACCACATTACTAATAAGTTTCGTGAAATTGCTTAGTGTGGTATAGGTAGAGATTTGTTAAGGAACAGGCTGTCGTACAAAGTGTAGGTTTTTATGATACCCGATGCTTGTTTAGAAGCTAGTGGATACTACTACTACTATTATTATTATTATTATTATTATTAGTAGTAGTAGTTATGCAACTATTAAGGATGATGGTTGAGATCCGAGGTTACAACTCATTTTGTAACATTTACAAATGATTATGGCCGTGAAGCGAGCCGAGCCTGCACAAGTTCTCTTCAATTTAAAAGTTAGAACAGTTTATACATGCCGGCATCGGCAACCTATCAGAACTGCTGTGCCAGAACAACTCACTTGTAGAGTGCTGCGTGCCAAGTCACATTCCTCTCTCTAATTTAATTATTTGTTTTTATACAACCAATACAAAAAATTCGACTCGTACTGCGTGCCTTTCCAAAGAGTCCGGCGTGGTATGTAAACGACAGTTTGTCAACTCACGGTAGGTTATACATAGCGGCCAGTATGTTTGGCATAGCAAGAACCTGGTAGAACCTCTGGAAAAACCACCAACCCACGGGAAGCGACTGGCAAACTTTCTCACATACCCACGTTAGCCGAACCCGAGACTCCAACTCAAGCCGACAGAGGTGAGATATGACTGATCTGTAAAGGCAAGCGCCATAGACAACTCGGCCGCACGGGGCCACTATTAACCGACAAGCTACAACGATGAACCAATGTCTACTGACAATATTTTATATTTTCAAATTTAACAGAATTACAAAATATAAGATTTTTAAGACGGATATTGAAATAAATACGGCACGGCTCTATGACCTAATCCACAAAGTATGCACACAAACAGGTAAACATGGAAGTGAAAGTAATTAACGAAGATCAACGCAGTATATACACAGATTTCTGTACAGGTAGCCTTGAATAGGTGTAAAGTTTACAATATTATATGCTTAAATACAAAACTAGTCTCTTTATTGTATTAAATCAAGTGTAATTATATTATATTAATTTATGGTTGAAAACATTACCTATTCGGTTAACAACCTTCTATAAACTAAATACATTTATTTGAGAGAGAGAGAGAGAGAGAGAGACTGCATTCATTTCAGTAGCCAAAATCGAACTGTGAGGACAAATTGTACAATTAATTGAACTGATGGCGGATAGTGCAATTCACATCAAGATGACATTATCTTTAACATGTTAAAAAATTGAATAAGAAAGTAAATTTCATACGGACTCGGATGCAGGTAGTAGTGTAGTGGGGCCCTGTAGCCTCAATGGGAAATCCAGTGTAAAAGGTGTCGCGGCACTATAGCCTCAATATTTATAGCCTCAATGGGAATTAGCATTACAGACCTCCCTGGGCTTGTTCAGCCTCAAGACGTTGAAGTACACCCTGGGTCGCTATAGCCTCAAGGGAAATGGAACATGGGTACAAGGGAAAGATAGCGTCTGACGTCACGGTAAAGGAACTTGGTAACACTGTAGCAACACGTGGCAGGTGACGTCACAGGACTGAACAAAGGTGTAGATTGATATGACACATATACAACAGAGACAACACTGATACAACAATTTAAAAATTTTGGGGGTTAGCCAAGAAAGTCATTTTTTTTCGAGGCAAATGAGGGGCTCTGAAAAGGGACTTTGGGTTCATGTTAACATTATTCTGTTAACATAGATGGCATCGTATAGGTCTCCTTCTTTTCCTCAAACTTTGTCTGACTTTTGGTCCGTAAATCAAAACCCTCTTTAAACAGCCTTGCCTCTCCACATACATTCTTCTTTTCCAAACGCTTGTATTCGTCATCCTGACAATGGTCCACGATGGTCTGACATGCATGGGTAAGTCCGTACGGAATAGCATTGAAGATACGAGAGTAGATGATTCTACGTTGGTCCACATCTTGGTGACGAGAACAGGTGAAGGAATGCAGCGAACTGCGGCTATTTATAGGGGAAGGGAGGATCGAAACGGATTGAATTCATTCACTAATCCAAACACACGTTACAAAATTCAGTCACCACACGGAGCCAGTCGTCCAATCCGAAGAGAGCAGTCTGTGACGTCATATTCCCTATATAGAGGCGCTAGCGTCTGTGCGCAGTCAATCCATGTGATACCGTTTTCAAACATGACGGAAACTAAGAAGACGATGAATTGGGGTGCACCGGCTGTGGGGACGAAAAGCGATGGAATAGCAGGGACTACCCAAGTGAACACAGACCTACTTCCAGAAGAGGTTAATTTTATTTGGGATTATGTGGATTTTCTTTCGCAAGAATTTGTTCCGGAACCAGTACCTTCGCCAACTTCTCCTTCTTTACGTGGATAATTTTAAACAGAGACAGAAAGAAGAATTGGAGAAATTTATTCAGCAGCAAAACAGAACAATCTTTTCTCCTTCAGTAACAACAGCAAGAAGAAGAGGTAAGAAGGAAACAACAAGAAGAAGCTGCAAAGAAACAAGGGTGTTAAAGTCAAACGGTCACGGTACTGTTAGACATTTTAGCAGAGTTAAGAAGTCTGAAACAAATTTATCATACTTCTTTATTACGACAGAAGAGAAAAAGACCTTCCCGAGCTAAACAACCCAACCCTGTGACTACGCCTGCCATACCACCCTTAGTGATTTCTACCAAATCATCATCGACAGTACGCAATCCAGAAGTAGGCCTTGGCCGTAGCTAAGGCTTAAGGCAGTTAAAGTTGAGTGCTTCCTAAGTTTGTTGTTTAAACAAACAAATACCCAAAAGGCCCTTTTCAGGGCCACCCATTTCCTCGAAAAGAGATACTATTGAAATTGCCAACATCAATTACAACTCAAAAAGCTCTTTTTACCCCTATGGTACGTGTGAATGTATAAGTACATGAGTGCAGGTTCTTATTCTAAAAATCAAAACCAAGAGACACTTACGTTTTATGCCTGGCCTATTCTAGTACAAATTTTACAATCCAATTCACAGCACAACATAATACTTTAAAAAGTTCTTAGACTTCGTCTGTGTCTGTGTTCACTCTCTCTGTTTTTTAAATTTCTTCACTTTCACATTTTTTCCTCCATTTCTTCCTCACTTTCTCCGTTTCTTCTTTTCTTCTCTTGTTTCTCTTTCTGTACCTGTCTGGGTTCTTCCTTGGGGAGGGTACCTCTTCTTCACTTTTGTCACTTCTAGCCCGTTTTGCTTTTTTGACGGTCTGGACACTCTGAAGACCAATGTCCTTTGTTCCTACAGATATAGCAAGTATCTTGACTTTTATCCCGAAAGGAGGGAGAGTAGTCCGTCGGCTTGTCTGAAGAAAATTTTCTGATGACCCCTCGCAAAGCTCTGATCAAAAGTTCAATCTGTGTAGGCTCTTCCATTGTTCGGCTCGGTTTGAGAGTGAAATGAATAGTGGAAGGCAAGACATACCCTTTATGTATACGCTGGTCTGCCATGGATATAAAGTGACCTATGGTCTTTAAAATATAGTCATTTGACTTTTCGCAGCCAAGATGAAACGATCGCATCGATTCGTGAAGAAAGAAACAAGTAAGAGGCAGAAACGTGATGTACCGCCTCATACAATAGCTAAAGTCTTGGTACAAATTCATGCCAGTGATTTTGAAGATGACATGAGTGAACCAGAGTCCAGACCCAGCGATTCTACACTCAGTCAAAGTTCACCACCCTTTGTAAACCCTGAAAATTACGGAAAAGCGCTCCTCAAGAAAATTTAGAACCACGGCTTACACTTACAGGGTGAAGTTTAAAGATTTCAAGACCAACGTACCACTGGAAAAAGCAAAGGGTTTCATCACCGAGGTGTGGGATTCGTTCTTAACCACACGGAAACACCAATGTCAAGCCAAAGAAGACGATCGCTTGAGACTTTCCATTCATCACGACGGTTTGAAATCCCCTGTTTTGAATTGAGTTTAGCAGTCCCGCAGAACTGACGCCTTCCAAAGTCATCGACAAGATACAAGACGTGTAACAATCCAATGACCAGCTTTACCGATGGTAAAGCGACACTGTCCATGACCCAAGTTTCTCTTCCCAAAGGGACAGGACGCAAAAAGGTGTCATTGGTGGACGACCTTCGCAGCACCAAAAAGAGCCTCGTCCAAATTAATAACCCTCAAGACCAGATGTGGTGGGACGAACGTACGCCAACAAGAACGACACGGTAGAATCGAAAAGAGCCTGGAAAACTATTCGACAATCGGACCGAGCCAAACAACGAAGTGAAGCAGAACTCATGTTACAACAAGCTGGCCTGTCAAGGGACACACCCTGTGGCATTCCTGAAGTGCAAAAAATAGAAGATGTCCTAGCTCCACGGTACATCTTGAAAGTGCACCCTCAAGAAGTGCGTGGGTCTCTGTTGTTTCGAGGAAAAGATTGTAAGGATGGAAAATACATTCACCTCTCTCATCACCATGAACATTTCGATATCATTACTAGTATCACCGGATTCCTGGAATACAGTTATTACTGTGAGAAATGTGACTATGGCTATAACAATCGAGAGCAACACAAGCATTGTGATTCGAAATGCTCAGGATGTTTGGCTTCTCATCCCTGTCTGGACGAAGGACAAGAACGAGTACAATGCCCTGCTTGTCTGCGCACTTTTGTCAGCCCTGCCTGTTACCAACAACATTTGAAGACACAAGGTTCACAGCAGAAATGTGCTTGTCAACTCCTGAGATTGTGTCCTACGTGTGGACAAGGCATACTTACCAATAATGCCAAGGCACACGTGTGTCCAGGAAAGAAACGATGTCACATTTGTCACCATATGGTGGACTTGGAACACCAATGCTACATTAAAAAATACCAATCCCAACAGGAAGATCATGGTCACAAGAAGAAAGGGAATAACATCTTTTTTCGATTTCGAATGCATGCAAGAGACCGACATTCACATTCCTAATTTCTGCGTGGCTCATCGAGCATGCTAGAATTGCATCAAAGAGCCTATCTTTGGTCATTGCCTTCACTCCAACAAGATTCCTGGAGGACGTGAAAAAATATTTCGGGGACCGAACACGCTAGCCGATTTCGCCCGATGGATCTTAGAGCCCATCGACGAGACGTGGAGCCAAGAGGATATCGAACGTTACGGAGATTGTCATCGCTATGCCACTGTGATGGCCCAAATTTCTCGGGATACGATGGACAGTTTCTTCTCAGATACTATACGAAACATGGTACCAAACGTCCTAAAGTGACTTTGAATGGAGCCAAAATCATTTCCATGCAAGTGGGACAAGTACATTTTAAAGATTCGATGAGTTACTTGGCCATGCCTTTGAGTCGAATGCCTAAAACGTTTGGAATGACAGAAATGGTCAAAGGTTACTTTCCACACTTTTTCAATACCGAAGCCAATCAACATGCCATTCTACCCCATTTGCCTGAGGTTGAGGACTACGACCCCGACAACATGCGTACCCAACAACGAGAAGCTTTCTACGCTTGGTACCAGGCTCACGCCTCAGATCCTTTCGACTTTCAGGAAGAAATGTTAAAGTATTGTCGTTTACACATTTTGCGACGTTGCTGTGGAAAATTTCGAGAACTGTTCATGGAACACGGAGGGGTCGATCCTTTGAAAGAAGCTTGCACCATTGCCAAAGCGTGTTTTTTAGTGTACCGTCAACGATTTATGCCCGAAAACAACCTGTCTGTCATCAGCCCTCAAACAACCAACTTTGTCAAACGTCAATACTCGGTCAAAGCCCATGGAAGACTTGTACCAGGCCACTTGTCAGCGATGCTTGGAGTTAGAACAGCAAGGATATCAAATGGTGGAAATGTGGGAACACGAGTACGATCACCGTTTGAAAACCGATTCCGAGTTTAAACACATCGTAGAAAGTTACAAGTTGATGGACCACCTGAATCCGAGGGACAGTTTGTACAGAGGACGGACACATGCCACCTGTTTGCTGTACCACGCTGACGAAGGGAAAGGACAAGAAATCAAATACGTGGACGTGTGTTCACTGTATCCCTACGTGTGCAAATATTGTCGCTTTCCTGCAGGGCACCCACAATTGTTGACGAACACATCGACCTGAAAAACAGTTGACAATACGAAGGCTTGATCAAGTGCAACGTGTTGCCTCCCACGGACTTGTACCATCCATTGTTTCGTCACCATTGCCAAGGTAATCTGATGTTTGCCCTGTGCCGAATATGTGCCGAAACGTGCAACCAAGACCAGCCTTGTCAGTACACCCAGGAAGAACGCACCTTGACTGGAACGTGGGTCAGCGTGGAATTGTTTAAAGCTCTGGACATGGGATACCAACTGTTAGAAGTATACGAAATTTACCACTTTCCCAAGATACAACAATACCACAAGGGTGACCCAACTCAGAAAGGCATTTTCGCACACTACGTGGATGCATTCTTGAAACTGAAGCGAGAAGCCAGTGGCTATCCTTCCTGGTCTCACAGTCCCCAAGATCAGAAGACATTCAAAGAGAAATACCTGGAGCAGGAAGGCATCCATTTAGACCACATCGAGAAAAACGAAGGCAGACGATCGTTTGCCAAAGTGATGTTAAATTGCTTGTGGGGCAAAATGGCACAACGACCGTGTTTACCCAAGACGGAATATTTGACAGAACCTTCCCGCTACTTCCAGATGATTCACGACAAAACCAAATACATGAAACACGTGGACGTCGTCAATTACTGCAAGGCATCATTCAGATTCCTCCTCAAACCAAACGCTTTTTTGACAGAAACAAAGTAGCTTTGACCCAACTGGCTGATCTCCGCATTGACACTCAAACCAAAAAGCAAGTGATTTTGAAACCTGGAGGGAGCGGTACTCTAGGAGGTATCATCATTCGCTCCCTCTTAAGATGGGATCATAATGGTCCCAAAGTTCTCCCCAAGAAAAAAGCCACTCCCAAAAAAGCCAAACGATGCCCCAAGAAGAAAAAGAGCAACTATGTCAAGACCAGGTCACAACCCCAGAAAAAGAAAAGCCCCCAGAAAAAGAAAAGCCCACAGAAATTAGCTTTTACTCGCAAGAGAGGCACTTCGGCCAGGACGCAACCTTACATTCGCAAACAACGACCTGCAACGACGGTGACTGCGTCTCCGGTAGCCTGCGGTTCATCCACTTCTCCGTTGATGACACCATGGAATCCCGTGTCTCCAAGAATTTCTCCTCCAGTGGTGACACCCTCCTCCTCTTTAACTGCATTGGCAGCTGCTCACAAAGTACCTGCTCCCAAAATCAAAGTCCAAGAGAGATCGGGCAAGTTACAGAGTTTACTGGATTTGTCCAAGCAAGAACTGGCTCGATTCAGTCCGTTGCGAACCCCTTCATGCCTTGTGATGCCTGTCCTCAAGTTGATACGACGTAAAGACAATCAGTGGCGACGCGTTCCAGTATAAAAATGGTCTGCGACAAAGCATAGGTATCAGTGTTTTTGTGCTCCTGAACTCCCAAAGATGTCACCTTAAGGAAGTGCACACCGCCACTCTCCTGTCCAAAAAGGAAAGAGACAAGGACAGTCTCGTCATCGGACAAAACGCTTAGCCAAGCATCGACGTTACCCTAAGAAAAGACACATTCGTCCTAAGAAAAAGAGGAGTCACCAAAGGGCAGGATTTCTTGGCGATTTTGGAAAACACATTGTCACCTTTATGATAAACGATAGTCAAAAAAAAAAGATAAAAGGGCGTGTGCTTAGTCATCGGCGCCAGTATATTTTTGGTGAATGTCCCGGAACCAACAAGCAGAGATGTCCCCCCCCCCAGAAAACATCCCCCTTCTAAACCCAAAGGAAAGAAAAGGAAAGGACTGCCTCCTCGTTTAGCCAAACATGGGGACATGTTGTCTGTCCTGTCCAAAGGTTTTCCACCCATGCGAAAAAAACTCATTCAAACGGCCTCCAAAGATGACATCGATACCGTGTGCGAATGTTGTGTGAACGTTTTGAAAGGCACGATCCCTTTGTTAAAACACCATAAACAATGCTTAGGCAAACATCGTTCTTCGCCAAATGGTTCAAAAGAAAAAATCCCCAGTCGTCAAAAGAAAACGATGTTGGTCCAACGTGGAGGAATTTTGCCACTATTGTTAGGCCCATTGCTGCAAGGAGTATTTGGAACCATGTTGGGAGGACTCGTGGGAGCAAGATAAAAGGACCTCTGGAGTCCCTAGATCTCAGACGTGACCCTTGACATCGAATGGAAGGACGAAAACTAGCTTTAGTGCCTTACAAACGATGGATGGAATACCATCGTTGGCAAGAAAAACGAACCCCGCATTTGCCTCCCAGTCCCAATTTGAGCGAGATGTCCCAGTTAGAACACGAACTGCAATCATTGTACGGTCAACTCTTGCAACGACTGCAACTCTTTCACCAGAAAGCTTTAGACGAAACAGCTCTACCCAATTTGAAAGAATTTAAGACCTTGATGAAAAGTCCATTCCCACACAACCACAGCCATCACCACCACCACTACCCTCCCCAAGGGGCATGAGAGACGCTACCCCACGAAAGCCTGAGGAAGAAGGGACACGAGAAGTGTTTTCAAACACCGTCAGCTGCTCCCATTTCTAGTAAGATTGCAGCGTCCTTGTTGACCCCTTCCCCCACATCCGAACGAGAAGAAATGAAAGCTTTGCTTAAATAGATGATGTCCACTCCTCCTTCGACAGAAGTGAAAAAGGAAGAAGGGAAACCAGAAGTGAAAAAGAAAAGAAGACCAAAGCCATTCCATTATCAACTCCACCACTAGCTTCGACTTCTACTCCCGTAGCCCATCGGACACGTAAATCCGTTTCCAAACCACCCTTTCGCCCCATTCAAATTAGCATCAGCGAAGAGTGTGTAACTTATTAACAAACAAAAAAAATGGAGAAGGTGTTAACCAGCATTTACTACGATCCATCCCATCCTGCAGGTTACGGAGGAGTTCAAAAATTGTATCGTGCTGCCCAAACTCGAATGAAATGTCTCCGTTTACCTCAAGTGCAACGAAGGTAACAAGAACAATCTACCTACACTTTACACAAACCCATTCGACGAAAGTTTTCCAGAAGTCGCACCAAGTGGAAGGCATAGATCATCAATGGCAATCCGATTTAGCCGATGTCTCTCATTTGGCCAGCTACAATCACGGCTACAAATATTTGTTTTGTGTCATCGACGTCTTTTCCAAATTTGCCTGGGTCGTGCCATTGACTTCCAAATCGAGCAACAAGTTAGTGCGAGCCCTGCAACGGGTGTTGAAACAAAGTGGTCGTCACCCTCTTCGATGGCAAACGGACAAAGGTACCGAATTTCTGAACCAAGCTTTCTAAAAAGAATTAAAGAAACGTGACATTCATTTTTTTACCACTGAGAATCCTGAAACCAAAGCCAGCATCGTGGAACGTTTTCAACGTACCTTGAAAGAATGCATGTGAAAATGTTTTACGCATCACCACACTCTCAAGTACATCGACATCTTACCGCACCTGATGCAAGCGTACAACCAATCTTACCATCGAAACATTGGACGTGCCCCGCAAGATGTGACTCCCGACAACGAAGTGCTGTTTCTGATCGCCTGTTTGGAACGTCCCCAACGGTGGCTGTCCCCAAGGAAGGTGAAGAGTTAACCGTAGGAAATTGGGTGCCGATTGGAAAAACTAAATGCAATTTCGACAAAGGTTACTTACCTAACTGGACGACCGAATTGTTTCGTGTCACTGGACGGGTGCATGGCCGTCATTCTGCCGTCTATAAATTGGAAGACATGAACGGAGAAGTGTTAAATGGAACGTTTTACTTACCCGAGTTACAATAGAAGACGACGGGTACGACATCGAAATCATTCTCGAACGCAGAACCCGTAAAGTGGGCAAACGACGTGTCAAAGACGTCAAAGTACGTTGGAAAGGATATCCAACCAGTTTTTATTCTTGGATCGACGCTTCGCAAGTCATTGACTATAAAATGAATTGTCCATCATGCCCTTTCACAGAACCACAGCTATTTCTACCACTGCGGCGAGCACTCCTTCCCCCATCTCTTCTCTGCAAGATTTACAAAAGCAACCCTTGTGGGCGTAGTGTGGAGAATGTGTGCCTAAAACGCAAATCGTCTTTTTCTTCCAAATCGTTGTGGTATATTGTGTCATCGGTGCAGCCATCGCCAATCTGAGTTTGCAACAAGGAGACAAACAATTGTGGACCATTTTATTGAGCAGTTGCATCGGTTACCTTCTTCAAAATCCATCCCTGCAATTCACCTCAAACGGGAACAACGGGAATCTTGTGTCCAGTGCCAGTCACCACTCCAACAACAAGAACCCCATTTTGGGCGGAGACACTCCTTTGACTTCCAGTAACTCTTCGGACAGCCACAGAACTCTGGAATTATGAGCCATCATAACCAATTTTACTTAACCTTACCCAGTGACAGTTCCATGGACGTGTTTCCCAATAACACTTTGTGCTGTTACACAGTCAAATAAATTCAGGTTATCCAATTAGATCACGAAGCCTATTGGAAGGTGGCTTTAGTGGAAATGATTCACCCGACCCAAATCCTCAATGTCGTTCCAAATCAAACTTTTTTTACGGTCGAAGTTCATGACGAGCAAATGCAAAAGTACTTGACTAATTTAAAATATGACAATAAAACATATCATGAACAAACTCAGAAGTGGACCTATCACTTGATCATTCCCCCGGGCTATTATTTTAGTGGTCAACATTTAGTGAGCACCATTGCATCCAGGTTTAATGTCGTTTTTCTTAAAGCTTTGGAGAGTGTCAGAAAAAGTGTCCCCTTGAGTACCACGAAGTAGCTCGTGGCTTCCTGATGAAATTTGAGGGGGTGGGTGGGTGGTAAAATAATGTATATTTTATTGTGTCCTGAATTGTTTGACATCTTGGGCGGGGACATGGAGATGAGAAAGAAAGTAGAGGAAAAAGGCGAATTAGCAGTCATTTCCTACAACGATTATTTTACCAAGTTAGTTCGTTGAGCAGTAGAAATGAACCAAGGACTGAATTTGATCACTGTGTGCTCCGATGTGGTGGAGTACCATGTGGTGGGACACACCTCCGTACCGTTACTGCGTGTCATTCCTTTCTAAGTGGATTCTGTCACGGTCACTGACGATGAAGGTGGAAACACCTATCACGTTCACCGCGAATTTGAACATCCTCATTATTTGCCCGTCAGTAAGTCGTATTTTGACACTGTCAGCATTGCTATAATATGAGATCTCGGGCAAAATATTTCATTCACCAAAGGAAAAGTCACGATGAAACTCCATTTCTGAAAACAATTCTCTAACGAGTTGTAAGTCATGTATCCAGTGTACCGAGGTGTTGCTCAACAGCGAGGACATGGTTTAGGAGATATGTTAAAATTGGCCTTTCGATCGGTGGCTCCAGTGTTGAAACCGATGGTGACACGAGGTTTGCACGCCTTGAAAGATGCCGCACTGATGCAAGGCAAAGAACTTCTGCAAAATGTCATCATTGACAAACAAAACCCTAAAGAAGCATTCTTGAGAGCAGGCATACATGTCTTGCTGCAAACGGGTAAAGACATTTTGGGCCGACGAGAAACTCCTATAAATGCCCTGAACGCTACCGAGTCAGGCATTCCTACTTCCTTGACGAAACAGCAAGGACAAGGCAGAAAGAGACGAGGAAGAAAACACCCTTTCACAAGACTTCACACTTCTAAAGCTAGAAAGACAAAGAAAAGAAGAACTGTTCGAGACTTAGACGTTATCGATTATTAAATTATTGAGAAACAGAAAATGATGCACCAAGAGTCTTGCGCCTGTTCCAAGTCGGAACTGGATCTGTTTGCCATGCCACCCACCATGATGACGATGCAAGAATCCCAGTGGGCCGAATTTCATCCCGTCTTCTCTTTGACGGGTTCAGCTCCCATTGAGTTTCATATCAAAGGTCAACTCGGAGATTAAATTGATCTGAATAGCAGTTACCTGTACTTGAAAGTCAAAGTGATCGAAACGGACAACAGTAATCCCGCAGACGTTGCTAGAGTAGATCCTGTCAACAATTTCATGCATTCCTTGTTCAGCGAAGTGGACTTGTACTTGAATAACAAACTGGTCAGCAGCAGCATGGAAAATCCCTTGACGTACGGTAAAGAAGCCAAGAATACTCATCTGGATGCTTGCGTCGTATGGAAACCTGACACAAAGGGTACGAACACGTTTAACGACACAGCACTGACAGTAGACGACGATCCTCACAATGTGGGGTTTAATGACCGTGGTAAGAAAATTCTGCAAGGACGTAGTTTATAACTGTTGGATCGTTTGCATTTGGACATGTGGTTACAAGAAAAGTATTTGCTGAACGGCGTGGATATCCGCCTGAGACTGAATCGTAGCAGTGCCACTTTCCATTTGATGGCCAAAGCCAACGAATACAAAACTATCATCCAAGAAGCCTTGCTCTACGTGCGTCGTGTGGAAGTGTTACCTAAAGTGGGAAATGACATCAGTCACACTTTGAGCAGAACGACCGCCATGTATCCCATACGAAGAGTGGAAGTGAAAACTTTCATTATTGCTGCTGGACAGCGACCCATGATCGAAGATCATCTATTCCAAGGACAATTACCCAAACGTTTGATCATTGGCATCGTCAAGAATTCTGCCTTCAATGGACTTCACAATGAAAACCCTTTCTAGTTTCAAAATTACAACGAAGCCAAAATCGAAGTCAGTCGCGATGGCAAGACACTGTGTACCAGACTCTTCGAGCCTAAGTTTGGTGACAGGAATTATTTGAGATCGTACTTGTCCCTGTACGAAGCCACCGGACAGTTAGGGACCAACACCGGTCACGGTATTTCGTACGACGATTATATGGGAGGATATGCTTTGTGGGCTTTTGATTTCACTCCAGACCAAGGCAGCGACGAGGGACATTTTCACTTTATAAAATCCGGCCAAATTCGTGTGGAACTTCAGTTTGCGAATCCACTACCCCCAGATAACACAGTGAACGTCATCCTGTATGCAGAATTTGACAATACGATAGAAATCAACAGTTTGAGAGAAGTCATTCTAGACTATTAGAAGCCATGGAAGACTGTTATCCCTCTTTACATAGTGGAGAAACTTTGGACATGGAATGTGAGGAGACCATGAATGTAGAACCCTAATACAAAGAGGAACAAGTCATAATGATGAAGTCCAGATGGCCAGAGCAAGAAGAACATTTAGTCTCCTGTTATGCTACATAGCTGTCAGAAACAATTAAGGAATTGATCAAGAAAGATTCTTATGGATGTCAAAACGATCACCCCAATCAAATTCAACGCGATAAATGTCTGACGTTATGTCAAAAAGAAAAGTGGACGAATATCTGGACGAAGCTTGGAGTCTGATTTCGGAAGAAGACGTGTTGCAACAGCGGTATAAAGGCTTGCGTGACCAGTCTTTTCCTCCATTAACAACTTTAGAGATCCATCGCATTGAAGCTCTCTTGGATCAGAGTTAGGAGACGAGGCAAAGAAACGGTTACTTGTTAGACATTTTCAAGCAAAACGTCAGGATCGAATTGATCACTTATTATCATCAGTGAAGAAAAACAACAACACAAACATGGATACCTGGGAACTTTATGACCTTTTGAACCACGGTTCGCACACTGCTTCTTGGAATCAGGTCGTGTGCGCTAAAGATGAACTTCCTCATCGCAAACCTCAGGACCATCAAGCTTATGTGATCAACACGGACGACAGTCATCTTCCAGGAACCCATTGGGTAGCCGTCTACTTTCCTCAAGAAGGTTGTGTGGAGTATTTCTATTCGTATCGATTGCCCCCTTTGGAAGACGATATCATTGACTTTATGAGAAGAAATGCTAAGACAACAGGATTCAATAATGTGAAATTACAAGGCACATATTCATTGGTGTGTGGACAATACAGTGTGTATTTTCTGCATCAACGCAGGCTGGGTTTCATTTGTCTTGTCCTGTGTTGCCATGTAGTGACTTTTGGTTATTTCTATGTGAAGTGTCATTAGGTATCGTCCTGGTTACGGTTGAATGCCTGCCACATTTGCTTTTTGATGTCGGTGATCTCGACCCATGAACATGATTAGTGCGATTTTGCTGAGTGAACTCATTCTTCGTAGATGAACAATATTCAAGTATTATTATTGGTAAATTTCTCGTTGACGATTATCATCAAGGAATATTTTCTGCGCATTCGAGCGAAATGATAAAAATAACTGTCTATAAAATTTTAGAATTTTTTTGCAGGAAGGAGGTCCATGGGGGTGGTGACACCATGAGTTACCGTACATGACTGTCTTTAAAAGTTTTGAATTGTGTGCAGGAAGGAGGTCCATGGGGTGAGACCATGATTTATCGTACTGGGTGTCACCAACCCTAGTGACGCCACTTTCACATAACATGGATAATAAATTAATTAAAATTAATACAAATTTATTACACCTCATGTATGTATCAGCGAAATATCATTGTACTAATATTTGCTAGACGCCGTGATTCATTGTTGATGATTACAAAATTACACTATGTAAAGATCAAACTGTTAAATGGTCTGTGTCTCTGTGTCTAAAATAGATATTTTCTAAGGAGTGTATCTCCATCTCGTCGAATGTATTTATTAACGTTTGGGACAAATGTATTAGGTAACTGTAATGCGTTTCCCCGAGTTGCAGGACATAGGTAAGATGTATTGCTTATTATGATCATTAAATTTTTAAAATCTTGAATCCATTATTGATCTGTCTAAAGTTTTATATACTTTAATTCTGTAAATGTTATAAATCTGAAAATAGAACATAATGGGTGGGAAATTAAATAATGACTGGTGAAGACTTGGTTCACTTTGCTCGCCGTCTTATGGGTAAAACTACATGATTTGACATTTTTATGACATGGGCTATCTCTTCAGGTCTTGAGACCTGAACATTGTATTTTACTTAATCGACTTATCAAATAAAATCCTCAGAGTATCTGCGTAAAAGGAAATTAGGTGGTGGTTATGCTTTTCCCGCTTCGTTCATGATGCGAGAATCGTATTTAATTTGTGCAGCAGGATTATAATCTCTTGTATTAATGATTATGTTTTAAAATTTAACGAGGTAACCTGGCTTGGAACAAACACAACCAAGAAGGTTATTTGTATTGCTTGCTTGTTTAAGTTGAGTTTTGTTTTTGCTTGTTGTTTTGTTTTTGGACGCTAAAATGTAAAAACAGAATTTGGTAATCATGGACTTCGTTACGTTATTTTTGTTTGTTGGGAAAAGGTGCTGGCTTCTGAATAATAAAAAATTGCCATTTGTGGATGGACTAGGACATACGGGTGGTATACTAATATGTAAACTCATGTTGATGTTTTGTTTTAAATTGAAAGTTGTTTGACTTAATGAATGTTCATAGCAAATTTACCGGAAAAGGCCACAACCAATTCTTTTAGAAACACACACACACACGCACCTACATGGTGGCGCAGTTTGCGTTGATTTTGTCCTGCAAATGTTCATAAGATTCATTAAAGTGCTTTACAGTTGTATTTCTTTTGCGAGCATAGTTTATTGTACCCTTAGAGTCTTAAAAACTTAAATATATAACACTGTGAAATGAACACACAGGGCTCGAGCTATTTTCCAAGACATTATTCAAGGAAGTCAAATCAGATTGTAGTGTTGTTTGTGATTTATTATTATTATTATTATTATTATTATTATTATTATTTCTTCTTCTTCTTCTTTCTTCTTCTTCTTCTTCTTCTTCTTCTTCATTTACTTCTTTGACTCCAGATAGGTTCTGACGACTTTAGTGTTGACAAAGCAATCTAAATAAATTCAACCACTCGGGTTTCAGAATTCACAAATATAAGAACCTACCATTCAGCACACAATATATTATGTGATTCTTTTGGTTGCTCAACAATATGTTTTCCACTAATATATCTTGAAAGTGTTTTCCAATAAATATCTACTACACTTTTATGCCATTCTGCAGATCATTTGGAAACAGAATCGAGGAAGAGATGGAGGAAATTAGTACCCTGTTACTATCAGCAAAATACGGCAAGTGGAATAAGGTCTGGCAAATAATTGGTACTCCAGAAAAGCCTAAAAAAGCATACTTGATAAATTGTATACCAGAGAATCGTCGATGGGCTGTTTTGCACCAGGCTGTCTACTGGAAAGATCCAAATAATGTACGGAAACTACTCCAGTTTCATGCATGTGATCCTGTCTTGAAGGCGAAAGAGTGTACATCGGAAGTAGGTCCCACGAGTGGTATGACCGCGCAACAAATAGCTGTTGCATATGGCTATACTGAAGTGGAGAAGGTACTTTCAGATCATATCGCTAATTTTAAAGAAGTGAACGAAGAAATTGACACTTTCCAACCCTGGCATACTGAAATTGAACTGAAGGGGCGTGGCCTGATAGCTATCACTCTTGCTGCGTACAAAAACACATTTCATCCCAAACAGATTGACCCTGGTAAGTCTGTGTTATCGGTACTTGAAGATATTTTCAACGATCTGAACGCCTCTGATACTAGATGGACAGAAGTACGCGATAAAATATGCGACTCCCTCTATGTTGTCAATGACTCAACGGCAAGAACACTCAAGAGTTGTTCGTCCAGAGAGGACTTTTACAAGAAAATCGTCAATGTTTACACTGTGGAAACAACATATCTCTATGCATATATGAATACGGCCTTAAGAAGGCAACAAGAGTCTGGTTACAAGCCATCAGCCAATGATCTCGCAATGGGTCCATATGCGGTTATGTACCAGATACTTCTTCTCTTCTGGGGAGAGCTGAAGCGTGAAAATGCAATGACCTATCGAAAAATGCTTCTTACTGGAAAAGATTTGGACAAATATCAGGTAGGGGTCAAATTTACATGGTTAGCCTTCGTTTCATCATCTGTGGACGCTACAAAAGCCACCCCGTTTCCGACATTCAGCGGTGCAAAAGGTGAAAATAGGGTAACCTTTACCATTGTCAATACAACGGGTTCACTGTATCAACCAAGAGATATTGAAAAATATGCCAAGTTTGAGGAAAATGAAAGAGTGTATCCCGCAGGTGCAAAATTTGAGGTAACAAAGAGATGCCAAACGGAAGAGATGACTCACGTGATACTTAAACTTCTCAGCAGTTAAATGAAGATAATTGCACCTTGATCGCGATGGTTATACCTACCCATCTAAATATGAATCTTCCTGTTCAACCAATAAGATATATTGAAATCCAAATCGATTTTGTGACACACACACACACACACACACATATATATATATATATATATATATATATATATATATATATATATATATATATATATATATATATATATATATCATGTGCTTAATTTTTGTGCATAATTGAGCGTAATGCCTACTTGATGTTTGCATGATTCTAAGAAGCAAATAAACTTTTTGCTCGGACATAAGTTCAAAATATGGGTTTTTCCCTAGGACATACTATTGTCTTAGGGCAAGTGAAACTTCATATATGGGAAGTGATAAACAATTATTCCTGTTTTAATATCAGTTATTGGAATTGTTTGTAGTTGTGAGCAGATATAATTTGAGAGGAATTAGTTAATTAAATTATGCATTGGAAGTAAAATATTTTTTGGACTAAAACACAGCTTGAAGATTATACAGAGATTCTTCAAAGCCATTCAGAATTACATTATTGTAATACCTTAAGACGTTCAAGATTATTTGGAATTCATTCTGAACCTTTCGATCTGTTTTGACATGTGATGTAACACTTAGGATTATTTGTGATTTAATTCACAATACAGTAATGCATCTTAAATTTTCACTTTATAACTAAGAGAAATAAAGTGTTTGTTAAACTTCACTTAAATTATTAGTTTCACTTTCTATATGTCTAAACATTTTAAAGTTTCTTCTGGATATAATCCGAAAATATCCGTAACTGATGATATGTCTTAACGATACCATCAGATGATATAAGAAATACGTAATATTTCTTAAGGATAAAATCCGAGGGTATCCGAACTGTATATCATGCAATCGAGGATCTCCATAATGTATATTACATTACGATAAAATTTGTGGTTATCCATTATATGATACAAACAGAGGATAGTCCAAAGGTCTCATGATGGCAAATCCAAGATGGCGGTCTCCATTGGAAAAAATCGAATTCCAGAATGCATTGCAGCAGTTCAGGTGATCTCAAAATGAAAAGTTTATTGATGCCCACGGATTTGGGGTTTCCATAGGAAAAACATTAGAAATCAAACCTAAAGTGCATAAAACTCTATGGCAGATGCAGTTTTCGTCATGAAAGTCCAAAGAACCCTATTTTGTCAAGCAAATCTTTAGCCTGATCTCTGTAATCTAGGAAATAAAGATATATTAACATGTTGACATTTATCTAAAGGTTTTCGATGAAACCTGTTAACAAATTATGTATGGAATGTGAGCAATTTAGTGCAATTTGAAGGGTAAGACCGAGTGTTGTCAAAATGTTCAAGTTATGCACGATTAGTCTAATTTGATGCGAGGATGAAAGTCTCTTAGTTTTTGCAAACTACTCATCTATTTTTTACTTTAAAAGTCGACACAGTCATTTCTATTGAAACCGTTTTCCAATATAATTTTTGTGTGCGAAATGGCCTAATGGAAAGAACTTTGATATCTTTCTCGGCTATATATTTTGTTTTCATTAAAATAGCACGGCGTATTCCGTGAGTAAAACAAGAGCCTTTACTTAACTATAATTAGAATCCTCATAACGTTCTCTGTCATCGGTGAGAAATGTTACCGGAAGTACAGCTGGAGTGACTAAACTATAGAAACACTAATGCATGAAAGGAAATTGTTATTAGCAATTAGTGTAAAAATTGTTATCTTCTCCAATACCTCAATGAAATTGTCTATTGTTACATCTTTAAAAGCAACGCTGCTTAAAACAATATGCAGTAGTTATAGTTGGAAAATCGGCAGAGAATAATATCTCTATTTCCAAGCAGTTCACTTAATGGTGGATTTTCTGTTCAAATACTTTAATTTGTTTCACTATTGAGAATTTTCGGCAGTATGGTCCACGCGGATTGTTATAGAGCTTATGTGTTTTTGATCAAAATAATGGTTTGCTTTATCTTAACAACACTACTTTGAATTGTATTCTCTTTAGCTAAGTTATTTAATTACTTAGGCTTTTTAATTAGGGGAGAGTTAAGTATGATTGATAGAGTTGAAAACAAAAACACAAACAGAAAAATCAATATCAGTCAACATATAGAGTTAAGGAGCTCTTTAAAATATGTTAATTTAGCTGTGTAAACTCTCAATAGCACAATAACTAGCATGGTAAAGAAAACTGTGTCATTTGTGAAGAGTTATAGAAACATTAAACTCTCCGAACATACAATAAGTTTTCCACGGAACGCAGTGTTGTACCTTTGGTGGAACAATGAGGCTTGGTCTACTTAATGTAATAGTGTACGACTTGAAGCTCATATCTATAAAGCTTACATCGCCATAGTTAAAAGTGACATGAATGCTTTCGCAGCTGAGGAAAAACTTGATATTATGTTATTAAAAGAATTAGCAAATACTCTAAAAGAAAACTATGCAATCCATTACAATATTAACAAATAAAACGTGCTATCATTTCCAGTTCTCAGTGAAGTATTCCACAACCACTGGTATATGTGTATGGGTGACGCCGCCGTACCCTCCATAAGTTGTCCCGTATACCTCTCTTTTTCTCTTTATATATATGTATGTATGTATGTATGTATCGATGGATGGATGGATGAATAGATAGATAGACAGATAGATAGATAGTCACAAATGTCACAATTTGGGCACCATTTCCAATAGCATCTTAGTTTCATTTTCTTTACGGTGGTGAGCAGATCTTCATACAATTGCACTTTGGATTCCAATATGCACCTCCTCGTTAGAAACGTGGTCTATCAGATTCTCAGGATTCTTCGATAATATTTCATCTCTAAGGCATGGATTTTGTCTCTGTCAGGGTCCATGTCTAGCATGACGAGGAAGCGCATAAACTTGATATTTTACATAAGCGTGATGTTGCGGCCCTTCCACATAGGCTTCATCATAGCCAGAGCTGTTGTTGTTTTGCGCAGTCCTGGAAAGAACAATATGTTTTGAACCTTCATCAGAGGTGATATTTCCTAGGTACACGAAGCTTGTCACTGTGCCAAGCTTCAGCCTATTCACTCTTATTTAGTAATGGATGCCGCTCGGTATATTTTTAATTAGCTTGGTCTTTTCAGCGCTGATCTTCCCATACCTTATTAATGTTATGTTGAGATGAACATGGGTTAGCCAATGACAAATGGTGACCGCTTTTTTAGTTTCGATTTTCATCATAGTTCAACGATGAACATTCGTTGCCATTTTCTAGGATACATCAGTGCCCAACAAGACGATATCGATTTACCAGAATGTAATGCGTTTATCGTGTCAGGGCTACATGAAGTGATAAACTCAAACCAAATATAAGTTTTACTCAAATGATCATTGCCACCCCCACCCCAATAGGTTCTTTTCCTTTTAAGGATAGGTGAGTAACACAATGTTGATTATTACCAAGGTCATTTTAAACTGTAAATAATTAAACTGAATATCATTAACATTACCACTCAAGTTTGGCATAACTATCTGGTTGGTTAGACCAGGCCTTTTTGATTACTATATTAGCCAAAGATGAAGCCAAAGTAGTGTGTAGTCTCAGAGAGATAACCTACACGAAGCTCCAACTCTACTCAACCACCAGGATTGTCTCCTCCAAAAAGATGGTACGCAACCCGCGTCAAACAGTCTTCTTGTACTCAGTCGCCTATTACTACATGCGGCGAGGACGCATCGCGCCCATTTTTCAACTATGAACGAGACGAGGGAATAGCCAACTGGAAGAAAATTATGAATATGTCAACAAGTATACATTGAGGAAGAAATATGTGTTTCATAGGTATACTAATTGTAGTTATGTAAGTGTCAAGTTATATAACAGTAGACGGTTCTTCTAATTAAGTTTATCTATCAGTGCTAGTTGATAACATGGATGCTAACTTACGATATTACTAAAATGGAGTAAGTACATGTACTCTTATATCACATTTAAATGAAAAAATAATGATTTCTATTGCATCAATGACAATAATGTCTTGGGTCGTTGATAATAGGCAAGTTGTTCTAAACCTAGATATTTACACCTAGGCTGCTAGAAAGGAATGTCAAGACATAAAGACGGTTAGTTATTTCATTGTTCGTTCAGTTTTTTGCAGGTGAAATTTACTCATTTTCTATCAAGACATATCTGCTTGAATATTCAAGACTTGAAAGTTCTTGGCATCTTCTATACTCATTTGATCAGGTATAAATTTATGTCACAAGAAAAATGAGTAACTGTTCTCGCGGACACTTTGCAGACAAAATAAAAGTGATGAAAAGATTGAAAAACATCATATACTTAATAATCGTGATACCTAATAGGACAAATAGCAATTGTAACTAAACAATCCACTGTTTCGTATCTAATGGCGATCATTCTATTGTTTAATCTGGAATGTTCCTGTCTAAATTACCGTCAAATTATCGTATCGTGCATGAGGAATTTTGTTGTGATAATGCAATTTGAAACACTATTGTAATTCACAATATTCCTTGCCCTTAAAAAATCAATGGCTTAAAGCACATTTGGGGACACAATCTTTCTTTGTATTCAAACTTTTTATACTGGAATTGACTTTTTGAAAAGCACGTACGTATACAGGATCGCTAATAGACAAGATAACTGAAGCGAAAAGAATATGAAATTAGAATATTACCTTCCATACTTGCAAATGCTCTTATGATTTATTTGCGTGGTTTGTAGGCAACAACATCACCACATGTTTTCCCTAGCTAACACAGCAGCAAGAACTAATAATGGGTAAAATATACAGTGTGTAATCCTAATTAGTCATTTTTGGATAAGCTTGTGTATGTTCGTTTGCTAAAGGGTGATATAAAGTGGTAGCTAAAATGAATAGTAGATGTAAGTTTATTGCATCGACACGAAAACTATGATATTGATGAGAGATCTCTAAGCTTCTATCAGACTCTGAATGATATTTTGTCCATGGTATGAAGTAAAAAGTAATTTCAATTGCATTGGTTGTTTATAAATACATTTAAATTTAGTTTCTGCTTGCATGTGTCGTATTCGTTATCAACATCACGTCTGAATATGAAAATGCAGTAATATGTTGGTTGAGGAGATAACAAATATCCCTTTGAGTTAGATGGCAGCCTGATGCAAGTTCAATCTTCTCACGTTAGATAATAGGACCTTAATAAAGAACTCATTCAAAAATTGATTTCTACTAAGTGCCATGTATAAGCCAAGTCTGACACTGTATACAATATGAACGTTTGTGCGGTAATAGGCTTATGCAGTAACTGTTGCGTACCGTTTACACAAAACAATTATACCGAATACGAGTATACACTTGTATCAAAGAGTATTTACGTTCTCATGGAAACACGTGATAAGTGAAGCTTTCCAAACAATAAATGATCTAATTATTTGTAAATGTATAGTTGAATTGGAGATTATAATTCGGTTTTGACGTAATTAATTTAAGTTTAATTAATTAACAGAAGCGTTAGAAGAGTCATACAACGTGTGCTCCAGAAGGAACATTGTATTACATTTATTCATTATTTTTCTTATTGTTTATCATTTTTGTTCAAAATTGTATAATATAATAAATCTGTGTTTGACTTAAATATGCATTTTTAATAAAATAAAATAAAAATTAATAGTTTCCACCTACAGACTCTTCAAAACAAAATCATAAAATTAGTGATTTTTTTATGTGAGGCCAAACTCTGTTTAGTCCTTAACTCGTTATAAAACAGGTGCATTTTACCTTCCATAAGCTAAAACCGCAGGTTATTTGATACTTTACTAGTAGAGCTTGCTTGTGATTCAGTCTTATTTATCAATTAGTGCAACAGGCTCTATTTTTGAAAGCCAGATATCAAATGTCATTGGCTGATACAGGATCAAAGGGAGCATACACGTTTTAGTAAACCATACTAACAACAATGTACTTGCAAAAAGGTAGTTACGGTAATATCCGTAAATGTTTTATAGAATGCAAAACTTGTATTCATGTATAAAGCACGAACAACACAGAAAAATAAGCCAGTACATGTTGTGATCAATACTGTGTGAAGCATAGTAATCACTGTTGTGCATATTGACTAGCTGAGGCACTTGGGAGGAATATTATTATGTCAGTTCTGAAAGAACACTAGCAAGTTAATAGCTACACGATATTTACATGCCCATGTAGTTTATGATAAGCTGTAACAGGACTCTTTTCTATAAGCTTCTTATCTTGATACTCACTGATAGGTTGCAACACAGCCTTGTACGATACGGGAACACATCATAAAGATAACATGTAAAGTTGTCCAGGTGCGGGCTGTGTGTGTGTGTGTGTGTGTGTGTGTGTGTGAGAGAGAGAGAGAGAGAGAGAGAGAGAGAGAGTGGATGAGTGCAAAGCTGACAACGATAATTACTAAATTGCATTATTTTTCGAAGATCGAAGACACAGATGAGAAGACACCTGTCGTTGTGTCTAAGCTATAATTTGGGGTGAGAGAGAGAGAGAGAGAGAGAGAGAGAGAGAGTTGTGTTAAGGTTGGGAAATGATTATGGCTTAATTACATGACTTTTCAGAGGTTGAAGGCACAAGCAAGACATGCGCCATTTTTTCTGAAGAATTTGATCAACAGTAGCCCAAGTGACGCCATCCCATCCATGTCCGGAGATCACATTACCGAATAAAGTCGAATTCAGTGGTTCTCGAATCCGTCAGCTATCCATACTTGTTACAGATCGAGTCAATTTGTTCTTTCTGCCAATACCATGATACTAACCTTAAACGCACTATCCAGAGGTTGCACAATCACACTGTAGTAGCCATCAATGCGGATGCAATAATTGTTTCACAAATAAAAGTATAATACGAGGAGTACGAAATAGGTGATTTAACCTACTAGCACACTTTGCGGCCTCGCCACTACCCACCGTGCCAGTTAGACCCTATCAGAGTTTTGCTCTATTGTTCACCTTTCGCAAAGGCAAGCCGATACGTGGCGCGTGCGATTTGGTCATGGTGGGTAGAGTCTTGTCCGGATGGAAATGAGTACCCGTAATTAAAACTTTCTTTCGTACTACTCTCTGCAGTCATTGTAGAAACGACTAAAACTAACTGTGTAAAGCGAAATGTGCTCAAACAAGGAAGGCTCTGGTAGCGATCAGTATAAACGCACGCTGTGATTCTAGTACAATGAACAAATGTGAGTATTGCAGGCTTTGCCTTGCAATGATTTTCTGCACCTTTTTACAGTATGATATTGGTACTTGCAAAAAGAGAAAATATATTAGTTGAGCTAATAATAATCTTGTATTAAACAAATGCTCGTAGCGTGTAATATCGAAATGCTGTGTAGCAGTGAAACTATGGATTCGCAAATTATATTGAAAGAATTTAAGAAAATCTTTAATATTGGCGTGGATCTTCTAACGTTAAGATTGTGTCAGACACTCTGAGATCGTTATATCGTTTGAATCCATCGCACAATTTCTTCCGTGAAGCGCAGGCGATGCTGTGCGCGTTAAACTGGTGAACCTGGGAATAACCATAGAGATAGAACGAAAACGCTTGAGCAGATTTTTAAACCAATAAAAGCAAAAAGAAACCTGTGAAATATCGTGCGTGAAAGAGTGCATCCTCCAAACAAACGTAACAACTGGCCCATTGTGTTTGAATCAAATGACGTTTTTGCTGAGGTCAGAAATGAGCAGATTCAAGAGCAGGCTAATTAAACATATTTTTGGACCATAAGTGAAAACATGCAAAGCATATTGGGAACGGAAATACCACGCAGACCAAGACGTATGCCATGATACCAGAAAGGAGAAGTAGTTTTCGTACTCACCCGAGAGAAAAAATATCTGTGCAGAGTTACTTTAGCGTGGGCACCGAGAACAATTTATAGAAGCTATTGATAAAAACAATGAAGCAAAAGATCTCCTGGATATTTATGCGCGTTTCTGATCAATTAGATGTTATTGTATACTAGTGCCTATACTTGTATACATGCCGAGATGATATAATACTTGGTGATGGGTCATTTGAGTTTGCTTGGTCTGGAAACAAGATGGATATGATTTTATCCGAGTTTCAAGGTCTTTTCGATGAAGCAAAAACAAACAGTATTTCATCTGAGAATACCATTGTTAAAAATTTAATTTACCATGTGTCCGCGGGGTTACGGATGTTACGGTGTTTTCTATCTGTCTTAAAAAACTTTGCAGCGGAGGAGATAGTAAGGCGGCGATGGACACATTTACGCAATGAACAAGTTCATTTCTATTAGATAAAATATCGCAAGTATGTAAGTAAGATTCATGGCAAAGGGAAGCAAGAAACGCAAAACTGCCTGATTTTGAAATACGAAACCTGTGGCAGAATATATCATACTATAGAACCCACATGGAAATATTGTGCGATGGATTATTGTTACTACCCTACCTGAAAATTCAAAGTCAAATTACGTAAGCAACTTTTCCTGCCCTGTGGATTTGTTTGTGAGTATTATAACTTGCCCCAAAACAATCAAAACCACAAACGCTTGTGGCTGCCCAAGCACAAACACAAACAGGCACCTCCACCATCACTGCAACCAAAACGATAAAATAAAAAAACAAAAAGATGAAATAATTACAAGAGCGCAATTTGTGCTGAAGCTACCATGACTTAGGGGCTACTATTTATTTTTCGTTTACCAACTTGCGGAATGTTTTTGACAAATTAGTATTTCGACACCGATAACCAAATCCACAACCGAACACAAATCTAATACAAAAATCAAATGCAACACAAAGACATCGAACCAAACAAATCAAGTTCCAAACAAGCCCTACTATACGACATAAAAGCTGGAGACATACCGTTGCCTGTGAATAGAAAATGGAAAGCAAAGTAGCCCCAAAATGCAAGGCGATGGAACAAAACGCAAATGTACCACAACATATAAATATCGTTAGCTCTATATATACTCCAAGGAAACATTTACGAAAGCAATCGGACACCGGAAATCTCCACCTTCGGCTATCAACAAGGGCACCATAGTTGAACACATTTCATTAGGAGGCAACCTGCCATCAGTAACTGGGAGCGGACAAATGTTTGGGAAGTTCTCGTGTATTGTTTCAGCTTCCTCGAATGCAAGCTGGAACTGTTGGGAGATCTTTGTTTGCATGTAGCACCTATCCGATGCAAAATCTGTAAAAACACGTACGACAAAACAGACAGGTCGAACTATTGCGCTGGTATCCAAGAACAATTTATCCATGGTGTCGTCTTCGCAGAGAAAGAAATAACGGTATGTCCAAGAGATGTGCAAATATAGATCCCAGACCCTCTGGCTAGCCGAAATACGAAGCCCGTGATTGCATGTAATCCCTATTTGTTATCGATTGGGATTTTTCGAGAACAAACACAATTCTTCGAGAATACTTGAAAAAGTACTAGAGCAGCCGCAGACAGCAATGCATTTTTCCACGCCACATATGCCATGGTCTTGCTGGTACCACTTCGAATAGTCGTCACCAATCTGTACAGCAACACAATTGTATATGGCACCCAATCTTGCATGGTACCTTCTTGACGTAGTTTGGGCTGTTGGTTATCAGAGGCTATATAGATGCTAATACTTGTGTCGAACTTGTCTGCGAAGGGTGGCACAAATTTGCAAGAACGAACAAATTATACCACTGGTAGTATTTGTTGTGCAAAGAACAGTGGACTACAGTGGTACCATTGCACTAGAAAACAACAAAGCAAATAGTTAGTTTTGGTGGACAGCCAATAGAAAATAGAATGTGTCCAGGACCATCAACGTTGTCGGACTAAAAGAAAACCGGTGGTGGTGGTGTTGCCAAGCACAAGCTCGACCTTGTTTCGAGTACGACCATCCACCCGAGATGGGAAATAAAAGATTTAGTAGCCCCTAGTCATTGTAGCTTCTTTAACAAACGCGTTCGAGTAAACTGAACCCTTCCAACGTGGAAATTCATGATAATACTGTCAAGCTGAAACTTTGAGTAGAAGACGTGACTGAGGTCACGAAAAACGGTGGGATCAATGACAGTATGTTGATATTAAGGCTATAACAAAATAATATGCATGATAATATTGCTAAAACAAAACACATCATATGTTCTAAACCACGCACAAATAAAACATCACTCCAAATGCAGGTAGATAAAAAACAGCACTAACCACACACTCATCACAACATTATAAATACAAGACATCCTATCTATTCACACAAAACACCACACCACATGCAAGAAACACAGTTTGCAGGAGAGATGGGACGAAAACGACTACGGGTTTCTTGACAGAAAATACACAAGTAAAAATCATTTTGGAGACCAATGCTGAAATTGATTGCAGTTATAAATTACGATATGATCTAAAATAGATCGAACGAATTCTCACTATAACAGGTTAAGTTGAGACTAGTTACCAGTAAATATTTCTCTAAAGAGACTATGCTTCTACGTCTATTTTCGTACCATGGATAGTTCATAAGCTGCAATTGTCCTTTCATATGCATTTGCTAGGCACAACTGAAAATCAACATTTTGCACAAGTTGACATTTCAAAACATAAGCGTCGGCTTTGTTTGTCCACATTAGTTTACGTGTATTGACCTATACATGTGAAAATATGTGGACCCTTACAGATCAATCATGTCAATAATCAGTGACGTTTTCAACATATTACCCTAAATACTGGGAAATGAAAATAAATGCTCGACAATGTTTATCACTCCATATACGGATTCATTAAAACCTCGTCCGCAAAGTTAGGATATTTGGCTCCAAAAGTGACTTATTGAGAGCATGTATCCAGGTTTATATCCTAGAAAAAACATATCTGTACACGCACATAACCATTGTGAACATATGTTCCTGAAAATTCCACAGGTGCTGAGATACAAACATTTTCTTCGCAGTACAGACATATGCACTGAATTATCCAGCACTATTATGGCGCTCTTCAGACCCACTTCCGAAGTAAACTTCCTTGCCTGTCATGCGAATGTTGGATGCAGAGAAGGCAAAGAATATTTGTGGAATATTTGGAATTTTGCAGTAAACGGCCTGATTCAAAACACCCTGTTTGAAAATATGGGCTGCATAAAAGTAAAAATATTAGAAATATTTACGGACAACAATTCACACAATTTATGTTACGTGAAACAGAAATCATTGTAGCTTACTTCCATCTCTTTCTGAAATTGTAAATGCATTTGTTCTTTCTTTTCCTCAAATTGCATATGCATTTGTTTTTCTTCTAACTGCATTTGTCTTTCTCTCTTCTCATACTCTTTTTGTAACTGCATTTGTCTTGCTTCCGTCTCTCTTTCTGTTTGCATCTTTTCTATCTGAAACTGAACCTGTCTTATCTATAATTCCAACTTTTTCAACTGTACTTCCATTTTCGAAATCTCCAACCACTCCTGGATAAATTTAGAAGAAAATTATACATTATTGATGTTATTTTTCTAAAAGCTTGTCGATCTCCCTAAATATATCAAAAACCTGGGAAATTAAATCTAAAAAATACAATGTTTTCTGAAATACTTTAGCCAAAATACAAAAATCTCGGACGAGCTCCCACTTACTGCGTTACGTATTTAGGATCGAGTAATCAGTAACACAGAAAGAGTCAAAACAACAAGCTTTTTAAAATTTAACAAATAATTTAATTCCCTGGAAAAATTCTGTAAAACGAAAAAATAAGAACTTATGGTTTCAAGAATCAAATCCAAAACTAACCTAAGAATAATCCACGAATTATTTTGCAAAAGTCAGATTAACAAATATTCTAATAATTTCAAGTTCGAATCCTGATGAAAAATCCAAGATGAATGACGATGACGTATGCTGTAGTCAGTGCGGTGCTTACGTAAGTTCCTTGTAGAAATACAAAAAAATGGCACGCAGGTGTTGGAAATCGAAATTAAATTTGTAAGCAATGCCTTTCCACAATTTCTGTGTAAGCACTCCTCAAAATATTTCCAGAGAAAAAAGAATTAATCCTTTTGAAATCAAACTGATCTGAAGAAAAATATTGCTCAAATTTTGGTTTCAACAAAATACCTTGACACCAGTGTAAAACTCCCCCAAAATGAGATCTTTCTCTCTAAAACAAAGGTTATATTGTATTATAAGACGTAGTTTCGAAATTCCCCCAAGTTGCGAAATCAGACGGGGGTGGGGGGTGGGTGAACGTGATCATGTTTATATCACGTACACAGAATATGGCCTTGATTAGACCAATAATGTTCTCTATATATGAAGTTCCTTATATTTCCTTTAGTGAGTAAAGTCTGTTCCTCTTACACTAATTATTCCTATTCCATATGTCTTACTTCTCGTATCATCTATCCAAAGATCTGAATTAGCTTACAAATAGTACTGAAAGGAATTTCTTTTTAAATAATGTCTTTTCAATTGGCTGGTTATATTTGTCATTATCAGTTTCATTATCATTTATCATTCCACTGTTTCCTGATGCTGATTATTATAAATCTTATGCTCATGACCATAATGCTTATGCTTATGCGCAACACCCTACCATGAGTGGCATTTGATGCAAGTCGTACATGAAACTAGGTTAGAAACTACTTAAATACAGGAGGCCTCGAGTGGCCGAGTGGTCTAAAGCGCTCTCCGTTACGGATCACGACCATCTCACATCTGTCTGCGTGGGTTCGAGTCTCGGATCCGGCCAATGTGGGTATGTGAGAAAGCTTGCCAGTAGCTTTTCGTGGGTCGGTGGTTCTCTCCAGGGTTTTCCCGGGTTCTTCCTCCAATGTTAATACTGGCCGCCATATATAGCCTATCGTGTGCTAAAAATGGCGTTAACCCCCACTACAACAACAATAACAACAACTTAAATACAGACTCACGGAATAATTTGTTAGAATCATGCGTATAGCAAAGGCCAGAACGAGCAAAATAACACGTTACTATTAACAATGTTTCTTGTCCATATCAGTTACAATCTTATACACCCAGCATAATATACGTGTAATTGCCTTAGTTGAAGCAAAACCATGTCCATGTTTCAAGGATATGCCGTCTGTGAGGTTTAGAGAAGGCATATGCATGGTGCACGGATTGTATGATATCGGGTTGTTTGTAAAGGAATGGTCTATGATATGTATGCATTCATCTCCGACGACAAAATACCCCAACACATTACGAGTATTCCATACTGATGAGTAATGTGATTCAGTAGACGAACTCTATAAGAACATTGTCGAACACCTCGAAGTGTGTGAGTTAAATAAGAAGTCATTGTTCATGTTAAAAATGAAAGTATATGTCACCCCTACATGGAATAATTCATCGAATACAAGTATTTGTAAATCATCGTGCAGGTGTTTGAGCTCGAACATGTAGCTGTTGCATGTGCGCGATATAACAGCATTGTTTCTACACAAGGAAAAGACTATGGTATGGGTAAGCGAAAAAATGTTGGATATGATCTGAACATATAAAAAACATAAGGAATTATGATGATTAATGCTTCATAATCATTCCAGAAACGATATGTAATGTAAAGAATACCGTATACTCTTTTGATATTTGAAAAGTATTTGCCTATATGATTTCTACTTTTTACTCCATTGAGCAGCACTGGAGTGACCTTAATGGAAATAAGTAAAGAACTTCCATCAATGGGTTTAGGAAATGCATGCATAAAAAGAAGCAACAAACACAAACAGACAAACAAACAAAAGAATAAAACAAAAAATAAACAAATGCAAGACAATCCCCCTAACAAACATGCAATAAGAAAACAATTTTTTTAAAAACAAATTTATATATAAAAAACCCACAGGAAGGTAAACTAACATGAACACATACCTTAGCGAGATGATTTAAAGGAATGAAACTAACAGAGCAGGTTAATAGGTTCATGGTTCAAAAATATTTTATGTCATTGGAAAAAGTAACCACAATTTGAATCAACTGTTGCCGAAAACGCCACTTAGGCCGCAGAAGAAGTGACCAGTATGTTTAACTTCGCAATAATATTCGTTCATTACATAAAAAGGGTCTGCTTTTAAGTGAATGGGGTCAATCTTTCTAAAGGAAGAATATTACAAACAGTTGAATCGCTTCGCGCTCAGCATTAAGAGGTTAGTGTAAGGATTGGTCGTCCTGGTGTCATGATAATGTGACTGGGTGGGACATCATGCTACATCCCTGCAGCATGATGAACCCATGTTAGACATCACTATAAACTGTCCCCCTGCATGCATCGTATCAGTGTGACTGAAGAATTGTTAATGTTACGTTAAAAATTCAAATCACACACATTGGTCCTTTGTGAGGAATAGAAACGATCAAAGAGGGACAACTCCAGCTAATTTGTAACTCAGATTATATACGAGTTATCTAGCGAAACTTTAACACACTAGACAATCAAAAGAACATGTTTCACACACACACACACACACACACACACACGCACACACATATAAAGAGATAATGAGAGAGAGAGAGAATTACAAGTAAACACCAAACAGAACGGAGAGTTCTATCCCTTCATTCGACAGGAGAATGCTAAATAATACCAGGCAGATTAATGTTCAATACAAACAACACTATCATTCAAGTTAGAAAACTTTAGTAAGTACTCTACGGAAAAATTCGAAGGCAGATCCGCTGATAAATGACACCCATCACCTAACCTGCATTTTCCATTCTGATTTGGTGTATATTTGTGATTCTCTATAAATAATCATAGATACCTTGATTTCTTTCGTATGAATCCGGAATTAATGTGTAATAGTATTATTTACATAAGATTATAACATCTTATATACAAGAGTGAGATTAAATAACAATAAGAGATCTATAACAAGCAAGAATAAACATTAATAGATAAGGACAACTCGGCAAAACGTTCGTTTTCAATAGCACGTGTTAAGCATTCCTTGGCAGAATTCAGTAATTACACATAATTACATAAAGAATGTATCATATTTCGCTCCACCTTACAATGAATGAAACAATTTGACGGCACAGATGCATTAGTTAACACATGATTATCCAACTATGGCAGCATTATAAGAAATGCCAGAGTATGTTCAAAATCAAGCAGGCAATAAAGAGTATGAACTGATTTACAATTATGACAGGTGAATCAGGGTTGTATTAAAACTCACTGTACAACAAATGTACCTTTATCATAAATATAAATATTGGTTAATACAGCCAAAATAAGTATATTTAATAAAAAGACAGTATAGTGTAGAATGGGTGGGAATGTGGGGAAAACGAAAGTTTGTACGTCTTTAAAATTTGACTCTAATTGAAGCACAAATCTCAAAAGTTCTCAACTGAGCAATGTCGCACAATGTAATAACGAAAAGGCGGGAAAGAATGGTTAGTTAATTAGTGAATCAATTAAAGAATCTTACTTGAATGGTCAGAAATCAACTCCACTCTTAGTTCCCACCTTCCATTAAAATGCAGTTTAAAAAGAGTCAGATTACAACAAGCCAGAGTATATGACAAAAAGGTACATGGAGTAATAAGTAAGTAGTGGAGATTTTGGGCAGTTGAAATATTGCATGGATTAGATTTTTTAAATCACGTTTATTTATTTGATATTTTTTTTGATATTTTATTAAAATGTATAAATTGCGGCTAAACAGCGTGAATCTGCTACCAAAATGCGAATATTTACAAAATGAATTAACTGAAACAAGAATTCTTAGTTATATATTTGATCCCTTTCTATACCACTTAAGTTTGTAAATATGTGTCCTTAATTTTAATTAATTATGTCATTCAATACTTTTCTTGCGTGTTGGAACATATCAGTTTCATACTACTTGGGCATTTTGCTTCTTTCCATGATGCACCTCGACTGCAGTGTGCATACTACATTGATAAAAATTTAGAACTTTCATATCTTTCAGTTTTCAAGAACAATCCGAGTACACATATCACTTCATTTGATATTATTTCACCTATGCTCGGTTGTTATGTGTTACGTAACCGGATGTTTGATAGGTTAAGACTGATAAGTTAATCATATGTATAAATTTAAAGTGCTTTATACTTTTAATGTAAAATGAAAGTACGCATATTTTCCGTTGGAAACAACCGGAGCCTTTAACGTTCCAGGCACTGACGTAATGAAAGTGAAAGTAACCGATGGGATGATTACAATTTATGATTGGGTACCCTCGGTCTTCGGTTAACATACATTCAATATAGTGTTTTAACCAAAGACCCAGGCGACGCAGTTGTATAATTAGAATGTTATGAGGCATTCGAAACTTCGGGATCAATCCTACGGATCAAACCTCGAATGGTTGCCTATAGCTAACATGCCAACGACCTCGCCTATTTCTAAAAAAGCGATTGACCGAGAAGTTACGAATGCATAGGACTAGTTATTTATTAGTGGCTTTTCGCTGAGTCATATAGTCAGTAAAATCTTTGAAATGGCTGAGATGATCTTTTGTTGCAGTGATGTCCGGCAAACAAAATGTATGACGTTTCTGCAAAGTACTGTGACATCTTTTTGTATTGCAGAAATATCAGAGGTTGCTGCAAATCATGCTGAAGCGCAGATTCACGTTTCGAGTAACGTGAGTATTGTATTCGGAATAATTCTGATCCTTATTCGGGGAATCCCGTGACCTGAAATTATGACATTTTTCGGAAATCCCATGTAATTGAATAGACTTGCGAGAAAACAGTGTAAGCGTGTACATATATAGCATTCTGTCTCATTCTGTTGGAAATGGCTGGCTTAGAAGGAATGCAGTCCTTACAGTTAGGTTTCAGGTAAGTTAATTGTTGTTAAATATAAATCATTATTTGATAAACCGCAGAAATGTACTCTTTATGCAGGCTGAATCCATGTACTAGTTTTAATACTAATCATACCCTAAGTCTCCTTCTCCAGTCCTGACAGAGAGCAGGAGATAATGATGTACAAAAAGAAGAAAACAATATGTCAAATACACTTCTTCGTTGATTATATTTGAATATATTAGTAGAATGTATTTATAAATGTGATTGCTATTGTAAGTTTTCATATATTTGAACTTGAACCGCCCAGAGCCAGATCAGGTCAGGTGTTGGTTGGGAGAGTGTTATAAAATTTCAAAATGGCCCTGACTTTCATCGAAAAGGCAACAAAGCAAACGGGAGCCCCGAGTGGCCGAGTGGTCTAAAGCGTTATCCGTTACGGATCACTGCCATCTCACCTCTGTCTGCGCCGGTTCGAGTCTAGGATTCAGCCAAGGTGGGTATGTGAGAAAGCTTTCCAGCAGCTTCTCGTGGGTCGGTGGTTCTTTCTGGGGTTTCCCGGGTTCTTCCTCCACCATTAATACTGGCCGCCATGTATAGCCTATCGTGTTGAAAAATTGCGTTAAACCCTAAATCAACAACAATAACAACAAAGCAAACGTCTGTCTATTTACTCAAAGGGTGCATAAAACATAATAAATGTGAACACGATGGTCATATTTCAAGTGATAAGTGACAAGTACGTTTGTGTGTGTACTTTATTTGTTTATCCTTGGGGGATCCGTAAACCCCGGACCCCTCCCCCAAAGGCCGCCAATCCCTCGTCTACATACATACCTCAGGGACTGTACAGGTGGAGCTAAGGCGACACCCTTCTTGCAGTTGGTTAATACAGGAGGCACATTGCTACTATATTTCGTGAAATTCTTCATTGTTAAGGAATAGATGGACGTACAAGTGTAGATTATCAAGATGCTTTTTAAAAAAAAATTATGTGGGTAATAATATATAATAATAATTATAATAATAATATAAATTATTATTATAATTATTAGTATTAGAAGTAGTAGTAGTATTAGTAGTAGTAAGCAGAAGTAGTAGTAGAAGAAGGAAAATTAGTAGTAGTAGTAGTCATGCAACTATTTAAGAAGGTGGTTGAGATCCGAGGTTACATGTCATTTTTGTAACAATTAGAAATCATTATAACCAGCGAAGCTAGCCCAGTCTGCACACGTTCTCTTCAAGGTAAACGTTAGTACAGTTTAGACATGCCGGCATCGCCAACATATCAGAACCGCTATTCCAGGATCGCTCAGTTGTAGAATGCTGCGTACCACATCATATTACTTTCTCTGATTTAATTTTTTCTTTTAATACAAATTGTACAAAAGTACAGTTCGTGCGGCGTGCCTTTCCAAAGAGTCTGCTGTCCTATTTAAACGACAGTTTGTCATCACACGGTAGGTTATACATAGCGGCCAGTATGTTTTGTACAGTAAGAACCCGGTATAAGCTCTGGAATAACCACCAAACCACGGGAAGCTACTGGCAAACTTTATCACATACCAACGTTAGCGAAGCCTTATACTCGAACTCAAGTCGACAATATTTTATATTTTGAAATTTAGAAGATTTACAAAATAAAAGATTTTTAAGTCGGATATTGAAGTAAATCCACGAAGTATGCATATCACACAGGTAAACGCGGAAGTGAAAGTAATTATCGAAGATCAATGCAGTATATATACAGATTTCTGTACAGTTAGAGTTGAATAGGTATGAAGTTTAAAATATTATGTACTTATATTAATAAGTGGATTTAAATCCAAAACTAGTTCGTTTATTGCATTAAATCGAGCGTAATTAAATTATGTTAATATTTGATTTAATAAATTACCTATTCAGTTAACAGCCTCCTATAAGTTAAATACATTCATTTGAGAGAGAGAGAGGTTTTTTTTATTCATTCCAGTAGCACAAACGGACTGCGAGGATGCATTGTTTAATTGAATTTAATTAATTGGTGGATAGTACAATACACCTCAAAATGACATTATCTTTAACATACAATATACAAAAAAACTGAGTAAGAAAGTAAGTTGCATACGGACTCTAATGCAAATCAGTGAAAATGACAAAAGTAGGTTAGTTTACATAATAACTCCGTAAGGGTGTCATGTTTACCCCGACCCAGAGTAGCCCAGTTTGAAACATGTATAATCAAGGTAATTCTGACGGGTCATTGTTTGATGTCGAACATTGCCGAAGGCTAGCACTAATCCGTTACGTAAGACTGTTGTGGCTAGAATCGAAAAACCGGCCATCGGAGTTGCGAGGCGCCCGATAGCCAGTTATCACCTAGGTGTCGAAATGTTTCCAAGATCAAAAAAAATTGCTTGAAGAAGTGGGAGTGTCCTAACTTCTTTCCCCTGCAAACAGACAGACAGGTTGAACTGGCCGCTAAGACGATTGGACAGGGGCACAGCGCCACCCAATCAGAATCGAGATGGGGGGGGGAGACCTTGATATGGGTAGAATGATATCCCTGCGTTTTCCGGCAAAAGTTAGTTCGCTGAGAGAAATTACCCAGAGAAGAAGTTAGCGTAACTCCGAATAGCCATTCGTTATTGGCGGGAAAATCTTAGAGCGGGAAGGTCTAAGTACAGAAAGCTTCAAAAGGAAGCTTTGAGGGACAGACCAGTTAAAGTTTGGTCCCGTTGTCTCGGATAGAGAGACGGAGGGAAGGAGAAGAAGGTGGAGTTGAAGTCTGGGAACGGAACTGGAGGAGGTGATAATAGAGAGGGAAAGGAGAAGAAAGGAGAAGTTGAAGTCTGGAGCGAAGTTGGAGGAGGAGATAGTAGAGAGAGAAACAGAGACAAAGGAGGAGTTAGAGGAACGGAAAGAAGGAAGAATCAGCGGGAAGGAATAGATGAGTAGATGCAAGGACGGGGGAAAATCGAACTCACACTGTAAATCACGGGATGAATTAGGCTGTCACTTGGTCGAGGGAAAGACTAGTGATTGGAAGTTATCGTTTTAAATTATCACATTTATTAAATTGTTATTGATTGAATTTCATCTTCGTGTTCTCTATAATTTAACCGTCGGCATTGCTGACTGGGGGCTCAGAGCTGTAAATCTACATCATCACTAATTTAATTTTTTAACCTAAAGAGCCAGGGTGGAACTTTCATCATAATTTAATTAAATTATATTGGAAGTACCCCACCCCAATACGTGCGAACGTCACAAAGGGGTAGTTTGTTATTGTGGGGTTTAATGCCATTTTTCATCACAATATAGGCTGTACATGGCGGCTAACATGATTCTTGGAGGCAGAACCCAGTGGGGTCAATAAATATCGACAATACTAAAGATACTACTATGAAGATAAAATCAGAGGTTTGGTAATTCATATTCATATTGAAAGAGATATCAGTCAAAGTAGTTACAGTTTTTTTTAAATATACAATAGTATTTCTATGATTCAAAACATTATAAATCTATTTTGCCAAATTCTTAAAAATTCGGGTATTCTGGTATTCATACGAACCTTGAATGTATAATAGAGAAAAGTGTAAAGTCTCTTTCCCGCACCCTTCCTTATTTTCTGTGCTTTCCCTTTCAGGCACTCCAGATTAATTTCCACATGTTCAACCATAGTCTACGTTTAAATTGTATTGTCCTCTATTGTCCTGTAGTGACATTTGGTTATTTCTACGTGACGTGTCATTAGGTATTGTCCTGGTTACGGATGAATGCGTGCCACATTTGCTTTTTGATGTCGGCGATCTCAACCCATGATCATGATTAGTGCAATTTTGTTGAGTGACATGATCTTTTGTGAAGACCA
The DNA here is from genome assembly GCA_028554795.2 of Sinohyriopsis cumingii. Classification (NCBI taxonomy): domain Eukaryota; kingdom Metazoa; phylum Mollusca; class Bivalvia; order Unionida; family Unionidae; genus Sinohyriopsis; species Sinohyriopsis cumingii. The sequence goes on from CM068833.1 coordinate 47,647,453, forward strand.
GTTTTCAGGTATGATTATTGATAATCTTCTCGTTGAAATTCCTGGAATATTTATATGCTTTCGAGCGACACATGTAATGAATTCCTGGCGGAGATAATCTATTATTTAGATTGATCGGTTGGTTTAGAGTTTGTGTCAGATTGAGAGGAAACAGCCACTCGTTTATCGATAGTCATATTGGCAATATGTTCCAAGCTGGGACATACGGACTATGCGGTTGTATTATGTATTTAATCCAATGGATCCGATACAAACCAAATGCATCCTGACTGACAGGCCCGACGGCCATCCTCATACGGGATGAATTAAGCCAGATGGGCGTCATAATGTTGGGGGAACACTCCCCAATGAGTTTTAAAAATGTGCAAACGTAAGAGAGGGATATCGAGGTAATATCTGCCTTGAAGTCTGTAATTGCGTCATCGTTTTCTGGATCAGGCGACGCTTCTCTTCAAAGTCGGGCGGTTGTACCAGTTCCACATAATCATCTTGGTGTTACCGTGGCTGACACCGCAAACAACGAACATTTGGTGTGGGGTCCCCAGTTTCCCCAACAAGGCTAGCAGTGCAGGTTGACTTAGGACATATATTAAGGACTTCAGCGCTATAATTCCTTGTCTTATTCCGTCTTTCCTTCCCTTTAGCTGCCTTCTGGACTACTGTAGTCCAGGCTTCCTCTCACGACATATTACATTCGCTGTATGGCATCGACGATTTACATTTAATACACACAGTACAGGAACATGGTTGTTTTCCTTTGCTTTGAACGTTTTGCATTTTATGCATTTAGATGATATTATCACTGAAACAACACAAAAAGAGAAAAATAAAACATACATTAATAATTCAGTATATTACTAACTCGCTTATATCACTAACGTTACTAATGGAAAAGGTAAAATATTGACGCGTTTTAGATGCCCTCTAGACTGTAATCTGAGCTTACGCATATCTGCATCTGGTTACATTTTATAACAAGACGACACATAAGAATGGACAAAGTATGAATTAGCAATGTAGCATATCATTAACTGATAGATGGTATATTATGTACTTGCTTATATAAAATACGGATCCCTTTGATTTAACATAGGTGTTAATTCTTTTAGTCCATTGCTACCGTATAAAAAATATGAAGTCCATCCTCTTTGTTTTTTTATCAGGCTTGAAGATTGAATTTATTTTTGCAGCAGGAATTTTTCTCCATTATTCAACAGTTCCTGCCCAGTAATGATATTTACGTTTACGTTTGTAATCATTCAACAAATCTTCCGTTGTAGGTTCTTCAAATTCCATATGTACAACTCTGTTGTTAGGCCATTCGTCAGTGAAGTATGTATGTATGTATGTATGAAAAATAAGTATTGTCGATGATGAAAAGTCTTAAAAATCTATGGCATTGTTTGTCGGATTGACCATTGGTTCATCAGGTAATATTTTACATTTTGGCAATATTAAAAATCCACCTATACTGCCCAGTTTAATGGATTTTGTCAACACTTCATATCTTACTTTTCTGTATATCTGTAGATTACATTATAAAATGTAAATGGTATTTATCAAACAGTAGTTATTTTCTCTGTCGTATATTTTGATCTCGTTAAATTTGTGTAATATTTGAACTTTTGAGATAACTGGAATAAGCAAAGTGTTTATGTTAGGTTGTGCTGCTAGTCATTAATAATTTGTTTTCTTAACGTCTTACGTCCATTATTTATTTATCTAAATGTTTGAAATTATATTTCCATTTTGCAAATGTTATAAACTGGAAAATATAAAATAATATGTGGTAGTCATTCATCGTTTGATCCATAAATTCGGTCAATACACTAAATCTACTGAATTCTATAATAAAGTGTGACGGATGCCGGCTCGTTTCGCTCGCCTTTTTAAGGGTAAGAATAAAATGGTTCAAGTATTTAATGATTCCGGTCGTATTTTATTTAATCTAACTATTGGGTCAGAACCTCAGAGGTACCTGAATAAATAAATAGCCAGGGAATCCACTTCATTGGCTTCGCTCATGACACTAGAGTTGTGTCTGAACTTTGTTTAGAAGGAAAGACACACACACGCACACATACATAGCCAAAATGTTATTTTCATTGTGTTGTCGTTTGTCCTTTTAAGACAAAGTTTGTACTGACCTGTAAACATGGTATTAGTAACTAAATTTTGTTCAGTTGGGGGTGGGGGATTGAGGGTGTTGGTTTTTGAAAAATGAAAATAAGGTAATTCATTACTGTGCTAAATATAGGTTATATTTACTAATATATTAAGCAAACATTACTTTCTAAATGCTGTTGAAATCCTTTTGCACAAATGAATATTGCCTGACATGTAATAAGTGTTCACATAATAGAAAGTTTAAGGAAAAGAAGACATACAATTATTTTAGAATCATAGAAGCAAAACGTTATAGTTAAATTTGCATTGATTTAATATTGTTATACGTTCCAGGAGTTTCTGGTTTAACCCCTGTTTATTTATTCTACGATTCTAATTGTTTTTTCAAGAAAGATCTCAAGGAGGTCAAATTTAATTGGAGGATTGTATCTGAATGTCCTTCTTGCTACTATTATTATTGATATGGTTATTATTATTATCGATATGCCTATTATTATTATTATTATTATTATTTATATGTTTATTATTATTATTGATATGCTTATCATTAGTATTGATATGCCTATTATATTATTATTATTGATATGCTTATTATTATTATTGATATGCTTATTATTATTAATGATATGCTTATTATTATTATTGATATTATTGATATGCTTATTATTATTATTATTATTATTATTATTATTATTATTATTTTATTTTTATTTTACTTATAAACTCACAGTATATTATGTAATGCTCCGAGTCTCCGACAATATTTTGGTCCACTAATATATTTTCAATATGTTTGCTCACAAATGTCTATTTCAAATTTGTGTCATTCTGCAGAACGTTCAAAAACAGAATAGAGGAAGAGATGAAGGAAATTAATACTGTGTTACTATCAGCAAAGACAGGCAAGTGGAATGATGTCTGGTGCATTTTTGGCACTCCAGATGAGCCTAAACGGGCGTACCTGATAAATTCTATTCCAGAGAATCGTCGATGGGGAGTCTTGCACCAGGCTGTCTACTGGAAGGATCCTAATATTCTACAGTATCTACTCAAGTTTCGTGCATGCGATTCTCGGATAAAGGCAAAAGAGTGCACATCGGAAGTTGGTAAGACAAGTGGTATGACTGCGCTTGCTATAGCACAAGCATATGCCTGTAAGGAGGTGGAGAAGTTACTATTAAAGCACGAGTGCAATTTTAACGAAGTGGATGAAGAGATTGACACCTTCCAACCTTGGCATACAGACATTGAACTGAAGGGACTTGGTCTGATACCTATCACTCTTGCTGCATACAAGAACACATTTCATCCCCACAAAATTGACCCACAGAAGTCTATTTTATCGGTACTTGGAGATGTTTTCAACGATTTGAACACCTCAGAAAATAGATGGAAAGAGGTTCGCGAAAAAATGTGCGACTCACTCTACGTTGTCAGTGAAGCATCGGTCGCACAACTCAAGCAATGTACGTCCAGACAGAACTTTTACGAGACAATCATAAAAGTTTACACTGAGGAATCAACATACCTTTATACATATGTGAACACAGCCCTACGAAAACAACAGGAGTCTGACTACAAACCATCAGCAGCGGATCTTGCAATGGGTCCATATGTGGTTATGTACCAGATACTTCTCGTTTTCTGGGAACAGCTGAAGCGAGAAAATGCCAAGACCTACCGAAAAATGTTGCTGACTGCAAAAGATATGGAAAAATACCAGGTAGGGGTCAAATTTACATGGCTATCCTTCGTTTCGTCCTCAGTGGAGGCTAAAAAGGCCATGCCTTTCCCTACATGCGCCGGTGTATCAGGTGAATGCAGCATAACCTTTATTATCGACAACACAACCGGTTCAATGTACCAACCAAGAGATATTGAAAAGTATGCAATGTATAGTGAAAGAGAAAGAGTGTATCCTGCCGGTGCAAAATTCGAGGTAACCAATAGGCGGATCCTAAATGAGAAGACTTACGTGACACTAAAACTTTTGAGCAGCTGAGTATAACGCAGCTTGATCGTGATGGTAAGACATGACCATCTGCGCATGCTCCTACCTGTGCAATATATATATATTTCTTTTTCTTTCCACTGTTATTTGATGATGAGAAGGCCCTGTTAGGACAAAATAATTGTCTCTTTTTAAAGTTAAAACTAAGAGATTAATAATGCTAGTTTTTAAAAACTGCATATATATTTGGTTCTTTTTAGCCAAACAACGGTTTGCACAGTAAACTAACTTAGTTCTATTACTGCCTCCTACATGTGTGATTTTCGGGACCAATATGGCAGCATTGCTTATGTTGCAGCCATATTTGTAACAAGCGAAAAGCTATAAACGACTTGTATTCCTGATATAGGAGCTTTTCTTACTTATTTATTTGCCATTTCATTCAGAATTAATAAACTATGTTCATATTGCTGTGAAAAACACTGACGAGAAAAACTGAGATATTCCGTTATGTACTTAACATGTTTTCGTTCAGTGTTATTGCAATATAACTGAGAGAGAGAGAGAGAGGGAGAGAGTAATTTTGATCAATTGAGGTAAAACTCACATGCTGAGATTATAAACTTTAAAAACGACCCATTTTAGAACGTTCTTATTGGTTGAAAAAATAATTTAAAAAATAAGAAAAATAAAAAAATAAAAATAAAGCATCAAATATAATTGTTTTTTCTAATTTCATCGTGTTTGTTTTTGTAATAATATCATTATATGTTTTTATGTTATAGTGTTGTCTAATGTTGTAAAGCGCTTAGAGCTTCTAAAGATTAGGTGCTATGCAAAGTCCTCATTATTATTGTTTTATTATTATCATTATTATTATTATTATTATTATACTCGGTATCTATGAAAAAATACAAATTTTGTCAGTGATAACAATACAGTATCTAGACCTTTAACAGTACTATGAGTTGAACATCAAGGCAGTATTTTAGGACCTATTTTTTCTGAGTTATGTGAACGATATGGTAAAGAACAAAGACGCTGATTGTAAAGCTTTATGATAGGTACGTGCCAGTGATTTCATGTTTACACATCATTATCCTTGTACATTTCGAAAAGCATGGGAAAAGTGTACAATCCTGCAACAATTGGCTGACGGCTAAACACTCTAGCATTCCATTCATGTGAGAGAGAATTCATCCTTTTTGTCTCGTAGCACAAATTAAAATAAAAAATCTAAAAATTCTAGAAAAAAATGAACTGGTCACATAATTCATTCCGAAGAGTGTATTAAACATGTATGTTTCCATATAAATAGCTTAGATTTGAGCAAAGGCATAGTCTGTGGTATAATTAAAACAGTAAATGCTAGGTTAAGTGTCTCCTTAGTCAATATTTATCATTCAAAGCCAGCAAAAACATTATGCGACATTGTACCTTCGACCACTCCTCTTCTTTATTGTATGTCTTCAAACATGTTCCAAATACCTCAGAATAAAACTGAGATTTATAAATAAGATTGAAACGAGATCAAGCATCAAACACCAAGGTCTTGAAAGAGTGGGATAAAAATATATAGTGTACAATAGAATTAAAAAGTGTTAGATTAAATCATACATTTTGTTACGAGAAATGTCTCTCTTATATGAGCTAAAGATTTGAAAAAATAGGTATCATCACCATTTTGCTACAACGAATGTTAAACTTAATTTTGTTAAACCTGACTAGCAATAATATGGAAAAATACTTGCAATTATACCTTTTTTAATGTCTAAAACGAAAATTTATTTGAAGTGCATGTACACATTATATTTACTATTTTGCCTAGATTTATTTAAAAAATGTATGGTATCAACGCAATTAAAACTTCACTGTTGAATACACGATAAGACACGTGAAATGCCAATGTATTCACATGTCGGACGCGAAGTTTTAACGGGTATGTTAACATCATGGGGGAGAAAAACTGCCAAAATTCTGATCCAGGTAGCGGAGTGAACATACATCAGTTGGATGTCACGGTAACTGTTATTACTTACGTTGATAAATACTTTTTGAAACTCAGGAGATGGTGATGATAAAGGGTGTAAGCATTGGCCTTGGTCCAGAAAAATGACGGTATCATGGATAGCAACTGGCTCGTACTTGAATAGAGTGTCAAAATACATGTCAAATTATACCACGACGAACAATGCCACATCGGAGTACATGCCCTATATAGTTTACACAACGATAACCGATTTAGCCAAGGGTCAGATCTGACGCCTCAAGTTCATAATGCCTCGGTCAATTAGTACTGACTATATCAGTACGATTAGTCCTAAGATTGGTATAGCTCATGTGATGTGATGTGATGTGATTTGGATTTTTAACGTAGCTTTAACAATTGTTCAGTCATATCGCTACGATGTCAGCAGTGTGACAATTTATAGTGATGTCTAGCAGTGGGGTATCATACCGCAGACATGTAGCATGATCTCCCACTCAGTCACATTATCCTGACACCAGTCCGACCAGTCCTAACGCTAACCTCATAATGCTGAACGTCAAGCGAGACAGCTGTTAGTACCATTTTGTAAGTCTTTGGTTTGACTCGGCCGGGGATCGAACCGACGACCTTGCGTATCCAAGGCGGACGCTCTAACAACTATGCCACCGGAGCGGTAGTTTAGCCTATGTAAGGTATATGCAGTGGTTTACAATCATACTACAATGCAATAAACTAAAGTGAAGAAAAAGCTTCTGAGCAATCTTAAGCACGCTATGATGTAATGGGTTTCTTAACGCTGCACCAGCTTTTAAAATATATACTTGTTTTCTCACAAATAACAAAGATTACCAAAAATGTGCCATAGTCAAGCGATAATTCAGTTTAGACTAATCAGAATTAGATATACAGAATATTTATTTATAAATCAATTTTTCATCTGACACCACAATGGCATCCTTCTGATGGATGCTCTGTTGATTACGGCAAAATGGAATTCGAAACGGTTTCCCAACGTTTAGGACTAAACAGGTCTTTGTCTTCGGAAAAACAACTTGCATATACAAAAGAAACACTTAGCACAAAATCCACACACAAAAAATATACAAAACTCAGACGTTCTAGAATCATTAGGGACAATTCACAACCACACAAATACACACAGGTGTGTGTGTATATATATATATATATATATATATATATATATATAAACCTGTCTGTATTTGTGTGGTTGTGTGTATGTAGGCATGTATGTATGTATATATGTGTCTGGCACTGTTTTATCCTATTGTTTGGTGGTCATCAGTGATATCTAGCAGAGAGGGCAAGTTTGTTTTGAGCTGTTTGGTGCTCATTGTGCATATTAATTGATTTTTTTGTGTGTGCAAGGTCTCCAGTAGTGAAGGAAAAATCAAGATAACGTATATCTGTAAATATCGATGCCGCACAACGTGTATAATGTTTTTATTTCCTTGCACCGGTTTATAATTTCTCATGCCTTGACCTCCTAAATTCGGATGTTATCGTTCCTCGAGGGAATATGACCTAAGCGTATCTCTGAGTATAAATAACACATTTCAGTTGTTCAGTAGTATCGCAAAAGAGATTTAAGATTCGGGTAGTGACGATGGGACAACGTCTTATATACCTAACGATTTTACTACTTTTTACTCCGATCGTCACACGCTATGCAACAGCCAAAATAGTTGTAACTCTAACGTGAGAGATGTTTGCATAACACTCATCAGCTAAGTTAAACCTATATAGGTGTTTTTAGTTTTTAGCATTGTCACATAACATTAGCATAAACGCTCACCGACCTCGAGCAAAATATGTCTTCGAAAATGTAAACTCTGCGGCAGAATATGCCAATACAAATGATATAAATCGACTTAAGTGTTGGTCTAGCTGCTCGACGAGGCCTTAAATGTGGTATCGGAGTAAATTTGCATAATCAGTTGTGCCAGCCATGCGGATCTCGTCGCGAGAATTATCGTGCCAACCGGCATGAAGTTACCGAAATATGATTGGAAAAGCATCCGAAAACGTCATCTGTGTTGTGGAAGTGATGCAGAAGATGGCCACTATCGCTTAACCGGCGTGAAGCAGCTGTTTTGTTTTTATTTTGTGTGCCGTTTTGATAACATATGTGCTTGTTACCTGTCTTCGTCTACGTTATTGCGTTCATCATGCATTGAATGTTCAGTTCTTATGTGTTTCTTCATCTCCTTGTTTTGTAAACGAGAATAATTAGACTTTTTCTCAGCCTTCTTGCTCCACTGCTACAACTTCCTTTATTGCTGAACAAACCGCCATCACGTGATACTCGCCAGTACATTGTGCTCTAGACTAAATGAACTCGAACTACATTCATCATTACTTAAATGTAAACAGAAGCGAAACAAGAAACGTTGTTTCAAAGCTGGCTGGCTTCTAACAGGACAATGAATTCCAGTTATGTCCCTTATGCTCTTTCCGGCTCAACAATTTAAAGATTCGACCGTTCATTAAGATAACCTAATTCAAATCCCTATTAAATCGTCAACCTTTGGTGTCAACTTTCCACTAGATACCTCTGCGTACTGCATTATTCAATGCCCAATCAAAAATAGTTAATTTTATCAACAATCAGAATATCGACGTCTTTTAAAACATCAGGCGATGGGCCCAAGTGCGAGGATCTAACACCCACCGGTTACTCCTTGAAGTCGTTTCCCTGCCACTCTCTCAGAGGTGGAATTGGTGGCATCACAAAAAAAATCCATGATCAAACGTTTTAACCACACCAGAACTTTCAATTTCAGTCCAAATTACAATTACATTGGCTCAAAGGTCAGTCCATTTGACTGACTCGACTCCCCTCCTCCTAGTAGAAAACAACAAGCTGACTGAATCTCTCTTTTTGGAGCAAATTCCGAATCTCCTGGAGAATGGAAATTCGATAGGTGGCATCCTGATTATTCTTGGAGATTTCAACTTTCACTTTGACTGTACGGGAAACCCAAACACATCAAATCCCGTAGATTCCATTAATGTTTTCAACCTCAAACAGTCAGTTAACCAACACGCCCATGCACATGGTCCCATTTTAGACTGGATTCTTCATATACCTGATGATAATATACTAAGTTTTCCTCCCTGGTATCGCACGAACTTTCATTATAAACCATTTTGACGTATCAGTCCCTAACCCTTCACCTTATTTGCTACCAAGTGAAAGCTCTGTATGGTAAATAGAACCAAACTAATGCATGACATCCAAGCAAATCTAACAACTTGCAGAACAACTCGATAACTGGCTGAATTCATTGCTCGACAAATATGCCCCAGCCATCAAGTGCAGAGTATCAATTTAAAAGTGTTCTTCATGGTATAGCAGTGTTAGGGACCAGCTTCGCACTGCTAAAAGAGACATCCGTATAGCTGAGAGGCTTTCACTATTCATAAGCAACTCTATGAAGCCGCTAAGAAGCACATCACAAACATAGTCCATGGAGCGAAATCGGCCCATTACAGTACTACGATCATGGAAAGCTTCAGCTGCAAAGAGCTCTTCGAGATTACTAAAAAGCTAATGTTAAGGAACAAATTTACACCACTTCCAAGTACTTTCTCTCTAGTCGACCATCCGGACCTGTTTGCAGATTTCTTCCATGACAAAGTACAAACCATTAGAGATAAGCTTGACAAAATAATTTCAATTGACTCGTCGTCACCATACATTTGGGATACAGAATTTGAGCGGCAAGCAGTAGCAGCATTTGAATCTGGATTTAGTACGTACAGACGCGATGAAGAGTGCACCAAAGTCACGTGAACTTGTTCCAATGCCAACGTCGCTGCTGCTTGAGTGCTTAGATCCAGTATTGCCTTCACTAACTGATGTTATCAATACCTCTCTCTCATCCGGGGAATTCCCATAATTTTTAAAACTACGAATGTAAAGCCACTGCTGAAGAAACCAATATTCGACCATAATGATTTAAAGATTTACCGCCCAGTTTCTAATCTCTCATTCATATAAAAAAAATCTTAGAAAAGGTTGTTCTATTCCAGCTTGTATCTCATCTGAATTCAAACAGTATTTTTAGCCATGTACAATCTGCATGTCGCCCTTCAAACAGTACTGAAACTACTCTTTTGAAAGTAGTTAAAGGCATTCTCTCTGCTTTGGATAGGAGAACGATTACAGTACTCATCGTCCTTGATTTGTCTGCAGCATTTGACACAATAGACCATGATATATTACTTCACCGTCTCCAGCATGTATTTGGCATTCATGATACATCCTTATTGTGTTTAAAGTCCTACTTGGTCAGCAGGACACACATTGTGTCTGCGAACTGAATACACTCCAGCCCAGTTAATCTATGTTGTGGTGTTCCACAGGGGTCTGTTGTTGGACCTGTTCTTCTCATCCTAGACACTCGCCCGCTCTCACTTGTTATAGATCATCATCCAGTATCTTACTAAGTGTACGCTAACGATGAATGATAATAAAACTGAGGTCATTCTGATCATAACAGAAAGACTTTCTCAGTCACATCCTTTACCTCAAACAATAAATATGAGCACCACCAACATTAAATTCACACAGTCAGTACAAGACCAAGTTGTCACTCTGAACAGTACTCTCACGCTGCACCATGTCATGAACATATGAAAAGCTGCGTATCTTGAGCTGAGACGCATCAGCTCCATTCGCATATATCTTTCAGTTGATGCCACTAAAACACTTGTGTGTTCATTAGCACTTTCAATACTGGACTAGTGTAACTAAATTATGTCTATTTCATCTTAATATCTTCCTCTGAAACTTCAAAAAGTACCATGATCAGAGCACACTTCCCCGCTGCTCTGTACCCTACACTGACTATCCATTCGATCCAGAATCAAACACAAAATGTGTTCACTGTGCTACGTTTCACTGACGGTCTCCAGTCCAACATGCGTATCCGACCTCACCCATGTGCACTCATCAGCAAGATACGTGCGCTCTTATTCTGACAACCGTATACTCATTATTCCCACTCCGCAAACGAAGTTATATGGACGACGTTCTTTTGCATACCAGGCCAACAACATAGAATGAATTGCCAACTGAGCTTAGACACAAAAACACAGTGATCCCATTCAGGAGTGCTCTTAACACTCACTTATTTTCGACTGCAAGAACATCCTTAAAGACCAAATAATGTTCCCTACCTTAAACAGTTTCAACGTGTTGCTTATGTTTTTTTTAAAGTTCATGCTGTTTGTTTTTTGTAATAATATCATTAGATGCTTTTTATGTTATAGGTGTTGTCTAATGTTATAAAGCGCTTAGACCTTCTAAGATTAGGCGCTATACAACGTCATTATTGTTATTATTATTATTATTATTATTACTATTATTATTATTATTATTATTATTATTATTATTAAGTCAATCTTATAATAGTCAGTATTCAAACTAGTGCAGTCTCTGATCCTGGTAAACTATAAACTACTTAAAGCATGTATTGACAGATTTTTCTTATATGCCAGTATGCCTACCTTTCATCAGCTGAGTGGTATACAAAAATACCAAACGTTATGCGAAAAGCCAGAATAGTTGATTTATTAAGACTTGCAAATGAATCACAACCAGTTGTCCCGGGTAAACCACAACCGGTTGTAACGGAAACATTAACAGTACAGCAACAGAAAGAATCCTCGCACGGGTGTAATATACAAATGCAAATGCAAAGAGACATAAAAAGCTGACCCAATTACCTTATTAGGACTCGTGGTTGAAGCATGCCTGGCTGTGAGGGTGCTTCATGGACCGGCAGTGCAATTAAATATCAAAATCGCTCCTCACAAGTTAGGCGGGAGGAAATAGTTGTATAATTGAGGATGACCAAAATGCCGACGCATCCGTATCCTTACAGAAGTAGTCGATTATGTTCATTAATGAGCTGAGTTACATAAATGTCAAGACGAATATCTAGATGATCATGTAGATATTCCGAACGCGCACATGCCAAGCAAAGACGCTATTCAAATTTGTCCATGTTTGCGAAGAGTATCTTTTAAAAATTTTAACGGTGAGAACACTGACACTATATATACAAAATGAGAATTTTTTTGCAGGTTGAGTGGCATTTTTTTACGGTGTTGCCGTTGTTGAAGTTATTGTAATTTTTAAATTTAATAATTATATTTAAAGAAAAATTAATAACATTAACATGGTTTTGCTCCGATTTCTCCTAGCTAGCGTTAGAACTGTTCTGGCTTCCCCAAAGCGCATACTGTCACTTATGACAATAGGGGTAAAGGGAGTGAAATCCTGGGGTAATGATATTGTCGATATCTAACCTAAAAGCTCCATTTTAATACTACTTAACGAATCAAGTAACTTTGTACCCTTAGACGTAACACGATACACGTGACTCTGAATGATAACTCTCCTCTCAATGTTTGCAAGTAAGGACAGACTCGTAACTGCAAGCAGTAAAGGACTGTATATTCTTCGGTTGCTGAGCTTTTCGTAAGGTAAGATTGGAATTGTTGTCAATAGCCTTTATTTTAAATATGGTAATACAAATGCATCAGACGTTTCTCGTCATTTTTGCACATATTTTACCAGAAAGATTGAAACTGTGGAACTGAGTGGAGTAAGTAGTTCCAGCCTATCATCATCCGATATAATTATAGAAAATGACTTGGTACATGTGCTTGACCATCTTCACCCTCCCCTCCATACATGATAGAAAAATATATGGAGGTTGTGCTCCACTCTCCCGTCCCCTCTATTTACAACAAAGCAGAATTTTGTGAGATAAATGTTAGCATATTACAACAAAAACAACTATTGAACAATGGATAAATGTACAACATAGACATCGTTATATCTAGATGTAGCGTTCCGGAATGAATTCGTAGCTGTGCCTTAGATCAACCAACCCCTTGAGATCCGCCTTTTTATCGCTATTCTTTGTTTTTGAAATAACACATTTTCTTCCCAATCATCTTCAATAATTGGGCGACATGTGTTCATGCTGGTGATGATTATACCTAATGTCCTGATAGCTACACCTGTCTTTGCTCTCCCGTCTAATAACCACAAGCTATAACATCGCTTCTTCAGAATATGCAACTTCTGGAATGTTTATGTAAACGAAACACAAAATATTACTTCATTGTAATATTACTGTAGCCAATATGCTTACATAAACGATGCAACTAAATGCAAAACACATTCAAATTCTTCCTCAAAATATTTTCCCAACATCGACTCCCATAATCAAGAAATAATCGAGAAAATCTAATAAAAACTATCAACAAAGCCGTAAACATAAATACCAACCAACAAAAGCACCCAATGATATTAAAGAACGTAAAGTTGCATGGGATCTATAAACAGACGCAGAGTTAGATTTGGCCCCATTACCACTGCACAGTTTATTTAGATGGTATCGTAGGAGAATTAAGTTAATTTCCACTGGATTGGTTTCATCACATGAATAATTATTTTGAAATATTAGATGGAACAGTAAGTTCTCTCACGCGGGGTGTATTGCGACATATAGTCGCAATTATCTCTTAAATGTGTATATAAAGAGGCAAGTGAGCAGTCAGATTCATTTCTATGTTCGAGTCCTTTTTATTTCTTGTGTTCTTATTGTAACATCAAGTCTGAAAACGTGTTTGATATTGTATTTATAAATTATCTGAAAGGAATAAAAAAGATTATTGATGGAAATAAAATATACTTATTAGATTATACTACTGTTTTAGTATTGTGAACTATTCAAAGGAGTTCTGAACAACATCATTTGCACAACGTCACGACACCTGACGGACCAATACCTTTCCGGTAATGAAATTTATATAGAACGTTTAATTCTTTTGGACGATAGTAGACTTTTTCAGGAATATTTTGGATTTATTCTTAATACTGTAATTTCTCTCACATTTACAACTTTGAAAATTAACTTATTTGTTAAGTGTTACGTGTTGAGATTGCTTTTTTTTTCTATTACTTAGATTATGATCAAAGAGCCGAAACATGACTGTTAAACTCACCAACCGCGCGTGTGTGTGAGTCTGTGCGTGTGTGTGTGTGTGTGTGTGTGTGTGTGTGTGTGTGTGTTAGAGAGAGAGAGAGAGAGAGAGAGGTAGACGGTGTGAATGTGCGCTTGGTGAGGTATAGTGCATGATGTAAAACTCACCCCCACCCTGGGTTCGTGCATCCTTACGTTATCATATGCCTAATATGGAGCGATGTAGAAATAATGGTACGCGATCAATATATCAAATTAGTGTACAATATTTTATACTATTATTAATGAATTATTCATGGGCTTATTGATGGTTACGGAAACAATTTGTAAAAAGACACCTAAATTATTTATTTAAACATAAGGAAAAGCTCTCTTACGCTAACACACACAGCATTTAAGGAATCTATATTACTATCTCAAAGTCCAGTCACATAGACAAATACATAGCAATTGGGGGCATACATTTTATGCGCCAATATTAAAATTAGCGAAGAGGAAAAATCATGTTTTGAAGTTAAATAATGCCATCTATATACACACAAGACAAGCAGTCTTGAAAAAGATTTTTCCAATAGACAATTGTCGAGATTTTGTATTCATAAAAGATTCCAAGTTCAGCTGTCCAGGTTTTTTTAAATATAAATTTGAAGACCAGTGCTAAAGATAACTTATTTTATTTAATACAGCTCTTTTGGAAGGTCAGTGGCGCAGGTCTGTGTTGTATTTAGCAACTATTTTGAGGACTAGTGGCTACGGGGTTCCATACAAATTAGGATGATAAGAAATGGGTTGACTTATCGCAAACTGTTTAGAGTGGATAACAATTGGTTCACACATTTAAAACGGAGTAAGACATAAAAAGTTGCCCATGACCCTGGTTTTATAAATTACTCAGGTTTGATATTTCCATGCAAGCTGCATTAAGTGCCGCGAAGCTGGAAAGGTTAACATTTACATACAGGCTGTGTTACATGCCGTAAAGCGGCAAAGGTTGACATTTACATAGATTAGATTCCACTTGGCAGCATTGTTTCTCATTTCAAAACAATCTGCATTTAGTAAAGCGTAGCAGTAAGTTTTGACTTGTAGGGGCAACAGTTCAGAGATAAAGGAACACTTGAAAAACAATGTAAGGTGAATAGAAAGTAAACATTATCCAGCAATGTAATACACTACAACACAGAAATATGGGAAAAGAGATAACATTTAAAATAAGCTGATTCAAACAAAATGGAAAGGGAGGAGGAAACACACACACGAAATACTAACGACAAGCGAATAGTAATACAAACCGAAGAAAACCGCAATTAGAGTAATTATGCACTGGCGTTGACTAATCAGAACAAATAACTCTATATATGAGATGATACGAATGCAAATACAATGAATCTGAAAGCATCGATTATACAAATGATAAGAATATTATTTGAATGAGCTTCGATTATTTAATATAAAATAGCAAAGAGGCAATATTAGTATGGACCTAAATTTTTTAATATATTATTAGCAAACGCATCCATATTTTGCAATGTGATCTAAAACGAAATAATTTTCATTAATACAAGTTATTTTACATTTGTATCATTCATTTGACATGATCAATTTCTACTGTAATTTTTTTCCACTGATGGCCTGGGTCTTTGATATATTTGAATATGTTATATCATAAACATTCATTACAAGACAAATACGTTTCATCCAGTTATCGTCTGGGGTTCAAATGAAGCAACACAAATAAAAGGAAAAAGATCATTAGCTCATATTTACCCTTAGAGTAACTTTGATCTTCAGACAAGACAATCGGCTATTCATGACGGATGCACCAGTAGCCACACATGGGATGCAGGTAAGGGACTTCAAATTGGAATAGTCACTGTTAGTTATAAATTTGAATTAGAATGAATTGTCATTTGCATGCAGACGTTTTCAGAGAATAACATACTTTTGGAGAAAGAAAAAAAAAACAACAAGCACAGAAAGACCTCCTTCCATATGTTTCATGCATAATACGGTTTAAATGGAACAGACTTATTGGTTAAAGCTCCATCTATATTTCATAAATGGTCAAAATGTGTTATCAAATGCATGGATTCATGTTATTGACTTAATTTTTGTCACCTTGATCGAGTGGTGTTGTATAATAGGTGAATTTAATATGCCGCATAGCACAAACACATGCATACCGACATACCTACCTACATATCTACCTACCTACCTACATACATACATACATACATACGTACGTACGTACGTACCTATGCGTGTGTGTGTGCGTGCTTGAATTATAGGCCGGTGACATTTTCATTTGTGATGAGTCCATTTTGAAACAATTAATTAGAATAACTTAAGTGGGAAAACTTACAATTCATACTATAACATCAAGGGTTTAGGAAGTTTGATTCGTAAATCCAACCCTTTTTTACAGTTAGTCAACATATATTGAAGTGCCTAAATTAGGCCAAATTGATACGGTTGTGACGGGTGGAGTCAAGTGCCCAAATTAGGCCAAAGTGGAACAGTTGTGATGGGTTGAGTCAAGTGCCCAAATTACGACAAAAGTGATACAGTTGTGACAGGTTAGTCAAGTGCCAAATTAGGCCAAAGTGATACACTTGTGATAGGTTGAGTCAAGTGCCCAAATTAGGCCAAAGTGATACACTTGTGATAGGTTGAGTCAAGTGCCCAAATTAGGCCAAAGTGATACAGTTGTGATAGGTTGAGTCAAGTGTCCAAATTAGGCCAAAGTGATACAGTTGTGATAGGTTGAGTCATGTGCCCAAATTAGGCCAAATTGATACGGTTGTGATAGCTTGAGTCAAGTGACCAAATTAGGACAAAGCGATACAGTTGTGATAGACTGAGTCAAGTGCCCAAATTAGGCCCAAATGAAACAGTATTGATAAGTTGAGTGAAGTGCCCAAAGTAGGCCAAAGTGACACAGTTGTGATAGGTTGAGTCAAGTGCCCACATTAGGCCAAAGTGATTCAGTTCTGATAGGTTGAGTCAAGTGTCCAAATTAGGCCAAAGTGATACAGTTGTGGTGTGGTTTTATTACTCTTGTCCAGATATATGTGCTTCCCAAACACATTTGTGAAGAAAAGATTGAAAATTCTTGTGGTGGCCTGAAAGTTTAATCAAACCATGCATATAACCTTACTAAAAACTTTGCAAACTTTTATACTTATATGTTGAACGGATTTTGTGTGATTAAGGTAGGGGCATACACGCATATAAACTAGCTGGATTGAAGTTTGTGTTGGCACCGATACATGTGACATGTATTCTTCTATTCTTAAGTTCTAAGTCAGATTAAATATTATGTGCAAAAAGATGAAATAAGATGACCAGATTGTTGATTTTAACTTTCTATTACATAATATACTAACTCATCTTATAAAAGGTATTGTGTTACATTTGTTTTGGAGGTGCCCAAGAAAGAAATAAAGATGTACATCTGGTACAACTTTAATCTTTCCCCGTGGTATACTGCCAAATACTTTAAAACCCAATGTCATAAACTTTACTAACCACATTCTCTATTCATTCGATTCAAAATGTAACAGGTAGCTTTTCAGACTATCCTGTCATAATTAGTTTCTGTGTCACGGTGACTTTATTGTACATCAATCAATGTTTCTGTGAACTCCAGCACCAACATCCCGATGGCGACTAATCTCAGATATATTTATCAGTTGGTAAAATAAGAGTATTTATAGAGTGATTAAAAAGATCTATTTTTTGTGGTACTTGCTACCAGTATTCATACATTGCCTGGAAATTCAAGAAAAGAAGAATGTATATTAATCGTTTCTCTTTCAACCGTGACAATAAAATGCTGATTACTGCTCGATGTCAAATGATCAGTGCACTGGAATGTGCTATTGAATGCCTTATTTCATGTAACTTTCAATCTCAGGCTCTACACATCGAATCAAAGTAAACAGGGAATGACAGTATATCAAGAAAATATTCTTGTCTGTCAACACTGTCCATAATTTAGTAAGTAGCAGAGACAAAGACTATAGCCATTAAAAACTCCTTTAAGTCTCAATTCATCCCTCAAATGTAGTCGCACATTTAAATACCGAAGTGCTTAATTAAATTTGCTCATGGTAATTACACACATGAAAATATATCCTGATTAGGCATAAGCTTTAACAATGAAATACAATAATTTATGTTTTGTAAATTTGCAATGCACAAGAAAAGTGTTATTGGGATACGCGATCACATTTTATGCTTTTTTTGTTAACTAAAAAACGCAGTTGTTTGCATTTTTGTGAACAGGGACCATTTGATACTTAAGTACAAATATTAAACCAGAGTTTAGGAACTTGAAAATTCTGAGATTTAAGCTACACACGTAATTTGGACGAAGTCGAATAAAATCTGAGACAGTTATTGTGACGATGCTATACATTGCTCGCAAACAAATTCAGACGATTACATGTGCATATACTTGTTTGAAATCCAGCAAGGGAGCTATTATGTGGAAACAAAAATGTGGGATGGATGAATGTAATGAAAGAGGCTAAGATTGTATTTAGTGTCCACCCCTCCCATTTTATGTCAATAAAGGAACAAAGAGTACTGACATACAAGGAAGAGTAAGCATGTCAAGAATTTTATCACGACAGCAAGTGTCATTACGGTGCAGATAAGCAAGAAAAAGTTTTCATAGGGCAAAATATATAATTGTACTGATGTGCAATGCAAATTATGATATCTGCACTTTAAGTGTTTGTGTAGATATTATGATACAGGCTCCAAACGATATGTTCCTTAAATGCAAATATAATATTGGACATTCTAAAGATGTTATGAAAAGACACCCATTAAACATTTAAATCTGTTATTCCCAATTGAATATGTTTTATTTCCTTTTTGATAGCCAACATTTACCCTTTATAGTTAATCCAGTGCATAAACAAACTTAATGTTCCGCTATTTATTCTTATGAACATGCACATCTTTGATTTTATTATGAACACAATTGAACTACAACACTCATCATAAGCAGATTATATCATGATAAATGACGTTTAAACAGACAACCTTTTTTTCGCCCTTACCTTTCATTTCATTTATCATCCTGAGGTAACATCAGCTATTATGATATTTTTGGATTATGAACTTTAAAGTCATTAATGCAAAGCTCAGTAACCTCTAGGTTTGAGGTAATGGGCATGCAACATTTTTTTACTGGCCGCGTAGACACGTTTTACAACAAGGTACTTTTTAATGATGGTCTACAGCACACCTATTAAAAATTAAAATGCATGGAAAAACATAACATCATGTCAGAGAAAAATATAAACACCTTTTATTGTACTCAACTTTAATAATAATACATAACTATTTTAAGTTTCGTTGTCACTCTTACGAGCAGCATATATGGATGAAAATAAACCTAAAAATGCATGTAGATAATAAGTAGAAAACAAACAATTAGTTATAAAAATAATAAATATAGATTTCATTACAATATAAAAAATTCTATGTAAAAAGTATGATACTTGCTCTATAAATTCACTTAATTTAGAAACATTTGCAAAATTATGAAAAGCATCCGTCACTTCGGTAATATATGTTGGAAATATTCACGGAGAACTGTATAAAAATATTTATCTTATTAATTATCTGACATACTCTCGTAGCATTGCATACTCTCGTATCTTGACATACTCTCGTAGCCCGAAACACAGAAACGTGCGCTCATGGTAGCATTGAAAGAAAATCAAGACCAAAATAAAAACAATATCTTAATCATGTGTTTATCCTTCATTGCAAAAGCGTTCTTTTAACATTTCGAAATGGTGTTATGTCGCCTTTTACGAAGTTGTTTAAAAGGCCAACATGTCTTGTTTATTTTTTTTTATATCGTTTCTCACACTGGGAGAGAGCCATGAACATGAATACTTGCGCATCACTTCTGTTCTTGTTCTTTTCTTGCAAGGACACGAGGAGTTTGACATTTGAGCTTAGTGATTCTAAGTTAAAATTATGGAATAACAGATACACAAATTCAGCCAACGTTTTACACCTTTATGACATCTGTAGCTGTATGATAATTAAAATGAAGTATGTGTGTGGTCTATATTTAGAGAATCAGAATTTACCGCTAAGATGAAACTATGAAATATAATAATCAGTAAAACGTTATTATCAATCAAAAGAAGTAAAAATGAAAAATTAAGGAATATAGAAATTTTCTAAATTTTCAATTCACCGACATATATTTCAATAAGAAGCAGAAGGCTGTATCTGTAAGGACTTCGTTTTCGAGGTCGTTTTCAACGACATAAATCATTATCAGTTATTAAACGGGACAATATATCATTCACAACAATATTAGGACTAATTATCAACGTTCAAGATTTGTGCTAGTAATTAATGATGAGATATACAATTATAAAAATCATATTAGTCACGGAGAAAATGAAAAAATGAGCGAGAGGGAGGAAATTTCTAATAAATAGGATTCCATGTTATTTGTTCAGCCAGTTTTAAAGCATGTATCTTGATACTTCTTTTATAATACCAGAGCTTATGACTCAAATTATTATGACTCTATGGTCTTAAACTAAGTAGTATAAAAGAGTTAAAACCACCAAGTTTTGTAAACTCAACAAAACATTTGTTACCTTAGAGTACAAAATAAACACACACTCCCGTAAAAACAACAAAAAGTTACTAATTTTCGAGTGAAATTACAGCTAGCCCTAAAAGTTCTAACACGTCCTAATGAACAATGCTCTGTATAATCTTAAGTGGCATTTCAAATAAAATCCAACGCCGAAGGTGTTGATGTGCCTGACGTGGCCAGAAGTCTTTATTGTACAAATGTACCAATGACTTGAATCGTGATGATGTGTCACAGTATTTTGTTGAACCACACTATAATTCCCAATGAACGTCTCCGTACAATAATGTTGTACTGTGCTTCGTATCTCCAGAAAAGAATAATTTGAATTAAATAATTTCAGCCCAAATCAAACACTGAACACAACAAAGAATACGCTATACGAGGGCCAAAATTCTAGATTAATTTAATTTGTTACACTCACAGATAAATGTTAACTTTGTTTGTAGTTGTTTACATATTAAAAAGTAAATGATCCTTGTATTACGTGTTTGGGATCAAATAAACAGCAACACAAGAAAGAGTGAAAACAACAAGCTTTGAAAAATATAATTTATTTCCCTGGAAAATTCTGTAAAAAATAAAAATATGAACTTACGGTTTTATAGAGTCAAATCCAAAATAATCCAAGAATAATCCACGAATAAAATTTTATAAGTCCTAACAAAAAAAATGGTTTAATGATTTCAAGTTTGAGTACCGACGAAGAATCCAAGATGGAAAACGATGACGTATAATGCAATCTGCAGCGTTGAAGGCTGCAGTTCCTTTTAGAAACAAGAGTTATCGCTCCGGTTTTGGAAATCCAATAAATGTTTATAAGATTTGTCTTTCTTCAGGAATTTATATGACACACGTATTTTCCAGGAACAAAGAATTAATCCATTTGAATCCAAATAATTTGAAATAACTCTAAACAGCACAACGTACATCTTCCAACGTAAAGAAAAAGCCCAACTACTACTGAGAATATCTCTCCAAAACAAAGATTATTTCGTATTCTAAAACACAAAAGATGGTCACGTGATCATGTTCCAGAACTTCGTCGAAATTATGTACTTGTTAAAGATTAGGCACACCCAGTGTGACCCTGACGAAATCCAATCATTTTACCCCAAGAAACAAATTTAGAAAAAATTGTTTACATCTTAAACACGTATCCCCATCATGACCTCTAAACAACCAATCATTTTAAAATATAAATATAGCTTATTTACGTGGATCTACTAATTTGAAATCATGGTCAGGATCTAGAATAACACATGGTGTTTACAAAACGAATAGTCAAGGTCAAACTATTCTCTTAAAAAAGGTATCATCTCTAGTGAATAAATTTACATTACAATATCACGTAATTAAAAAAATAAAACTAGCAAACAAACAATTTAATTGAAATAAATATATATCAGATCAAGTATAATTGAGTCAAATATACATAACACTTGTGAGGTAGACAATGAACTTGATTTCGGAAAGGTCTGCTACTAGATACAGTTTTACTAAACCCAGATCATATAATGAATTATAAAACCTACCAATAATGTTAATTACATATACATAACAATATTTATTTCACATATGTACGAACTACAATCAAGTACACTCCAGGCTGATTATCAAAATCAATGTGCAAATGATATGCCTTCTATTACATTTAGCCAGTCTCATATATCTAGTGCACATGTACTTAGGCTATCAGACCACAGCAAGTTTACCCCACCCCCATTACCACAATATGAATAATCTTTCGAGATGTGGCTACCATGTACACACAAATACGTAGAATAAGATCAGATTATAATGAGGGACGTCTGTCAGTTGTCTTTGAAAAGTATACTTTTAGATGTAGCTGGAAGAGAATAGGTCCCTTTAATTATACTTGTTTTAATGATAAGATATTTTTTATCGCGGTATTTGTATTCTAACAATACAAGAATTATCATCATAACAGATGCGCCGGAACAATAACAACAACACAACAACAACAAAAACAACAGCATCAATACTACTACTACTACTACTACTACTACTAATAATAATATAATTGCACTTGTTGTAAATTTCAATATCACTGTATGTTTACATATACATGGTACAAAACAATAGAAGAATGCATTTACAAATACCCTTATCAATATCTATAATTTAAAATGAATTTCTTTTGTATGATGCAGATATCCGTAAATCATACTAGAGACAGGGATATAAATCGAGAATTCTGTTCTTTAGGACACGTAAGAGCAATGCCATTCCAACATAAAAAATACACGATAGAATAAATTTTATTAAATGATAGTAGTCTAGAACCCCTCCCCCCCAAAAAAACCTCTAACTTTTGACAAGTTATTTTAAAGACGTACAAGGTCATTTGAACAAATTTAAACACAACATTCACACTGTGACTGATCAATTTGGCCATCCCTTTTAAAGGAAATTCTATAATATAGGCAATGAGCTTCTTCACTGATTGACATCAAGCACGTTGAAAGTAACGAGTACTGGTTGTACATAGACAAAGCAAACCTTAATTGCAAGGTACATACTTGAATAAAGTGCCGCATTCAATATTAGGAAGAAGTAACTGACCTATGCCCTCCCATTACATCTGTGTTTGTAAGACATATATGCTCCCAGTGCAGATGATATAGTAGCGGTTTAGAAAGCTATTTAAATTACTAAAAAATTTGAACAAGAGTCCCGTGAACATAAAATTGTACGCCGACCGTATTTTATTTACCTATCGATACACCCTAATAAGGCATGGTTTACCCTCTCAATTGCTGACCAGAGGGTTTCACTGGCGTCAACCTTTGGTGAGGGCATGTGATCTTGACGACATCCACACCGTTTTGCCATGGACCTTCCTCTTGAAGAAAGTTATTATGCAAAACCAATCTTTACCTGACCTGAAGACATCAATATGACCTACTTCAATATCTTTAATTTTATACAGGAAATAATCTGCATTTTAAGCAAACAAGACACGCCCTTACTTCTAACTTTTTTTTTGGGGGGGGGGGCACCAGACAGATCCCCCCCATTCATAGCCAAAGCTTAAAAGGGTTTATATGTATTTGTCACCCCCGTAGGTGTGTTGTTTGTATTATTATAGGAAAATTTTGATTAAACAAATTATAAATTTTGAGTAGGGTATTTCTAAGTTCCCTAATGTATCTATAGGGTTGTTCATCCAAGAGTGATTTCTATTATCCTCTCGGAATTCCTTCCCTAGTATTTTTTTCGACCTTGCTAGGGTCGCCTACATCCCGTGTTTGTTATGTGTGTATGCTATATGTTTGTGATTGCTATATTGTGTGTTCGTGTAGGGACAGCAGCTATATGAAATTCAATTTTCCCCAGTTATCTCCTATTCTCCCTTGTTTCTATAACCGGGAGTACTGGATTAATTTCGAATTTTGTCGACGAGTGTTATAATTTATTTATTTGAAACCCTAGTGGTTTATGTGTATGCATTTATCACTCTCTCAGATAGAGAAGGATGAGGTATGCTCGAGGTGGGGTCTCTACTTCTTTATTTTTGTATGTCTCCCATCTCGAGCATTTCACTCCTTTAATTTATATTTTGCCAAAGAGTCTTAAGTTTTCTGCTTGAAGTGCCTTCCCTTTCGGGGTAGTTGCACAGTACAGAAACTGTACTAATTGTTAGTAAAAAGATAGTTTTGACAAAAAAAAAAAAAAAAAAAAAATAAAGACCTATAAAGTGGGTTGGGGGTTAAAGTTGGTAGATAAAGTCTCAAGATGTTGCGCTGTTTTATATTTTATATTTATATTATATGTCCATATCATAATGGTTCGTTTTCCAGACTCTTCCATGGGCCTGTTCACTTCGCGTAGCGCCATGCGACATAGCCCCATGACGTCCTTATCCGTACTTTCCCTCATGATAGGCTTTATTACTTTTTGTCTATAACTATTACTTGTCCACACAATTTCATTGTTGTAACTATGTATTCAGTTTTGTATGTTGTGTTTTATTAAAGTTTCCGTCAAGATATAATATATTTTGTGGTCTGTATGTATCGTTTTTCTGTATTTCTGCCATTACTTTTTCCTTATTTTCTTTTGTTTTTGTGCACTGTATTATTGTATGTGTTTTCGTATAGGGACTTTTTTTGCACAGCAGACATTTTGGCGGTACTCTGACCATATGCCGTCTCGCTGCTGCCTCTCCCGTCAACCATGCATCATGCATGTATTTGAAGCAGAGGCTTTGTATTTTTAGGGAGCCTAGTTTGGACCAGTGCCCTCATGCTCTTTCCCAATTTACATACATTTTTTCTTTTTCTATTTTGCATGGCATTTTACTTGTTATTTCCTCCCTTACACACCCATTTATAAGTTTTTCTTCAATTTCCCATAATCCTTTGTTATACCTATTTTTAAATAATAAATCTTTAATGCTTCTAAACTTCCTAGGGCTCTCAAGCAATTTGGTTAAATTATTGTTTTTATATATTTCCCTCCTATTTCTTAAAGTAAAACCAAACCAGTATATATAAAACCTCCCATGGTAGTTTGGGGTCTGCACCTATTTTTTTAAATCTATTAAGAATATTAGTAATCTTTAAAAGTATCGGGGTGGGTATCCCTATCCCCCCTTTCGTTAGCTCTATACAAGGTTTCTTTATTGATATAATGCATTTTAAATCCCCAAATATATTTTATAATTTGATTATCTACATTATTTAGAGTTTGGTTACTTATGTCAACAGACTATAATGTAATTTATATTAGTATACATATACGTTTTTGCCACTTGGGCATGTTCCATTATACATAATGGTGTTAATGCCCAGATATCAACATTTTTTTCTTATTTCATTTTATGTTTTTACAGTTTTCTTTCCTTCATTTAGGCCAAAATATACACCTAGTGTTTTAACCGTTTTTTTCTTCAGAAAGTGTGCTGGTACACCTGAGTGTTTACCTCGCCAGTTTCCTATTTCCAGAATTTCTGTTTTTTCCTGATTTGTTTGTGATCCTGAAGCTTTTCCAAATTTTTCAAATTCCTTTGTTAAATGTTTAAAGGAATTAGGATCTTCTATAAAGTTTGTGCAATCGTCTGCATGCTGCATCATTTTTACTTCATCTTTTATATTTGGAACCTTTATACCAACTATTTCTTTATTCAGTTTTATGCTAATAGCTAGCATTTCAAATGCTATTACGTATAATAGCATAAATAGTGGGCATCCCTGCCTCACTGATCTTTGTATTTCAAATTTATCTGTCATCGCTCCGTTGACCTGCACTGTTGAGTTTATGTTGTTGTACAGTATTTTTGTCAATTTTCGGCAGTTTTCTCCGAAACCAAATTTTTTAAAAACCTTTTGTATATAGTTATGTTCTAATCTATCAAAAGCTTTTTCTTGATCAAAGAGTACCATGGCAGCTCTTTTTCCACTTTTTTCTATATAATCTATAATAGACTTTATACTGAGTATATTATTTTGTATGTCTCTTTTTTTGGCCCGCATGTATGGTTTATGCTAATCATTTTGTCCATTTCTTTTTTAATTCTATTAGCTAAAATTTTACGTAGTATTTTATAATCCATATTGAGGAGGGAGATGGGTCTCCAGTCTTTGAGTTCTTCTCTTTTCTCTTTCCCTTTGTATATTAAAATGATTATCCCCTCCCTCATGCGTTCTGACATTTCATTATTTCTTAGTAATATATTATTGTATAACCATTCAAGGATGGGCGACAACTCCCCACATAATTTCATATAGAAATCTGCGGAGAGTCCATCTCCACATGGTGCTTTCCCTTTATTGGATGTTTGAATGATTTCTATTATTTCCTCTTGCGAGATGAAATCATCACATAAGTTTTTATTTTCTAATGATATCATCTCGCATGGGATGTTACACAAGTATTCATCAATATTTTTATCTGAAATATGTTGTGTTTTATATAGTGTTGAGTAGAAGTCTTTGATGTAATTCATGATTTCTATTTTATCTGTAATTACTTTATCATTTGTTTTTAAACTATCTAGTACTTTCTCTCCCCCCTTCTTAGCCCTTCCCTTTTGTATAGCCCCTCAGCCTTTTTATATATATTTGAGAATTTTCCTGCCCGAATTTCTTTTCCCCTCATTTCTTCTTTTACTATTGCCTCCAATCTCTTTTTTAGTTTTAGTTCAAAATCTGTTCTGTTTTCCTCTTGTAGTTGGAATTTTATAGCTTCTTTTTCCATTTTTAATTTTGTGCTTCTTATTCGTGAGTGATTAATTGCTATTTCTTTAAAACTTTTGTTTTTAAAACTTCACACTCTTTAATAATGTCCATGTTTCCTTTTTCTTAAATTCCTTTATTTCCTTTTAATCTCATTTATAAAGTTTTCATCCTTTAAAAGTGCATTATTTATCATCCATTTTCCTGTTCCCCATTTTTTAAAATTTTTGAAAACCATTTTCATATAAATTAATTTATGGTCTGATATTTTTAGGTCTGTTATTCCTTCTTTTCTATATGTTTTGTAATCATAGTTGGTACAAAGAAATGTATCCAATCTTCTCCCCTTATTAAATAAACAAAAGTATATTCCTTCCTAAGCATATTCAATCTTCTGTATATGTCTACAAATTTATGTTTTGATATGAAGTTTTCCATTTCTGGTTTGATTCTTAAGTCGTTCGCTGTCAATTCACCCTCCCTGTCTATGTTTTCGCCTAACCAGTTAAAATCCCCCCACCCCATAACATCTTGTATAGTATACCTTTCCATACATTTTGTAAGTTTTTCTAAGAACACTTTTTTATGCTCTCTATTTGCCGGGATGTACAGATTTATAAAATGGGTTTTTCTATAGTTATATGTAGTAATCTCCCTTTAAAAAACTTTGCTTCATCAATTTTTTCCCATTTAATACCTCTTTTATTTTTTATTAGAGTGGCCCCCCATTTAATATCATTTCCTTTGTAGTTATTTGTCAAAATTATTCAATCTAAGTGGTTTTCACATAAAACCTTTATTTCATCACTAAAACCATTGTGAGTTTCTTGAAAAAATAGTATGTCGTACATTATATCTTTAGGAAATTTTAAAATTTTATCCTTGTTTATCCCATTTACATTAACAGATAGAATCTGAAAGTTCATTCCTTCCATTTCTATCTCTTCCCAGGTTGTCGCACTATATGATTATACTTTTCTATCTACTGTTCTCTTTATTTCGTTTTATATTTGATATACTTTTATTTAGATTATATGGCGGCACTGGTTTCTCCCCCACCCCCTTCAGAAATGTTGGGCTTAGTGTTATTTTCTGATAGTTGTGTGTAATCTGTTTCCTGCATAGTACTGCTTGTTTCGATTGTTGTTTCCATTTCTCAAGTAACTCTTGTATCTTCGGTGTTTTCATCCGTTCCTGTCTCAGTCCCTGTCTCATCTTCCTCATCCTCTGTCTCCTTTTCTATTATTTCACTTTCCATGTCCGTTTCTGTTTCACTTCCCTCTATTTCTTCTATTTCTTTTTTTTTCTTCTTATGTTGACTACTCTTTTTCTTTATTTCTTCCATCTCATTATTGCTCTTAGTCGGTGTACTCGTTTCGTGCGACGATTCCGAGTCTGCCTTCCTCGTTTTCCTATTTCTTCTTAGGAGTGGGGTCGAAGTCAACGGTGTAAAGTCCGTGACGTCACTTCCCGTTCTTTCAACTTCTTGTCTTGATTCGTCTTCTAATCCTTCAAATCTTTTTTTTAGTGGTATTTGCCTTTCTCTCGCCGGCGTGGTTAACTTCCCTGATTTATTGGGGCTTAGAATTTGCACCCATTCAGGGGTTTTCTGTTCATCCGTTATCCTTGTGATGTCTATCTCCGTGAGTGCTTGAGTTTCATCTGTTTCTTTATCTTCTGCTTGTTTTCCTTCTCTAATATCCTTTTTTAGATTTAGGATTTGTTCCTCATGCGTCTGTTGTTGTTGTTATTGTTGATGTTGTGATTCCATCCTCTATGGACCTGCTTTGCTGGCATAAGTTGTTTTTGTTGCCCCGTTTGTTGTCCCTGTCTGTGGGCAGTCTCTTGGACCGTGGCCAGTTTGCAAGCACATTGGGCAAGCTCTATCCTTTTCCGATCCTTTATACCAACTCTGTAGACGGAAGCCCATCACGTAAAAAAATATGGGGATTTTCTTGGCATCTTCCTTGCTCATGTACATTAATCGTACTGCTGACTTCATTGGGGCAAAACACCATACTGTCACCCACTTGTGTGGTATGATCTTGGCTCGAAACTTCTTTTCTATTTTTGACACAAGTTCTTCATTTCCAACTTCGTAAGGCAATCCCATTATATGAACCTCTGTTGCCCTTGGCTCAATGTCCCTTACAAAGGGTGGTGTTTTGTTTACAGATACCTTTATTCCCTTGATCTGCACCGTATCTGGCTCTATAAGGTGTTCTCTCTGTTTAGGATATTTCACCAGCTTGTTTATTCCTCCGTTTTGCAGAGCATCGACTTTTCCGATGTCTAGTCCAAGAGTATGCAAAGCTATTAAGACTTCACCCTGCCTTGGCATGGACGTTGTATTGCCAAAATCTAAAGTTTGGCATCCTTCTGGATGGTCAGCATATATTCTTGAGCCTACGACTCTTGTGTGGAAGTAGTTGCTAAGCTTAGTGCCCTGCGGCACCAATCTTGCAGCCATTGTGTCTGTGTCTGTGTCCATTGCTTTGGATTAGGTTCTTGAGCGAAACTCAGTACTGCAGGTTCCACACCACTGTTTTGTTTACACTACTTTAAAGGGCACCTATATGAAATTTAAAGGCGGACACTCCACTAATATTTCACAAGTAACCCCTTTACACACTAAATTAGAAGCAGAATTGTTTTCCCCTTGGGGTAGGTGTGTATTTAGTCAGTTAAAGACTAAATACAGGTATATATTTCTCAATCTTGTAGATTGCCTGCTAATCCCAGCCAGGATAAGCGCACACAAAATACAGAATTGGAATGTATGATTAAATAAAAAGGTATTATAGATGTTAGTACAATTACTCTTCTCACCAATAAATACCCTTACTTCTAACGTGCTATTTAAAATCAAATGGTATTCTCTTTCCAGGGACGACCATGATTCTTTCAAAACTGCATTTGCTTGTTTAAAGTTATGTTAATAATTTCTATGACATTATCTAAAATATACATGATTTGAATGGGCTAAGAAACATTGAAATAACTTAATAATATGAAATCTCACCAGGTTTGCTAAGTATGAAGAGAAACAAACTTATTTAAAAGTTAGCTTCATATATCTCTTTTATCATAACTTGTGCAAGTCCAAACAGTGAAACAGACTTTCAAAGTATGAAGTGGGCAGCAGTCTTTTCAATAAACTCTCTAATGTTGATTTCACTCAGATTACAGACAACTGTTAAACATACAATTTAAAAATATTCTCCTGTTTCTGACTATTCTCAATGCTTTTAAATCAAGCTTCTTTATAGGCCCTATCATAAAACAAGCATGTTTTTCCATTAAAAATAAGCTCTTATTTAACTTCACTGAGGCCTTTTCTCCTACTAGACACTTTCTTTTACCAGCAATGCCCGTTTTCTTTGGCAGAGGCATCCACCTCTTGCATCCAAGCACCGAATCCATGTCACGTGCATTTTGGTTCCAGTCGTAACTTAATTATATTGATGCAACCAACAAGCCATGTACACTTTTAAGTATGTATGAAGAGCTGAAATCTCTTTTTCACACATAAGAACACAGCTCGAATTCATCTCTAATTTTACAAGGTTTAAGACATTGAGTTCGTGCTGCATCACTGACGTTGAAGTGTACAACATGATTTTGCTGCCAGTCATATCACTCCGATCAAATTTTAATCGTAGATGACATTAGGTTCCCCTTACTTCTGATCGTTCGAAATTGTCATTCTTAGTCTGCATCTGTATTTATAATAAACGTTATATACCGGAGATCAGTGCTTCAGTAGATTAACGTGTTTTGGCCGGAAAAATGCACTCGTATTTTCCCAAGAGTCGACAGACTATTTGTTATTTTGCAAACCTACAATTTTGTGAACACCTAAGGCTTCTATGCGACAGTTTAGATCATTACCTCATTTAAAATCCTCTTTTTAGCACGCCAAGTCTGACCTCCTGTCTAGGGCTTTCATTGTCAAAGTAAAGAATTAGATTTCCTAAAGGTTACAAAAGAGAAAACAATTGTTAATAAGCGTTGACTGTCAGGCAGGCTGCAATGATGACCTTTCCCAGCTCGTCGTAATGGATTTTCCTTTGTCGTCGGCGAGTTGAATATACTGACTTCGATCTGGGAAGCTTTCATTCTTTAGTAATATCTGACGTTTAGGTAGTTTCACCCACACAAAATTCAGCATAACGTTTGCAAGAAATCTTCGTCCTTTGCTCTTTTGGACGTGTTCCAAAGTGATATCTTCTAGGGAACTGAACCGTTTCGTGAACTCCTCTTTCTCTTCTGCAATCATACACAAAAAGGGATTACACATAGCCTTCTGACTTAGTTCGAGAAGTTAGCGAACAATGCCTGAAATAAATGGTTTTTCTTTGTCTTTGTCGAGTTGGTATTGCTCTTTGGGATGAACGCTTTAATCTTATTAAACAGTTCGACATTGAATTCATCATCACGTTCGTTGACATATCTTTGAACTTAACACTGATGATTAAAAAGGTATTTGTCTTCCTGGACAAACGTGCTATTTATGTTAATTCATTCGCATAAAATGACAAGAGGAGCACAGTCTCAAGCACTGTCCGGTCGTTTTAATTGTTTCATGCGATGTTGTAAGTTGCAGGTTATACTGACAAATGTTCTCTTGAAAGTAGAACAAAGACGTCTTCCTTTTCCAATTTGCATACGACAGATCCGTTTTGAAATTACCCTGCATATTTGTAATAAAGATCCTAAAGATATTTGATTAAAATGATACAAGTAACATAACTATGCTATTTATTTTAATCGACAGAGTCTTATGCAAGAAATCAATACTCGACATGAACAGGGCTACACTGTTTTGATTTATAAGACATTCTTTACGTTTCGACACTGCAGTGCAATTACTCCAAATTTCAGCATGCATCAAAATGATTATTTATATGTGTTTAGAAGTATTATATTATTATTACCATTCAATGAAAATACTAATATCATTTTGCACTGTCATTTTGTCTAATACCTAAATCATATTGAATACATGAATACAAATTGAAAGTACTCATATTTGTTGTCCAGTGTTATAAATCAATCATAATAAATACATGAATACAAATTGGAATGACTGCTTTCTTTTTTTCAGCGTATAATAACTATTTCTGAGAAAACTCAATATTCATATTGGATTTCAATTTTATTTTACTTGAAACAACTTTTTGGTTTTTGTTTTCGCAGAATCAAAAATAATGAAACAATTTGTGATCTGTAATGTTTATGCCAAGGACAAAAAGACAAACACGTCATTATGAATAACTATATTTGGTACCATATTGAATTGTCATGCAATCTATTGAATTTTTGTACGGCTATATGTTCTATTGGCTTCAGATCTTATAGAAGTAATTGCAATAATCGGAGCATTTATTTTGCATATGCAACTGAATGATCACAAACTTTTTAATGATTCCGTTTTTCAAATACGTTCACATCATGCTCAAGTAAAAAAGATCGAAAGCAATTGTAAAATAGTGAAGACGAAGACTTAACTCATTCAATGCACTTGCTAGGTCATGGCGGTCTTTTGAAACTATTTGTATTGGAGGAAAAAGAATTTTCATTTTTTCGTTTCTATGTTACTTGAAACGTAATGGTGCCTTGTCGTTAAAAATAACGAAGGATTGAAATCATAATTTTGTGAGAGCCCTTAAAGTGAAATATACGGGCAATATTAACAGCATGTCATGTTACATCATAGATCCACCAGTGAAATAGAAGATAAACACTATAATTGATACTCTATTTACAGAAATCTCGTTCCCTAGGCGATACAGGAAACTGATGAGAACATAGAAGCATCAACTAAAGACACGGAAGATCTCATTTTATTAGAAATGCAAAACTTAGTAGGCCAGAGTAACGGGTAAGCTTATTTCCATTATAAACGTTTGTAAAAATGCACACAAACTCACACATATATTATACATATACAGATGTCTAACACATTACCTATATCAAAATAGTAGTTTTAAAAACTGTAATTTTGTTGCTTTTATTCCTTTGTTTGTTTGTATTGGTTCTTTCTCAAAAACGAGTAAGTATTATGCTCTTACAAACATGGTATATGCACGCATGTTGATAATGCATATATAATATCCTTCCATGACAACCCCTATCTCTTAGGGAGCAGTCTATGTTTAATATGAACTAGCGTTTAAACTACGATAGCAGACGTATCATCTCTTTTGAATTTAATATAGTATATTTTTATTATGAACAAATGTCGCAAAATAAATAAACACAGCCAAGATGAAAACATGTAATAAATAAGTAATGAATTTTAATTTTTCACCTCAAGTATTTGACAAATTTGAATCCTATACTATAATTGAAATGCCACGAGATGCTTACATTTTTCATTAATAGGAAACAAGGTTTTACGATTTTCCTGTTAATCAAACGATTGGTCGATCAAAGATACAGATACTTTACAATACATATATTTTATTTATATCACATACATTGCACATACTTCCATTTCCAACGCAGTTAAAGTAGACTACATGCGACTGAATATTGACAGAATGAATGAACTCTGCACAGCCTTGTCCGGTGCATCCATTACGAAATGTATTTCCTAACCATTTGCGAATAATTGCAATCCACTTTGCCAAATGATAGGTTGCTTCGTTTAGTTTTATACTTTTATGTACACTCATATTGATTGCACGAATGTAAAACACACTTATAATTCAATCACTTAAGATGGTTTAAATGAAGAAAGTAAACCACGTCAAACAAAGCATGGATACCTAATGGAACATTGAATGCACTGGCTTTTACATAGCGGCTGGAGTATTTAATCTAAAATAAGCTAAATGTAGAATTGGCAAGAGGTAATATAAACATCTAATTGTATTTATAGTTCATCTAAATCATTATTTTGATATAATTAACATTGTTACTAACCATATAATTGTTTTATCCCTTATTTCAAACTTTCCACTTTCCATTGCACCGTGTAGCTACATGTGGTGGTGGGGTTGGATAGACTTGCCATAAAGGCTGTTTTATTAATTACCCATCCTTATGTTATTTTATCGGTCGATTTGTCTGCTGCCTAACCAAACCACACAATGATAGGGATCGGTTACGTGAGGGTATGTTGAGAGGCATTCTGATATTTCAATATTATATAATGTTTTAGATCCTTATTATACGTTTTATAAAACACGAAGAAATACAACAAATAAACAAAGCTTTACATAGATTACACTATGTGTATTCTTCCTTGCATATACAATATATGTATCATTGGTACTGTGGACATTCTATTAAAACGTTTCGAATGTGTACACCCAGAGGTTACGAAGTTTCAGGTTCTTGTAGGTTACTTAGTTCATGTTCAGTTTTCATGTTCAGTTTTCTTGTTTCTCGCACCCAGCATCCCCGTATTATCTCCCTTATGCATCAGAGATGCTTCAGAGAGAGAGAGAGAGAGAGAGAGGACTCTCGACGTAATTCAGTGGACATTCACGACAGTTTTAAAAAAACATAGAAGCAATTGCCTACTGTTGAAATATAACCTAATGTTGGAACAATATTTATATATGCGTAATAAAATACGCCTTTAGTGGATCACAATCTGATATACCAATAATATAACTAAATCCGAAATCCTACCCGGTTATCTTGTCTCAAAAAGAATTAACTATCTTGAGGTATTAGAAAAAGAAATATTTCTTGTTTGAAAATAAATCGATGGATCACACTCCTCCCAGCCAAATGAACTGCTTTGTTCTTTAACTGACAATTGTGTTTTCTCCAATCATACAACAGTGGTAGAAAACATATGTAAAATATGTTTAATTTATTTCTAATGTTTGACAATAATTGCCATTACAGATTTTAAAAATAATAAAACATGTTTCTCCCTGGCTAGTGAACAAAGAGGCTTGGTTGCGGTGGAGGCATAAAAAATGAAATTAACTAAATTATGTTATATTTGAACATTTCCTGAAAGCTTGAAGCTTGATATTAAAAATGATATGGTTTTGAAGATGTCAAAATTATGTTTCTTACCTGTGTGTTATAGAATCTAAGATTCAGCATTTATTTGTAGGTAATGAAATCAAAATATTTCATCCAATAATTTAATGAAAATGTTACCAGTGCATTTTGGAGAATGTGACAGTTGTCGAAAACATGCATTTTTCTTCTTATTATTATTATCATATTATTATTATTATTATTATTATTATTCCTCTAGTGTTATGATCGCAACAAGAAAAATCTTTGTAGCTTATGGCTTTTGTATGAAAATGTATCAGAGTGATTTCATAGTATTTGTGATAGCCGCATTCTTGGATTACCGTGTGTTCAAAATCTGCAAAATGTTGGCAAAAAAGAAAATTTTACATTCGTCCCTTCAGAAGATATTATTATGATACTGAATTATAACCTATATTATGGTACTGGACAGAAACACTGTTTCACATTCAAATATATTTTTTACAAACCATTAATTTCCTCCTTTGAAGAACACAAATTTAAATGCAGTTTGTGAACATAATTAGACACATTCTTCGGAAACACTGTAGATGACATATAGATCTGATCTAGGTATAATTTTACATAGAATGTTTCGCCAAAATAGTTACACCGATATCAGTGCAAGCTATATTCATTTGGCCTATTCAGACAAAATGGTTTTCGATACGATAGGAGATTCACTGCTACGCCCTGCTACACTGGGTTTACCAATAATAGGCATTTGAACTTAGCATTATTAATAACATAACATCCGTTTCTGGTGAGAGTATGCACTGCAGTCATGCACCCAGTTAAAGGTAAAATGAACGAAAGTATATAACTACACATTCATTCTCCAAGTTTATTTTCTATACTTGAATTCATTACATTGAATGCACATCCAATCTTCCATCATTAATGTACGATATCGTTGTGATTTAAATTTGGTGCAATCATCGACTGAAAATTATAGTACCATCTAGATTTAAAGTATTAATAATCCAGTATTTTGATAATGGTTGAAATTAAAACATTTTTCATATAGTTCCATTCTATTTTTTCTACTGTCTTGGTTTTCTTCCTTCTCTATTATCTTGATCAATACAATATCGTATGTACAGTCACATTTGCCACTCAACATATTTCTTCCTCTGGGATGTGCGTCTTCGACCATTCGAAAATCATGATTTTCTACGGTAACATCTACAGTTGCTCGAATATGTAAACATTATTACTGTGGGTTATTGTTTATTTTACAAAACAGATGACGCCTTTAATGAGGTCTGGAAAGTTGACTTAAACTATGTATGCCTGTCCAAATGTCTGACACGTACTTTATTGGGCAGAAAGTTGTGTCTTCACAAGTGCAACCCACCTGTTGAGTTGCTTGCATTTTTTTATTTCTTCATATTATGCAGTACTGAGTCTTTAAAAAGTAAACTGTATTCTTTTAGACTTGGCATAGATGAACAGTGATTATGCAAGGGCAATAATTATTAACAAAGGAATATGAGAATAATATTTATTTATGCAAATTATAAATCGCCTATTTAAGCAGCAGCCATTCAAACGAATACTATCTTACCATCTGCATTAGATATATTCGTCAATTATAGCTACGAGGTTTATAGCGTCAGAATGTACTACGCAACCTACGTTAATTCCGTTGATATATAACGTTCTTTAACATCGATTTATGTTTTATTTTCTTTCATGTGCATTTAAAAAAGTTTCCTTTCAATCTTATGTCATTCTGTGTAACCAGGGACATTCCCATTTTGAAACTTATATCTTTGTATGTATGTTGTCGTCTTAACTATCATGTTTTTATAATCGCTCATTACCTTACTCGTAATATCATCACTACTCCTAATCTTTCTAAAGCAGAATATTAAAGTTCACCATGCTTTAAAACTTTAAGAGCTTGTTTTTAAAATATTTAGTAAGACATCAAATATACTTGCAACAAACGGATTAAAATTATATATATATATATATATATATATATATATATATATATATATATATATATATATATATATATATATATATATATATAACTAATCGTCCTTTTATTCCTTCGACTTTTAAATAAGCAATTATTAAACCCACGAAGCTTTGTATGATCCTTAATATAAGGATACTGTCTGATGCGATCGAAATTCAATGTTGTCCCCTGTAGAAAAACTTTTCAGCTGTTTTCTTATTCCTTTGACACATATGTAAAGTCCAAAATTATTTTTTGGGCTAAAGGCAGCGATCTTAGATATATTGGTGGTAGATTTGGAAATGTGTTTATGCATTTAATGGTATGAAAAGGACAGATTCAACTTAGAAATAGATCAAATATATTGGACCTTTTGCTTGCTTCTGCATTATTTTCACGTACGTAATGGAGAAGCAAGCAAAAAGTCTCATATATTTGATCTATTTCTAAGTTAAATCTGCATTGTTCATACCATTAAATGCATATATCGTTTCAATAGTACTCACGTTTGATTTTCGAATTGCTTCGCTATCACACTAATTGTTTGACCCATTTATTGGTTTTGATATTAACCATTGTGGCATAAAATAATCAAATGTAGACTGAAAGTAAACTCAAAATTCACAAAAAATCTACTATTCAACAACACTATATTATGTGATGGTATAATTTGCATAGTCTTACTTTTAACCAGCTAATATTTTTTCAAGATTTTTGTCAATAATATCTACTGCAACTTGGTGTCATTTTACAGATTATTCAAAAACAGAATTGAGAAAGAGAAGGAGGAAATTAGTACCCTGTTACTATCATCAAAACACGGTAAGTGGGATGATGTCTGGCACATAATCGGCACTCCAGAAAAGCCTAAGAAGGCATACCTGTTAAACTGTATCCCAGAGAATCGTCGATGGGCAGTTCTGCACCAGGCTGTCTACTGGAAAGATCCGAGAATTGTACGGAAGCTACTCATGTTTGATGCATGTGATCCTTTCTTAAGGGCGAAAGAGTGTACATCGGAAGTAGGTCTCACAAGTGGTATGACAGCGGAAACAATAGCAGGTGAATATGGCTATACCGAAGTGAAAAAAGTACTCAAAGAGCACATGAAGAATTTTGAAATACGTGTAGTTGACAAAGAGATTGAGACCTTCCTACCTTGGCATACAGACATCGAACGGAAGGGACTTGGCCTGATACCTATCACTCTTGCTGCGTACAAGAACACATTTCATCCCAAAACGATTGACCCTCGGAAGTCTGTTTTTTTGGTACTTCGAGATATTTTCAACGATTTGAACACCTCGCGTAGATGGAGAGAAGTACGCGACAAAATAAGCGACTCCCTCTACGTTGTCTGTCACGACTCGGCAGCAGCAGTTAAGAAATGTTCTGTCAGAGAGAGATTTTACAGACAAATCATCAGGGCTTACACTGAGGAAGCAACATACCTTTATACATATATGAACACAGCCTTAAGAAGACAACGGGAGTGCGACTACAAGCCATCAGCCATTGATCTCGCGATGGGTCCATATGTGGTCATGTACCAGATGCTTCTCCTTTTCTGGGGTGAGCTAAAGAGCGACAATACCAAGACCTACCGACGAATGTTGCTGACTAAAACAGATATGGACAAATATCAGGTAGGGGTCCAATTTACATGGTTAGCCTTCGTCTCATCCTCTGTGGTCCTTGCAAAAGCCACTTCATTCCCTACGTACACGGGTGCAACAGGCGACACTAAGGTAACCTTTAGCATTGACAATTCAGCGAATTCATCGCATCAACCAAGAAATATTGAACATTACGCCAAGTTTCAGGAAAATGAGAGAGTGTATCCAGCTGGTGCAAAATTTGAGGTAACGAAAAGGTCTTGCACAGGAGAGGAGATTTCCGTGGAACTAAAACTTCTCAGCAGTTAATTTAGCATTTTTTAGCATGATCGTGATGGTTACACCTACCTATCTGCATATGAACCTACCTGTGCAACAACAAAAAAAACATCATGAAATCCAAATGGACATAATAACACAAGGTACATGATTTCTTTGCAAAGTTACTTGTACATAATTGTAAACGTTTTGCAGAGCAATGACGTGTGTGCGATTTAATTTTTGTCAGTGATTGAGGTAATTTTTGAATGATTTAATGAAGTAAACAAGGAGTTCACTTGTATATGAATTCGGAACCTATGATTTTATCTAGGTAAGTCAATTGTGTCTGAGGTGAAGTAAAATTAGTATATTTAGGAATCTGAAAACAATTATTCCTGTTTTAACGTCAGTTTTTGAAACATTTATAGATGATAAAAGTTTAAAGGAATTATTTATTTAAATAATTCATGAATTACAAAGTGTTCTCTGTCTTGTTTTGGATTAAATACTTCTTTGGGATTATACATGACTCATTCAAAGACATTCTGGAATATATATCATTGTCATACATCTAAACATTAAAAATTATTGTACTTCATTCGGAACATTAAATCGTTTTTCTACTTGTATTAAAATATGTATGATTTATTTGGATATAATTCACAATACTGGAAGTTATTCTTTAATACTCATTTTAAAATTAGAGAAATAAAGTGTTTATTAAACTTAATATAAGTGTTGGTTTCACTGACGTTCTGTTACATAGCTGAAGATCTCAAACACACACACACACACTCTCTCTCTCTCTCTCTCTCTCTCTCTCTCTCTCACACACACACACACACACACACACACACAGAGACATATATATATATATATATATATATATATATATATATATATATATATATATATATATATATATATATATATATATATATATATATCACCAGGGCACTCAATTAGCCATACATAGGAGTCAATTATCGGGCATGGTCGCTGTTTGTTTCAAGTTTGTCAGCTGCATATGTTTTCTAAACCTTTTGAGATATTAATAATTCTAGGAGCAGCAGAGAGGATGGACAGACCACTTTTTAGAAGGTATATTTTGGAAAACGAAGGCTTTTACGGAAACGAAATAAATACGAATAACCGATGCTTTTAACTTTCCTGAGTCTCTCCGATGTGTATCCAAAAGTCTCTCTTTCGGGTTAGGTTCGTTGTTACTTTTTTCCCGTTAGTGTTTTTTTTCAAGTAGAGACGGCGTTTACTGCTGTCACTCATCCAAACGTTTATCAAAGCTTATACGGTATCGTAATCGGGGGTCACGTAAGTTTATTGTTATAAATCCATGCGAGGTTGATTGTGCCCGTGAAAAGGAATTTTTAAAAAGATTATATTCCATACCACCGCTACACCAAGTCTGATGAATATTTCTTAGCGTATCTGTATCAACTCCATTAAATACAGCAAGAATATTGTGTGTATCGTTGAGTAACATAGATCACATTTGCGTTTTTATGTCTTCCGCACGAGAATATTCGAGCTGAATTTTTATAGCATTGCATCGTCGTATACAACTAAATTATTAATGAATCCATGAAGGTCATCTACTGACTATGCTTCATTAATATCAGTAATAAATTCAATAACATCTTCGTTTGACAACTTTGCATTTTGATTAAAATCCTTAAGTACATCATAGCACCACTGATCATATAAAGATGGTGGAACTAAATACAACTTGTTCCATTGATCCATCTCATTATCAAATTAAGTAACAGGTGTCCTTTTCCAGACCCGGACGGCCCAATTATAATCATTTGGGTATAATCTGGTAACGCTGGATGATGTTTAATCGATTCCCGTGCTTTTGTTGCCGAACAATCAATTACATCCATATTGTTATAATATGGTTTTATTTTGTGTTAAAAGCAGGGCTAGTACCCCCACAAGTGGAGTAACAACTACAACTACGAAAAAGAAACGGCAATCACTTACGGGTAAGAATGAACGGTGTGGTACAAAACAATTAAAATTTATTTCCAATGACAAATCAACAGGTAAAGTTAAAAAAGAAGTTGATATTGCCACGTAGTTAACACAGTTATCAGGAACACCATGGGCTAAGTACCCAGGAGAAAACACCTTCCATGATATAATTACTGTGGTCCTGGTACCCGACGTGATATCCGCTATATAACCAAGATCAAGCGAAATCTGGTGAGTATCTAGTAAACTTTATTGATAAAGCATGTCACGCTCATGATATAGCTTATAAAGTAAAAACGTATAAGATAGACATATTGCAGATTTGAAATTAATTCACGCGTTAAATTCCATAAAAAATAAATCTTTGAAAGAATCGTTAGGTAATTGGTTGGTGAGATCTGCGATGAAAGGTAAGCTAGTAATAGGAGCCGGTAATTAATCAACCGATTATTATTATAATGGAATCAATTTATTATAGCCCAAGAGGATTTGGAAAGGTAGGGCAGCGATTCTTATGCTCGCTGAAGCAGCAAATGTTACACATAATGCTGCTGAAAACTGGTTAGCACGACAAGCAATATGGCAAAATTTACCTACCACCACCTTAAATTATTCAGCATGCACATATTGATGGCAGCTTTC
Organism: Sinohyriopsis cumingii; assembly: GCA_028554795.2. Taxonomy (NCBI): domain Eukaryota; kingdom Metazoa; phylum Mollusca; class Bivalvia; order Unionida; family Unionidae; genus Sinohyriopsis; species Sinohyriopsis cumingii. The sequence goes on from CM068833.1 coordinate 47,688,878, forward strand.
ATTATGAAGTTCATCAAGCAGATACGTTTTTTTTACCACATTAAAATTTGAAGACGTCAATTAACATACAAATACGCGTTAACTGTCGTTGACGTTGCAAGTAGGTACAAAGAAGCATAGCCGCTATTAACAAAAATAGCAACTTTAGTAGCTTCAGCGTTTGAACCAATTTGTCAACGAGGATCTGGACCACAAGGTGGTCTACCATGGCCACATTTCTTACATGTTGATCCTGCAAAAAGATTTCAGGGTACAGCATCATCGCTCATGAAGCAATATAACTTCAAAATCAAACGAGGACACACTCCAATTCGTCGCGATCAGCAACTGTTGTACGATTTAATCGAACACTTGCTGAGCGGTTTTTTGGATATCAATATGAAAAGGAAATAATTCAACATACGAGATCTCGCGAATGGGTTGCAAGATTACCAAGTGTGATAGCTGCATTACATAATGAAATTACTCGAACAACTTCTATGAAAGCCATTAATGCAATTACAAAAAGCATATACCTGTACAACGACATGATTTTTAATAACAATCAGTATTGGGTAATGTTACTGTAAAATATTTATATGAACCCTGTGAACTTGAAGGTGGTAAAAAAGTGCAATTGATCCTATCTGGAGTATTACAACGCATACAATTTCTAGCGTGGTAAGATCCAAGGGTAGACCCGCAATCTGCAGTATAGATTCATCTGCTCCTCGACGTGGATTTACACGTGAACAATTACAAGCAATGCCTGAAGACACACTTTTACCACTGCGATCACTTTTGTAGGCTCGCACCTCTAAGCCGATTACACTCAAGACAGATCAGCATCACATTTTCGCCTGTATGACCAAGACTATCTTTTCTGTCTACGGTAAATTGTCTTGGATTATTATTTTAATATCGCCACAACAGTACGGAGTTGCAGCTCGCACAATGATTGTTTTGCTGATGTTTTATTTTCATGATAAATTCAACATCGACATCAAAGTCGCGTTTGTTTTATGTCACATTGTTTATAACCAATTAACCTTTTGCTTAATATATCATCGCTAACAACTTCTTAATTGGTGCTAGTAGTTTCTGTAACGTCTATGATATATTCTTCTGACTTGAGACACTGCGAGATAAATTAAGTTTGACGATTATCGATGATCCAAACATCTGAGATGAATTGCCATTGCGTATTCCAGCGTCCATGGAGTCTTATCCGCTCAGCACATTATCAACAACACTAACATCAACTGGGATAACATCATTTAATACGAGATTCTGTTTTTCTGACGATCCTGGAATATCAACGTCGATGTTTTGCCGTCGTGTATCAACTGGTTTATAACACAATGGTACACGTAGACTTGAAAACTTTTGTTTATGCAACTGAAATAAACGCTGTTGAAGTTTATGACGAGCTATTTTCTTCTTGCCACTATTAAATCATTTGGTCTCCACACTTGCAGAAAATCGTTTATCGAAGTTTCCGAAATTATTTTACGCATTATTTCACACTGAATTTGTAATCTGATTAATTTCTTAAACTCCACTAATTCTGGATCAAGAGATCTATAATCATCAGTTACTTCTTCATAACAATCTACAAAATTCTTTAGCCAATTGTATGGAGTTAACCTAACAAACGGCGGTGGTTGAAAATGATGACCGCACATGATCACATCTGTATTTTCTAATAACAGCCAATCAAGAAAACATTTTTATGTATCTTTATATATCTTTATATACTGTGCATTCTTCATCCCAAATGATGATCCTTGGAATGTTTTTTCTCGCCCATTTGGTCAGGAGTCCATGCGTCTCCCTTCCATCGGAAAAGGCTATGATAATACAAGATTTTTCTTCTCGTTCTCTCATTTCTCTTCCGAGTCTCTGTGTAGGTGTTAAAACAACCATATCATCTGAGCTCTCTCTAAATAATTCGATCACTCTAGTTGTTTTAGCAGAACACCCCGTTCCGTTTAGATCAACAGTCTTGTATCTGGATACTGGATCATGCGCAGATGGCGCATTCGACATTTGTCCCGATCATATTGATATACATAAATATCTTTGATTTCAACGTCTGGGGATTCAGAATAATTATGTAACATTTCTTGTTTTATACTCCGTTCGCCCCATGATACATCGTAAGTAGTTCTTGTAAATTGAGTCAGCATTTCTAAATATTTTCTGTCGATATAGAATGAATCCGAAGCAACTCTGACCGCTGTGTCAGGAAATCGATTTATCATCGATAATAAATTTATCGAAACATACGCGATCATTGAGGATCTTAAATGAGTGAACTGAGGCAACTCGCCATCAATATAACCAACAATTGTTTCTAATCGAGTTCCTTTAGAAAAGTAAGCGTTTTCTCGACTTACAAATATATTTCTCTTTGTTGCATCAGCAATCATAAAATCGAGTTCAACATTGTCTATAATTAATCGTGTATAATGTCGGTTATAATCATATGCTCCGCCTTGGGTGAATTTACTGATTATTCTTCTGCCATGATCCTTTGCGGTTTTATTTTCATCAGGTGGTGGTAACCAAACTTTTTTCTGAAGACTGTATGGTATAATTGCCTCACTTACAATCGACGATATCAGTATTTTGGCATAGAACAGACATTGTAATAAAACTATTGGTGCCCAACGTTTATCTGAAAAGTGCCTACCAAACCAAATATAACAAATCGGATGAAGACTTTTAGCAAACTCGAATGACTCAATACGAGCGAATCCAGTTAGATCAAAATCAGGTAGGGGTCCATTTATCGATATTTTAGTCATCTCGTATGTTGAGTGTCCAAATCTTTTAAAATATCCAGAACACTCTCCCATACAACGTTAAGACGCGACCATGTCAACCGAAATAATCTCGTTGTGGTCATACTCGGTATTCCACAATCCACCGTGTCCGTATTCACAGCAGCTAAGGTGCACGCTTTCAAGAAATTCTAATCGTGTTGGCTTTCACGAATTTTTCTCTCTTGCAAAGTGAGCAGAACGGTGAAACAATTGTTTAATAATTGTACAGTATTCTCTGTTGAAAATATCTGCTCAAGAGATTCTTTACGATATATCGCCGTTAGGACGTATAAATTGATCATATTTTTTATCAACGGAACTCTGAAATAGCCATACTGATACAGGATCGTTTTCACTTATTTTGTGAATAAAATCAAACATGTTTCCTCCAGAATCCTAAGGTTCGATTTCGTGGAAATATTGTTACTGCGCTAGTCCACGCGTGCGCATTATGATCAATAATTTCAAATGTTGCTCCCCTCGACTTATTCTTTGAATCTTGTAAAATCTCTCCTGTAATCGTTTTTATTTTTATTGGGAATTTTAATTTCTATCCTAATTCAGCGACATCATTTATTGTAGCTCCGGCATCCTTGAATAATTTTGCCCATCGTTTATTTTTTTTACGTCGTTTATCCGCTAACCCATTTCCACGTATCCCGTTTGTTAAAATGTTTGATTACTCGTACGGCTACACAATTTAGTCTTGACAATCTCATTGGCGAAAGATCATCGACATTGGGTTTATCATTTCTCTACTAAATTCCATAAATAAGCGCTGTTATATGATACTCTCGTTCGTGATATGTTTTATCAATACCAGTCAACATTCCTGCTTTGGAATTTTTATTTAGCACAGCGGTTTTCCCATTAGCAAGGAAAGGGTAAATTTGTCACGGATAATAAACCTAGCTCAAGAATTGTTTGTTTCTGATAATAAAACAAATTTCATTCAGATTATGCATCGGATCAGCCAGAGTTCGCCTTCACAGGTCAGGAGTTTTTCTGTCAAGTTCGAATCTGGATTAAGGAAACGAAGTTTTCCAAGGCTGGATTGTATATAGTCTCTCAAACTCTTCCATATTATACCTTATTTAAATTAAAAATATGATATATACAATGATCCGAACAAGAAGCAATGCAAGTGGCTGATGATAGAGTCTGCAACTCATTGTAACAAATCTTATGTAAATGAATTCTGCGGACAACATGTGTAAAGTGTACGGGGAGGGAGTCTAGGCTCACAACCCTGCTTACGGTGTGGTGTTGGGGTTAGAGGTACAACGCAGTTGTATGTGCAAATTGGTGGTAAAAGTTATAGAGAACTAAAACGATATTATGATACAAAAAAATAATGTTGGCTCTGTCAAGGATCTTGATGAAAATCTACACGATAAGGTTATAAGAAACCCTGAAGACTATATAGCAAGGTTCTGTACAATAATAATTTAAACAAATGATAATTTATACAAATAATATTAAATATAAAATGGAGTTAAAAGAATTCGTCAGATATCCTATCATTAAGAATTATGAATTATCATTAAGAATTATGAAGCATCTCGGGATGGTGTGGTCTGAAACTGTCGACTAAAAAAATAAGTTGGTGTTCTTGACAATGCTGGTTATCTTAGATTTACTGTTGGAAAGAAAGGTTATTGCAATCATAGGTTTCAAAATGAGACTTTTCACGGGGGTATCAAAGACGGTCTTGTGATCGATCATATTGACTGACTGAAACGCAATAACTATTTGGATAACCTGCAAGGTATCACACAGAGCGAAACTTCAGCACTTGGGAATACTGGGAGATGTAAAACAGTTTCAAGGAAGGCAATTAAATCTGTAAATACTAAGACCGGTGAAGAAATATTATTTTAGTCAATGACCGGGGCTGGCAATTATTTCGTTATTAATCCGCGGCGGATACCGCGTGTTGCAGAGAATATAACCAAATCAGGGTTTTCGCAGAAGTATGGACAATGGACTTTATTTTGCTATGTTCCAATAGTGTTCGATACGGACAATGAAGAGAGATAACTCCGTCAAGGTAAGTTTTCTCCAGTTGATTAATTAAGTAGTGATCTCGTTTGTTACTGAGTAATTATTGTTGTGTCATTATAGTCGCCGCGATCATACAATTTAAATGTCTACGTGATAATTGATATAACACATTGAGGAAAATGTTTTACTTTACTGTTTTGCACTTCAGTATAACTAGGACAGAAAAAAATTCCGTCTTTTTCAGTTATACACAGATGGTTACAGTGAATCATGTGAATTCCCAAAATGACTCATCACGTGAATTCCCAAAATAACTAATTTCACATAGTTCATTGGAAACATCTGTGTATAACTATAAAATATGGAGAATTGTTCTGTCCCAGTCAGACTGAAGTGCAAAACAGCGGAGGTAAGTGAAATATTTTCTTCAGTAATCTAGAGGTTGCGTTTGTACAAATGTTTTATTTCACATGGTTGAGAAATATAATTTAAATATATGTGTTATATGCTGTATAATGAACTATGAAGATATCAGTGCTATTTTTCTGGTATTAAAAAATTAAAACATGACGGCATGCATATATCTAATGAACTAAATCCTGAAAAAAAAATATTTCCGATTTTGAAACATTACAAGAACGTAAATTCGTAGGGGGATACACGTTACCATCAGAGTATAAGTTTGTAAAGCGAATTCAAGGGGCTATGTTTCAATCGTTGGCTATAGTAAAAGAAACTGAAGTTGGGGAATTCGTATCTCTCTCGCGAATATAAAAAAAATTAGATTAGAACTGTCTCGTGAATACGAAGCAAAAAAGACAATCAACACTCTCATAAGACAATTAAGAAGGATTATGTCAGAAACTGTCAGTGTTTATAGTAATGAAAATAAAATTTAGAGTCATTTCGTGAAAACGAAAGTGAAGGTATGTCGGATTTTAGTTTTGTTCACTGATTTAAGTCGGTGTGTCAGTAGAAAATTGTCCCCCCATGACTCTGTCAAGGATACAAATCAAGGAGGGAGATTATTATGCTTTTATTCTCTCCCGTTCTCCAAGCATGTGTTGACCTTGACACTCTACAATTAAAATCCTTTAAGACCTCACATATAAATTTAATCTCAAAACCCCTCCACGAAGGTCAAGCAAGTGGCCGGTCTGGTCAGTTAGTTTGAAATTTATTCTTGATAATAGCGGATTATGACATCGTAAGTAAACCGGATTAAACAGTTTTTGTACAATCAGATATCCGGGCGGAACTTGCGGCATAAAACTATAAAGAATATATGCCTGCTCAGCTGATTTGGTATATCAGCGTCCGTCTGATAATTTCCATCAATTCCATCACAAACAAGATTGACTGCGATCGTTGAGATTATATTTACAACTCCCGGTGACAGATTACGGTCCTCACCGTGTTGATTATTGTTATATCGAAGAATACTTGGTGGCGGCGATTTTTCTCCAGGACTCGAGTATTTTATGAAAGTTTTCGTTGATTAGATCGCTGAGTGATTTCTTTAGTTCGTCGGTTGCAAGTGATGGCATCACAAATGTTGGCAGTTGGTTTATAGTTCCTTTATAATGTTCAAGAAACATTTGGTGGGGTGCTGGACGTATAAGAGGTGCCAGATACATCATAATAACACGAAATTGTCGATTAATATATTCAAAATCGCCTATGATCTGATTTAAATGTCGTATTGTTTCAATAATTTTTTGTTTTAAGTCATAAGAATAATATTTCGCAGCATTAATAAATACATTTTGTAATTTACTAAATTCTACTGTGAACTCGGGTTTAATTTTTTTGGGGAAAGCTGTCATTATATTCCACGTCTACAAATGGGCCTTGACTGGCCATCACCGAGAAATCTAAATAACCAAAAGAGAACTCTTCCAAACTCAAGACAAGTCAGATAAAGATTCCAACATTATTTTCTGTACTCTGGTTCCTTTATAAATTTCATTTCGCCTGTGATAAAATCAGACTGTTCAGGTTCGGGTGACCCTTGGTATTCAGGTGCAACTTCGACCCATCCTAGCACGGATCTGATCGACGACTGATATATATATTATACATCATCCGGTGAATGTATCTCTATCGCCGACAATGGCGTTGGTTCATGAACTGTTGTAGCTATCCTGGATTCCCGTCCAATTACCGATTTTATTCTACGCTGGAATTCATCATTAATTTGTTAGATTATTATAACGTTTACCGTGGGTATTCCTACAAACTGCCAATCAGGAGCGCCATCGGGTTTATTTTTTTTGCAAATACCAACGAATTATTTGCTGGTAATCCACCAAATGATCTTAACAGGATATTTGGCCAACTGTAGTATACTCGCTACTGCGCAAGAGCTATTTCCTTTACGCTGATAATACTTCACCAGTACCAGCAGTGATAGCAGACACCAAGTATACAATAACATAAATAACAACCACGCGTCTTCGATAATTATTCACTTTCGTATTATACTTTCAAGCGTTGGTTTGTAGCGCTGTTTGCCATTCACTTACTTGGTCATATCTAAATTTTGAATGTTTAACTCTGTTAAGGCCATTATTATATTTTACACAGTAACCAACTGAGGCGTTTTAGCAACAAATTCCAGACACTACCAGTAAGATGTTGCTGATAATTTATTATCAGCTGATTCTAGCATAAGTGTTTCTTCATCCCCGCTATTTAACACAATTGACACAAACCCAGAAAACTGATCGGCTGAATGATGCCAGGGATACGTATTGTATATACTAAATTTTTCAGCGCTGAACACAGACAACCTGTTTTCACTTGTGACTTGTTTGATAGTATTATTTTGCTGTTACCATGTTGAGAATACCTATGACACCGTATATCCCACGTTGATGATCTGTTCCGGAGTTACTTCGGGGGAATTATAATCAGAATAATTTTTTAACGATATCAGCAATTCCAATTATGACAATGTCTAGTGTTTGTTTTAATCGTTTCAATGCTCGTCTTGATATCAGAGAGTTTCACGTCAGCAGTCAACGGCTTGCCAAAGAAATCGTCAGCGATTTTATTCAGTTTTTGAAAATTTCTACGTGTGTTCAGAAACATATCTACATGAACATCATACTCGGCTGTTTGCGTTGATAACTTAGTGTCTACGGCATTGTAGTTAACGTCTACATATTTGATTGCTGTGGCATCTTGGTCGGGTGTTGAATCTCTTAACAGGACTATTTTATTTCCTTTCGTGCTGAGTTCACCTGCCATTGTGTCGCCGGTATTCCTGAAACGGTTAGCAACGCTTCTTGCAATTTCATATTTGATAGTTGTGATTGATATATTAGAGTCTCTGATTTTTCCACTGTCAGTAAACACAGGTATGTTATCCGTAATATCACCAAGAACTCTACGAATTATGTCATTCCACTTGATGTTACTCGTTTTTGAAACGCAGTTTTTATCCTGAAAAACAACAACTTCATGTCAGTCAACTCTAGAGAGGTTCATAAAATCAGCGAGTTCATACTTTGTCGCGTTATTTGACAATACTATTTCGTCGAATTGTTTTTACGCTTCGTAGCATCGCCGCGGGATCTTCTGTAAACATCTAACATTATTCGTTATAACATCCACTTGAATAATTGTGCACGACATTGTGAGGTGATCATTTTAATTTTGAAATAGCATCGATTACAGCTATTGCTTCACGACCACGTATCCGTGGATCGGTTAGTGTTTGTGTTGGTAATGTTGATACAAACGGTTTCTTTTGTGGTGTGACATGGTTGATAAATTTTTGCGCTGGAGCCAACCCTTACAAATCTAAATACACTATTCCACGTGAATAAATCGTATATACAACCAAATGAGTTTGACATAGGTGTTAACGAAGTATCCGTGGAAGTCTTAGACCTTATCCGTATCGATAGGGAGTTCCTGGAAGTTTCATACCTTTTGCTGTTGATTTTTTAATTTCGTTGCAGCAGCGGTTCCAACAGCACCTAGCGCTGTCGGGTTTGCGATGGCTGGAGCTGTAGCAGCTATCAATGCTGGTATCGCCTCGAGAAGTGGAAATATACCGCCGGTCTTAGAAGTATCTTTGATGGCTCCGGCGGAAAGTTCAAATCGTATTCCAGTTTTGGATTGTTTGGCTTTATTAATGTGTCTAAGCTGACGTTCTGACAACGTCAATTTATTTTGACCACCTGTAATCTGACTGTTTTTAGCGTCATTGTGGTTCCGAATTTTTTTTACTGATGCTGACTGTAGGATTTTAATATTACCAGGAGTGGGACTGACGCTAACATGACGATATGATGACATTAATGATTATACTCACATTTTTAAATCACCGCACGATTACATATTTTCTACTGGTGCATCAATGATTCTCATTCGGCCACCAACACCTTCAAGCGACCTTCTTTGTAGCTGAGTATAACCGTAATTGCTCTGTAATTAGAACCACCTGGATTCACATTAGCTCTAAAGTGTATATCAACGACCGATTACCTAAATAAATCTAAATGTTCCAATGAAAAATAAAAGATCGGATACAGTGTTGTACAATCCAGCTGAGATATCTGCAACCCAGTGTCTACATTTTGATCACGTACCATATACGACAAAAAAATCGATGATACGCACAGTTATGTTCAAAATTTAAGATTTTATCTTAAGATGGTTTTTGATGTTAGTTTGTTGGTAAAGAAACCTCGCTGACTCCAAGGTAGTCAAATATCATGTGACTAAGTTTTTGATTATCCTGCCGATTAACATTTTTCAGCGCAGTAACAATATGTCCCGGTGCAGAAACACCTTGCTGAGGCGCTATTGTCCATGTAAATAACCCGGCAACATTGCTCTGAATGATATCTGACAATCTGATATGACAATAACGACTTATCACCTGTGTTCATAAAAGAGAATTATTTCTGTTCGTCAGCAATTGATGGAGTCATTACTGGCATTCATAGTAAAAGTTTAAACAGTATTACTTTACCAGCAACAGCTGCGGCTGATAGCCAAATTGCAACATCATTACTACCCTTTCTCACAAGTACAACTGAGTGCTTCGCTCCAAAGATACATTTTCTGACATTTCTGCAAAATCCAAAGATATGCGACAGTGGAATCGCACATGAAAATCTTCTACATCCATCTTTCAGCATTAATTTACGTACAGCAAATACATTATTATAATTGTTGTTGGTACTCTGTAACATCGAAAATTCAGCGAAGGGTCTATCTATCGCTCCAGCTGGTTGTGGGTCAGTCGCAGCATTTCACTGTACTTGTACATGAAAAAATTGCCTGTGATCAGGATGATTATTGTTATCTTTGGTAAACATTATTGACGGGCAAATTAATCTTGTATAATCGTCGGAGTATCTTGCTAACCCTACAACTGTTGTGGCAACGTCAAGGTCCTTTTGAATTGTCTCGATGATTTTTCCATCAATCATATATGTGGCGATGTCAAATAACGCCATAATACTATAATAACAAAACCAACTATAGCCTCAGCCCCGTATGCTGTATTGAGAGGAACATCTGTTACAAGCTCACCTTCTACTTCAAGAAATGCTTCGGCGGGAGGAAACTATCTATTTATATCATTGACTTGCAACTCAATTCTTCCTCATGCATTGGGTACGAGCGCGTTGTAAGAATACTAATGATAATAATAATCGCGTACGGATTCATCTTTCTTAATTGGTTCATCCATGTCGAATGCTGTGTTGGATATATGTTTGAACATCTTATTATATTGCCCACTTTTCCAGATGGTTATCGCCTTGACTTACCAAGGACACGAGGACCACTTCCTGAAATAAAACTTGTGTTTATTTTTTCCTCTTTAGGTAAAATTCTCCTTGATTTATCAAGGCTGCTAGTTTTTGATTTGCGGCTTGATTTATTATTTTACTGACATCAAAGGGCGTAACTTCGGTTCTTGGTAATTTTACAGGTTGTTGTGGTCGAACCGCCTGAGGTCTGCATATTAATCGCGATAGTCTTCTTTAATTGCCGAGAATGATTTACCAGCAACGTTGCCGATTACACCAGGAGCTTTTTCAGGAATAATGTCAATAACTTTTATTCATAGTTGTTTTATGATCGGTGCTTCTTTGGGGCAATCCTTCTGAATAACCCCTGAATGACATTACCAAGTCAATCTCCGTAAAACGCTTTATAAACGGGTAATCGTGAATATACTACTCTGACCATTACGGGTCTACGCTGAGATCTGCGTATGATCATCTTATTTATTATTCATTTATCTGATCACTGTGATAGTCATGGTAAATAGAAATATCCATGATACCGCCTGTAAACAATCGTTGATGAATATCAGCTGCTTCATTAATAATTTCCGGAGAATTATTTCCAGCACGTTTCCTTCCTATGAGAACTTCTAATCGTAGCACGTGATCGAGAATTTTATTAGGACGAGCAATAAGACCGCTTTTTTGAGTAAAAGAACCACTTCCTGAAGGTGCACCTTAAAATTGGTATGGAGATTGTGGTCAAGTAGTTTTTTGTTGCTTTATATTTTTCTAATACACAATAGACCCTGTTTAAATTCTATATATCCGGGATTTTTTCAATATCAACCCGTGATTTTCTGGCGGCAAAATATAATGCAAAAATGCAAGCTGCAGGTTTGACTGCTTCAACAAATTCAGGTTTTAAATAATTTTGTCTAGAATTATATTCACGCGCAGTAACATTGATTAGTTCATCCGGAATTTCGGCAAAGTATCTAAGACCTTCATTGGTAAACATTGTTGTATGTAATAACGATAACCCTAGACACTTAGATTTAGGATGTGGTTCGGGTTGACGTTTTTGTTGTTCTATTTTTTGCAGTGGTAGAGGAAGTTGATAGGAAAGCTCTTGCTCAAGAGGTTATGGGGGTGGCGAATAGGGAAGTGGTGACTCTTGAGGTTGTGGTTCATACTGTTTTGCTTCTTTATCATTAATATTTATGTCTTGTCTTTTGTTGAAATATATACGATATATTCATCTGATAAAAATATCGTTGTTTATGGTAGAAATCTTTGGTTTTAAAATTCTGTCTCTTTGATTCATAATTTCCAATGTACCATCAGGTAAATTGTTTCTGCAATTTCTCTTAATTATTTAATAACACTTTCGTTAAATTTTGCAATCTGTTCAATATTTTCTGTTTTTGTTTTATGTTTAAGTGTAAGTATTTGTTTTACACCGGCGATTTCAGTACGAATCTTTGCAAGTATTTCTTCACCTACAGGCGGTTGAGCTGCAGCTATATCAGTTGGAAATTTTCGTAAATCCTTTTTGTTTTGTTTAGTTCTTTCTATATTTTTTCAGTTTGTTCAGCGTTGTTTTTACTGCCGGAAGAAGACGTTCAGTAGCAGTTGCCACTCTTTCAGTAGCCGCTGTGACAGGCTTAAATAACTGTTATATACGTTCTACAAAATCAACTTGTGACTCCTGACGAGCTTGTAGCTTTTCTCTGACAGATACATGGACTGGAAGATATTTTTTAATTGCTTTTGTCGCTCTCGAGCTAATCTAGCTGTACGAGATTCCAGCGCTGGTGCCATTATTCGATATAATTTTATTTAATTATAGCAGCAGAATGGGTGCGACCTCAATAAGACGTCAAAGCAGTAAACGCTGTGTCTACTTGATAAAACACTAACGCAAAAAGGTAACATAAAACTAAACAGTAAGAGAGACTCTTGGAGACACTCCGGAGAGACTATCGGAAGTTAAAAGCTTCGGTGTCGCGTTATCGACGTAATTTTTCGTTTTCGTAATAGCCTTAGTTTTCCAAAATGGACATTCTAAAATGTGGTCTGCTCACCTGCTGCTCTAGGACTATATATTGTGGGACATGTTTCAGTTAATAACTCTTCGGATGAGTCAGATTAGTTTTGCTAGAATAAGAATGTATTAATTGCATTGAAATAATATGTAATTTTCATTTCTTCCTTTGTTTTGACTGTTCTATTCTAATGTTTATGCCGACCATGTTTAGGATTCAGGAACAAATGATTGTATCACCGGACTTGAATAAGTGCAAATAGTGCACCCGTTGATCGTGTGGGAATATTAAAGGAGGAATAGGGAGTTAAACAGTTAAAACTGAATCAAATATTTATGAAGTTGTTATTATTATAGTATCATGTGTATACTTGACTAATATGTAAGGAGCATTTATTGTATAAATATTTCTCTTGCATGATGAGGGGTTCTTGTATTGGCTCCTGTTGTTAATTATATGTTATATATATTTTAAATGTATTGTGTCATTGATCGTTATTCACAATTTAGATTAGGATTTTGTGCATACATGCCTATTGCCATGCAGCTAAACATGTATACTCGGTTTGAATTCTAGATTCAGCCTTCATTCTGACCTTTGATTGTTCTGTACACGAAATTTGTTTACAGACTGATTGAAATTTCCATGAAGATGACCCTCAAACTGGTCCTCATATTGTGTATATGGTTTTTATATTAAGGTTGGTTAGATTAGACGTACTCATACCATATCTTAACACGAGTCGCAGAGGAGTCTCTTTAAACTATTTGCTGACTTTAACTAAATACGTTTTGCTGATAAGAGATATCTGTCACTTAAAAAACATTGAGTCGTAAGACAAAATTGGGGTTCTATCCGGGATACGAATTTCTTAATAAATACTTCAGAAAATCTCAACGTTTTTCAAATTTGAAAGCAATTTATTTAGGAATTTAAGTGTTCTTCTAGTGCGTTTTTATTCAGAGAGTAGAGTGTTTTTTTTTTTGTTAATGTTCCTCTCAAATCTGCCTAACATTGTCATCCGACTTGCTCCTGAGACTTACGAAAAGTGTCGTCTTTTGGCATCGAAGGTCTTCGATTATTACTAGGCTATTCCCTAGTCGAAGTTAAAGCTATCGTTAATCCATTTATAACAGACACGCCTTCTTTAGATCAGAAAGTAGATCCCAAAGAAAATGAAATCACTGATTTATATCAAGCTTGTGCTGTTACTAGAGTTATGGTAAAAGGATCTCTTAAGAATGATGTTGATGAGAAGAGTGTTCCTTTAGCAGATATACTTATATGCCAGTCTTTTGATTAGGTCTCTAGTTTTGAACAATCAAAAGGTATTGATCATAGTGTGCCTCTTTTAACTAATCATTCTGTTATTTATAATCATGGTGACAAACGATAAGCACTCATTTTCGAACAGGAACCAGATCATGAGATCTCCTCTTAGTATCAGAGAGCTTGTAGAGAAACTGAAACCACACAAGTTTATTATTTTGTGATAAATGGGGTCCTTATGAGAAAATATACATCCTTATCTCTCAATTTAATCATCTTGTTAGTACAGATCAGATTACATCTATTTGATAGATATTAGATAAAATATTAGATAAGTTTTGTTGTATGGAAGCTGGACAATTTAATAAACATTGAATAGCTGGATTTCAGACTGTCAACTGTTCTCCCTCGATGAGCAGAGTTTAAAGTATAACTCTACTTTTTCCCTATAGGTTTACATTTACTATTTACTGGTTCTTGTTGAGGAATTTATGTTAGTGTTTGATACTTACATGAAATATATATTAGCTGAAGTAAAATGTTTACAGAGCGGGATCTAGTAAAGGGCTTTAGTGTCTAATTATAAATCAGGTAAAACGTTTTTATTTTATTTAAAAAAAAATTAAAAAAAAGAAAAATAAAATAACAAGGAAAGTTTAGTTTTACAAATAGTTTAGTATTCACCGTTTTGCGAAACTTTAAGCTTATCCTACAATCAACCATAGTGGCCTAAAAACGTAAAAATCATTTACCACAGTGGTCTAATATGGCCAAGATTGGCTGGATTATAACATCTTTTTTAAATAAAGAAAACTCTATTTGTATCCTGTTTGGTTTAGGTGTGTTAGATTTATAAACATAGGATACCCCTAAGTAGAAACAATTGTATGTTCCGTGGCACGTTTCAACGGACAATCTTGTCGTACGTACGAAAAGAACACATCACTAAGACAATTATTTGTAAGCACTTAAAATGGATTCATACAAAACAGTAACCAGTTAGAATATAATTCGCAAAATGTTAATTGTTGATATTCAACATGTCAACTATATATAGACATAAACTGCCTCCCTCAGTAAAACAGATGTATTGTCAAAGATACTGTGGGGTAGAAACCGGCTATTTATAGACAAAGAAGGTAGTAATTTGGCAACCGGCTATGGCCACAAACATGTTCTTATTACTGAACACATCTCACTTTCTCCGCTTAAAGACCAGCTTTCATAGTCGCGACATCCACACATCAGGAAACACATTTCGTGTGCATAACATGTTCTTGGCAAAAGGATTGCCCTAACGATTTTATACTAAAAAGATACTAGGTACACACGAGTTACCTCCCTTGCTCACATTCTATTCTATTCTATTCTATTCTATTCTATTCTATTCAATGCAACACGAGTCACCTCCCTTGCCTCCAGTCTATTTTAAGGGAACAGTAGTTACCCCCATTGCAACTATTCCGTAACCGCAAATACGTTCTCATCATGCTCAAGTAAAAAAGGGCAAAAGCAAATGTAAAATAGTGAAGACAAAGACTTAAATAATTCATCTCACTTGCTAGGTCATGGCGGTCTTTTGAAAATATTTGTATTAGACGAAAATACATTTTCATTTTTCCGTTTCTATGTTATTTGAAATGCCATTCATTGTGCCTTGTTGTTAAAAATAACGAAGGATTGAAATTAAAAATTTTTGTGAGAGGCCTCAAAGTGAAATAAATGGGCAATATAAATAGCATGTCATGTTACATCATAGATCCTCTAGTGAAATAGAAGACATGGACTATATTTGATACTCTATTTACCGATATCATGTTCCCTAGGTGAGACGGGAAACTGATGAGAACGGATAAGTATCAATTGAAGTCACTGAAGATCTCATTTGATTAGAAATGTACAAATTCAAAGTCCAGAGTAACGGGTAAGCTTACTTCCTTTCTATAATTTTGGAGAACACACACAAACTTAAAAACGAGTAAAGTATTATGCCCTTACAAACACGGTTTATGCACGAATGCTGATAATACAGATATAATATTCTTCCGTGATGATTCGCGGCTACTCCTATCTCTTAGGGATCAGTCTATGTTTAATATGAACTAGCTTTTAAACTACGATACCACACATAACCTCTCTTTTCGAATTTAATATAATATAATTTTATTATGAATAAATGTCGCAAAATAAATAAAAACCGCCAACATGAAAACATGTAATGAATAAGTCAAGGATTTGAATTTTTCACCTCTAGTATTTGACAAATTTGAATTCTCTACTATAATTGGCATGCCACGAGATGCCTACATTTTTCAATAATATGAAACGAGGCTTGACGATTTTCCTTTTAATCAAACGATTTACCTAACGATTGATTGATTAAAGATACAGAGACATTACAATATATATTTTTGATTTATATCATATATATTGCACATGCTTCCATTTCCAACGCAGTTAAAATGGACTACTAGCAACTGTATTGACGGAATGAATGAACTCTGCACAGCCTCGTCCGGTGCGTCCGCTACAAAATGTTTTTCTTAACCATCTGCGAATAATCGCAATCTAATTTGCAAATTGATAGGCTGCTTCGTTTAGTTTTAAATTTTTATGTTCATTCATATTGATAGCACAAAATAAAATACACTTATAGTTCAATTACTAATGATGGTTAGATGAAGAAAGTAAACCACTTCAAACAAAGCATGGATACCTAATAGAACATTGAATGCACTGACTTTCACATAGCGGCTGGAGTATTTAATCTGAAATAAGCTAAATCTAGAATTGGCAAGAGGTAATATAAACATCTAAATGTAATTACAGCTCATCTAAATCATTATGGATTTAATTAACATTGCTACGAACTATACAATTGTTTATATCCTTCATCTCAAACTTTCCCCTTTCCATTGCATCGTGTGGCTACATTGTTTCTTCATACATCGGTCCAGAGACATCGTCGCATGACAGAGACAAAAAGCCGCCACACTCATGTTTTAACTGATTTTCCTTGGTACATTTCTACGCAAGTCCAGAGAGAGAGAGAGAGAGAGAGAGAGAGAGAGAGACGTGGTGGTGGGGTTGGACAGACTTACCATAAAGGTTTTTGTATTAATTACCCATCCTTATGTTATTTTATTGGCCAATTAGACTGCTGCCATATCTAACCACACGATGATAGAGAACGGTTACGTGAGGATATGTTGAGCTGCACAAATAAACATAAAGCAAATCTTTGAACTTGTATGCCACACATGCAAGTGAATTGGTGGTTTTCATATGTAACTTGTGTACTCTTATGGCTTTTGTCTATATTACTTTTAGCCATTTCTATTCACACACCAGAACACAACCTTTTTTGTCTGATTCAGGTACTAATGCAAAAATATAATATTTCAGCATTTTATAATATGTTTTTAGACCCTTTTTATAAGTTTTATAGAACGTGAAGAAAGACAATAAATAAACAAAGCATTAAATAGATTACACTATGTGTATTCCTTTTTGCATATACAATATATATATATATATATATATATATATATATATATATATATATATATATATATATATATATATATATATATATATATATATCATTGGTACTGTAGACATTCTATTAAATCTTTTCGGACGTGTGCACTCAAAAGTTACGAAGTTCCAAGTTTTTGAAGGTTACTTAGTGCAAGTTCAGTTTTCTTGTTTCTCGCATCCCACATCCCAGTATTATCTCATTTATGCTTCAGAGAGAGAGAGAGAGAGAGAGAGAGGGGGGGGGGGATTTTCGATGTAATTCAGTGGCCATTCGTGACAGTTGTAGAGAACACAGAAGCAATTGCCTATTGTTGAAATATAACCTAATGTTGAAACAATATTTATATATGCGTATTAAAATACGCCTTTAGTTGATCAGAATTTGATATTTCAATAGCATTGGTATATCAAACTGCTTTATGCCAACAGGTTAAAAGCCATTTTATTATATATATATATATATATATATATATATATATATATATATATATATATATATATATATATAACACCTGTCAAGACGAAAACAAGGGATAAAAAGAGCTAGGTGTTAGTAAAATGGACTGTTGAGACCGCAATGAAATTGTTAGGTACATAAAATAAAATATGTAAACCGCAAACTTCAAAGAACCAAACAAAACAAGCTTGTTAAGTGTTGTCCATTGTGATATATGTACGGCAATGTAATTCCATTTAAACAATTTCAAAATGTATGCAGAAGCTGTGAGAATGAGTTAGATAATAACGAAAATTTACGCATTCGCTACAAATAATATTTCATAATGTCGTTCAGAACTTTGCAGTAAATAAGGAAAACATGCTAAAATCATTAAGAATATTTTGCAATTAAAGTAAATTTAGATGAGAAAAACCGATATTCATCAAGCGCACATATGTCTCACCGTAGGACGAAATCTGTACATCTTGTGAGTGATCACTCTCCTTAAGGACTTGCAAATCTTCAGCTGTAGAGGTACGTGATTTATTTATTAATATGTTATGTATTTGATAGGTTATAACTATTGTACTACCACTTTTATTTTTGTATATTGTATATGTGGCTCCGGCTTGCGTAGTATAGTGCAAATATGTTATATTCTAGTATGTGATTTAACAGAAGATCTATATTATCAACAAAGTTGCATTTTATTAAGAAACGTTTAGTACCATAGGATTCTTATAGGACACGGGTAGGTTCGCTTCTGAACCTGTTTATTGCTTTGTAATGTTGCGTCGACAATGTAAGTTGTATAACTTACCGTATATAACGTCATTACGTGTTATCTTATATGTCCGTGTCATTCTTAGTACACGACGTTAGATTTATTTTCAGCTGATCAGAGCTGACCGTGAAAGTTGTGGAGCTGATCTATGGTGATCAGAGCTGACCGTGGAAGCTGTGGACCTGACTGTGGTGGTCAGGGCTGACGTGGTACCAACTGTAGAGCTGACCATAGAAGTTGACCATGCCGGCTGTGGTGCTTACCATAGCGGCTGTGGATCTGACGATGGAGCTTCGACGGAGCTGACGAACAGTGTGTTGCTGGTTGAGTAGTAGATGATCGGGCACTGCTGACCGATTTTTGGATTGCTTGACTGACCAAGGAATTGTACGGTGGTCGGTGACTACCTGTAATGCTGACTGCTTGATTGACCACTGTAACCAGTAGCCATTTATGCTGGTCACAGAGTGCTTTGTGTAACTCCATACGTGTAATCTTTTAGCCAATGGCTAATTTTGGGGTTTGTTATACACAGTGTTTTGGAACATTAAAGATATTACGTATGATATCTGTCCCATCGTTTCATCATTTTAATATTTGAGTAAAGTATCTCATTTTTCACTATTTGCGTGAATACATCATTTTACTATATGCCATTTGAGGATGAACTAGGACATACAGAATGTATACTAATATTTAAACTGATGTTGATGTTTTGTTTTTAAATTGAAAGTTTTTTGAAGTGATGAATGTTCATATTATAGCAAATTTACTGGACGAAGCAATTGTTTTAGACACACACACACACACACACACACACACACACACACGGTGACGCAGTTGGTGTTGATTGTGTCCTGCAAATGTTTCATAAGATTCTTTAAAGTGCTTTACTGTTGTATGTCTTTTGCAAGCATAGTTTATGGTACGCTTAGAGTCTTAAAAAGTTTAAAATATAATATTGTGAAATCAGCACAAAGGAGTCGAGCTAGTTTCTAAGACATTATTCAAGGAAGTCAAATCATATTGTAGTGTTGTTTCTGATTTATTATTATTTCTTCTGATTTATTATTATTATTATTATTATTATTATTATTAATGTACTTCTTTGACTCCAGATAGGTCCTAACGACTTTAATGCTGACAAAGCAATCTAAATAAATTCAACCACTCAAGCTTCAGGATTCACAAATATAAGAACCTACCATTCATCACACAATATATTAAGTGATTCTCTTGTTTTCTCAATAGTATGTTTTCCACTAATATAGTTTGAAAGTTTTTCCCAATAAATATCTACTACACTTTTGTGCCATTCTGCAGATCATTCGGAAACAGAATCGAGGTAGAGATGGAGGACATTAGTACCCTGTCACTATCAGCAAAAAACGGCAAGTGGAATTACGTCTGGCGAATAATCTAGACTCCAGAAAAGCCTAAAATAGCATACTTGATAAATTGTACACCAGAAAGTAGTCGATGGGCTGTTTTGCACCAGGCTGTCTACTGGAAAGATCCAAATAATGTACGGAAACTACTCCAGTTTCATGCATGTGATCCTGTCTTGAAGGCGAAAGAGTGTACATCGGAAGTAGGTCCCACGAGTGGTATGACCGCGCAACAAATGCCTTTGCATATGGCTATAATGAAGTGGAGAAGGTACTCTCAGAGCATATTGCTAATTATAAAGAAGTGAAGGAAGAAACTAACACTTTTCAACCATGGCATACTGACATTGAACAGAAGGGATGTGGCCTGATAGCTATAACTCTTGCTGCGTACAAGAACACAGTTCTTCCCAACAAGATTGACCCTGGTAAGTCTATCTTATCGGTACTTGAAGATATTTTCAACGATCTGAACACCTCTGATAATAGATGGACAGAAGTACTCGATACAATATGCGACTCCCTCTATGTTGTCAATGACTCAGCGGCAAGATACCTCAGGAGTTGTTCGTCCAGAGAGGACTTTTACAAGAAAATCGTCAATCTGTACACTGAGGAAACAACATATCTCTATGCATATATGAATACGGCCTTACGAAGGCAACACGAGTATGATTACAAGCCTACAGCCAACGATCTCGCATGGTCCATATGCGTTTATGTACCAGATACTTTTCCTTTTCTGGGAAGAGCTGAATCGTGAAAATGCCATGACATATCGATAAATGCTTCTGACTAGCAACGATTTGGGAAAATATCAGGTAGGGGTCAAATTTACATGGATAGACTTCGTTTCATCATCTATGGACCCTGCAAAAACCACACCGTTTCCGACATTCAGCAGTGCAAAAGGTGAACTTATGGTAACCTTTCACATTGTCAACACAACGGTGCACTGTATCAACCAAGACATATTGAAAAATATGCCAAGTTCGAGAAAAATGAAAGAGTGCATCCCGCAGGTGCAAAATTTGAGGTAACAGAGAGGTGCCAAATGAAAAAGATGACTCGCGTGAAACTTAAACTATTCTCTCATCAGTTAAATGAACCTTGATTACGATGGTTATATAATATATATCGTGCGCATAATATTTTTGTATAATTGAGCGTAATGCCTACTTGATGTTTGCATGATTCTAAGAAGCAAAGAAATTTTTTACTCGGACATGAGTTCAAAATATGAATTTGTCCCTAGGACATACTATTTTCTTAGGTCAAGTGAAACTTCATATATGGGAAGTGGTAAACAATTATTCCTGTTTTAATATCAGTTGTTGAAATTGTTTGGAGTTGTGAGCAGATATAATTTGAGAGGAACTAGTTAATTAAAGTATGCATTGGAATTAAAATATTTTTGGGACTAAAATACAACTTGAAGATTATACAAAGATTCTTCAAAGACATTCAGAATTACATTACTGTAATACCTTAAGACGTTCAAGATTAATTGGAATTCATTCTGAACTTTTCTATCTGTTTAGACATGTGATGTAACACTTAGGATTATTTGTGATTTAATTCACAATACAGTAGGGTATCTTATAGTTTCACTTTGTAACTCAGAGAAATAAAGTGTTTGTGAAACTTTACTTAAATTATTGGGTTCACTTTCTGTATGTCTAAAATTTGTAATGTTCCTTATGGATATAATCCAAAAATATCCGTAACTGATGATATGCCTTAGCGATACCATCAGATGATATAAGAATACTTAATATTTCTTAAGGATAAAATCCGAGGATATCCGAACTGAATATCATGCAATCGAGGATCTCCATAATGTATATTACATTACGATAACATTTGTGGTTATCCATTATATGATATAAACAGAGGATATTCCAAAGGTCTCATGATGGAAAATCCAACATGGCGGTCTCCACTGGAACCGATTTTCTGGATAAATATCATCTCCAGCGAATAAATGTACATTATAATAGTACATAACAGAACAAAACTGTAGAACTGACAAACAATTAGTTTAAGATAAATATGAATTAAATCAGATATACGTAACAATATATATATATATATATATATATATATATATATATATATATATATATATATATATATATATAGTTGCTGTGGGTTTAATGCCATTTTTCAGCACACGATATGCTATACAAGGCGGCCAGTATTAATGGTGGAGGAAGAACCCGGGACAACCCCGGAAAGAACCACCGACCCACGTGAACCTACTGGCAAGCTTTCTCACATACCCACATTGGCTGAAAACGAGAATCGAACCGGCGCAGACAGAGGTGAGATGTCAGTGATCCGTAACGGAGAGCGCTTTAAACCACTCGGTCACACACACACACACACACACACACACACACATATATATATATATATATATATATATATATATATATATATATATATATATATATATAAAGTTCCTTATATTTCCTTCACTGAGTAAAGTTTGCTCCTCTTACACTAATTTTTCCTTTTCCATATGTCTTCTTGTATCATCTATCCAAAGATCTGAATTAGCTTACAAATAGCACTGAAAGGAATTTCTTTTTAAATACTGCATTTTCAATTGGCTGGTTATATTTGTCATTATCAATCTCATTATCGTTTATCATTCCACTGTTTCCTGATGCTGATTATTATAAATCTTATGCTCATGACCATTTGTGTGTGTGTGTTCGTATGCGTGTGTGTGTGTGTGTGTTTGTTAGAGACTGTACCATTTGGGGTATATCTTTCGCATCTGTGTCGGTCTTCAGTTGCTGCAGTATGAATAGTATATACCCGTGTTCTTTTATCTTATAATTTAAAATGTATATGCGCATGTGCTCATGTATAGTCCACATCTTGTGAGATAGTACTCAAACGCTACTCCATATATTCAAATCAAATTTGAAACGAACAGTTTATCTGCGGGCCCACCATTGATAGAAAAGTCTATTTTTCCCGGAGTAAACAGCCTCTTTTAAAAGGGCTCGATGGCCATGGACTCTTTGTGTGAAAGTACGTGTGTGTGCGCGTGCTCAGCCGGATAAACGCACTCGCGAATATATAGTCTTTTTGTGAATGAGCTAGATACATATCAATGCACATTTAAAACATTTTGGACATTTTTCACTTCAGAAACTTTGCAGATTTTCTTGTTCAGTTGTTAATGCTAACATTAGCATAAAACTGGGGTACGTCTTTTCTAGATTTAGTTTTATGTGTACAAGCTTACAAGAAAACAAATGTTACCAAATCAACTTGAAAATCATTGCCAGATGGCCTCGTTGATGTTAAGTACAACGGTTTGAGAATAAAAAGTTCATAAAGATAAAATGATATGGTGTATAACTGTTTATTTATAATGCACCATCCTTAATTTCCATGTCATTTAATATACAATTCATAAATTCCGGAGAAATATATACAACAATATGACACGACATTCTACAGAAAATAAATCTGTAGCCGTTTGCGGATTATATCAGCCACTAAATAGACAGGGACTCAAGAGATAAATACCATATATTAAAAAATGACGAGATAATGTTGGTTGCAAGTTGCCTATGCCACAGTAATGATGTTGCGGATAAGATCATAGGCAGGAGAAGCATTATGCACTGGAGTCAATACTTTTGTGTTAATGTCTTAATGTAAGTTTTGTTTTTTTATGCAATCTTTTCTGGAGTCCCATTTTATATATAATAATAAATTAGTGGATGTCCATCGATGGATTTTATGTTACTCCAGTACAGAACTAATGCAAACATTACTAAACAACGAGTTAACGGTGATTTTCATAGAAAGCTGAGGCATAAAAGTATGTTCGAAATCACGTAAGACCCCATCATGAGTGACATTTGATGTAAGTCGTACATAAAACTAGAAAATTAGCAACCACTTAAATACAGATCCACGAAAG
This sequence comes from Sinohyriopsis cumingii, assembly GCA_028554795.2. NCBI lineage: Eukaryota > Metazoa > Mollusca > Bivalvia > Unionida > Unionidae > Sinohyriopsis > Sinohyriopsis cumingii. The sequence continues at coordinate 47,712,859 of CM068833.1, forward strand.
ATTTTGTTTAAATCATGCGTATAGCAAAGGCCAGAACAAGCAAAACAACGTGTTACTATTAAGAATGTTTCTTGTCTTTTTCAGCTATAATCTTATGCACCCAGCATAATATACATGCAACTGCCTTAGTGGAAGCACAACCATGTCCTTGTTTCAAGGACATGCCGTCTGTGAGGTTTAGAGAAGGCATATGCATGGTGCACGGACTGTACGCTATTGGGTTTTTGTAAAGGAATAGTCTATGGTATGCATACGATGATGCATTCATATCCGACGACAAAAAAAACCCCAAAACATTCCTAGTATTCCTCACTGCTGAGTAATGTGATTCAGTAGACGAACGCTATTAGAACAGATGTTATCATTTTCGAACACCTCGAACTGTGCGAGGTAAATAAGAAGTCATTGTTCATGTTAAAAATGAAAGTAAATGTCACCCCTACATAGAATAATGCATCAGGTACAAGTATTTGTAAATCATCGTGCAGGTATTTTAGCTCGAACATGTATATAACTGTTGGATGTGCTCGACATAACGGCATTGTTTCCACACAAGGAAAAGTCTATGGTATGGGTAAGATAAACGATTTGTATATGATCTGAACATATAAACAACTTAAGGAATTATGATGATTAATGCTTCATAATCATTCCAGAAAAGAGTATGTAATGATAAAGAAAACCTTATACTTGTTTGATATTTGAAAAGTATTTTCCTATATTATTTCTACCTTTTACTCCTTTGAGCAGCAGTGGAGTGAAGTTAATGTAAATAAATGAAGAACTTCCATCAAGGGGTTTAGGAAATACACACCAAAAAAAAAAAAAAAAAAACCAAAACTAAAACACACAAACAAACAAACAAACAAACAAAAGAATAAAACAAAAAAATAAACAAATACAAAACAATCCCCCGAACAAACAAGCAACCCCCCCCCAAAAAAAAATAATTAATTTTACAAGAAAATAAAATACACACAGGAAAGTAAACTAACATGAACACAAACCTTAGCGGGATGATTTAAAGGATTACAACTAAGAGAGCAGGTTAATAGGTTCATGGTTCAAAAGGTATTTAATTGGTTTCATAATAATATACGCTCAGAACAATTCAAATTTATCACTGGTTTTAAAATATAAATGTCGTTGGAAAAAGTAAGCAAAATTTGAATGAACTGTTGCCGACAACGCCACTTAGGCCGCAGAAGAAGTGACCAGTATGTCTAACTTCCCAATAACTAGCGTTCATTACATAAAAGGGGTCTGCTTTTAAGTGAATGGGGTCAATCTTACTAAAGGAAGAATATTACAAACAGGTGAATCGTTTGGCGCTCATCATTAAGAGGTTAGTGTAAGGACTGGTCGCCCTGGTGTCAGGATAATGTGACTGGGTGGGACATCATGCTACATCTCTGCAGCATGATGCACCCGTGTTAGACATCACTATAAACTATCACGTTGCATGCATCGTATCGATGTGCCTGAACAATTGTTAATGTTACGTTAAAAATTCAAATCACACACATTGGTCCTTTGTGAGGAATAGAAACGATCAAAGAGGGACAACTCCAGCGAATTTGTAACTCAGATTATTTACGAGTTATCTCGCGAAATCTTAATACACTAGACAATCAAAAGAACGTTTCACACACACACACACACACACACACACACACACACATATATATATATATATATATATATATATATATATATATATATATATATATATAGAGAGAGAGAGAGAGAGAGAGAGAGAGAGAGAGAGAGAATTACAAATAAACACCAAACATAACGGAGAGTTATATCCCTTCATTTCGCAGGAGAATGATTGATACTACTACGCCTGAATAATATTTACTACAAACAACACTTTCATCCAAGTTAGAAAATTTTAATACTTACTCTACGGAAATTCGAAGCCAGATCCGCTGCATTTTCCTTTCTGATTTGGTGTATATTTGTGATTCTCTATAAATAATCCTATATACCTTGATTTCTTTCGAATGAATCCGGAATTACTGTGTGATAGCATTATTTGCATAAGATTATAACATCTTATATGCAAGAGTGAGATTAAGTAACAAGGAAGGATCTATTACAATCAAGAATAAACATTAATAGATAAGGATAACTCGGCAAAACGTTCGTTTTCAATAGCACGTGTTAAGCATTCCATGGCAGGTTTCAGTAATTACACATAATTACATAAATAACGTATCATATTTCGTTCCACCTTACAATGAATGAAACAATTTGACGACACAGATGAATTAGTTAACACATGATTATCCAGCTCTGGCAGCATTATAAGAAAATGCCAGAGTATGTTCAAAATTAAGCAGTCAATAAAGAGTAGGAACTGATTTACAATTATGACAGATGAATCAAGGTTGTATTAAAACTCACTGTACAACAAGTATACCTTTCTGATAAAAATATAAATATTGCTTAATTCAGCCAAAATAAGTATATTTAATAAAAAGACAGTATAGTGTAGAATGAGTGGGAATGTGGGGAAAACGAAAGTTTGTACGTCTTTAAAATTGGATTCTAATTGAAGTACAAATCTCAGAAGTTCTCGACTGAGCAATGTCGCACAATGTAATGACGAAAAGTCGTGAAAGAATTGATTAGTTAATTAGTGAATCAATTAAAGAATATAACTTGAATGGTTAGAGATCAACTTGTCTCTTACTTCCCAACTTCCATTAAAACAAAGTTTAAAAAGAGTGAGATTACAACAAGTCAGAATATGTGATAATAAATTACGAGAACTAAGGAAAACGCTTATTCCTAAGGAATAATCAGGATGTCAGTGAACGTTATTAGTAACTGCCGAGTGTGCAGGCAAGAGTGGTAATAGTCAAGACAAATGACCTACAAATAATGAAATTTGAGAGAATAATTAAAAAAAACCCTGACTTTTAAAACCTTATTTGCTTCTTTGGAAATCTGAACATCACCAGCAATTGGAGTTTTGGTGGCTGAAGAAAGACGATATTTTAATGGTTCCCTCATAGCTTGGCGGCTCCAGCTTCCTGGGATTGAGGACAGAGGAGGAGAGGGTCAACCTCCTATTTGATTGGCTGGGTTAAAGTTCAAACACCTATATTTTGCCTCTGCTATTGCACCATTAACTTGATTTTCAGGATCTTAGAAAAAATGTGAATGGTGCAACTCGATAGAATATAGGCTTTAAGCACCATTTATATTGAGCCAAAAAAAGTCGTACTGCGTAAATGGACGAGTTTCAATTCCATACACTATATTTTACCAGGATATCAGCGTGTAAGAAAGCACCAATATGCAAACTACTACGCTCATCGTCTACAAAGGTACATGGAGTAATAAGTAAATTTTGAAAAGCTTGGGCAGTTGAAATATTGCATAGATTCGATTTTTTAAACCAAGTTTATTTATTTGATATTTATTATACATAGCGGCTTAACAGCCTGAATCTATACCACTTAAGTTTGTAAATATGTGTCCTTAATTTTAATTAATTATGTTATTAATACATTTCACGCATTAGTTTGGGTGAGGGAACATATCAGTTTCATACTACTTGGGCATTTTACTTCTTTCTATGATGCACCTCGACTGCACTGTGCATAATACACTGATCTTTCAGTTGTCAAAAAACAATCCGAGTACACATATCACTTCATTTGATATTATTTAACCTATGTTCGGTTGCTATGTGTTACGTAACTGAAAGTTTGATAGGTTAAGACTCATACGGTAATCCTGTGTATAAATTTAAAGTTCTTTATACTTTTAATGTAAAATGAAAGTACGCATATTTTCTGTTTGAAACAGTCTTTAACGTTCCAGGCACTGACGTAATGAAAGTGAAAGTAACCGATGAGATGATTACAATATATGATTGGGTACCTTCGGTCTTCGGTTAACACACAGTCAATCTAGTGTTTTAACCAAAGACCCAGGCGACGCAGTTGTATAATTAGACTGTTTTGAGGCATTCGAAACGTCGGAGTCAATCATACAGACCACACCTCGAATGGTTGCTTATGGCTAGCATGCCAACGACCTCTCCTATTTCTAAAAAAAACGATTGACCGAGAAGTTACGAATGCATAAAACTATTTTTTTATTAGTGACTTTAAAGTCTTAGAAATGACTGAGATGGTCTGAATAGATTAAGATATCTTTTGTTGTAGTGATATGTCCGGCAAACAAAATGCATGATTTTTCTGCAAAGTACTTTGACATCTTTTTCTCTTGCAGAAATATCAGAGGTTGCTGCAAATCGTGCCGAGGCACAGATTCACGTCTCGACTAATATGAGCATTGTATTCGGAATAGTTCTAATCTTTATTCGGGGAATCCGGTGACCTCAAATTATGACATTTTTCGGAAATCACATGTAATTAAATAGACTTGCAGAAAAACAGTGTAAGCGTTTACATATATAGCATTTTGTCTCATTCTGTTGGAAATGGCTGGCTTAGAAGGAATGCAGTCCTTACAGTTGGGTTTCAGGTAAGTTAATTGTTGTTAAATATCAATTATTTTTGATAAACTGCACAAATATAGTCTTTATGCAGGCTGAATTTCATGTACTAGTTTTAATACTAATCATACCCAAATTCCCTTCCCCAGTCCTGACAGAGAGCAGGAAATAATGATATAAAAAACAATCTGTCAAGTATACTTCTTCGCTGATTATATGTGAAAAAATGAGTAGAATGTATTTATAAATGTCATTGTTATTGCAATTTTTATTATATTTGAAACTGAACCGCCCAGAGCCGGATCAGGTCAAGTGTTGATGGGGAGAGTGTTATAAAATTTCAAAATGGTCCTGACCTTCATCGAAAGGGCAACAAAGCAAATGGGGGCCCCGAGTGACCGAGTGGAATAAAGCGCTCTCTGTTACGGATCGCTGCCATCTCACCTCTGTCTGCGCCGGTTCGAGTCTAGGATTCAGCCATGGTAGGTATGTGAGAAAGCTTGCTAGTAGCTTCTCGTGGATCGGTGGTTCTTTCCGGGGTATTACCGGGTTCTTCCTCCACCATTAATACTGGCCGCCATGTATAGCCTATCGTGTGCTGAAAATGACGTTAAACCCCACAACAACAACAACAAAGAGAACGTCTGTCTATTTACTCAAAGTGTGCATAAAACATAATAAATATGAACGGGATGGTAATATTTCAAGCGATAAGTGAGAAGTACGTTTGTGTGTATACTTTATTTGTTTCTCCCTGGGTGATCCGTAAACCCTGGACCCCTCCCCCAAGGCCGCCAATCCCTCGTCTACATACATACCTCAGGGGCTGTACAGGCGGAGCTAAGGCGACACCCTTCTTGCAGTTGGTTAATATAGGAGGATCTTTACTACCATATTTCGTGAAATTCTTCAGTGCGGTATAGGTAGATATTTGTTAAGGAATAGACGGACGTACATGTGTAGATTATCAAGATAGCAAGGATGCTTTTTAAAAAGAAAAATGATGTGGGTAATAATATAATAATAATAATACTAATAATAATATAAATTATTATTATTATTATTATTATTATTATTAGTAGTAGTAGTAGTAGTAGTAGTGGTAGTAGTAGTAAGTAGAAGTGGTAGTAGAATAAAAATTAGTAGTAGTAGTAGTCATACAACTATTTAGGAAGATGGCTGAGATACGAGGTTACATATCAAGTTTGTAACAATGAAAAATCATTATAACCAGTGAAGCAAGCCCAGTCTGCACACGTTCTCTTCAATGTAAACGTTAGTACAGTTGAGACATGCCGGCATCGGCAACATACCAGAACTGCTGCGCTAGAATCTCTCAGTTGTAGAATGCTGCGTACCACGTCATATTACTTTGATTTAATTTTTTCTTTTAATACATAGTGTACAAAAATTCAGTTCGTATTGCGTGCCTTTCCAAAGAGTGTACTGTGTTATGTATAGGAGAGTTTGTCAACACACGGTAGGTTATACATAGCGGCCAGTATGTTTTGTACAGTAAGAACCCGTTAGAACCTCTGGAAGAACCACCAACCCACGGGAAGCTACTGGCAAACTTTATCACATACTAACGTTAGCGGAGCCTGAGACTCAAACTCAAGCAGACAATATTTTATATTTTGAAATTTAGCAGAATTACAAAATAATTTCTTTTAAAGACGGATATTGATATAAATCCACAAAGTATGCATATCACACAGGTAACAGTGGAAGTGAAAGTAATTGACGAAGATCAATGCAGTATATATATATATATATATATATATATATATATATATATATATATATATATAGATATATATATATATATATATATATATATATATATATATATATATATATATTTGTACAGGTAGCCTTGAATAGGCTTAAAGTTTAAAATATTATGTACTTATATTAACAAGTGGATTTAAATCCAAAACTAGTCCGTAAATTGCATTAAATCGAGTGTAATTAAATTATGTTAATTTATGATTTTATAAATTACCTATTCAGTTAACATCTTCCTATAAGCTAAATAAATTCATTTGAGAGAGAGAGAGAGAGAGAGAGAGAGGCTTTATTGATTCCAGTATCCCAAACGGACTACGAGGATACATTGTTTAATTGAAATGAATTAATTGGTGGATAGTACAATACACGTCAAAATGACATTATCTTTAACATGCAATATACAAAAAAACTGAGTAAGAAAGTAAGTTGCATACGGACTCTAATGCAAATCAGTGAAAATGACAAAAGCAGGTTAGTTTACATAATATCTCCGTAAGGGGAAGGTTGTTGTTGTTATGCGGTTTAACGCTGACATTAGTGTCATGGGTGGCACTGTATCTTTTGTGTGGTGAGTTGTATTCCTCATCTTCATCCACTTTTGATTCCAATTCTTAATTTATACTGTAATGCAATGAAGAATATCCTCCAGAATATAGATTATTGTAGCTTGAAATTTTCATTGTTTGCTCATGATTTGTGATTATTGTTTGCCTTTTGTTTGATGAGTGAACGTATCTAATGTTATAGAAAGGCGTCCTTCTCCCGATCTGATGATACATCCGTGAAGAGGGGAAGGGGGTTGGATAAATTAAATCCGAAGTCCCTCCGACATGACTTGGATCACACAATCGTTTTGAGGGAATAAGGAGATCTAGTGAGACTGAAGCTGTTGGAGTCGGCCGACAACAGGTAGGTTGTCTGCAGGTAGTGCGGATGGTAGGTCAATATTTATGGTTAGGAGGTTAGAAGTCGGAAAAATATGGTTACTTACCGCATTTGTATGGTTGCCTTCTAGATAGGTGAGACCGATGCCTATTGACATTCTGTTGCGATCTATATAGATTCAGATCTGGCTGAAAGGATCCCTTGTCCCGAGGTCGCTTAACGTCCTTACACATTAGCTGGGAATTAATGTTCCTAAGCGCATGTGTGGGTTGAGAGGTGAGTTGGAGTGGCAGTTTCTGAGCTGCCTGCCTCCGATCTTCTTCAATTCTTCTTCCTCCAAAAAGTAACGGTGAACCAGATGGGGTCATCCGTCAAGCCAGGGTATGATGAGGCTTGATCAACGTGGACCGCAAACAGACGTCGCCAATGAGGCCAAATCTAACATTGAAGATGTAGCACCTACGTTCCGTTCTAGCTTTTGACATGGCATGGAACACATTTTTGTCAACTTTATTAAACAGTAGAGCGGACGTATGAAAGGCTGATAAATTCTTGTCAGGGACGGAAGATCAGTAATGAAGGCATTTGAGTGTGTTTTATACAAGCGAGATGTGAATGTCGCTGGAGCCGATTGGGAAGGAACTGAAAGGAAGGCGTCTCTTCCTCCTCGTCGAGTTCTAGAGATGCTTTAACGTTGTAGTCTTTAGTAGCAGGAGGGCATTCTGAAGTGGACAAGACACCACACGTTTCCTCGACGGTGACTTTAAAGATAAATTCAGTCCGTTCCATGGTCGGATCTGAGTGTGGCTGATCCAAAGGAGCTTTTACACAGTGTGTGTTGAGTCCTAATCTGGGTCTATTTGCAACTCTGGATAAGTCTTACCATGTGCCATCGATGACTCAATTCCATTCTCTTAGAAAATTTCACTTGCTCTCCCCTATGGATAAGCGGTGAACAAAACGAACTACCGGCTAGTTTACTTGGCGTTTGGTCGGCTTGGTTACTGACGGTATACAAGTCATTCCGGCTATCACTATCAGTAAGATCCCCATAAATCCATGTTGGCTTTACCGTTTCAGTGAAAAGGTCTCCATGCTGAGACGGCTGGACGATGCGGTTGTATTATGCATTGGATCCAATGGATCCGATACAACCCCATGCGTCCTAACTGACAGGCCATAATGCGTACGGGGGGCCGTAAGCCAAATGGGCGTCATAATATTAGGGGAACACTCCCCAATGAGTCCGCAAAAGGTACAGAAGTAAGAGAGCGAAATAGAGGTAATATTTGGCTTAAAGTCAGTAATTGTGTCTTCGTCTCCTGGACCAGGCAACGCATCTGTTTAAAGTCGGGCGGTTGTACCCTTTCCACACAATCCTTCTGATGTTACTGTGGCTGACGCCTGCAAGCAACGAACATTTGGTTGGGGAATCCCAGTTTCCCCAATAAGGCTGGCAGTGCAGGTTGACTTGGGACATATAATTAGGACGTCAGCGCTATACTTCTTTGTCTTGTTCCGTCTTTCATTCCATTTAGCTGCCTTCTGGACTACTATAGTCCAGGCTTCCTCTGACCACATATTACGTACGCTGTATGGCATCGACGATGTACATTTTAATACACACAATACAGGAGCATGGTTGTATTCCTTTGCTTTGAACGTTTTGCATTTGATGCATTTGGATGACATTCTCACTGAAACAACACAAAAAGAGAAAAACAGTGTATATATTAGTAAATCAATATACTACTAACTCGCTTATATCACTACCGTTACTAATGGAAAAGGGAAAATAGTGACACGGTCTAGATGCCCTCTAGACTGTACTTTGAACTTACGCATATAAGCATCTAGTTACAATTTCTACAACAACGACACAAAATAAGAAAGAACAAAACATGAATTAGCAATGTAGCATATTATTAACTGGCTTGTAACGACGTAAGCGGAAATAGTATAAGTCGCGCTAACTCGTAAATGACTAGAAGATGTAAACGATAGCGTGGTGTAACTCCGTCTTAAATAGACGAAGACCACAAAGGTGACAAAGTCACTCAGAGCTGACAGCAATTGTAAAACTAATGTATACAACCTTCAGCAGAATAAAAATTTCTTACAATAAATCCAAAAGCGAAATTGGATGGCGGTATAACTGGGTGGGCAGACTGGGCTCGTTAGCCTTGGCAGGCAACCAGTCTAAGAGAAAGGAAACTCGGACTCGAAACCTGGGCAGATGAAGCTCGTTAGCTTTGCCAGGCAGTTCGTCTAGGAGAAGGAAACTATGATTCAAAACCCACCAAGTCCCTCCATTGGATGATGGCCCCTCTGCCTTGAGAAGGAGGCAACGGGAGTAAACCCAGACAGAAAATCCAGAGTGGAGCCCCCAAGGCGGTTGGGTGTCGACTACGATTTCCTTCAGGTAGCTGCTGCATCCAAACTGGTGCCAAGTGTCATGCTCAGCATTCCACTGGACCCAACCAGCAAGGACAAGAGGGAGATCCTGACGTCTGGGCAGCCCAGAATCTCCACACTCCATGCCAAGGCTTGCGCCCTGGAGAGGTCACTCCAGTCTCGCTACTGAGTGAGCTGACAGTTTACGGGTTATAAGTCCCACCCGATTGGCGTAGGGAAGGGGCGCCACGAGTCAGCTTTGAAGATCGGAGGGATCATCGTATCCCACTGGTCGACTACCGCCCGCCTCAAGCCGGGCAGCCCCCGGTCAAAAAGGTGTTAATCCGCCATCGTCTGCCTGTTCCAGTGGTTTTCTGGAGCTCATTGTGTTGCTCAGCATGACAAGCAGACGGAAATTCCACACCAGACAAAATAAACAAGAAACCAATAAAGAAAACTCCAGCCCTTCAATTCGCAAGCTGAAATGTGCATACCATGTGCACAGGCATCTCCAACGACCTCAGGGAAGTGGACGACATCGGAAAGACGGCCATCATCTTTAAAGAACTCACCAGACAAAATATCAGCATAGCTGCCCTCAAGGAAACCAGGCTCTCCTCTAGTGGCTCCCTCAGAGAGAAAAACTACACCTTCTTCTGGAAGGGCCGAGAACCTGAGGAGCCACTCTAGCACGGAGTGGGCTTCGATATCAAAAACAATCTCCTGGCCTCGGTTGAACCTCCCACAGGGGGCACTAAGCGTCTCTTGTCCATCCGCCTCACCACTGCTGCAGGTCCTATCAACACCATCAGTGTCTATGCCCCCACCCTCACGTCTTCAGAAGACATAAAGGATCAATTATATGGGCAGCTGGACGAACAGAACAAAGGATTCCCCCAAACACGAATCATTTTTCCTCCTCGGTGACTTTAATGCCAGAGCAGGTGCGGACCACGAGTCATGACCTATCTGCCTGGGATATCATGGCACTGGAAAGACCAACAAAAACGGTCAGAGACTGCTGAAGCTATGCACCTACCATAGCTACCTACCTGTGCGTCACAAACACCTTCTTCAAGTGTAAGCCGCAACACAAAATGTCATGGAATCACCCCAGGTCTGCATGCAGTTTGGTCTCACCATCAGCCTGGAAAAGACAAATGTCAGCGTGCAAGATACCAACATTGCCCCTTCCATCAAAATCGACGGTGTCACCCTGGAAACAGTCAACAACTTTACTTACCTGGGGTCAACATCAGCAACACTCTCTCGCTTGACATGGAGCTGGACAGAAGGCTTGGAAGGGCAAACACCATCATGGCACGACTAACGAAGAGGTTATGGGAAAACCACGCGCTGACAGAGCACATCATGGTCCAAGTCTACCAGGCCTGCGTTCTCAGCACCCTTCTATATGGAAGTAAGACCTGGAGTACCTACATGAGACAAGAGCGCCGGCTCAACTCCTTCCATATACGGTGCCGAAAACGCATCCTGAAAATCAGCTGACAAGACCGTGTTTCACACAGCGAGATTCTGCAGCGTGCAAGTATCCCCAGCATGTACTTGATGCTGAGCAAACTCCGCCTTCGATGGCTGGGACACGTCCGACGCATGGAGGATGGAAGGCTGCCAAAGGACATCCTATATGGACAGCTGGCCACTAAAATGAGAAGAGTCAGCCGTCCCTCACTCCGTTTCAAGGATGTGTTCAAGAGGGACATGAAGGCATGCGACATTTCACCCGATGGCTGGGAAGTGCTCGCCAGGGCCGAGGCACCTGGAGACTGACAGTAAACAAGGGCATATCAGTCGCTGATACGAGGAGAGGCCAGTTGGCGGCAGAGAAACGTGAGAGAAAGAACTCTTCAGTGACTCAGACATCCAAGTATGTCTTCACCAACTGCAATAGGGACTGTCACTCACATAAAGGCCTGCACAGCCACAGCAGACGATGCCAACACCTCAGAGAGAGACAATACGCCAAGGGCGCTATTCGAATGGTCTCTCGATACTGAGTCGCCAATGTGTGAATGACTAACGGCTTAAGCGGAAATAATCAAATTGGCGCTAACTCGTAAATGACTAGAAGATGTAAACGGTAGCTTGGTGCAACAACGTCTTAAATAGACGAATACCATAAATTTGCTCACATTTGGCTGAAATTGTAAAAATTGAGCAGAATAAATATTTCTTACAATAAATCCAAAAGCGAAATTACATGGTCCAATTTGAACACAAAAATGGCTTGGATTATCGGAGATGAACTGTACAATGTTATCAGTACAGCAGGGAAGCTAAAATGTAGCGACACCTGGTTGTGGTAAGGGGATGTAATGGCAAGAACTTTTGCCCTTTGTCTACAAGAGATACAGAAAAAGACGATTTTCGTCTTTTATTAGTTCAGGATTCACGAGATAGCAGGTTAACGTACTGTGATTCGCGAACATATTTGAAGGACAAATTGCTTTGTTGACTTGCATTGAAAGGTTGCACATATCAATTGAATAGTTAGTACCCTATAACACCATGGAATTCTCTAAAATGTATTTGGTGTCGAAATAGTCATGAATTGCCACTATTTTGGGTCGCTTGCGCTTCAATACCTCGGCGTAACGGTTGTTCCTGTGGTACATGTGCGCACGAGTAATGTAGAGGAAATCCACATCTAGCTTTAGCTGACTGCAAATAAAATTTATCACAACATCAAAATAGTTTTCTCTGAAAGTTTCATCAATACCCTAGAAAATCAATTGTTTTTAATACTTCTAGTTTCGATGTCTATTGGTAATCGTTTTTAATACATTTAGTTTCGATATCTATTGGTAATTGGTTTTAATGCTTCTAGTTTCGATATCTATTGGTAATTGTTTTTAATACTTCTAGTTTAGATATCTATTGGTTTGTATGCCAGAATCTTTAACAGATCTACTCATTTAGTTTTGACTTTAATGACTTGGCTAACCTTTTTGAAAATGGAAAGCATGACGGATTCACAAGATGACATGCTTTCAGACAAGGCCATTTGACCCGATTTTATTACCTCTAAAATTAATGCTAGTTTATTCTCTCCATTGAGACATGTTCAAACTGTTTTGTTCGCCCAAGTTCCTACCTGTATTTACCTGCCTTTGCTTAATAACCACAGTTTGAAATCCGCCATTTTTGGTGTCCTTGACATTTAGCCCAGAAAACGGACTGTTCACCAGCACAATGAGTTCAACACTTGACGCCATATGTGATATAATAATTGTAAGTCCATATAAAAGTAAAGATATATGGACTCCTTTTAATGGCAACACTACAAAGAAACGCCTACAAACTCTCAAATTTAAAAAAAGCAGTTCCATAAACATATGCATGCTGCTGTACTAAACGCCATCTTTAAAACAATATGTTTATTCCTAACAAAACCAGAAACATAGTAATTTCTCCGTTTATTTAAAATATATATAATCCAGTCATATACATATTTGTATATTGAAAAAAGTTATAATTCTACGAAATGAAGTAAATTGTAACTATGCTAGTCAAATTATATAAACTTCTGTGATGTAATGGTTAATTTATACAATAATAACTTACATAACTAAAGCGTATTTTGTAGGGTCCAGTTGATTGAAAACCAATGTATCGTATCCAATTAAGAATCACAATGGTATAAATGCTTCTGCTTGAAGTCTTGTGATTGAATTCCAATAGAGTTATGAAATCTCACTAGACAGAGTATCACTATCAGTAATGCATATGTTTGTGGGATAATCTGAGACAATGTAACATGGGCAAGAGTTAAAGAAGCAATGGCGACACAGGGGCAGTTTATTTAAGTTTACGAGAGAAAGTTAAAATGCAAATACATTAACCAAAATATAATTAATCGGTTCCTCTATATTAATCAACTGGGATAACTACATCAAATGAAGACTCGTATCAGAGAAGATTTTAGTGAGCTTAAGCTAGAAAAAAACCACACTTTCCTGAAGGTAACCAACAAAGGTTAAGAAATTATTAGAGAAATAACTATCAAGTATTTTCGTCTTGTTCAGACAGAAAACAGTATACAGTATAGAAAGATTAATAGGAAATCGCAAGAAGAAATGTGGAAACTCTTTCATTCAGAATCAAATCAGAAATCAGTTACATATATTTTTGAACATTGTTGTGTGTGTGTGTGTGTGTGTGTGTGTGTGTTTGAATTTTAACTTAGCTTAAACAATTTGACTCATATCGCTACGATGTCTGCGGTGTGGACGTTTATTGTGATGCCTAGCACGGGAGCATCATATCACAGACATGTGGTATCATGTCCCACTCGGTGATATTATCCTGACACCAGGCCGACTAGTTCTAACAATAACGTCTTGATACTGGGCTCCAAACGAGGCAGCTGCTCATACCATGTTCATAAGGTTTTGGTATGACTTGGCCGGGGTTTGAACCCCTGAACTTCCGCATCCGAGGCGCAAGCCCTAACCAGCTATGCCACCAAAGCGGTCTTTTGTTCTCAGATATACAGAAATGTTAAAAAATTTGTTTTTTTTTTCTTTCTGAAAGAGAAAAGTAAATTAAATTGTTAGAAAAATGATGTGGATGTAGGAAATTAAAAATTAACATGAATGCACTCAGACGTTAGAAGGTATGACATACAGATATATGATAAAAGGAATGATATATACAATCCAAACGGCGATTAAGGCAATGCAGATATATTTGTTGACAAGTTCCAAAGAGGTATAACAAGTATTGGCATCTATTAGTTTGTATTAAATTACATTGAAGCAGGATAATTACATGGTTTTTTTGTGTTAGTCTACTAGCTGTCGTTCTTTACCTTAGCTACAAATAATAATTTTCAAGATCTAGCATTTTATTTACAATAGTACATTTTGATGACCGAACGGTTAAAGAAAAATATACTCTTAAAAGTCTATATACGAGCAGTAAAGTTTAGGAACGTTAAGTACACCAGGTTTTACAATAGGGAGATCATTATAAATGAGTGTTGTCTTATTTGATGACAGAAGCAAATCGGTTTGCGTTCAATGAAATTATTATCGGCTTTAGTTATAAATCGTGCCGTCCTAATTTAAAGACTTTCACCTTTTTGACCTTCCTGCCTACATTATTCTTACTCATGGCATGCCCAGTAATTATATTTACGTTTACATTTATAGTCTTCAAGAAATCTGCCGGTATAGGTTCTTCAAATCCCATATGTGCAACTCTGTTTTTAGCACATTTATCAATGACATATTATGTATGAGTGTATGTATGTATGTATGTATGTATGTATGTATGTATGTATGTATGTATGTATGTATAATAGTATATATGTATGTATGTATGTATGTATGTATGTATGTGTGTGAGTATGTATGTGTGCGAGTATGTATGTATGTATGTATGCAGATATGTATGTATGTATGGATGTGTGTATGTGAGTATGTATTGCATGTACGTATGTATGAAAAATATGGAAAGTATTGTAAATTATGAAGATCGTAAAAAAATTATGGCATTGTTTGTTGGATTGATTATTCGGTGATCAGGTAATATTTTACGTTTTGGCAATGATGAAATTCCATCTGTGATGCCCAGTTTAATGGACTTTGTCAGCACTTCATATCTCACTTTTCTGTTTATTTGTGGATTACATTATAAAATGTGAAGAGTACTTATCAAAACAGTAATTATTTTCTCTGTAATTTATTTCGATCTCGTTAAATTTGTATAACATTTTAACTTTTGAGATAACTGGAATAAGCAAAGTGTTTATGTTGGGTTGTGCTGCTAGTCATTAATAATTTGTTTTCTTAACGTCTTACGTCCATCATTTATTTATCTAAATTTTGAAATTGTATTTCCATTTTGCAAATGTTATAAACTGGAAAATATAAAATAATATGTGGTAGTCATTCATCGTTTGATCCATAAATTCGGTTAATGAACTAAATCTACTAAATTGTCTGTTAAAGTGTGACGGCTGCCGGCTCGTTTCGTTCGCCTTATTAAGGGTAAGAATAAAGAGGATCAAGTGTTAAATGGTTCAGGTCTGTATTTTATTTAATCTAACTTTTGGGTCAGAACCTCAGAGGAACCCGAATAAATAAATGGTCAGGGAATCCACTTCATTGTCTTCGCTCAAGACACTAGAGTTATGTCTTAACTTCGTTTAGCAATGGTTACTTGCATTAATGTCTATTTCTAAAACTTATTGTGATATCCTGGTGAAGGACAGATACACACACACACGCACACACACATAGCCAAAATGTTATTTTCATTGTGTTGTCGTTTGCCTTTTTAATACAGACTATTTATACTGACCTGTAAACATGGCATTAGTGAACTAATTTTGTTTCGTAGCGGGTGGGGGATGGAAGGTGTTGGTTTTTGAAAAATGAAAATAAGGTAATTCATTGCTGTACCAAACATACATTAGATTTACTACTATAATAAGCAAACAGTACTTTCTAAATGCTATTGAAATCCTTTTTCTCAAATTGAATGTTGCCTGACATGAAATGAGTGTTCACATACTAGAAAGTTTATTTAAAAGATGGCATAAAATTATCTTAGAATCATACAAGCAAAACGTTAAAGTTAAATTTGCATTGATTTAGTCTTGTTATACGATCCAGGAGTTTTCAATTTTACCCCTGTTTATTTATTGTACGATTCTAGCTGTTTTTTCAAGAAAGATCTCAATTTAATTGGAGGAATGTTTCTGAATGTCCTTCTTGCTATTATTATTATTATTATTATTGATATTATTATTATTATTATTATATATGTGATTATTACTATTATTATCATTATTATTATTATTATTATTATTATTATTATTATTATTATTTTACTTTTAACCTCACAGTATATTATGTACTGCTCCGAGTCTCCGACAATATTTTGGTCCACTAATATATTTTCAACATGTTTGCTCAGAAATGTATATTTCAAATTTGTGTCATTCTTCAGAACGTTCAAAAATAGAATAGAGGAAGAGATTAAGGAAATTAATGCTCTGCTACTATCAGCAAAGACAGGCAAGTGGAATGATGTGTGGTGCATTTTTGGCACTCAAGATAAGCCTAAACGGGCGTACCTGATCAATTCTATTCCGGAGAATCGTCGATGGGGATTCTTGCACCAGGCTGTCTACTGGAAGGATCCTAATATTCTACAGTATCTACTCAAGTTTCGTGCATGTGATTCTCGGATAAAGGCAAAAGAGGGCACATCGGAAGTTGGTAAGACAAGTGGTATGACCGCGCTTGCTATAGCACAAGCATATGCCTGTAAGGAGGTGGAGAAGTTACTATTAAAGCACGAGTGCAATTTTAACGAAGTGGATGAAGAGATTGACACCTTCCAACCTTGGCATACAGACATTGAACTGAAGGGACTTGGCTTGATACCTATCACTCTTGCTGCATACAAGAACACATTTCATCCTCAAAAAATTAACCCACAGAAGTCTATTTTATCGGTACTTGGAGATATTTTCAACGATTTGAACACCTCAGAAAATAGATGGAAAGAAGTTCGCGAAAAAATGTGCGACTCACTCTACGTTGTCAGTGAAGCATCGGTCGCACAACTCAAGAAATGTACGTCCAGGCAGAACTTTTACGAGACAATCATAAAAGTTTACAATGAGGAATCAACATTCCTTTATACACATGTAAACACAACCCTACGAAAACAACAGGAGTCTGACTACAAACCATCAGCAGCTGATCTTGCAATGGGTCCATATGTGGTTATGTACCAGATACTTCTCGTTTTCTGGGGACAGCTGAAGCGAGAAAATGCCAAGACCTACCGTAAAATGTTGCTGACTGCAAAAGATATGGAAAAATACCAGGTAGGGGTCAGATTTACATGGCTATCCTTCGTTTCATCCTCGGTGGAGGCTAAAAAGGCCACGCCTTTCCCTACATGCGCCGGTGTAACGGGTGAATGCAGCACAACCTTTACTATCGACAACACAGCCGGTTCAATGTATCAGCCAAGAGATATTGAAAAGTACGCAATGTATAGTGAAAGAGAAAGAGTGTATCCTGCCGGTGCAAAATTCGAGGTACCCAATAGGCGGCGCCATAATGAGAAGACTTACGTGACACTAAAACTTTTGAGCAGCTGAGTATATTGCAGCTTGATCGTGATGGTAAGACATGACCATTTGCGCATGCTATTACCTGTGCAATATATATTTCTTTTTCTTTCCACTGTTAATTGGAGATAAGAAGGTCCTGCTAGGACAAATTAATTGCCCCTGTTTAAATTTAAAACTACGAGATTAATAATGCTAGTTTTTAAAAACTGCATGTATATTTGGTTGTTTTTAGCCAAACAACGGTTTGTACAGTAAAATAAATTAGTTTCATTACTACCTTCAAATGTGTGATTTTCGGGACCAATATGGCAGCATTGCTTATGTTCCAACCGTATTTGTAAAAAGCGGAAATCTATAAACGACTTGTCTGCCTGATATAAGAACTTTTCTTACTTATATTTGCCATTTCATTCACAATTAAAAAAACTATGTTGATATTGCTATGACAAACACTGATGAGAAAAAATGAGATATTACGTGGTGTACTTAACATGTTTTTGTTCAGTTTGAATGCAATATGAATGAGAGTGAGAGAGAAAGAGTAATTTCGATCAATTGAGGTAAAACTCACATGCTGACTAATCAACAAACACAGACTGAAAGAGAGATATAGCAACCTTCCGAGATTATAACCTTTAAAAACGATCCATTTTAGAACCTTATTATTGGTTGAAAAACAAAAACAAAACAAAACAATGCAAAGTAAAGCATCAAATCGAATCTCGTTTGTGTAAGCTCAAGCTGAAGGTCTTTATTCCGCTCAGTTTCTTTTTTCTTTCTGATTTCAGGCATTTAAAAGGTATGTTAAATTCATTGAAAACGGGAACTATTGTATTTTTCGTCTTCATTTTTATATCGTATTAACAATTAATAAGTGGAAATGTATATTTGATCTTGGTAGTACAGAAGCAATTTTTTAGCTGCTTAAGCCATAATTATATGATTATTTATACGCCGTGGGCAAAGCACAATTTGAGGAGGAAATTACTATGAGTATCTGAAACTAAAACTTGTTGCTGCTGCATTTAATATAATTATTTGACCTTTTTTCTCGAGTCCACACATTTAAGGTTTTGTTTAAAGTTACTAATTTGCATATATTTCCTAAATGTTTTTCTTTATCAGGCTCAGACAATTCATCTTGCAACATGATGCAACACTATTCATGTTGTGCTTTAATTATCTGTCGTACAAGTCAAACTTGTTTTGTGTGACTTTGATGTTATTATTCACTCTAAAAGCTACGTGCCGTTTCCTGTTTGGCCCTTGTTTTGACTGTAGTTCTATGATACATGGGTCGACGATGCGTTGGATTAAAAAAGATCAAATGTGTGTATGCTCCATAGATGGTATTTTTGTACAGGAATAAAGATCAACAGTTTACCCATTATCTGACTGAAGTGTGTTTATGAAAGATGGTGTTAGTATTATCTCGATTCCAGTCACTTTCTTTGTTGTTGACTTGTCTATATCAAGTGATAATGTGTCTATTAAACTGTAATTAGCTAGAGTTAGACCTCTTTACAAACAAGTAGTGCGGCTGATGCAAACAATTACATGCTTTTCGTATACTCGCTATCTAAGAAAAAATATAAATTTTGTCAGTGTTAACAATACAGAATCCAGACCTTTAACAGTACTATAAGGTGAACATCAAATCAGCATTTTAGAACTTATTCTGTCTGGGTTATGTGAATGAAATGGTAACGAACAAAGACGCTGATGATAAGGATTTATGACATGCACGTGACAGTGATTTCATGTTTGCACATCATTATCTTTGTAAATTTCGAAAAGCAAGGGAAAAAGTATACAATCATGCAACAACTGGTTGACTACCAAACACACTAGCATTCAATTCCGGTAAGATAGAATGCATCCTATTTGTCCCAAAGCACAAATTAAAAAAAAAGTTCTGAAAATTCAAGAAAAAAATGAACTGGTCACATAATTAATTCTGAAAAGTGTATTAAATATTTAGGTTTCCATATAAATAACTCAGGTTTGAGCAAGGGCATAGTCAGTAGTATAATTAAAACAGTAAATGCTTAAGTGTCTCCTTAGTCAATATTTATCATTCAAAGCTAGAAAAAACGTTTTATACCACTCTGCGACAATGTACCTTCGACCACTCCTCTTCTTACTGTATGTCGGAAAACAAGCTCCAAATACCTCAGAGTAAAACTGTAAGATTTATAAATAAGATTGAAACGAGATCAAGCATCAAACACCGAGGTCTTGAAAGAGTAGGAACACAAATAGTGTACAATAGAGTAAAACAGCTTTAGACTAAATGCTAATACTTTTTTTACGAGTAATGTCTCTCTTTTATGAGCTAAAGATTTGCAAAAGTTTAGGGACCATCACCATTTTGCTACTAGGAGCGTTAAACTTAATTTTGTTAAACTATTTGTTAGTAGCGTGGCCTCGACGACTTTCTTCTATACCACCATAAATGACTGGAACATATTACCCAGGTGTATCAAAAGCATTTAAAATATAGATAATTTTAAGATGCGCTGTTAAGTCATATCATTACAAAGAGCAAATGAAAAGAACATAGTTTAATAATATGTTACTTGAATGAATTGGTTTTCGTTTTAAATCCGAAACCATCTAGTAAACTTGTAAAAGTTAATTGAATTCTCCTTTAGGAACTAATTGGATATAACGTTTCGTAAACATTTATGGGTCATTCATGGTTGATAATTGTTTTGGTATATATGTATGCAAATATGCAAATGTGCATGTATGTTGGTATTACAATTGTTTATTATGTTTTTATTACGTAATGTGTCGACATTATTTAAAGTGTTATACGTATGAATGTGTTAAGACTTGTTATTTGCTGATTCTACGAAACTAAATGTACTGTTATTATTATTATTATTATTACTGTAGAAAGCTGTTAGTATGTAATTGATGCATATAAGCAGGCTGGTTTGCATTGTTGGTCATGTGATTGCTTTATCAGATCTAAAGTTGGCTTTTATGCTGAGGATATGAGTTGTATACAAGTATTCTATTAAAACACCTGTTGCACGTATTGAAGAATAGTGGATATTTCAAAATGAAACAATAAGACAAACTTAGCGCCATGATGACATTTTATATGTAATAAATAATATGCTTCCATAGTCAAAACTGCAATATACATTGTACTACTCTCAAATGAAATTTTTTCTTCTCTGTGTGGTTAAACCAGTTTACATATAAACGATAAAAGGTATGTATTGCGCATGAAAATGGCGTATACGTTTGTACGCTAGTTTATGACATTTTCAAAAAGACGATTGTCATTACAGAAACATAATTTTACGCCTACATAATCAATAATATGCAACCGAAAGTCGCTATTTAGATTTTTTAGATCATTAAAGGAGGTGATTTTTCCCTCCAGGTCCTTGACCTGCAATAATACGCAAAACCATTCAATTGTACCTTTTTGATGTCTAAACGAAAATTGGCAAAACTATTCAATTGTAACTTTTTCATGTCTAAACCTAAAATGTATATGAAGTGCATGTACACATTATATTTTCTATTTTGCCTAGATTTAAAAAAATATGTTGTCAAAGCAATTAAAATTACTGCCGAATACACGATAAGACACGTGAAAAATGAATGTATTCATATGTCGGACGCGAAGCTTTAACGGGTATGTAAACATCATGGAGGAGACAAACTGCCAAAACTCTGATCCAGGTATTAAAATCATGGCAGACAAACAGTCGTTTAAATGAAGCAATGAAGTAAACCTTAAGTTAAAGATGTTTAGTACGTTGTGCTATCTATGTATAATAACATTGCATTAAATATATTCTTGAAATTAGATTGAGTGATAAGGTTGCAGTAGACAAATATATATATATATATATATATATATATATATATATATATATATATATATATATATATATATATATATATATATATATGTGTGTGTGTGTGTGTGTGTGTGTGTGTGTGTGATTCTGGCAAAATTAACTTAAATAGATGGAACGGTTAGGAAATGTTTAATGTGGATTTTTATAAAGTAATATGACAAAACGAGTTCCTTTTGAGAATGGTTAGATTAAGTACAAAGGTTCGTAAATACTGTCAACTAAGGAATGTACCTTAAATGTGCGAATACCATTACTATATCTGAATGCACCTTTTGAATAATCAGCAAGTCGGTTTAGGAACAATGCTATCACCATAAAAATCACAGGAATATAAAAAAAAATATTCAATCAGCTATTTAGGTGCATACACGAATATACGTTCTCAGATATTTTGCGCGTTGTAGAAGCAATCGCTCATAAAACCTGTAGTCTGGTTCATTGCTTTTTATGCTGCCTGCGTTGTACTCCACATAGAGCTTAGTGCAACGCAGGTAGCATACGAAGCAAGGAACCAGACTATAAAACCTGCTGCTTTAGATGAAAGTAAAGTGAGACAAACTTCAGATGAAATTTTGGCATTACTCGATATTGATTATTTGCTGCCCTTTACATTCCAACCAGATAGTGAAGTGAACATACATCACTTGGATGCCACGTTACCTGTGATTACTTACGTTGATAAATAATTTGTTGAGGCTCAGGAAATGCGGATGGTGAAGAGTGTAAGCCTTGGTCTTGGTCCAGTAAAACGACTCTGGATCATGGAACTCAACTGGCTTGTACTTGAATAGTGTGTCAAAATACATGTCAAATCATACCACGACCAACAATGCCACATCGGAGTACATGCCTTATACAGTTTACACAACGACAACCGATTTTAGACAAGGGTGCGACCTAGCGCCCAAGATTTATATTGCTGCATCAGTTTGTACTGATTATATCAGTACAGTTAGTCCTAAATTTAGTATAGCCCATGTGATGTTATGCGATTTGGATTTTTAACGTAGCTTTAACAATTTTTCAGTCATATCACTACGATGTCTTCAATATGGCGGTTTTTAGCGACGTCTAGCACTGGGGCATCATGCTGCAGACATGTAGCATGATGTCCCACCCAGTCACATTATCCTGACACCAGTCCGACCATTCCTAGCACTAACCTCAAAATACTGAGCTCCAAGCGAGGAAGTTGTTAGTACCATTTTTGTAAGTCTTTGGTATGACACGGCCGGGGATCGAACCCACGACCTCCCGGATCCGAGGCGGACGCTCTAACCACTAGGCCACCAGAGCGGTAGTATAGCACATGTACGGTCTATGCAATGGTTTCCAATTATACTACAATGAAATAAAGTATAGTCAAGAAAAAGCTTCTGAGGAATCTAAATCATGCTGTGATGTAATGGGTTTCTAAATGCTATGCCAGCTTTTAAAATATCTTTGTTTTTAAAAGCAAAGAATGTAAAGACTGACTCTTAGTCAAGCGATAGTTCAGTTTAGTCTAATCAGAATTAGATATAAAGAATATTTATTTATAAATCAATATTCCATCTGATACTACAATGGCATCGTTCTGACGGATGATCTGTTGATTAAGGCAAAAACAAATTCGAAACGGTTTCCCAACGTTTAGGACTAAATAGGCTCTTTGTCAGGGGAAAAACAACTTACATATACAAAAGAAACACTTAGCAGAAAATCCACGAAATAAAAACTACCAGACTCAGACATTCTAGAATCACCTGGGGCAATTATATATATATATATATATATATATATATATATATATATATATATATATATATATATATATATATGTATGTGTGTGTGTGTGTGTGTGCTTGACATTATTTTATTCTATTTTATATGTGCATATTGATTGAATTCTTTTGTGCATAACGTCTCCAGTACTGACGGAAAATTTAAGATAACATATATGAGCAAATATAGATGCCGCACAACGTGTATAATGCTTTTATTTATGTGCACCAGTTAATAATTCCTTTGCACGTCCAAATGAAATTAATATAGCACTTATGAAGTTGGTATTGAAAAGAGAAATATAAAACAAATGTGAGATTTGCAGGTAAAATGGATGGTGATAATGAGCAGAAACGTTAACACATACACGTGTCTTTTATTGGTATGCTAGCTGTATTGACGTAGACTTGATAATCCATCGAAATCAAAAATTTCATGAATATAGGTGGATTCAGAAAATATGGAGTGTAGACGAATGTGATCATAATAAGATAGCTGACATGCATTTACATTGCTTGTACCTTATCTTAAAAATGAGTGCCTCTTTTAATGTACAAACACACTTGAATGTGTCCTTTAGATTGTTATAAAATATTTAAGCTATTCAAACCTGGCCTGCAAGCTAATATTTCTAGCACGACTTTTAACCTGTGTACATAAGTTACTACCTCTCGTCAGCTACTTAGTCACAATGTGCGTTGGTAATTCGCGTGCGGAATTTAGTAAATTGGGAACGATTCAGGAACTGATGATTTTGTGAATGTGTCATTTATTTTTCGACTCATTCGATTACAATTTATACAGAATGATACTTTCAAAATGCACACAATAATCAGGTTTTATTTGGTTTTGAAAATGCTTTAATTACGAGCGAAGAAGCAGATCAAGTGCGTTAAAACTGAAATACTTGTTTCGTGGTTACGCTTTGAGAACAGTTTTCCATGAAATCAGATCAAATCCATCGCTTACGAAGGCTCAGTGACAAGTCATCTACGAGATCGTAAGGATAATATCACTTTAGATTCACAAACACCGAACTGCATGTACAATTTCTGCATTAAGTGAGAAATTACATTTCAATGCAGCAACGTTTACTGAGGGCAGTATTTGGTTTGCATGAGAACTGTTACAATTTTAAACAAGGTTGGTGTGCTTGCTGTGCATCATGCAAAAAACAAATAGAAACGAACAAGAAGGAAAATAGACAACAATTATTATACAGAATGCTGGTGAATACCAATTTTCCATTTAATGCATTTTAATATCATGTGATACACTCTTGTCCACATTAATATAAATTCCAGTCCCTTTGGATATAAACTGTGAGATACTGTAGTTTACTGTGCAAACCCTCGCTAAAAATTATTAGATTGATACCTTACTAACATTTCTTTAGTAGAACGGTTACAGAAGCTAGAAAAAAAAGTCAATTGGTTGTTGTTTACCTTTCTTTTTTGAGACAAAATAAAGGCGTTATATGGTAAAGAATTACTAGCATCATTGAGCCGAGTGTAAACTACAGTATAGCATTATGAAGCATAGATCTGAATGGTTTTAAAATTAACAGTATAGTTTGTATGTAATCACAAAGCCCAAACATATTGTTATATGTGCACATGACTTTACCACATTTCTCCATACATATAGATAATAACGTCTTAGGATAACCAGGTCTGAATTTTCACCTCTCATGTCAGATGTCAATCTATCCATGCATTGATCTCCTAAACTGAGATGAAGCTCTCCATCATTGTGCCAGGGCGTATGCCAAACCGAATATCTGAGTAGAAATGGCACATTTCGTTTCATAAGTAGTATCGCAATATGAATTTAAATTTGGATAGCTAAGATGTGACAATGCCAGCAGCAGGGAAGTTCTACAGACCAGGTGGCTCAGATAAAAATAAGCCTCCCACGCAAACTTTCTCCGTAGAAGCCTCAGATTTCAAAAATAAAGCCTCCTACACAAATTAATCTGCGTAAATTCGACCCAGAGTGCAATTTTCAGGCATAAAAAAAACAGCAATTTTTTTTTTTGGGGGGGGGTAGGAAAATTAATTCTTGTCCGAGTGTGCAATGCAAGAAAAAGCTGCAATTTTATGAGTAAATCTGATCAAGACCGATTCGATACCTACTACGTGGATCATGAAGATTAATCGTGACAAAACCGTGTGGTGTTGCCTGAGCGTGACTGAAGAAATTTTTGAATTTATTTATATCCATGTCGCCGTTACACCAAGTCTGATGAATGTTTCTCAGCGTGTGAGTATCAACGCCATTAAATACCGATAAGATATTACAATTATCTCTAATCACCTTTGGAATTTGCGTATATCGCTGTGTCACGTAAATTACATCGGTATTCTTGTGTCGGCCACGCGAGAATATCCTAGCTGGATTAGTTTGCTTATCCAGCATAACATCATCGAAAACAACAAGATTATTAACATCACCGTCTAAATTTTCCACCGATGGAGTTTCATTGATATCCGTTATAAATTCTATTGTTCCTTTTTCAGTATTATCGCTAAATTCTTTTAGTACCTGATAACATCGCTGATCGTCAACAGATGGTGCAACCAAATACAGTTTATCCCATTTTAGCCATCGCATAATCAAATTTAGCAACAACTGCGTCTTTCCAGATCCCGACGGGCCAATGATTATCATTCTAATCGAATTTGGTAATGCCGCGATATGTTTCACTTTCTCGCGTTTCTTTGTGGCTGAAAAATCAATTACATTCATGTTATTAGAATATTATGGATTTATATTGTGTTAAGTGTCGCACTCGAACTGCTACGATAAATCCAATCGAAGTCGTTACACGCAACAACAGGAATGCAATCAAAGGCGAATGTGCAGTTTGCAAGACAATTAAGTTTAGATTTGTAAAAAAAAAAGTAGAACCGGAGGAGACATTGCAACCTCCTTAACAAATCTACCTGGAGCTCCCTGGGCGAAATATCCCGGAGAGAAGCATCTACCAGGATATAATTACTGCGGACCCGGCACGAGGCTCGATATAAGACTTAATAATAATAATCAACCAAATCCTGGCGAGGATCCAGTAAATGCCATCGATAACGCATGCTACTATCACGATCTTGCGTATCGTAGCGGGGATTTAGAACAAAGACATCTCGCTGATATTAAATTAATTCACGCAATAGACGCAGTTCCTGATAAAAATTTCAAAGAGAAATTGGCAACTTGGTTAATAAAAGGCGCGATGAAAGGTAAATTAGTACTAGGTGCGGGTAGATTATAATGGAACAAATATATTATTCTCCGCGAGGATTTTGGCGAGGAAAATCAGCAATAGCCAAACTTGCCAAGGCAGCAAAAGTAAAACAATCCACCGCTGAATCGTGGCTATCGAGGCAGGCAGTTTGGCAAATTTATCTTCCTCCGCCTAAAAAAATACCATACGCAAGTTTCTCCGTCAGTGTCCCTAATGAAGTCCATCAGGTTGATTTAATGTTCCTTCCTCATGATACTGTTGACGGAGTCACATACAAATACGTGTTAACGATTGTTGATATTGCTAGTAGGTACAAAGAAGCAGAGCCATTATCAAATAAAACAGCAACGGAAATTTCAAAGGCGTTTGAGAAAATTTATTCACGATCTCCGTTAACATGGCCGAATCTTCTTCAGATTGATCCAGGACGAGAATTTCTTGGTGCGGTTACTGCGCTAATGAAAAAGAATAATGTTAAAATCCGACGTGGTGTAGTTGGCGTTCATCGTAGTCAGGCTATCGTTGAAAGATTCAACAAAACACTAGCGGAAAGATTATTCGGATATCAGTACGCGCGCGAATTTATCCAGGATAATCGATCTCACGATTGGGCAACAAGATTACCTCATGTGATTAACGCACTAAATAACGAAGTAACACGAACAATATCAATGAAACCCGCAATTGCAATTACAAAAACAAATATACCCCTAAAGCGAGATTCTACTATTCCACCTGTGTTAGGTAGCGTCACTGTCAGATATTTATATAAGGAGGGGGAAGCCGAGGGTGGCAGAAAAAGAGCAACCGATCCAACTTGGAGCGTTACAACACATAAAATATCAGCTGTAACAAGATCGTCAGGAAGACCAGCAATTTATTTTCTAGATTCACTAGCTCCACAACGAGGATTTACCAAAGAGGAATTACAAATAATACCGAGAGATACTCAATTACCGCCATCGTCGTTAATGTGAAATTTAATTCTACCTAACTGAGATAATTTTCTTACTCGAGACACGGCTAGATAAACTAAATTTGACCAGGAAATTCTATCATCGACGATCCAGACCTGGCCATCTACTGTTAATCCCTGCGACGAATGTATCGTTGCTGCGTATCCAAGTTTCCATGGAGATCTTTCCGCGTTTATCGCATCATTGACAAGATTAATATCAACGAAAATAATATCATTCAAAACCATCATTTTTTCTTCTCCGCATGGCAAAGTAACATTAATATTTTGTTTTCTGGTATCAGCGGGCCTGTAACACAACGGTACCTGCAATGTTGGAAATTTCTCACAATGAAGTTTGAATAACATTTCCTGAATAACATCGCGAACAATTTTCCTGCTAGCAACAATCAGATGATCAGGACGCCACAAATTTAGAAAAATATCCATCGGAGTCTCGTCGATTATTTTTCTCATTACATCGCATTGAAACTTATTAGGTTGTAACCGAATTATTTTTTTAAACTCGGTCAGTAAAATATCATTGGATCTATAATCAGCATCAATCTCTTCATAATAATCTACAAAGTTCCTAAGCCACTCATGAGGAGATTCACCATCAATAGGATCAGGTTGACCGTGATCTCCGCACATTATTACTGCGGTGTTTTTTTCTTCTAGCCAACCCAGGAATGATTTTAACACAAATAAATTTACTGTGCAAATTTCATCAAATATTATAATCTTGTTGATATATTTGTTTCCCATGCGAGCCGAATCCCACAATCCACCGCTGTACTTGAAATAACTGTGATACGTACAAGAATTAACGCCGCGTTGTTTTATCTCTCGCGCTAATCTGTGAGTTGGAGTCAGCACGACCATATCAGAGTTTGAAAATAAATTTATCGCTCTTGTTGTTTTACCGCTACCACCAGGGCCGTTCATGTAAACAAATTTGTTACGCGAAATTGGATCAAACGCAGATGCAGCTGTTGATATTTCATCGTATTTATCTTTATGAAACTTATCGCAATCTTCAACATCCGCGTCCTCACAATAATCTAGAATATCCTCGTTTTTTATTCTCCAGGTTCCCCAGGAACCATTGGTGATTAAATTCACCAGCCTGTATTGAAATTTCTTATCGATATAAAACGAGTCCGTTGCAACCCTTACCGCGATATCAGAAAATTTATTTATCATCGATAACAAATTGATACTCACATAAGCTAGCATCGATGATCTTAAATGAGTATATTGCGCTGATTCTCCATCGAGATAACTAATCACAGTACCTAACTTTGTTCCATCAATAATAATATTTTCTCTGTTGCAAAATATTCCACGCGACACTGTATCGGCAATAATAAAATCCATCTCGGCATCATTGATAAATAATCTAGCGTGACGATGTTTATGATCAACTGATCCTCCTTGAGTAAAATTACCAATTATTTTTCTTCCAATATCTTTCGCGTTTTCACAATCCGTTGGCAACCACACCTCGGTTTGTTTTCTATAGGATATAATCGCCTCGCTCACCGTCAACGATATTAACATCGACGAATCCAGCATATATCTCAGCAATACTGTGGGGACCCATCTTCGCTGAGATAAATGCCGACCAAACCAAATATAACAAATCTTATGTAAATTTTCAGCAAGTTCGAACGAAGCAACATGAGCGAATCCTGTCATAACAAAATCAGGTAACGGTCCGTTAATTGCAACTCTCGTCATCTCGCTGGTAGGATGACCGAATTTAGCAAAATAATCCGCACAATCGCCATATCCGAGAAAACTTCCAGGATAACACGCGCTCATGTCAACGGAAATCATATCCTCGAAATAATACTTGGTATTCCATAATCCTCCATGGCCGTATTCGATACAGCTAAGTTGAATATCATTGAGAAATTCATTCCTTGTAGGTTTCCACGAATTTCTCTCTCTGGCAGCGTGAGCAGCAACAGATGGAACAGTAAAGCAGTTTGTTAATAACAGATCCGGATTTGATGAATATTTCACCGCGATATTTTTCATCGATTCGTGTAATATTTCATCTCGGTAAATATCTCCGCGTGGCAAAATAAACTGATCGTATTTTTCTTCACTTGAGAATAACCAGACCGATATTGGGTCAGACGCGGCTAATAGTTTGATAAACCTGAACATGGCATCGGAATTGTCTTTCCCGGAATCTACGGGATAAAATTTAATGGAGCGATCTCGTGGAAATATCATTACCGACTGTGTCCACGCATGCGAATTATGATCAACAATTTCGATTGGTGTTCCTCGAGAACTATACGGCGATGAATATAGTATTTCACCCGATAATGTTTTTACCGTGATAGGAAATTTAAGTTTCTTACTTAACGCAGCAACATCGTCAATCGATGCACCATCAACAACTGTCTTTGCCCACGTGTTAATTTTATCCAATCTCAATTGAGTCAGACCAGATCCTCGTCTAGCGTTTTTCATATGTTCGATAACTCTCTCAGCAACGCAATTTATTTTCGGAGATTCTTTCATCGCAGGTAGATTTTTCGCATCAGGATTATTATTCAGCCGATAAATTCCATAAACAACAGCGCTAGAAGGATAAGCTCTAGCATAATAAGGACCATCAATCCCCAATAATAATCCCGGCTTCGAATTTTTATCAAGAATAACATTTTTCTTACCGCCGCGTACTGGATCTCGTTTATCGCGAATAATCCAAGTGTCATCGGGCATTTGTGCAATAAATTTTATTCCGAAAATAAATCGCTCTTCTTTGTGTTCAGATTTTATATGTTCGATTATCTTCTTCGCTCGCTCCAAATTCATCGTAGCATCAACGAAGTTAGTTTTCCAAGTTGACCAGGTATGAATCGCTCCATCATCGAAAAATTCTTTCTTAGCACGATCAACTTCAGGAACGATAAATTCTGCCTCATCAAGATCAAATAAATCCATTATTATATTTTAGACAAATGTTTAAATTATAATATGCAATGCAAATGGATAACGGTTGGATCAACAAAATCATGTGATAAATCCTGCAGAGGTGAATATTGTGGAGCTCACATATACGCAATTCGACGAGGTAACAAGGGACCACAACGGTGTTTAGTTTGTCAGATTGGCATTCGAGGAAAGACACGATTGTGTTTCTCCTGTGGAGGGAAAAAATATCGTGAATTACGGAGATATTATGAAAAAAGATCCTCGTCAGTGATAAAATGCGAAGAAGATTATATTAATCGTTTCAAAGCAAATTATGATTTAAACAAAGAGAATATTGTATATGGAAATGAAATCAACGATTCCTGCAATGAAAATCACATACAAGTATAAATCACATCCAACCATCAATGGTTACGAGGCATCCGAAGATGGTAATGTCAGACACATCAAAACAAAGAAAAATGTTGGTAATGTTGATAAATTTGGATATCTCAAATTTACAGTCTATAAAAAAGGAGAAAGATTCACGTGTCATTTCAACCATAGATTCGTTTACGAGTGTTACAAGGGACCAATAGAAATTGGACTTGTTATTGATCATATCGACGGAGATAAACTCAACAACAAACCTTCCAATTTACGCGCGATAACCCAGAGTCAAAATTCAAGAGTTGGCAATACGGGTGGTGTATGGCGACCAGCTAAGGCCGTCAAATCGATAAATTTAGAAACAGGTGAGGAACTCGCATTCGAATCGATGACTGCAGCAGCAAAACATTTTGTTATTAACTCACATTCGGTAAGACATGTAGCAGAGGGAAAAATCAACGCTACATTTTCTTATGATGCTGATGCGTGGATTAAATTCTCCTACATCCGAATAATATTAGATTCGGAAATCGATGAGGAATAATTAAATATTACAAAATTAATATAACATGAATGAGGAAACCATAAACGACATCATTGAAGCGATTGATGATCTGAAGAAAAAAATAAATCTTCCATCGGAGTTGGACACGAATAAAATTCGATCTGAATTCGAGACGATTGTTCAAGGAAAACTTGAATACAAATATACGCTGCCATCAGAATATAAATTAATAAAGAAGATCCAGATTGCAATATATCAATCACTTGCAACAATCAGCGATGATCGCATCGAGGATTTTGTTAAATTATCGATGTTGGTGGAGAATGCGAGATTGATTTTATCAGACGCATATGAATCACGAAAAATTACAAGTTCGCGTGTCAGGCAGTTGAAAAGACTTGTCGATGAAAGTAAAAATAGGGAATCATCCAATTCCTGAATACTTCCGTAAAAACAAAACAAAAAAAAATATATTAATTTTGAAAATTTCCCTGGTTTTTATTTATTTTTTTCGTCCATTTTTTCTCGTAGACAGATTTACGATTTCACCAGGAGATTGATACTTACAGTTTCTCCTCGTATATCAAGTAAATTTCCTTTCTGATCCGTTAGTTTGAAATTTATTCTTGTCAAAAATCGATTATGACATCGCAGGTAAAACGGATTCATTGGTTCCTTGATTATCAAATAACCAGGAGATGCGCTAGGTGAAAACGAATACAATACAAATCCCTGATTCGCTTGATTTGACTCTGACGCATCAACATTATAGCTACCCTCGACAACATCCGCGTGAAGATAAATCGCGATAACATCCGTTATATTAACGATACCCGGCGAGATATGCCGTCCGCCACCAGTCGGATCGTTATTATGTTTGAGAATCAATTCCGATTGTATTTTTTTAGTCCACGCGGCATGTAACTTCGGAAATAAATCATCGATGGTATCAGTGACGAATTTTCTCATATAATCAACGTCATAATTGGGAAATTTGAAATTTGGTAATTTTTCCTCGGTTAATTCAAATAATTTCATGAATTTTTGTTTTTCTCCTGAATTTCTGATCAACTCGAATTTGCTAATAGGAAGAACATAGTCGGCAATTGATATATCGTCGACTATCGCCTGAATGAGCATATCATGATAATATTTACTATCATTCGCGAGTTGATTTAAAATTTTCACGTGCTTTATAATTTCGTTACATGAACCAGATTTATTTAGGATGCATTCATGAAATAATCCCCGCAATAAATTTAATTGTAACTTGTGTTCCTGAAAAAACTCCTCTAGTGTTCTTCTTACCAAGCTACCGTTTATGGGGTTTATTATCCTGTTAATGTGGGTAACGTCGAAGATTTTCACATGGGGGGGATTTTTGGAAGAGGCATCCACGAGAGAATTTTGTCGTTAGTAAAAGTAGTGAAAGCGAACATTACTAGGTTAAATTTGTGATTATTCATGAGATTGATGGCGTTATGAATCAGAGGTTTGTGTTTGATATCTCCATACCATCCTTCGTTGGTTGTAAAATCCGATTTCTTTGGTTCCGGTATTTCTGGAAGGTCTTTCTCATACCAACCTGGAATAATAACATCCGATTTTTTTGATTTTATCAGAGGTATGACCTCGGGCCAGCCCAATATGTTTCTGATCGAAGACTGGTAAATATCAACAATATACGGCGATTTTACTTCTATCATTGACGACAACGTTGGATCATGTGAAGATATTTTTATTCCCGGAGTAGCATCGCCGGTTAAATTTGATATTCTAGTGGTAAACTCATTATTCAGTTGATCAATTTCATAACTGCCCGTTGGTATACCAACAACGATCCAATCAGGTGTTCCATCGGGTTTATTCTTATTTGCAAAAACAAGCGAATTATTTGACTTCAATTTACCGAATGACGTCGATCTAACATTTGGCCAGCTGTTGTAGACGCGCAACTGTGTTAGTGCAATTTCGTTGACGCTGATTGGTGTTGAGAAATTGATGCTAAATTCCGGTTTCGTTGAACTTAGCGATATTAGCGTCGTTGTTGGCGGTGTCGTGTTTGTCACGATCTGGGCTAGCTCGGACATTATTAATATTCATTTGTTCAATCTCCGAGTAAATATTGATCATTGTAGAAAATTCTAGATCGGATATAATACCATCGTTGAGACTCTCAGAAAGTAACGATGATAACTTCGAGTACGCATCATTGATCTTAGTAAGTTTACTTTTGTACGAAGATAACTTTTCATTTGTGCACGAGGATATCTTTTTCGCGATGATATTTAAAACACCCGCGATTGTTGTTGTTGACGAGATTATTATTGTTGCTACGATCGGCGCGATTGTTGTCACTACGGATAAAATTATTCCTGCACCAGCGACTACAGCTGATACTGCGTACACGGCAACATCAATAGTAACTAATCTACGCTGATACTTTTTTATTTTTATCTGATAATCATCGAGAAGTTTTTTTAACGAATCCTGCCATGATCGCGCCTGATTGTATCGGTAATCCGATGCGGTCATTTATTAGTATCTTACGATAACAATTGCATGATCACAGTTTATCCTGGAATACCAACTGTTTCCAATCCCGATAAATATTCGAAAATTACAAAATAAGGAATCGGTCCTGTGGTGGTTCTATCCGGTGGTTCTAGATCGCATGTTGTACCGACATCTTTGTTTAGTGAAATAATAAAAAATCCAGGGTAGAATTCATGAATTCTACTGCCACGTTCCATTATTATATTGAATTTTATCTTGGAAATAACGTATACTCGATATACGCCGGTAATTGGTACGGTGAAATAAAATCCGACACTATCTACAGGGTCCCAATCATAATTGTATGTCTTAAACACGAATGGTACATTACAGGTAAGATTTTTTGTTTCTACTTCCTCTGGTATCGAAATTCGCGATAATCTTCCAAGTTTCATTGATGATAATTTTGTGCTGATTTCGTTGGCACTTGCTGTTACGGTAAGAAATTTCTCATTGATAGCTTTTATTTCTCTGTCGTACACTGATGTATCGAGTTTCTTATGTGCGAGATTAAACATCTCGATGACATCGTTGTTAACTTCCGCAATGGTTTTGTCGATGATTTTTGTTTTTTCATCATGTGATGTTTTATCGACTTTTTGTTGCGCTAATTCACGTATCGCTTCAATATCATCGTTCGATACTTTACTCGCTGCGGAATTTGCATTATTTTTCTGATTCGTCAATATTCGAACTGCGTTTATTTGCTCGATATCTTCATTGATTTTTGTTATTTTTTTATTGAGTTCGTTATATGTAGTTGAGGAGGTATCGGCGATCTTTTTTATATCATCATCAAGTTTTTTGTTAATATTTTTTGATATTTCGTCGAGTTTTCTAATATCGCTAAATAGTTTGTTGAGTCGCTTATTTATTTTGTCTTGGGCGTCGTCGTGTGATGCTAACGCCGTTGATAATTCGTTATTTTTTTGTTTTATATTTACAAGATCAGCCTTTGGCGGAAACTCCGAGATGATATCGGTAATATCAGCGATAGATTTTAATACCAAATCCGATTGACGAGTAAATTGACTGATATGATCATTATATTCTTCTCGCTTAATTATATCAGTTATTTTGATATTGCTAGTTTGTAATCGCCCTTCGGTATTTTGAAAAACAGCAACTTCACCAGGATCAACTTCTGATAACGATAGAAGATTGTTAATATCACTCTTGGTTGCAAACTTTGATGTATCGATGTCGCCTACTATTTCTCTTTTTTCTTTTCTGAAGAGGGATCTACCGTAAATGTCAACCATGATATTTATCTAAGGTATATTCAAATAAAATTTTGCGATAAGGATTGGATGATTTTGAAATTGCATCAAGGACGTTAATTGACTCTGGACCGCATATTGGTGGATCTGCTAATGTTTGTGTTGGAAGCGTTGAATACCAAACCGGAAGTTTTAGTTTTGACACATACTTGATAAATTCATTTGGCGGTGCTAATCCATATGAATCAAAATAAATAACTTCGCGAGGATTAATCGCGTAAGCAACCCAGTGAGTGCCAGGACCAGAATTTTTATCGAGATTTATTATTCCTGTTTCTGTACGATTCGGTTTATCCGGCAGTTGATCTCGCATAAATACGCCTCTGAAAAATTTTATTTTCTTTTTTTTTGCTTCACTGATTAAATCTAAATTTGAGGCTGGTAGGCTCGACTTAAACCGGATCCGTACGGGGGTCGTCTTAGGTAAAGACCGGATCCTTGTGTTTGCTGTTGCCGTTTTCGTGCTGCTCCTAACATTGCCATGGCTAGAAGGGGGGGGGGGGGGATGAATCCTCCCTTTTTTTTACGATATCCTCCTCCGGTAACTTTTTCTATTATTTTTTTACCTGCAAATCCTAATAAAGGTGATGCAATCGCGGATATTAATGGCAATAACAGAGGAAGAAATCCACCTACTTTTACCATATCTCTGATGGCGCCTATTGAGAGACTTAGGTGAATACCAGTATTTGCTGATCTGGCCTTAGATAAACGTCCATGTTGACTTCTAGTTAGCGATAGTTTGTTAGGTCCACCGTGAAGCTGATTGCTTTTTAAGGTTAAACTTAAACCTCGTCGCGCTGTTGTTGCCGATTGAAGCTTTTTTATCTGACCGGGAGTCAGAGTTACGCTGACGTGCTCGTATGGCATATTAATAATCACTTAATCTAAATTTGGAATTTATTACATATTCTCTACGGGCGCGTCGATGACTCTCATTCTACCGCTGATGCCTTCCAGGATCATTGTTCTATCGCTGAGAATAACTGCAATTGCTCTTGCATTTCCTCCTGTGTTAATTCTGGCTTTGAAATGAATATCAACAACCGACTGCTTTACCAAATCAAGATGTTCCAGGGAAAAGTAATAGATAGGATAAAGAGTATTAAAATCCAATTGTGATATTTGCAATCCCGTATCAATATTTTGATCGCGTCCCATAAAACTTAGTAATCGATGATACGCGCGTGCCGTAGAATATTGGTCAAAATTGATAGCTATTTCTTCGGATGGTTCCTGTTGGCCATTTATTCTCAATGATACGTTTGTTGCCTCGAATTGATCGAATATCATATGACTATGTAATTGATCGTATCTATTCATGTTTTGGAGAGCAACAAAGATATGTCTAGGTGCGGAAGAACCTTGTTGTGAAGCAATTCGCCAAGTAAATATTCCGTTAATATTAACATCGAGGGAGTCGGTCATCGTTGTCAACCAGGACATGATGGATTTTCCACCTTGATTCATAAATGACAATAATTTTTCTTCAACGACCATCGATGGAATTATCGCTGGCATCCACAAGGTAATTCTTTCAAGGACAACTCTACCATCATCTGGACCAATTTCTCGCCAGATGGCTCTATCATCATTGACATCTCGAACAAAAATTATCGTATGTTTTGCTCCGTAAATAACTTTTCTAAAATGTCTACAAAATCCAAAAATGTGAGATAGTGGAATTGCACAGGAAAATTTTCGATCGTCATCTTTTAACATTTTCTTCCGCGTATGAAATCCAAGGTTGTAATTGTTCGTGGGGGCAATCATTACAGGTGAAGTATCGGCGGCAGCAGTAGCAAGTGTATTTGTCGGTATACCGATATTATACGGTTTATGCTCAGCATCATCAGAGTTATCCTTGACAAACATCATACTAGGGCCGGCTGACCTGGTAAAATCATCCGAATATCTCGCTAGACCTATGATAGTCGTTGCCATATCAACGTTATTCGTAATTGATTCAATCTCTTTTCCATCGATCATGTAAGTGGCACTCTTGAATAATGCCATAATGACGTTATTGACAAATCCTATCTTATAATCCGCTCCAAAGTTGGTACCATCAGCTGCCTTTACAATTCTCCCAACAAATTCAATATACGCCCCAGATGGAAGAAAATATCTTGTTCTATCGTGGACTTGTATTTCCTTCCGATTTCTTGAATTTGGCTCAACTACATCGTACGAGAAATACTGGAAATCTCGCACTGATGTATCCCTACCTACTGGTTCATCCATGTCAAATACTTCATTTGACACTTGTGCGAACATTTATTATTAATAATATCGTCTAAAACGAAGACCATCACCTGAAACAAAACTTGTATTTGCTAGATTTGTCTTAGCAACATCCTGCGTTAGATTTGTCATAGCAGCTTCTTGTGCTAGATCATTTATTTTTTTATTTGCTGCGTCATTTATGACCTTACTAACTTCGGGTGGCATTTCGCTGGTAATGGGTAATTTGACGGGTTGTTTTTTACGTACTAAATTTAATATTTTATTTTTTATAGCATTGAAGCCTTTACTAGCCAAATTACCGATACCAGAAACGGCAGTCTCACCTATCTTTCCTATCGCTTTTAATCCTAGTTGCTTAATCATGGGTCCGATTTTAGGTACTACTCGCGTGACAAGACTTCCAATGATATCGCCGAATCCATTACCGTGAATATATTTGTATACTGGCAATCTAGAGTTTACTATGCGGACCTGTTTAGATCTGCGTTGATGTTTGTGAACAATCATGTTATTTCAATTGTATTGATTTAATCGATGAGTTCATCGATGAGTTTCTTGTAAATGTAGGAATCAATTACACCACCACGGAATAATCGCTGACAAATATCTGAGGCTTCGTTGACTACTTCACGGGAATTATTTCCAGCTCGTTTTCCTCCGATTAACACTTCGAGGCGAGATACATCGTTGACAACACTGTCGGGACAAACTGAATATCCTTCTCCTGTTTTTGGTTCTGGACTACTATCCCATCCTTCAAATATATCTTCCTCTTCTTCTTCTTTTTCTTCTTCTTCACCTAATTTTTTTACTTTTTCTTGAAAATTTTTAAATCCCGAGTTATTAGAATCGATCTCCTCACCCCTCGCAGCAAAATACACAACCGGAATCCACTCTTCTCTGGTATATTTCTCAAAATTTCTGGGATATAAATATTTACCTTTTTCATCGAAATTTTGGGCAATTTTAATCAATTCGTCTGTGGAGCTTTTTTGTAATATTTCAAGTCCTCTAGAAGTAAAATCGATAGATGGAAAAGTTTCAGTAATTTCAGCAAAACTTTCTGATGGCACCGTAGTTTGTTTTGCAAAATTTTTAAATTTGACAAACTGCTCATCATCATCCCTGGCCTGATGTTTATTAAATTTTATTCTGTATATTATTTTATCCCACTTATTTTTATCATAATAATCCACTCCCCTACTCGTTAAATATTTCTCTCTCTCATTGAAACTACGATTTGCAAAATGTCCAAGATCTTCGAGATTAATAAAGCTAATATTTTGCAAATCTACTTTTATACTAAGAAGTCCAGTTTCGGTAAATTTATCTTTTATACCCGCGAGAGGACCGGTTTCCTTTTTTTTTTCTTCTTCTTCTTCTTTTTTTATTTCCCTTCTTAGTTGTTCTTCGATTTCTCTTTTATCTCTTAATCGTTGTTCTTGCGCTTGTTGCTCTTGTTCTTGTTTTTTCGTTTGTTCACTTCGAGTTTGTATATCTTGTGCTTGTTCTACCCATCTTCCTCGTTCTTCTTCAAAATCTTCCAATTCTCTATCCCTCCAATCTTCTTGCGATTGTTCTCGCTGTATTTTTTTTTCCTCAGCTATTTCCCTTAATAGTTGCTCCATTCTTAAGTCTGCTTGTGCCTTATGTAGTTGTTCTTGCAGCGCTTGCGTTTGTGCTTGTCCTTGACGAATTTGCTCAAGCTGACCAGGAACCACCCGAGAATGTTGCTCGATATCTCTTATCATAGGAATAACCCCGATGTCTCTAAGTTCCTTATCCTTCTTTTGTTTGCCATATGCAACTTGTTCGATAGCTCCAGTGACTGGACTCAGCCATTTTGACGATACCTCACCAATATGGTATTGAGAATCATCGTACTCACGAACTTTTTTCTTAAATAATCGTTTTGTCGGAATAAGTTTCTTTACTGCCGCTAATTCTTCTCGCGCTAATCTAGCAGAATGAGGTTCTCCAACTCTACTAACTTTTCGACTCATCTTATTTTCAACTATATTGTTTTATTGTGAGATAAAATTAGCATACGCAGCTTTTTCTTGCATTGCACACTCGGACAAGAATTAATTTTCCTACCCCCCCCAAAAAAAATTGCTGTTTTTTTTATGCCTGAAAATTGCACTCTGGGTCGAATTTACGCAGATTAATTTGTGTAGGAGGCTTTATTTTTGAAATCTGAGGCTTCTACGGAGAAAGTTTGCGTGGGAGGCTTATTTTTATCTGAGCCACCTGGTCTGTAGAACTTCCCTGCTGCTCAATGCCTTATATTCCCTACGATTTCACAACTTTTTCTCAGATCGTGACACGTAAGTATATCTGTTATGGGGAAGCCAAAAATAGTTGTAGCTCTAGCGTGAGAGATGTTTGCATAAAACTCATCAGCTTGATCAAAACTATGTACCTGTTATTATTGTTTGAAACGCATTTACTGATTTTCAAACATACAAAATACTAAAACAACCTTTATACCGCAAAATGGCTACCATCGAATTTGCGGACACACTCTTCTTTGTATATACTGCGCCACTATTTCCACCGTTTAAATTTCCTAAAGGATACTCTTCCAAACACATTGGACACTAGTGGTATGCGTGAAGGAGTTTCGCTCAGCAAAAATCATATAGCGTGTTGACTTATCTACTGGTAATGCAAACGATTATATAAAGCAAAATACGCTGCTATAAGGTCTATGTTATTGATTCTGAGTATATTACGGATGTGGAGATTCCTTTTCTGTGAGACTAAAATACTACTGAAGGAATAAGATTTTAGATTATTTATCACTGCTATACTGTATAAAATATCATATTGAGATTAGTTTCTTTCTGTAGGTACATTAATATTTTATATGTTATATTTTTGTGTCAGATTTAGTGTGAGAATGTAATATTAAGCAATCACTATGATATATATATATATATATATATATATATATATATATATATATATATATATATATATATATATATATATATATATATTCCAAACATGCTACGTATTTTGAAGGATTTATGAGAATCTAAAATTCTGGGTTCAGGTTACCAGAAGGATAGAATGCGTGCAACGTTATGCAAAATATTAAATCAATGCAGCATGCATACTTGTCAGACAGGCTCAAAAACTGATAATGTTGAAATACTTTGCTCTACTGTTCAGATACATATTGCAATAGATCCGCTTGATGTAATCTACAAACACTAGACATATTGTATTCTTTTGTATGATGAAGTTGAATTAGACTCGAACAGTATGTAAATGAATCACAGCCAGTTGCCCCTGATACAACACAACCAGTTGTAAAGGAACCATTAACAGTACAGCACTTGAAATAATCTGCGCATGCGTGTAATATACAAATGCAAAGATACGTAAAAGGCTGGCATATTTGCCTTATTAGGACTCGTGGTTGAACCACGCCTGGCTGTTAGGGTGCTTTATGGAACGGCAGCAAAATTAAATATAACAAATCCCCCCCCCCCACGAGCGAAGCGGGAGAAAATTATACGTATAGTCGAGGTTGACCAAAATGCCGACGCATCGTAGCCACTATCGCCACTGAAGCAGTTGAATATGTTCCTTAACGAGATGAGTTACAGAAACATCATGATGATTATTTTGAACATCATGCAGTTATTCCGAAGGAGCACGTGCCAAGCAAAGACCCTATACAAAATTTGTCAAAGATTATTGCGAGATTAGTATCGACACTACAGTGCTATGGTACCTACGTATTTAAAACAGATATTAATCTTGGTGCTTATTTGACAGTTGCGTCTAATCGTAGTCCAGCAGACATGGATGGGTTAAATATCACAACACTATTGATTCATGGGAATTCACTTAATATGTTGACTGTAAATACAGCAATGCTGTCAATGAAAAAGTCGACATAGATATCAAAAAGATTAGTGAGACGTTGGAAAACCATATGTTCATGACCAGAATGGACTCTGACGAATGCTTAAACTTGAAAGCCCGAAACAATCAATTCCTTGAAATAAGTTATATAACAATACCTAACCGCGTTATGTAATAAAGGTGAACACTGATGTTGTTGTTGTTGTTGTTGTAGGGTTTTAGCTCCATTTTTCAGCACACGATACATGGCGGCCAGTATTAATGGTGCAGGAAGAACCGCGAAAACCCCGGAAGGAACCACCGACCCACTACTGGCAAGCTTTCTTTCATACCCACATTGGCAGAATCCGAGACTCGAACCCACGCAGACAGAGGTGAGATGGCAGTGATCCGTAACGGAGTCCATGACTTTAACTGTGGTGGAATCACTGAAAAGCTGCAGCGTACAATCGTACAAGAATAAGGCAAGAAAAGTATAAACTTTACTTCGGTGCAATAGATGATATAAGTTCCGCCAACCCAGTGGTTCAGTCAACGACAACGCAAGTAGCTGAACAGGTCCCATGTTGGGATTACTTTACTGTAGTCAGACGTGCTGACTAAACGTGATCCACCATTAATGTACCTTGACCAGGACTCGTCTGAGGTGATTCTTAAATCGCTTGATGGTCACAGCGAAATGGATCCGACACGGTCACAATTCTCCTGCTTTAATGATGATGATGACGATGATGATGATGATGATGCGCGATGACATTAATACATTTTCCACAGATAAATGTATCTGGATCTGTGATATCGCGTTCGGCTCCAACTATACCAAACGTCAGGAGCACTATCACATCACTGGAGCGTACAGAGGAACTGCATACAATACATGCATTTTACAGCTGCGAATTTGTGAGTCTTATTTCGGGTATTTTAGAAACGTTTCATGAAGATGCCATTGTTCAATGTCGATCTCGCGCATTACTTTGCATAACCGGGAACGGCTTGACAGGTATGTCTTTTAGAGACAAATAAAACACCGGAGCTTCTCACAGACATAAATCACCATCTGTGTATTGGACTTGGTATTTTAGACAGTATTTCAAATGCGAGCTACCATTACACCAGAGCTAAAAATCAAAACGTAGAAGGATGTCACCCGGCTCTACTAAACAGATTCATCTTGCATCAATGACCTCTATCATAGGCTATACTGCCTATTGACGGGTATCAGTCGGTTGATCACACAATTGTGGATATACAAAACCCCGACACGTGGATACACTCATAACAGCGAGATTGTGTACTTTAATGAAGTTGACCTGAAAAACATCCACCACCTTAGCAAGGTCTCCCCACTAGTTCCAGCAGCAAGGACTGTACCCAAGTCGTATATAGATCCTTATCAATGCCAAATCATTGAGGAGGTTGGTCGCCCTGTATAAAATTAACCAATCTTGTTGCGAACCTAATAATTAAGAACAACTGCTTAGTCCATGTACGTAAATTACAGTTACTTCTGCGATAGGGTTGGCATCTACAGTACACACGATTCAGATTAGCTCAAAGTAGCCTT
Source organism: Sinohyriopsis cumingii (assembly GCA_028554795.2). NCBI lineage: Eukaryota > Metazoa > Mollusca > Bivalvia > Unionida > Unionidae > Sinohyriopsis > Sinohyriopsis cumingii. Next base: position 47,755,733 of record CM068833.1, read on the forward strand.
GAATAAGTTTCTTCAAGAGTATGTGTCTCACGAGAAGAGAAATATCTCTCCCCATATCAGGATCTCTTCTAAGGGCCAGTTCAACTAGGTAAAGTTCTCATTGGCCTTGCACGCAAACGTGGCACATCAAAGTTTCCATGACAATCAAAATCTTCATGGTGAAGTACAAATGCATGTATGTGAACCAAAAACATCGATCATTTGAAATCACTGGAGGGAGGGGTCGACTCGCACGGGGAAAACACAAGAAGGTATTATCAAGGCCTCATCAATTTGCCAGCAGTTGCTCACCACGGGACGTTTCAAACGTTAATGCGTGAAGTTGTTTTTCACAAACTGACTTAAAAAATATTTACTTGTTTTATTTATGCATCAAATAAGTTTTGATTTTCAATATAATACAGATCTGACAACATATTATCGAATGAAGTCGACTATCCGAATTGGACTGTAAAATACAAACTCATGTAAGCAATATGACCGTGATAGCGGTGTAATAGTTCTCACCAGGCGAGAAGCTCCTGTACTTTGTGATACCTGACAAAGAGTCTGTATAAAGCGACCATATACAAGGTAAAACTTTTGCAGCCACATGTACGATTACTATGGACAAAAGCTAAAATGTGGACATTTAGAGAGGCCAGATTAAGGTAAAAAAAAAATCTGTATTTCTATTAGCAATTTTAATAATATCTGGAAAAGTGTTTTAACTGCGTACAGCTGGAAATTATACTTTAGAGAGGTAAAGCTTTTCTTTTTTTGTTTATATAGAATATGAGCATTTTTTGAGGGTTCTATTTTATTCATTACAACTCATTCTAGTAGATTGGGTTATACTACTTACATATTTATTACGCATAAGTCATTGTTTATACCCTAAGACTAATATGTATGTCAACTATATTTATTGTAAGTCATACTTAACTATACAACGCTAGTATGTTGAATATACTATGCTATTATGTTGTAATCTACTTGTTTAGATCAGCTGTAACGTACATTTTTCATATTTTCATTGTATTGCATTCCTAAAATGTTAGGTTTGCTTTAATGTAGGGTAGGAAGAGATATGAAAGTAATTGTAGGCGTGATAAAAAGGGAGCACTTGCATACAATAGAGCACGTAGGTACTGTATGTAACAGTTAGTGATATGTACACATTATCCATATACTATAAATCAAAACGACTTTTGTTTTGCAGACGCTTCCAACCCTGGAGATTGGAAGCCAGGATAAGACTACTAATTGATGATTGTGCTAGGCAGGGATTCCTGCCACAATGGCGGACAAACCCAAGACGTCCACAGAACGTCAGGACAAGTGAGCCCCAGACACAAGAATCTCTTTCAACCCTGGAGAGTTAAGACCTGGTTGACAGACTGCAAAAGGGAGTTGTGCTGGTCAGGGAATCCCATCATAGGAGCGAACAAATCCTGGACGTCCTAAGAACGTCGGGACATGGCAACCCCAGTCGCAAGAAGTACCCTATATTTCACAATACAGTGGAGACGTCATTGGAGGGCGCACCTACACAATAAAGGAGCCATTGGATGGGTACCAAAGCAGTGAAGAAGCCATAGGAGGGTGTATATACTCAGTGATTAATACTTTAATGCAGAGATATCAGTGAACATAAAGTGCTTTTATGAACTTTAAGAATATACAATAATATTTTAGAACAACTTAACTGCAATTATTATTTCCCTTTACTATTTGTGGAATATTTGTTTTCAATTAGTCATGATCATCTAAGTAAATCATCTTAATGTGTGTGTGTATTGTATATGTGTCCTGCATTCCAACCATCCATTCCTCTGTGACACTGTTGAAAAAATCGATGAAGTATATTACTACACATTCTGATATGCTTAGTTTTACAATAAATCAATTCTGCGATGCAGTGTGGCGTTGGAAAAACAATCCTGATGGTTGCCTCTATGATCGTGAGCTCGAATTCGAAGCCAGAATTTCACGTGACCTTATCGACACCATTCACCGCAGAAGAAGACCGCTCACTCAGAATCGTACCAGATTCACTGAGCATATGGTACATAGGTATGTGATCTTGAGTTAATATCCGCAGTATGTGGTTGACATCAGACAGTCGTCGCTGAAGAAGGTTCTTGGTTCTTGGTTGGCATGAATATATCAATGGAAATTTTGTGGAGGATCGAATCTCACGAGCGAGACCCGAAGGATCTGGATATTGTTATCTCACCAGACATTGTTAGAATGAATTGCCTCAACGATTCAAGTTCATCTGAACTGTGACATTATCAATGTTAGTTTCGAAACTGAGCTTGCACAGGCAAAACCTCTGAAGGTTATATATCGTTTTGTTTTCCGTGAATTTTCCCCTGGATACTTTGCAATTGATTATTACCTTGGGGTCCTTGTATCTTCTATCTCGCAATATTCGTTTGACCTATGTATCCAAGGACGGGTACATAATGGGGAGACGATGACAATACAGTAAATCAACCTGATATTTGTGCGTGTTAATGTTTGAAGACCCGATTATGTGACATATTAAGGAACTGACCATGACGATGTTTCCCAGTGATTGTTCACAGGAGCAGCAAATATACTCGTGGCCTTATTTTTGGCTCCTTGCAATGAAATAAGTTCCAATGTCAGCCATTGATAGTATCAATAACACTGCTGTAGATAGATTGCAAACTCGAGGGGGGTCCCGAGTGGCTGAGTGGTCTGAAGCGCTCACCGTTACGGATCACTGATATCGCACCTCTGTCTACGTGGGTTCGAGTTTCAGGCTCGGCTAACGTGGGTACGTGAGATAGCTTGCCAGTAGCTTCTAGTAGGTCGGATGTTCTTCCTCGGGTTTTCCTGGGTTCTCCCTCCACCAGTTATACTGGACGTCATGTATAGCTGAAAAATGGCGTTAAACCCCAAAACAACAACAGCAGCCAATTCTAGGCTCGCAAGCGGACCAGTCGATTCTAAATCGATTACGATATTTAGTGACTTTGAAAACCAAGAGAAAAATCTCGACTGTTATTCAAAACGGATGCACTTGTGCGTGTAATAGGTTTTTGGGAAGACGAGTAGAACCGTTTCGGAAATTATTCAATGTTGTAATCAATATGGTTGTATAGATTGTATTGCCATACCTTAAGAACGCACAATTACCTGAAATTTAAATATTCCACCAAAATATATTTTCTATAATTGTACCACATTTATACCATTAGAAACAATAATTGGTTAGAAGTGCTGTACGTATTGCATCTTACAAGGTAAGTTTGTCGAGCCTTTACGCTTCACGATCACATTATTAGTGGAAGAACTATGATGGACTCGCAATGTTACCGATACGAGATAATAATTGAAGCGGAACAAATGAAAGATCAAATCACTACGAAAACTATTTTACTAACAAAAATGCGTATGCATGGTTGATGATACTATTTGTAGACTCACCGCCCCGACCACTTTAGTCAATTTTGTTTCCGGAATTGTAACCACGGCAAGCATTATAGGTAAACCAATTGGAATTGCTTTCGGAACCTCGTCAATAACATTTGATGTCTCAGGTGGAGCTGCTATAGTAATTTTGATACGACTGGATTGGCAAATACGTATCTATTCTGAATTACTCTCGTGGCAGCACAATAGTCTTAACACAGTCAATGAACTGTAACCGGTGGCAATTGAAGATATAATAAGCATGGCTGAAATATCGACCGTGTTGGCTGGGACGGGAAAGTACCGATGAAATGCATTGCATCAAATTTGAATTGAGAAGTATTCATGCACACTCATACAAAATACTTGTATTATATTTACTTCTTAACTAGAGTGTCTATACTTCTATAAATGCGTTGGTGCAAATAATATTACTGCGTGAGCGAGTACATATCCATCCAACTGCTTTTTAAAATACATCCATGCATGAATACTCTTCAATTCCATGTTGATGCAATGTTTTTCAGTGGCCATGCATTACATACTAATAAATTATGATATATTCTGTCACTGTTGACCGTTTCCTGATCTGAACTTTCTCAAACTGGGAATTTTGTGTCTTGTTAGAATGAATGAGAATATTTAATCCTCTTTGATCTCTCTCTCTCTCTCTCTCTCTCTCTCTCTCTCTCTCTCTCTCTGTGTGTGTGTGTGTAAATTGGCACATCTGTGAGAATACACACCAACATACCGAGGACATAACTCAAAAATGGGACGTTCAGTTTTGCAAATGTGGCAGAGACGGATTGCCACGACCTTACTTAGTAATAACAACATTGAAATGAAAGTATCTGATTACGTTCTTGTTTCGTTGGAATTTTGTCACACTATACCGCACACACAACTCTCGCACGACTCAGTATGCAGAGTGTATTAGTCGTAAAACCGCATACCAGTTTACGCGGTAAAATTCTCAATTGTCATCTACGCTGCATTCTGGCGTACGTCGTTACCAAATGTTTTATTAAAGACAGTATCAACAAGATATAACAGGTTTCAAATCTGGCATGTAAGTGTGGACAAATTTGAACTATGCTTTGATTTTTTTTAACACAGAGAAGAAGATTGATTAAGTTTTCTATTGATGGATAACCCACAGTTTGTAACACAAGAGTGATAACCGAGCAGACGGGTTTGCATATATAATGAAATGCACCTTTTACAAATAAAATGACGTTTACATAATTTTTGTAAAAAGACACCTAAATAATGATTTTAACAAATAAGGAAAGCCTATTTAATCTAACAAAAACAGTATTTATGAATCTATATAACCATCCTAAAGTCAAGTTCCATAGACACAACCAAGTGGGGTCAGATATTAAACATAACATTAGAATTAGCGAAGAGGTCAAAACATTTTGAACTTAAAAATGTTAAGCGAATAATCTACATTCACATTATACAAGCAGGCTTGAAGAAGATTTATCCAATATACAGTGGTCTAGATTTGTTTTCATGCGAGCTTCAAAATCCAGCTACGAGGCTTTTCTCCATAAAAATGTGAAGACCAATGCCAATGATATCTTCTGTATTTTATGACAGCTATTTTGAAGATCAGTGCCGCGGGTAGTCTTGCATATTACTGTCACTACATTTTGAGGACTAGATGATATGGGTTTTCCATACTAATTTGGAGAGTAAGAAGGAATTGACCTATCACTATCACAAACGTTTTAGATGAATGAAATATGGTTAATCAGTTTGAACTGAATAAGACAGAAATGTGGCCCAGGACCTAGGTTTTCTATACTAGTAAGGTTTGATATATCCAGGCGGTATTAAGTGTCGGGAGGTAGCAAACGGTGACAAGTACATACAGGCGGCATTACATTCCACGTGGCATCAGTGCTTCACATATCAAAACATTACATTCCACGTGGCATCAGTGCTTCACATATCAAAATATTACATTCCACGTGGCATCAGTGCTTCACATATCAAAACAAGCTGTAATAAGTATCACGTGGCATCATGTTTTGACTTGTCAAGACAACAGTTAAAAAGTAGAGGGTCGAAAAGCTTCCAGCTGTATACCTGTGAAGCTATTAATGGAAAGAGTATTAGTCTCGCGTTTTTGTGAAGCTTTGTTATGAAGATTGTTTATGCTTGGTTGTAATAATAATAATAATCATAATCATAATCATACCACTAATGCTACTAAAATTAGAAATAAAGCAATAGTTTCTATTAATATCTCTATCTAACTATCAAGTTTGCTTGTGATACTAATGCTACTCACAATACCGGAAATATATATCACGTGTCTTGACGTGAGTGATTGTAATCGTTATTTGGTGTAGGCTCTCCGTTCTGCCTGCTACTGTACATTATTAATATATAACAGTCGTCAAAGACATGGTCCTAATGATAGACGTGGCCCGATAGATAGTAATTCTAAAGCTTTGACTTAAATAAACTTGTGCGAATGTTAAAGTAATTATTACAAGAGTCAAGTGGAAAAAAATATAAACACATACAAGCGCGCAAACACACACACACACACACACACACACACACACACACACACCACAAACACACAGAGATAATATATATAAGGCCATATCTTCCGAAATTTAAGATACAGAGAGGTAAACAAAAATTAGGAACATGCCAAGCAAAATAGTTGTATTGCGAAGGCAATGAACTAACACTATTTTGTTTAAATATCTGATTTACATTTTATAATCAAGCATTTTTCCTTCTCTCAGTATTAGGTGAGCTTTGAGAAGTTATACAACTATATACATCAATTAATATCTTTCCTCAGTCTTAACATATGAGTGTTTTCGACTTATTCTTGTACAGAGGAATAAATCATTTAGAACGGGGCTGTTGTAGGACTAGTAAACAGTACCAATACATAACAACAATAACATTTTGAAGAAATACCAGTCTTTACTTGTATCGCAAAGTGTCGATTATTTGAGGATGTCCGTTGGCTAAAAATAAAACTGTAAAATGTTTAGTTTGTTCTTACGTTAAGATTTATGGGTGCTTGAGTCGGCATGAAACAATAATTTACAGCTATGCAATTCGATCATTTTCAAATAATCTGGACCTATAACCGATTATAATATCACTTTGAACCTAATTTAAAGTGTATTTTAGTAGAATATTCAATGTAATTTCTTTGCATGTAAACATAGGTACATTATCTTCGTTTTAAATGATATAATACAATTAATTTTAAATACACTGGAGAAGCAGGGATATAGAATGTTAGGTATAAATAAGCCAAAGAACTTATCATTCATTTTTTATAATGAAAAGTCACACCTGCCTTTACTGCTAAATCTCAAGAATGAATATACATTTTCATTCAAATCAAATAGATAATAACGATAACAGGTCCTTTCGTTCATTGTACAGATTTATAGGTATATTCGACAAGTTGATCCTGATCTGTTTGAATATAACAGATTAAAAGATATTGCACATGTATCTTTTCATACCTCCTTTGATGAACTATCTGGCGATTTATTTTCAGATTCAAGTCATCGATGTGATCTTTTTCACCACGAATATCACTTGATGTTTGGTAGGTGAGTTCCAGTCGATAACATGCAGCATCAACATGGTTTGTAGTTGCTTCTCGGGGCTTATTTGTTTGTCAGAATCAGATCGTTTATGAAGCCGTGTGCGATACCAACATTAATTATATAAGGATTTGCTTTCCAGCAACGACATTACCAGCAGCAACATCATCTTTACACCCGTGTTTGTGTTTCACAGTGGACCGGGAATGTCCCAGCAACGTGAAAGTCTTTGCTCCGCACCGAACACAAGTTCCCTCGACTGCGAAGCAACCATTGCCTGTTTGCACCCACGTTGCATTTGCAGTACGATAAATCATAGCATACAATGTGAAGATATGACTGTCTTATATAAGCAATTGATATTCAACATGGCATCACGAGAATAAACGCTTTATTTTAACGTTATTGACTTCTCCGCGCGGGCAAAGTGCAAACTATTCAAGCAAAGTGATATTTTTCCAACTCAATTCAGGCATTATTTAATGGCCTAGCTGAATATAATGTCGAATATATTTTGAGATGGTTAAAGTGGGATCGGTTGTACATAATTTCGCCTTCGGCGTACGATGATCTGTGTTATGGTATACTCGGTTCTCGCCAAGAAGTAAATCGTACATCGTTAATATCTCTTCCACTGTCAGCGAAGTTTCTACCATTAATAACCTTGATCCTAATGAGTATAATCTTGTCGTTCACCACAATGTGATGCGTGAACACCAAAACTATTCGTGCGAGAATAGTTTATTGAGGCAGACGTAATAGAACCGACACGATCTATGTAACACAAAGATATGCTTACGTACCTGAAGTAAACCTGGTCAACTGTAACTTGGTACGGTCTTTATTAGAAGTGTTGATGCATACAATCTCACATTCATTGGACTTGGTTGCCAAACTCGTGGGATAAGTTACACAATAGGTTTGCTGAAGCTGTATGCTTCCTCACTCTTGAGTTAACTGGTGGACCACACAAATAAACCTCGTTTCACTAATTCATTACCATGTTGAACATAGAAAATGTAAAAACATGCAATCGATTTCAAAGAAGAGTATTGTGGAGCGAACACCAGCACAGGTTTATAATGTTATTGCCGACTGCAAACGTGTCAAAACATGACACTGTTCGGGAAGACTCACAACGAGTTTAGAACACATTTTTACACCGCGAATTAAACCAACAAGAAAGATTATAGAAACGTCTGCCGAAACCACGTACAGAAAGTCGCATTCACCACTTTACAGATGATGAGAATAGAAAAATGACCTTGTACAATCGGGCGTGCACCAGAACAATTAGAACGAACTCAAACATTGTTAGAGATATGCATGATAATGGAAAGGCATTTACAATTATTCACAATAAAAACCACCTGAATACAGATCAATGTTGGATCCATTATGTCCAACATATAATTGATGAGGCACGGCATGAATCCTGGTAATGTTTAGCGCTACTGTCCTTGGTCCAAAACAACTGAAAGGTTATATATTAGAGCAGACAATATCAGAGGATACAAGACTCGAGTTACCTCGAGGTAATGGAACGGATGGAGCTGGATGTATAGGAGTATAAAGTGTTGATCATACGTGTATCTATTTTAATAGTCTCGCTTGAATCATAGAATACACCGTCCATAGCTCAGATCACCTAGGATAGTTATCTACGAAAACACAAAAATACCTGCAGCAACATGTAGATCGGTGTGATTTGGATCAGCAAAATTATAATACTTTTGCCGTTGAGACTATCTCCCCAAGGATCCATTTCCACTTGGAAAAGTTCAAGCTGGTCAATCACGCAAACGTAGAGGACATCGGTGATGTTTATTAGGACAAACGACAAATCAATGCTGTGTTGCAGCATATAGTTGGAAACACAACAGTGTGGGTTATCTTGATGGTCGCAATATCGTCTATGAACGTAGAGGTTCTCGTGACATTTCCTATACGAATCACTGTGGGTAAGGGTGTACACTCGAGATCATGGTAGCGTCACTGCGCGTGTGTAACATTTGGCCTAATATTCGATCGGGGCCGTTCGGGACATTCTCTCTCATAACTTGTTTAGTGTTTTCGTCAGATATTGGCACAATCTGGAATGTTGCTGAACTGTCTTCTGGCGCGTAGGAAATTAACTCATTCAGCTAAGAGATCCGACGAAGGATTTCATTAGTGACTGGCAAAGACTCAAAAATCTATATAGACGAAGAAAAGCGCATACTCAGCTCTGTGGTGTTAATTGAGCCTCTAAAGTACGCGGTTGACATCATACGGTCGTGGCCTAGGACCGTTCGTTTGACTTTTGAAAATTAATGAAATTCGCAAGACCTAATATATCGGGATGCTAAGTATCTCACCAGACATTGTTAGGATTACCTCATCGATTCATATTAATCTTACCTGTGACGTTATCACTTGTAATTACGAAAATGGAACTTTCCAGGCATACCTTGTGTAGGTAGAGCAGTCCATGGTTTGCATATTATTTCGGTTGTCCACGAATGTTTATCCGACCACTTTGCTCTCAATTACTCCAGCTGGCGCATATATATTCCATTTCATAATGATCGGCTGGCATATATTCGTTGTACCCTTATGGAAAAGGATGTGCAAATGTTGGACCCGAGAAGGAACACAGTGACAATACAACTGTACGTTAGAGTTCGACCTGATATTTGTGATGCCCGTGTGTGCTGTTAACGCTCGAAAACCTGCTTATAGGACAATTAGCGGAACTGGCATTGGCGATATTGCCAATGGGATGTTTACAGGAAAGCCAAACTTGCTCCTGGCCTTATTTTCGATCGTTGCACCGACCACTTTGCGAGTTGTAATGCGAGTCACTGATAGTATTACTAACATTGCTGCGGAACGTTAGCAAAATCTAGGATTGCCTCATATTCAACCAATTTCAAATCCACAACTACGATTACTGACTCGACAATAAGTGCTTGATTCAAAAGCTATTACGCTTCCATCAACATAAACAATGGTCGCACCAGCCAGCAACCTCTTCAATAAAGCTACTGAACAGCATCTGTCTTGTAAAATGTAATATACGAAGTCAATAATGCATAGACGATGGCAAAATTCAAAGACACATTCTATCCCGTCTTTGACATTTAGCTACCTGTATTAATATACCAAAATAAAAGAGATGTTTAACACTAGTCGTCCCAGGCTAGGTACCCCAATCAACTAAATTATAATTGCAAGTGCATGACACGCTTTTTTTCTTCTGCTTGAGGCTTTCTTGGAAATTGTGGGGTAAGCTATACAGAATGATGAAAAATGGTAACTAGACCTGTTATGTTTTGAACAAAGATATCCTATCATGAAGTTATGAATGGTCTTAGTAAAAAGAAATTTGCAAAAATAAAGAAGTCTATACGAAATGATTAACTGGGTTACGTTCAAGCGTTCTGAAATGAACTGGAATTGTTGCCTGTGGTGTAACCAAACACACAGAATTTTAAAAGCCGCTAGACAAAATAACACCCCAGTGACAATAAAGTTATCCAGGTTAAAAGTAACGCAACTGCGAAAGACTGGTGGAATAATTTCATTCCTAACAGTTATGCCAGCAATATTAGTGGATGCGGATACCACAGTTGCACAGCGGTTGTGTTAGGGGTTGTCGGATTTGCATCCTGGATGGTTATGAAAAGAAAATTGGAGAGCAAATATCGTCTCGTGAACCAACGAAAATTGAAAAGGTCCTAGACTCTTCTGTGCGACTGGCAAGTGGCCTCCCAATTAACCAGTTTTCATTATACTTCACGACTACATTATTACTACTGGAGCTATGATGGTCTCGCAATGTTAAAGACGCAAGAAAATGATAGAAGCGGAACCAAAACTGCAAGATGAAATCGCGAGAAAACTGTTTTACGAATGAAATAGAACTCTTATGCATGGTTGTTGATGCTATTTGTTTACTCACGCCTTGATCATATAAGGCATGGGTGTTGCAGTAATTGTGACCATGTCAACCATCACGGGTAAGCGAATTAGAACTGTAGTCTTTGATGAATTGAAAGCATCTGGTGTCATGGAATGGAGACGATAAGATGGATTCATATAATCAATAAACGGTAATAATCGAGGATAAAATAAATAGTATGGATGCATTCGAGATCTTGTTGTGGGGAATGGAAAAAATACCGACTACATCGTGCACATATGCGAAATAGAGGCGTTAACGACCGAAACATATAATTAAGTTGCTTACAATAGTTAGCCAGCAGAGTTTCCTTCGCAAAATCGTTTATGTGACCAATGGGTATAACCAACACGCTAATCATTCACGAGAGGGAATAGTATACAATATATCTGCGATGAGTATCCTTTAACAAATGTAAACGGTGAGAACAATGACACCGTAAATATGAAAATTGGATTGTCTGCACCTGCTGTGGTGGTGTTTTTTATTTTGTCGCCGTTGTTGTAGCAATTGTAATTTGAAATTTAATAATTTTATTTCCAAAAACGTAATAACAGGTACAGTTACGTAGTGCTACGCTAGCTGAATTTCGGTATGCAAACATATTTCATGCTAGCGAGAGAACTATTTGACCGTTACATAGCAAGTATATTCGCGTTTGACGACATATATGACAGTAGCAAAATTGTGATGTATAGAAGGTGTTGATCTGTCTCAGCTATCAAAATCTAAAAGCAATATTGCGATATTGCTTAATCAGTCAGATAAACTTTAGACATTAATCAGTCATACAACCTTCGGACATTATTCAGGCAGATAATCTTTAGATATAAGTGAATACTCGTGACTATCTAATCTATCATTGTCTCCCAATGTGTGCAACTAAAGGGATGTTATTTCCTTCTATTGTTTAGTTTTCGCAAGGTAAGATTTGTGTTCTTATTAATACTTTTCGTTTAAATATGCAAATACATTTTCATCAGACTGTTCATAAATTATAATATTTGGACGTGTTATACCAAACATTTTGAAAATGTGGATACATTAAGGCAGAGTTTTGTAAAGTCGTACCAGATAATGGTCATATGATATAGGTGTAGGTACCTGTCTTTGACTTCTCCTTCCCCCGTCCACCATATAAAACTAGTCAAAGTTGTTCGGGGTACGTTGTACCAGGTACTCGTCATAGCATCTATGTGTAGTATTGTAGAATGATCTGATAGCTGTCCCTCTCGACCCCACCCCCTTTGTATAAGCATACAGAGTTGCATAGGGCAAGTGGCACAAGATAAAAAGGCTATTACCTAGGTTAGCGTTACATAATATGTTGTTGGTTGTGATTGTCCTTCTGCCCCTCCCTCCTCCCACATCTCAGCACCCCCAACCGTAGAATAGGGCCGAATTCTATGGGATACGTGTTAGCAGATGATCATACTACTATCTTGATAACACTGGAAAATCACATTGTAACCTCTCTCGTCCTTCTTATCTCTCACCGCCTTTGTACACAATAAGGTATATTTGTGAGAGTAAGTGGTACCAGATAATACTCACAGCAGCTAAGTGTGTCTTTGGAGACTGAGTCGGTAGTTGTTATTGTCCTCCACCGTGTCACTTTCAGATCAGACTCGTTTAATTTCTCTTTTTGATAAATTAAGACATTTCCTTTCCGATTGTCTTGAATATGTTGGAGACATGCTTCCATGCTGGTGATGATAATACCGAATTTCCTATCAGCTACATCTTCCCAACTTGCATGCGCTTTTCCGTCTGATATTAGTGTTCCTCCATGCATCAAGTAAACAAGAGTCACTTGAACACACCGATGCTCACCTGTCGCAAACGAAAATAGCAGAAAACCATAAAAAGTCAAATTGTCCATTACACTTTATTCTATATCAGATATTGTCATCAGACACACACACATGCATATACGCAGACCCCCACACCCCCATATATATAATATATATATATATATATATATATATATATATATATATATATATATATATATATATATATATATATATAATTCGTCAGTTAAAGTTAAGTTTAAAATCCAATTCAAATACACACACACACGGTGCGTGTCTGTAGATTGAAAATATCATTAAATTTTTGTTTGCTAGCTGTAAACCCAATCTTAATAATGATCCTGTTTACAAGTTTGGAGTAATATTCCACTGAATGCTCAGGTAGGTTCTATTGCAACTTGGGGTTATTTTGTGAAATATGTTACTTTCTAGGTATATGCGATATATATATATGGTTTGAAAATATCGCGATGTAGATCCGTAGTGAGTATAATAGCGCGACAAAAGTTGAGAATTGATGCATTCGTAATTTCTTATTTCCAAGTATTTTTCTTCTTTTGTTACCAGACAGCATATGTATCTCATGTAGTGTTTAGATTAAATGTGAGAGGAAACATTTCTTTAAGGAATTCAGTGGAACTACAAGGTGCTCATATGACTGGACGTAGGTAATATTCCGAGACGATTGTGAATTTATTCAAAGGAGGTTTCGGCAATGCCATTTTTATACAAGACAGTTGGTACTTGAGCATATTCAAGAACATTGGTACATCAGCACATTCAAGTCCTTTAATTCATTCGGAACACTCTATTCTTATGAACTTGTGTAGAATGCTTACAATTTATGTTGTGTGTGTGTGATTTAGATCTTCTAACGTAGCTATATCCATTTTTTAGTCATGTCGCACCGATAAAAAATATTTTAGAATTATAACATAATACAGTAAGTTCTTCTTAAATGTATATTTATAACTTGGATAATAAAATAATTTGTTACGTTTTATTTATTTTACTTAGTTTATGACCGTATGATTGTAACAGAAATTGGGTGCTTGTCCGGGATATGAATTTCTGCAAAATATTTGAGAGAAATTCAATTTACTTTTTCAATTTAAATTTATTTTGTTTCGGAATGTTTTAGTCTCTAGTCTTTAAATTTCATGCTTTTGAAAAATCTTTAGTGAAACCAGGAAACATTAAGAATGTCATCTAAAGTGGAGGGATGTGTTTCTGATCCAATCCAGGAAGCATTAGATTCTTTAAAAAATGTTTGAATTAGTTGAGCGTACCAGACACTATTCTATTTCGGATGTAAAGGTATCGTCAAAAATAGGAAATACATAATAGATCTATACTATATTTGGTAAAAAATAATATTTTATAAAAGTGCTTTAGGTTTAGTTATTAAGTCTTTACCTGGCTTTAAAATTAATGAAAAAAAAAATGAAATTAAAACAAAGAGCTGATATAGACATAAGAAAAGTTCAGTTTAGAAAAAAATTATGAAAATCTAAAATCAGGAAGAGAAATCGAAATTCAAATGGAGAAAGAAGAAAGAGAATGAGACGATAGACAAAAGCAAATGCAAAGGCAAAAAAGGAACGAGAAGGAGAAGAATAAAGAGGAAACAACACAAATGAAATTGCAAATGCTGAAAGAAGAAAGAAAAATGCAAATAGTTATCGTTTAGAGAGAAATGCAAGAAGAAAAATAAGAAAGGGAAATGCAATTTAAATTAAAAGAATTAGAGCTGGCAAGCAGAAAACATTACCCGCCATGTACCTGTTTTTATCATAGCAAGCATATTAGGTTAGCACCAGCTTTTATATAAAAATTAAGCAGATCCATATTTGTCTCAGTTGGCTAAAACTGCTGAAAACTTACAATGAGCAAGAGAACACTGGAATTATTACAACGTGCACTCATTGCAAAGTTCCTTGAGATTATAATTCTATACTTCTATGCCAATGGCACAAAGTGCTACAATAAATGTATGTGGTTAAGGAATGTATCTTGAAGTTTTGTGAGTTGTACCTGAGGTATATCGACTGTGGTTTAGGAATTGTGAAAAGAAACTAGGCAAACTAATGTCAAATAAGCAAGAGGAAAATACCAACAGATTGATTTGTAGTGCTCAGCAAAAAGGTTCATAAAGATTATAATAATCTTAGACAATTCTATTTGTTTAAGAGTTCAAAACTTGCATCCACATTGTGGTGACCTACCTTGATTAGCGAAAAAACACACACTCTTTTCCAGATATTGCTCATACAGTTGATGATTATTCTGCTACTCACAAAGATTCATTTGCTAATAATTTCTCCTCTCAGCAGGTGTTTGGTAAAAGACTATTTCAGCAGTCTCATACGCCCAAATTTCAATCTGACGTAACCTTTAGGAATTAGAGTACAGATAAGGCTGATCAGAAATCCTTCTCTCTTTCTACACGCACTTATTGCAAGAAAATAAGACATTTATTTCTGTTGCTATAAATTAAAAAAGCATCAGAATAACGACAGCTATATTCCAAATGATCTCCAGTCTAAGTGGCCTAAGCCAGATTTCGATATCAATATGTTTGTTATATCAAACAAATTCCAGTCTGACTGTATTATGGTAAATTGTTAACCAATCATTTTGGAAGGTTCAGTATAATAATAATAATAATGATAATAATAATCACTTTGTATAGCGCCTCATCTTTAGAAGCTCTAAGCGCTTTACAACATTAGACAACACATATAACATAAAAAACATGTATAATGATATGATTACAGAAAACAAACACCATGAAATTAGAAAACATAAAATATATGCTGAAGATATTTTTGAATGGGATCACTGTGTTTTTGTGTCAAATTTCAGTGGGCAGTTCATTCTATGTTGCAGGGCCCTGGTATGCAAAAGAACGTTGTCCATATGACTTTGTTTTCATAGTAAGAATAATGACTATACGAATGTTAGAAGATGAGGGTAAGTATCTTGCTGGTGTGTACACATGGGTGAGGTCGGATAGGTATATTGGACTGGAGTCCGTCAGTGCAACGTAGCACAGAGAACAAATTTTGTGTTTGATTTTGGATTGAATGGATAGCCAGTGTAAGGTACAGAGCAGCGGTAACGTGTGCTCTGATCGTGGTATTTAAAGTATGATCCGAGCAGCTGTATTTTGAACTTTTTGAAGTTTCTGGAGTAGACATTGAGATGAATCAGACAAAATTGAATTACAATAATCTTGGAAATAGTGATGAACACACAAGTGTTTTAGTGGCATCAACATATATTTGCGAATGGATCTGATGTGTCTCAGCTCAAGATATGCAGCCTTGCATATGTTCTTGAAATGTTGGTGGAATGTGAGAGTGGTGTCCAGAGTAACACCTAGGTTTCGTACTGACTGTGTGAATTTAATATTGGTGTTACTGATATTTATTGCTTGAGGTAAAATATCTAAATGAAAAAGTATTTGTGTTGTGATCAGAATGGTCTCAGTTTTATCATTATTCATCTACAGCTTGTTACATGTCATCACTGTTTTCACATCAGAAGTGCACATCTCTACACCTTGGATGGTAGCATCAACTTTAGTTGGGTTACTAGGTTTGTATATTTGGGTGTCGTCAGCGTACAGTTGGTGAGACACTGGATGATGATCTATGACACTTGTGAGAGGCTGAGTGTATATAATGATGAGAACAGGTCCAAGAACAGCCCCATGTGGAACACCAGAACATAGATCAACTGGGATGGAGTGTATTCCATTTGCAGACACAATTTGTGTCCTGTTAGCCAAAAAGGACTTGAACCACAGTAAGGCTGTATCCTGAATGCCAAATACATGCTGGAGACGGTGAAGTTATATATCATGGTCTATTGTGTCAAATGTGCAGACAAATCAAGGAGGGTGAGAACTATAATCTTTAGGCTATCCAAAGCATAGAGAATGACATTAACTACTTTTAGAAGACTAGTTTCAATAATGTTCAAGGGCGATATGCAGATTGTACATTGCTAAAAAGACTGTTTGAATTCAGGTGAGATACAAGTTGGGATAGAACAACTTTTTCTAAGAGTTTTTATATGAATGGGAGATTAGAAACTGGGCGGTAGTTCTTTAAATCGTTATGGTGTTGGTTTCTTCAGCAGAGGCTTTACAATGGCAGTTTTGAAAAATGTTAGAATTCCCCGCATGAGAGAGAGAGAGAGAGGTATTAGTAACATTAGTGAACGCAATACTGGATCTAAGCACTAAAAAGCAATTAAGCTGCAGTGATGATGGAATTGGATCAAATTCACATAACTTTGGTGCACGATTATACGTACTAAATCTATTGAGTCAGGTTCAAATGCTGCTACTGGTTGCCGCTGAAATTCTGTATCCCAACTGTATGGTGACGACGAGTCAATTGAAATTGTGTTGTCAAGCTTATGTCTAATGGTTTGTACTTTGTCATGGAAAAAATTTGCAAACAGTCCCGGAAGGTCGACAGGAGAGAAGGTAGTTAAAAGTGGTGTACATTTGTTCCTTGACATTAGCTTGTTAGTAATCTCGAACAGCTTTTTGCAGCTGAAATTTGCCATGATATTAGTACTGTAGTGGGCTGATTTCGCTGTATGGACTATGTGTGTGACATTCTTCTTAGTGGTTTCATAGATTCTTTTATAAATAGTGAGTCTGGTGGACGCCAAAGCCTCTCAGTTTTACGGGGGTCTGTTTTAGCAGTGCGAAGCTGATCCCAAACACTGCTATACCATTGAGAACACTTTTGAAACGATACTCTGCGCTTAGTGGCTGAGGCATGTTTGTCGAGCAATGAACGTAGACAGTAATCGAGTTCTTCTGCTGTAGGAGGTAAGCAAATCGTTAGGTTTGCTTGGATGTCATGCATTAGTTTGGATCTATTTATCATACTGAGGTTTCTCTTAGTAGCAAATAAAAGTGGAGGGGTAAGGACTGATACGTCAAAATGGCATATAATTCAGAGGTAATCTGATGCAAGTGTGTGGGATACCAGGGAGGACCGTAGGATATTATCATCAAGTCTATGAAGAATCCAGTCTAAAATGTGACCATGTTTATTGGTGGGTTGGTTAACTGACTGTTGGGGTTGAAAACATTAAAGGAATCTAGGAGTTTTGATGTGTTTGGGTTTCCGGGACAGTCAAAGTGAAAGCTGAAATCTCAAAGAATAAGCACGTTGCCACCTATCGAATTTCCATAATCCAGGAGATTCGGAAACTTCTTCAAAAATAGATATTGAGTCAACGTGTTTATTCTACTAGGAGGAAGACGGTATATGTAGAAAAAATGGACTGACCCTTGTTCCAGTTTGTGTAGTGTGGACTAGTTCAAACGATGTTTGGTAGAAATTGAAAGTTGTGGTGTGGTTAAGACGTTTGATCATGGAGTTCTTTGTAATGACAGAAATTCCACCTCTGAGAGGGTGTCGGGGAAACGAC
Source organism: Sinohyriopsis cumingii (assembly GCA_028554795.2). Taxonomy (NCBI): domain Eukaryota; kingdom Metazoa; phylum Mollusca; class Bivalvia; order Unionida; family Unionidae; genus Sinohyriopsis; species Sinohyriopsis cumingii. Next base: position 47,773,975 of record CM068833.1, read on the forward strand.
TTGATGAAGTAACCGGTTGGTTTTAAATCCGCGCATTTGAGCTCACCGCCTGATCACTTATTGTTGATTTTATCAAGGCTATCTCTGTTAAAATATTAATTAACACAGGAGGTTCTTAGAGTCTTTCATTATAAGGAACGTTTTCTTTATCTGAAAAGTCTTCTTTTTATTCTGGGAGTAGAGTGCGTCTTTGTTAACATTCCTTTAAAATGTGTAAATTTATCAGACTTATTCTCAGAACACGTGACAACCTGAGTGGTGTCTTCCTAGCCCACGGAGGGTATTCGTTTATTACTAGGCAAGGGCCTAGCTGGAGATAAAGTTGTAGTTAATCCTCTTGTAACTGACAAGTCTTGCTTAGATTAAACAGTTTATCATATTGAAAATAAAGTCCTTGTGCAATTAAAAGATTTGTGTCAAAAAGAGGTCTTGCGACTGATCTTCATCAGAAAATTATTCCTTTCGCTGACACTTTTCTTGGACAGTTGTTTATGAGGTTATATTCGCTTATGATATTGATAAGCCTAAAGGTATTGATCTCAGTGATCCTGCTTTTACTATTTATTCTCCTAATTATAATCAGCATGGCAAAACCAATTTCTAGTTATTGAATAGGAACAAGATCACGAGGTTTCCTATTTGTTTCAGAAGCCACACAAGTTCCAATTTGCTATTTTATGAAAACAGGGGTGCCTATGAGAGAATGGAGATCTCCTGCGGTACCTCCTGGTGATGAGTGGTCATTGAAGTGTCAAGTTGTTGTGTCCAGGAACGATTGACAGGAAAATCTTAATCTAGCCCGTGAAATCGCATTGGCTGTTCATCTAGGGGTACAATAAACTGACCACAAGATGTTGAAACATTTTTAATATTCAAAAATTAAAGTTGACGTTTCTAAATACTGTCTCAAATAGTAGGAAAAGCCAATTAGAAGATACATAAGTTCATCTGCAATCTATTCTTGCCATTAACGAACTAATCATGGTAGACTGTGTCGTCATTAACCTACGACTCAGTCAGGAAACCAATACTTGTTGACCATAATATGTCGTTCATAAGATTCCCAGAGGTAATTCATTTAAGGAATATTACAACTAAAACCGTAGAAAATCTTTCAGAATTTTGTTGTTACACTTTTTAATTTTTCAAATTAGTAGAGTCTAATCAAGGGTATAATTTTATAAGATTTATAAGCAAGATTGAAACGAGATCAAGCATCAAGCAATAAGGTCTTGAAAGAGTGGGAATACAGATAATGTACAACAGAGTCAAACAGTTTTAGATGAAATAATGCTAATACATTTTGTTACTAGAAATGTCTCTCTTATGTGAGCTATAGATTTGAAAAATTAGGGATCATCACCATTTTGATACTAGGAGCGTTAAACTTAATTTTGTTTAATTATGTGTTAGTAGCGTGGCCTCGACGACTTTCTTCTATACCGCCATAAATGACTGGAACCTATTACCCAGGTGTATCAAAGTATTTAAAATATAGATAATTTAAAAAGGCGCTGTTAAGTCATATAATTTCAAACAGCAAATGAAAAGAACATAGTTGAATAATATGTTACTTGAATGAAATGTTTTTCGTTTTAAATCCGAAATCAGCTATTAAACTTATAAAAGTTAATTGTACTCCCCTTTACTACCCAATCGGATATAACGTTTCGTAAACATTTAAGGGTTATTCATGGCTGATAATTGCTCTGGTATGTATGTATGCATATATGCATATGTGCATGTATGTTGGTATTACAATTGTTTATTATGTTTATATTACGTAATGTGTCGATATTATTTAAAGTGTTATACGTATTAATGTGTTAATACTTCTTATTCGCTGATTCTACGAAAATAAATGTAATATTAGTATTAGTAAGTACTTCATGTATATAATCGGGTGGTTTGCATTGTTGGTCATGTGAATGCTTTCAGGATGATTAACAAATTTGTCAGACCTTATATTGGTTTTTATATTGAGGACATGAGTTGTATACAAGTATTCTATTAAAACACCTGTTGCACATATTGATGAATAATGGATATTTCAAAATGAAACAATACTAAACTTCGCGCAATAAGAACATTCTATATTTAATGAATGAGATCTTTCCATAGTCAAAACTGCAATCTGCGACTCTCAAATTAATTATTTTCTTCTTTTGTGGTTAAACCAATTTACATATAAACGGTCAAAGATATGTATTGCCCATGAAAGCGGCATATACAATTTGTACGCTAGTTTATGTCATTTTCAACAAGTTGATTTTCATCACAGAAGCATAATTCACGCCTACATAATTAATAACATGCAACATAAAGTCGCTATTTGGATTTTTTAGGTCATTAAAAGAGGTAATTTTCCCTCTAGGTGCATGACCTGCAATAATACGCAAAACCATTCAATTGTGCCTTTTTCATGTCTAAACCGAAAATTTATATGAAGTGCATCTGGACATTATATTTCTTATTTTACCAAGATTTATTTTCAGAATTAATGTTATCAACGCAATTAATACTTCACTGACAAATACACGATAAGACACGTGAAAACTTCGTGTATTCACATGTCGGACGAGAAGCTTTTACGGGCATGAAACATCATGGGGGAGAAAAACTGCCAAAGTTCTGATCCAGGTATTAAAATCATGCTAGACAAAAAGTCGGTTAAATGACGCAATTAAGTAAACCTAAGTTAAAGATCTTTAAGACGTTGTACTATCCATGTATACTAACATTGCATTGAATATATGTTTGAAATTAGATTTGTGTTATAAGGATACAGTAGGAAAATATAGATATGTGATTCTGGCAGAATTAACTTAACTGGGTGGAATAGTTAGCAAAATATTAATCTGGGGTTTTATGAAGTAATATGACAAAAAGAGGTCCTTTCGGGAATGAATAGAATATCTACAAAGGTTTGTGAATAATAGGAAGGTCCCTCAAATGTGCGAATACCATTACTATATCAGAATGTATTTTTAAATAATCAGCAAATCGGTTTAGGAACAATGTAATCACCATATTACCTGTTATTACTTAAATAATTTGTTGAGGCTCAGGAAACGGGATGGTGAAGGGTGTACACCTTAGTCTTGGTCCAGTAAAACGAATCTGGATCATGGGACTCAACTGGCTCGTACTTGAATAGAGTGTGCAAATACATGTCCAGGTCATATAACGTTCAACAATGTCACCTCGGAGTACATGACCTACACAGTTTACACAATGATAACAATTAATACAAGGGTCCGACCTGATGCCTAAAGTTTACATGACTGCGTCAGTTAGAACTGACTATATCAGTATAATTAGTTCTAAAATAAGTATAGTCCATGTAAGATCTATGCACTGGTTTCCAATCATACTACAATGCAATAAAGTAAAGTGAAGAAAAAGCTTCTGAGCAATCTGAAGCATGCTATGTTTAACAGAATTGTAACCGAGTGGGCTTTGGATTAAATGGATAACGCAAACACAATGTGATGGACGATGGAAATTTATAAAATGAATTAATAAAGAAAAGATTTATATGGTATATAAATACAATGATTCTTTCTCGGTCTCAATATATCTTTATACACAAACATTCACAAATTGAAAATCGAAATTATGATTCATGAAATCTTACGTATGGAAAGTGAGATTCAAATAACCTCATGGACTGCAAATATGTTTCAAATAATATTATGGAATGTAAGAGAGATTCACATAATCTCATGTATGGAATACGATTAAGATTCAAATAATCTCAAGGAATTCAAACTTGTTTCAAATAATAGTATGCACTGTAAGTGAAATTCACATAATCTCCTAGATTATGCAATGTAAGCGAGATTTCACATAATCTCCTATAATACAAATAAGATTCAAAATAATCTCATGCGCTTGAAAATGTATTCAGTGGAAACATCAATTGGTACAAACATATGCCTCTTGACACTTGTATAGTCGTATGATTCATAAACTGAAGAACCACACAGTTTCACGGAGTCCTTGGGTTCGCCAACACTTTTATCGGCCGCTCACACCCTTCACGGATCCACCACATGTACAGACATACGTATACACATACGTACAGACAGCATACAGCACCCTTGTATTGGCTACGTCTACATTCGTGCCTCCACCACGTGTACAGACACATGTATACACATACGTATAGACAGCACGCAGCACTAAACCCCTACAGTCAGCCCGTAACAGCTACCATCAGCCCATAACATCTTCAGTCAGCTTTAAACAGCCCTGAACAATATCATACAGCTCTACACAGCCCTGAACAACAATGAACAGCCTTATGGCTGGAGAACACAATGGAGAACGTTCACTCCTTGACAAGATCCAAAACGACCAGTGTCGGTTAGAAATGGAATTTACCTCAAATCCACAGCAGAGTGAGTAATAGTTAGGGTAAAATACCCGTCCATATCGTGGTTTTAATGTCTCTCGTCGCAAATAATTTTCGACGAGATACATGCTACTACAGTCGCTTACCAGGAAAAACAATTATTCTTATTCACCCTAGGTAATTTTGTACGCATGTACAACGAAATATAGTCAAATCATTCTGATGCAAAACCAAATTATTTCTTGCCTTATTCAGTTGTAATACCTCCCCCAAGAGAAAAATGTGCACATTGTTTTAGCTTTCACAGAATAAAAGAAAAAAAACTATTACTAATACTATTTTACGATATTTACACTGGCTATACAGTAATCTGGATTTTCTATTTTGGGTAAAAAATTAATCAAATTTCCAATCATGCCCTACTTAAGTAGTCTGCCCCTATATTTTCAACTCTTCTTAATGCCTCTACACGGAAGCGATAAGGTTGTAGTGTCAGCGTCCAACGCATCGAGCGAGCGTTAGCGACCTTGGCCTTGTTAAAATAGAATAGGGGTTGTTGATCAGTCTCCAGAACGAAATCTCACCCAAAAAGATACGCATGATACTTCCCAATTCCTTAAACTACGGCCACACACTCTTTCTCAATTACAGAATAGTTTGTCTCCCTGTGTAGCAATTTCCTACTTGAATAAGCTACGGGCAACTTATTGTTATCTTTCTCCTGCAGTAAAACTGCTCCAAACCTAGTTTCAGAGGCATCTGTTCTTAAAATAAAGAGTTTGCTAACATCTGGCAATTTTAGTATAGGTGCATTGATTAGTTTCCCTTTCAGCGCGCAAAGAGCTCTATCTTGTGGCGGTCCCCACCAACTTTGTTTGGTTGCCCCGTCTTTGTCAGATCAGACAGTGGGCGAGCAATGGATGCAAAGTTTGGTATAAACTTTCTATAAAATCCTACTAGACCTAGAAATGAACGAGCATGCGTCTTGGTGTCTGGTTTGGCGCGTTTCTAATCGCTGACGTGTTGGTATTGCTCTGTGGGATGAACGCTTCAAACTTATTAAACAGTTTTCATTCACGATAGAGAACATGTACAATTCGACACTAATCCCCATTCTGTCAAGGTTTGTTCTTGGTCATGTCGATAAGGCTGGTCTTGATTATATGTTTCAGCAAACGCAAGGACTAAAGCAAACACCATTTGGCTGTGGCAATGATGAGTTGAAACAATTTCTCAGGTGGCAACACTTTTCATTTGTTCTTACTGGCGATGTTGTTCCAAGCAGACGTCGTTCTCGCAAAATTTCAGAGAAAATGAAGCATAATTCTACACCCAAGGTAAGATACAGTTGAATTGGTCTTCTTGAGATTTGGCCATTCCTTACAACAAGTCTGTTGCATTGGGTCGTCCTCCCAGCAAGCTATAACATGGTTTAAAAAGTCAATGCCCATCACATCATAATCTTCGACATACGTTTAAATTATGTATCGGTTTGGAAACATCGATTGTTGTTGTGTTGCCACATTTATGTCACTTGTATATATTTGCCTTTCTACACTCAACGTCGTTGTGTGTTTGATCGTTCAACTCTTCCATGGTGGGCTCTAATCAACACAAGTAGGACATCTGTGAAAGACAAATCTCTGAAATTGTTAGAGTAGATGTGATTTTCTCTATCCCAATCATTGACAGAAAGCGTTTAAATTTTCGCTTCTCCACTGTTTCTAAAATATTATATCCACTTGTCGTGAGCTTCATCTAATAATGGAGCCAGAGGTATACTTTGGTTGAAATATTGACGGCTAACAGATAGATATAAAGTAGATTGATATCTATCTTGATTTCGGACATGACCATTTCTGATAGTCTGATCCACATACTTAAGTAAAGGTAGACATGTCCTTCAAGGGATCAATGCCTCCATAATACAGTAATAACTGTCAATGTTTTCACCAAGGCCGTCATAAAATATCTATAGCAGATGGATAATATTTCAACATTTCTTCTGGACAACCGAAATGGTTAAGGAGTGAGATTGGAACAAAGTGAAAGATGCATCTCATTGCCCGGCGTGCGTACCGCATGTTTGATCATAGTAATGAACATGAAAAAACTGCTTCTGTTCGACATATTGATTACCTTCGGTATTGAAAACTATGGGGAAAGAGTTTTTGCCCATTGTTTTATTCCAAACTTTTTAAACATTGTACCCAATGGCTTAGCCAAATAACTATGTTTAAACTTCACGTTTTCTACTCTATATGATTTCTGCTTCATTCATAGGCAGTGTTGGAAATTGGCGGCTTGCTCTGACTAATATTTCAACATAACGTTTTCATTGTATCTTGAGAAGCTGTGAGCCATGAATGTGATGTTTTGATGATAGTTTCCTTAACAATGAAGTTGTTCTTCATTCAAGGTGTGGATGGTTGGGTCCAAAATCCATTCACCAAACTCAGCCAGAATACTAGAACTCCATGTGTCGTCGTATTATTTTTATTATGATCGACATTTAATTCATCATCACGGTCATTGACATGTCTTTGAATTTAACACTGATGATTAAAGTTACTAACCTGGGTACCAAAAAGGTAATTATCTTCCTGGACAAAAGTGCTATTTATGTTAATTCATTCGCATAAAATTACCACAAGAGGAGCAAAATCTCAAACACTGTCATGTCGTTTTAATTGTTTCATGCGATATTGCAAGTTGCAGGTTATACTGAAAAATGTTCTCTTAAAAGTAGAACAAAGACGTCTTCCTTTTCCATGAGGTATTGAAAGCCTGGAAACTAAACTGTCACGACATTTAGGCACAACGAATATTTTGGTCACGGCTGCAAAATCCTTGGTCCCATTTACTGCGATAGTATTGTTGTCCAATATATCTGTGATAGTTATAACAGCATCGAAGTAATCTTGATGCGGAGAACCATGAATTTATTTTCCGTGTTGGAAACCTGATCCCCGAAGCAGGAGATCTCCGCGAACGACGTGAGAGTGTACTTCAAACGGTCAACGAGGTGTCAGTAGGTCTTGAAAGCTTTGCTTTTCAGTAAAACGTCATATTTAGCTTAGGTGTTCCGACTGGTTCCGACATGTTAAACCTTTATAACATTACCATTTCCACAGAGGCTAACTTATCGCCACGTATAGACCTATGGGGTAATATTAATTTGCGTTGTCTGACTACGGTTGCTCTCATATTTTAACTACCATCACCGAAGAAAGCGCTGCGACAATGAAGGTCAAAATTACAAAGAACGTCAGTAACTTCTGATTTTCTTTTCTGCATTTGTGAAGGAAAATATGCACGTGATAGATGAATACCGGTCATTGAAAAAGCTACGGACGCGGTTCTTGGTTAACCGGATGCTATGTTCAAATTATACATATATAAGAAACGATCTGTCACATCGTAGTCTGCTCACTAAAGCAACTGTCCATGAGGTGCAAATTTGTCTCATTCGGTCTCTTAAACATTCCCATTATCGCCCTGATCCTTGTATTATTCAGCAAACAACATACAGGTTAATTGTATCTGACTCGAATACGTTTACTGTGCTTCTTTGCGTTTGTTGAAATAATACATTTGTAGCTTTCCACTTTATTGTTCTAGTTCAACGTCTCATCGGTTTGAATGCTGTCCTGAGAATCAGTTGGAAGCTGGTAGGAATCGTGCCTCGATCAGGACGTGCTGGATGTCACAGTATAGACTTGTTTATGGTGCTTGACACCAATTGCCGAGGCTCAGAAAGTCTTCCATCGGTTAATTTGCCTTGAAATATATATCAATCATTTTTCTTAGATGTAATTGTATATCGTATTGTAACACATCTGTGTCCATGGGATGATGAAATGTTAAATAAATCGTATTTTGAACTTTGAATATTAATTAATAGTTTGTGGTCTTAAGTTGGGTTTTACTAGTGTTGATTGATGAAAGGTGATATATATTAGATTTGCTTTCTCGGTTTGTCCGTAAAGGTGTCGACAATGAATGTTATTGAGATGTTGGTTTATTGGATTACTATACTGGTTTCCTTTATTTGGGATTGCGGTTTTGTTGCAGTACTCATCACTAACTTCTCCGAGGTGATCGGATCGAAGGGTAATAGCTTCATTATATAGGCTGGTTTTCACGTTACGTCACGTTGTTCTATGAACCTAGGTATTTTCTAGTGTGGAAATGAACTCGATCACCTGTCGTATGTATACTTTTAAAGAATATTATCTAAGCCTTACGTGTACCAATACATTTACACATATCAGAATCAAAATATACAGCCGTCTAGCACGAACATTTTTGCTCGCTTTGCGGTTAAATTTCCTTTTTTTACCACATTCCCTGCTGCATATATATATATATATATATATATATATATATATATATATATAGAGAGAGAGAGAGAGAGAGAGAGAGAGAGAGAGACAGAGAGAGAGATTAGACAGGAAAAGTATATTTTTACCCTGAAACCATCCAATATGTCCCATAATTTTATCGCAAATGGTCGGGAATATAAAAACAATTACTTACGTAGACATCTTTTGTTAACATGTCGTTTATATTCTGTGTTTGAGTGAGTTGCACAAAACAAATCCATTTTCAAAACAATGTACGTACAATGCTACATTTGGTTGCACGGAAAATGTTTTTCAAAGTAATTCTAATCTTTCTGTTGATCACTAAATATTTTATTCGAATGGTCCATGCTGATAATCACAGCATTTGAGAATTAGATATGAACAAGCATTTTCATGGATGCAGCAAGCATTTTACCCATAGTTTATAACCAGGGTTGGGAATAGATTGTAGCCTCTATCTCACTTTAGAAAACAAACAATATCTATATAAACGGCGTTACGAAATCAGACCTTATCTAGAAGACAAATTAGGATTCAAATTGCAAATACATTGAATGAATTTGTTTTACTACATATCTTCTGCATTTAGAGACATGTTATCTCTTTATAGTAGATTTGGTTCACACATTTTACTGAGACGTTTAGCAATATTTTGTAAACAAAACTCATAACAAATTTGCATACGACAGGTCCGTCATGAAATTACCCTGCACCTTTGTAATAAAGACCCTAAAGCCATTTTGATTAAAATGATAAACGTATCATAACTAGGCGATTAATTTTAAGCGACAGAGGTCTATGCGAGAAATCACCATTCGACATGAACAGGGATGCACTGTTTTGAGTTATAAGACATTCTTTGTTGGATTTTACGTTCGGATAATACAATGTAATTACTCCAATTTTCAGCATGTCATAAGAACGTGCATGCATAGCTGCATCAAAATGATTATTTACATGTGTTTGAAGTAATATATTATTGTTAACATTCAATTAAAACACTAATATCATTTTGCACTGTCATTTCGTCTAATGCCTAAATTATAACAAATACATGAATACAAATTGGAAGTACTCCTATTTGTTGTCCAGTGTCATAAATCAATCATAATAAATACATGAAAACAAATTGGAAGTACTGCTATTTTTTGTTCAGCGTATAATAACTATTTATGAGAAATCTCAATATTCATATCGGATTTCAAACATTACAAATGGTTTTTTACTTTAAACAATTTATATTGTTTTCGCAGAATCAAAAGGAATGCAATAACTTGTGTTCTGTAATGTTTATGTTAAGAAAAAAGACAAAAAGTCATTACTGAATTGTCATAACGTCTATTAAATTGTTGTACGGCTATATGTTCTATTGGTTTCAGATCTTAGAGCAGTGATTGCAATAATCCGAGCATTTGTTTTGCATATGCACCTGAAGGGTGACACGTTCAAAGGTTCTGTTTTTGCAAATACGTTCACATCATGGTCAAGTAAAAAAGGTCAAAAGCAAATATAAATTACTGAAGACGAAAACTTAAATCATTCATTGCCCTTGCTAGGTCATGGCGGCCGTTTGAAAATATTTGTGTTAGAGTCAAAATACTTTTCAAAATTCCTTTTCTATGTTGCTTGAAACGTCATGGTGCCTTGTCGTTAAAAATAACAAAGGATTGAAAACATCAATTTGAGAGAGCCGTCAAAGTGAAATAAATCGGTAATATTAATAGCATGCCATGGTACATCATAGATCCAGAAGTGAAATAGAAGATAAACACTATAATTAATGCTCTATTTACAGACATCCTGTTCCCTAGGTGAGACGAGAAACTGATGAGAACAGATAAGCATCGGCTGAAGTCATTGGAGATCTCATTTGATTAGAAATGCAAGACTTAGTAGGCCAGAGTAACGGGCAAGCTTACTTCCTTTCTATACGTTTGGAAAACACACACAAACTCACACATATATTATACACATACAGATGACTAACACATCATTATCTATATCAATATAGTAGTTTTAAAAACTGTAATGTTGTTGCTTTTATTGCTTTGTTTGTTTGCATTGGTTCTATCTCAAAAACGAGTAAACATTTTGCTGTTACAAACACTCTTCATGCACACATGATGATAATACAAATATAATATTCTTCCAAGATGAATCGAGGCTACCCCATCTCTTAGGGAGCATTCTATGTTTAGTATGAACTAGCTTTAAAACTACGATACCACACATAACCTCTGTTTCGAATTTAATATAATATATTTTTATTATGAATAAATGTCACAAAAAACCCACAGCCAACATGAAAACATGTAATGAATAAGTAGTGGATTTAAATTTTTCACCTCAAGTATTTGACAAATTTGAATCCTATATCATAATTGACATGCCACGAGATGCATACATGTTTCATTAATAGGAAACGAGGCGTGCCGATTTTCATTATAATCGAACTATTTACATAATGAGTGGTCGGTTAAAGATACAGAGACATCACGCTACATATATTTTATATTGATATATACATTTCACATACTTACATTTCCATCGCAGTTAAAGTGGACTACTAGCAACTGTGTATTGTCGGAATGAATGAACTCTATACAGCCCTATCCGGTGCGTCCGCTACAAAATGTTTTTCTTAACCATTTACGAATAATCGCATTCCAATTTGCAAAGTGATAGGCTGCTTCGTTTAGTTTTAAACTTTTATGTTCATTGCAAAAATATAAAACACACTTATAATTCAATCACTAAAGATGGTTTAAATGAAGAAAATAAGCCACTTAAAACAAAGTATGGATACCTAATATAACACTGAATGCACTGGGTTTCACATGGCGGCTGGAGTATGTAATCTGAAATAAGCTAAATATAGAATTGGCAAGAGGTAATTGTTGCTAGCCATATACTTGTTTATATCCTTCATTTAAAACTTTCCCTTTTCCGTTGCATCGTGTAGCTACATTGTTTCATCATACATCGGTCTAGAGACATCGTCTCATGACAATGACAGAATGCCGCCACACTCATGTTTTAATTGATTTTCCTTGGTACATCTCTACGCAAGTCCAGAGAGAGAGAGAGAGAAGGAGAGATGTGATGGTGGGGTTGGATAGACTTGCCATAAAGGCTTTTTAATTAATTACCCATCATTATATTACTTTATCGGTGGATTAGTCTGCTGCATTACCAAACCACAGAATGATAAGAGAACGGTTACGTGAGGGTATGTTGAGCAGCATTCGGATTTTTCAGTATTATATAATATGTTTTAGTCCCTTATTTTAAGTTTTATAAAACCTGAAGAAACACAACAAATAAACAAAGCATTAAATAGATTACACTATGTGTATTCTTCTTTGCATAGACAATATATCTATCATTAATACTGTGGACATTCTATTAAAGCTTTTTCAAAGGTGTACACCCAGAAGTTACGAAGTTACAGGTTTTGTTGTTTGCTTAGTGCAAGTTCAGTTTTCTTGTTTCTTGCACCCAACATCCCCATACATCTTCTTTACATTTCAGAGAGAGAGAGAGAGAGAGAGAGAGAGAGAGGGAGAAGAGAGAGAGAGCGAGAGAGTGAGAGGATTCTCGACGTAATTCAGTTGACATTAATGACCGCTTTAAGGAACCTAGAAGCAATTGCTTACTGCTAAAATATAACCTAATGTTGTTATATATATATATATATATATATATATATATATATATATATATATATATATATATATATATATATATACGTATTGTTGTTGTTGTTGTTGTTGTAGGGTTTAACGCCATTTTTCAGCACGCGATAGGCTATACATGGCGGCCAGTATTATATGCGTATTAAAATACGCCTTTAGTGGATCAAAATCTGATATACCAATAATATATCTAAATACAAAATCCTACCTGGTTATCTTGTTACAAAAAGAATTAACTATCTTGAGGTATTATAAAAAATATTTCTAGTTTAAAAATAAATCCATGGATCGCACTCCTCCCAGCCAAAAGAAATGCTTTGTCCTTTAACTGACAATTATGTTTCCTCCAATCCTATAACACTGGTAGAACCCAAATGTAAAATATATTTATTTTATTTATAATGTTTGACAATAATTGTTATTATAGATTTTAAAAATTATAAAACATGTTTCTCCCCGGCGCTTGAGCAAAGACGCGTGGTTGAGGATATAAAAAATAACATAAACTAAAACATGATATATTTGAAAATGTCTTGAAGGCTTGATATTAGAAATGAAGTGGTTTTGAAGATGTCAAAATTATGTTTCTTGCCTGTGTGTTATATAATCTAAGATGCAACATTTATTTGTCGGTAATAACATAAAAAATATTTCATCTAATAATTTAGTGAAAATGTTACCAGTGTATTTTTGGAGAATGTGACAGTTGTTGAAAACATGTGTTATTATTATTCTTATTATTCCTCCAGTGTTACGATTGCAACAAGAACAATCTTTATAGTTTATGGCTTTTGTATGAAACTGTAACTAGGTGATTTCATAGTATTTGTGATAGCCAAGCTCAAGGATTAATATGTGTTCAAATTATGCAACATGTTGTCAAACAAGAAAATGTGACATTCTTACCTTTCGAAGATATTATTAAGATAGTGGATTATAATCTATACTATGTTACTGGACAGCAACACTGTTTTACATGCAAATATTTTTTTTTACAAAACGTTAATTTTCCTCTTTTCAAGAACACAAATTGAAATGCAGTATGTAAACATAATTAGACACATTCTTTGGAAACACTGTAGATGACGTATTGATCTGATCGTGGTAAAATTATACACAGAATGTTTCGCCTAAATAGTTACACTGACATCAGTGCAATGTATGTTAAATGGACCTATACAGAGAATATGAGATTCACTGCTAGGCCTCTGCTACTCTCGGTTTAACAATAATAAGTATTTGAATTGAGTATTATTAGTAACATAACATTTGTTTCTGGTGAGAGTATGCACTTCAGTCATGCACCTAGTTAAAGGTAAAATTAATGAAAGTATATAATTACGCATTCACTCTTCAAGTTTAGTTTTTATACTTGTATTCATTGCATTGAATGCACATCCAATATTCCATCATTAATGTACGATATCATTGTGATTTAAGTTTTGCTGCAATCATCGACTGAAAATTATAGTACCATCTAGATTTAAAGTAATCCAGTATTTGGATAATGGTTTAAATTAAGCCATTTTTCATATAAGCAGGAAGCGTCTAGCTCCATTCTATTTTTTCTCCTGTCTTCGTTTTCTTCCTTCTCCATTATCTTGATCAATACAATATCGTATGTACAGGCACATTTGCCACTAAACATATTTCTTCCTCTGGGATGTGAGTCTTCGACAATTTTAATGTTTAAATGAAATCATGATTTTCTACGGTAACATCTGCATTTGTTCGAACATGTAATATTAATCCTGGGTGTTATTTTTTTTTTACAAAACCGACGTCGCCTTTAGTGAAATCTGGAAGGTTGACTTAGACTATATATGCCGGTCCAAATGTCTGGCATGTACTTTATTGGGTAGAAAATTGTGTGTTCACATGTGCAACCCACCTGTTGAGTTTCTTGAATTTTTTATTTCTTCATATTATGCAGTACTGAGTAATTAAAAGTAAAGTATATTCTGTTAGACTTGGCATAGATGAAATGTAATTATTCAATGGTAATAATTAGTGATAAAGGAATATGACAATATAAATTTACAAATACTATTTATTTATGCAAATTATAAATCGCCAGTTTAAGCAGCAGCCATTTAAACGAATGCTATCTTACCATCTGCATTTGATATATTCGTCAATTATAGCTACAAGGTTTACAGCGTCAGAATGAACTAGGCAACCTACGTTAATTCCGTTGATTTATAAGGTTCTTTAACATCGATCTATGTTTCATTTTCTTTCATGTGCATTTAAGAAAGATACCTTTCAATATTATGGCATTCGTCATATCATCAATACTCCTAATCTTTCTAAAAGCAGAATGTTACATTTCACCATGCTTTAAAACTTTAATAGCTTGTATTTAAAACATTTAGCAAGACATCAAATATACTTGCGACAAACGGATTAAAATTATATATATATATATATATATATATATATATATATATATATATATATATATATATATATATAATCGTCCTTTTAGTCCGGCGACTTTTAAATACACAATTATTAAACCCACAAAGCTTTATATGATTCATAATATAAGCATACTGTCTGATGCGGTCGAAATTCAATGTTGTCCCCTGTAGAAAACTTTCCATCTGTTTTCTAATTCCTTTGACACATATGTAATGTTCAAAATCGAAAATCAAACTTATTTTTGTTGGCTACAGGCTGCAATCTTAGATATACTGGTGGTACATTTGGAAATGTGTTTATATATTTAATGGTATGAAAAACCTAGATTCAACTTAATAGTCACGCCTTTAATCGTTTCTGACATCAACTAGCTACACTTACACTTATTTCTTTCCTTGTCTTGCAATTTAGAATACATATATATCGCTATCACACTGTCTGTTTTACCCATTTGTTGGTTTTGATATTAACCATTGTGGAATAAAATAATCTAATGTAGACTGAGAGTAAGCTCGGGCAGAATACCTTCATGATTTAACCCAATGGTATTTATATTAAATTGTATATTGTGTACCTGGTTTTGCCATGTTTTCTTATCTACATGATCGCCATCATCAATTTAAGAGGCACACAAGATAGTTGCTAAATTTTAAATTCAAAGCCTAAGGTTACTAAAGATTTAATAATCTCCCTTCTAGAGAGCTCCAAGATCAAAAGGCCACGAATGCAAGTTTATTTCTAAGTAATAATGACAGTAATACTTATAATCAAAAAGGTGGAAATTCGATAATAAACAATTACGCTGGATGTTCCACTTCCTCTATTCTTATATGACGCGATCGTTATCCTGAAAAAGTTGTGCAACAATGATTATCACTTGCATTAATGTTTATGTTTTAAAGTTTAATGTTGTTTCAATGCCTAGAACGCATACCACAAAATACTACTTTATTGCTTGCTTGTTTGTTCTTTTTTGTTGGATGTTTGATAGTTCCAAACAAGTAACATAAGAAACATTAAACGGATGTAGTACTGACTAATTATTGAGTTTGTTATATTAGTATTGTTATTTGTTAACAAAGTGTTGACTGATCTGGGACATATAGTTATATATTGCTATATCTAAACAGTACTGTTAATATTTCCCTTTAAAATTGAAAGCTGTTTGACATGTAATGAATGTACCCATCATAGGAAGTTTATCGAAGAAAGAATAGAAATATTTCTGGCAGAAGCACAAACACACACACACACGCACACACACACACACACACACACACACACACACACAAATGGTGGCACATATTTTGCTTTGATGTCGTCTTGCCCAATGTCTCATGAGGATTACTTATAATGCTTTATATTTATTTGTTTTTCCGAGCACTCTTAGAATTTAGGAACCATAATATTTAATAGTGCAAATCAAATACAGATGATTCGAGTTACGTTTCAAAACAGCATTAAACGAGGTCAAATGAAATTGGGTTATAATTATTATCATCATTTATATTATTATTATTATTATTATCATTATTATTATTATTATTATTATTATTATTATTATTATTAACTTACAATCTTAACTCCAGATAATCTAAAGTTGACAAAGAAATGTAAATGAATTCAGGCTCTCATAATTCAGAATCCACAAATATAAATATATGCTATTCAACAACAATATATTATGTGATGGTATAGTGTGCCCAGCCTTTTTTCTCTGCTAATATATTTGCAAGATGTTGGTCTATAAACATCTATTGCAGCCTGGCGTCATTTTGCAGATTTAGCAGAAACAGAATTGAGAAAGAGAACGAGGAAATTAGTATCCTGTTACTATCAGCAAAATACGGCAAGTGGGATGATGTCTGGCCCATAATCGGCACTCCAGAAGAGCCTAAGAAGGCATACCTGTTAAACTGTATCCCAGAGAATCATCGATGGGGAGTTCTGCACCAGGCTGTCTACTGGGAAGATCCGATAATTGTACGGAAGCTACTCATGTTTCATGCATGTGATCGTCTCTTGATGACGAAAAAGTGTACATCGGAAGTAGGTGACACAAGTGGTATGACGGCAGAAGAAATAGCAGGCAAATATGGCTTTACTGAGTTGGTAAAAGTACTCTCAGAGCACAATAATAATTTTAAAGAAGTAGACGAACAGATTGACACGTACCAACCTTGGTATACAGATATCTTACGAAAGGGACTTGGCCTGATAGCTATCACTCTTGCTGCGTACAAGAACACATTTCATCTCGAAACGATTGACCCTAGGAAGTCTATTGTATCGGTACTTCGAGATATTTTCAACGATTTGAACACCACGGATGATAGATGGATAGAAGTACGCGACAAAATAAGTGACTCCCTATACATTGTCTGTAAGGAATTGGCAGAAGCAGTTAAGGAATGTTCGGACAGAGAGGGATTTTACAGACAAATCATCACAGCTTACACTGGGGAAACATACCTTTATACATATATGAACACGGCCTTAAGAAGACAACGAGAGTTTCGCTACAAGCCATCAGCCATAGATCTAGCGATTGGTCCATATGTGGTCATGTACCAGACACTTCTTCTTTTCTGGGGTGAACTAAAGGGTGACAATACCACGACCTACCGAAGTATGTTGTTGACTGAAACAGATATGGACAAATACACGGTCGGGATCAAATTTAAATGGTTAGCCTTCGTCTCATCCTCTGTGGACCGTGCAAAAGCCGCATTATTCCCTACGTGCAAGGATAAAACAGACGACAATAAAGTAATCTTTATCATTAACAATACAGCGAATTCATCGCATCAGCCAAGAAATATTGAACATTACTCCAATTTTGAGGAAAATGAGAGACTGTATCCAGCTGGTGCAAATTTTGAGGTAACGAAAAGGTACAAGAATAGAGACGAAACTGTCGTGAAACTAAAACTTCTCAGCTGTTAATTTATCATTTTGCGGCATGATCGTGATGGTTAGACCTACCTATATCTATATTAACCTACCTGCGCAACAACAAAAAATCCAAACGGACTTAGTCACACAAGGTACATGATTTCTTTACAAAGTTACTTGTGCATAATTGTAAACGTTTTGCAGAGCAAGGATGGTCAAGGACGTGCGTGCGATTTAATTTTTGTCAGTGATTGAGGTAATTTTTGAATGATTTAATGAAGTAAAACAGAGGTTGAATTAGATATGAATTCAAGATATATGATTTTCCCTAGGTAAGTCAATTGTGTCTAAGCTGAAGTAAAATTAATATATTTTGGATTCTGAAAACAATTATTCCGGTCAGTCTTTGAAATGCTTATAGATGATATAAGTTTGGAGGAATTATTTATTCAAATAATTCATGAATTACAAAGTGCTCAATGTCTTGTTTTGGATTAAATACTTCTTTGGGATTATACATGACTCATTCAAAGACATTCTGGAATATATCATTGTCATACATCAAAACATTGAAGATTATTGCAGTTCATTTGGAACATTGAATTTTATTTTGTATTAAAACTTTTATGAATATTTTGGATATAATGTACAATGATGGAAGTTTTTTTTAATACTCATTTTGAAATTAGACAAATAAATTGTTTATTAAACTTAATATAAGTGTTGGTTTCGCGGCCTTTCGCTGTTACATAGCTGAAGATCTCAAACGTATATATATATATATATATATATATATATATATATATATATATATATATATATATATATAAACAAATCGTTTCCCTGATAGAACCCCGCCTTTATTTTACAACTGAATGTTCTTAAACTAAGTAACAGAAAAGTCTGATAAGCACAACTTATTTAGCAAAAGTCAGCAAATGATTTAAATGGAAGATTGTACTGTGAATTAAATCCAAAATAGACATAGAAGGTCTATCACAAGTCTAAAAGCGTAGAAGATAAGGAATAATTTAAGTGGTATTCTGTATGAACTCCAATATTGATTTTGACGAGGTATCAGCTGTCTCGATTGTGTTAATGTTCCAAGAATATTAAAGTATCACAATGATATAATCCAAATTATGTTTGAATTATTTCACAATAATTCCAAACTAGTGGTGTAGTCTTAAATGTGGGAGTATCTTTTAATTTCCAGGAAATAAGTAAAATAAATGAATTTTCTCAAATCTTTATGGAAACACAACTTAAATGGTCTCCCTAAAGCTCGTGTTAAGATATGTTATGCGTAAGTCTAGTCTAACCAACCGTAACATTGAAACCATATTCATAATTTGAGAACCAGGTTTAGGGTCATCTTCATGGAAATTCCAATCAAACTGTAAACAAACGTCGTGCAAAGAACAATCCAAGGTCAGAATAAAGGCTGAATCTAGAATTCAAACCTAGGAAACATGTTTACCTTCATGGCATTTAGCATTTAGCATGTATGCACAAACTCCTACCCTAAATTGTGAATAGCGATCAATGGCACAATACGATTTAAATATAGATAGTATATTATTATCAATAAGAACGAACACAAAATCGCCTCATAATGTAAAAGAAAGATTTATAGAATAAAGGTTCCTTACATAATAGTCAAGTATATACATGATACTATAACACAAGATGCTACATAAATGTTTGATTCGGTTTTGACTGTTTTGCTCCCTGCTCTTCCTTTTATATTCCCACACTATCAGCGGATGAACTATTTGCACTTATTCAAGTCCAGTGATACTCGCATGTGTTCCTTAATCCAGAGCATAGTCGGCATAAACATTAGAATAGAACAGTCAAAATAAAGAGAGAAATGAACATGGCATATTATATTAATGCAACTAAAAAATCGTATTCAAGCAAACCTAATATGACTCATGCGAAAGGTTATTAACTGAAGCATGTCGCACAATGTATAGTCCTAGAATCATTTATATATCAAAAGGTATAGAAAACATATGCACCTGCTAAACTTGAGAGAAACAGCGACCATGCCCGATACGTGACTCCTATGTATTGCTAATTTAAAAATACTTCAGAAAATTTAATTTAAAAAAAAAATTAAAAACAATTTATTGAGGAATTTATTTTAAGTCTTCTTCTAGTGAGAGAGTTTATATTCAGCGGAAAGAGTGTCCTTTTGTTAATGTTTCTCTCAAAACTGCGTAAAATCGTCATCAGACGTTGTCTCAGGACTTACGAAAGCTGAACGGTATCGTCTTTTAACGTCTATGGTCTACTTATAATGACTGTCTGCTTTTCTCACTTGATGAGCAGAAATTAAGGTATATATCTATTTTACCTCCCTAAGTTTACATTTACTTTTTACTGGTTATTGTTGAGGAATTTTAGCTTAGTATTTCATAATTACATAAAATATATATTAATTAAAGTAAAACGTTTTCCACGCAGCCATTAGGAAAGAGCTTTAATGTTTAATTAGAAATCAGGTAAAAAGTTTCTATTTAAATTTTTTTAAAAAAAATAGAAAAATTAAATAAAATAGAAAGTCTAGTTTTACAAACAGTTTAATATTTAACGTTTAGCAAAACTGAAAATTTGTCCTATAATCAACCATGGTGGCCAAAAAACGTGAAAATCATGGTCCACGGTGGGCTAATGTGGCCTTGGAGTTTTTATAGATTGGCTGGGTCTTGATATAATTTTCTTTAAACACTCTATTTGTATCCTGTTTGGGGATGGAAACATAAAGTATCTCTTAGTAGAAACAAGTGTATGTTTCAACGGATCCTTGGCACGTTTCTGCGGACAATCTTGTCAGACGTACGAAAAGTACACATCACACAGGCGATTATTTGTAATCACTCCAAATGGATTCTTACAAAACAGTAACCATTTAGAATACAGTTCGCAAAATGGTTAATTGTTAATTTTCAACATGTCAACTATACACAGACATAGACTGCACCGTCAGTAAAGCAGAATTATATTCAAAGATATCGTGGTGGGTAGAAACCAGCAATTTACAGACAAAGAAGGTAGTAAGATGGAAACGGGCTATGGCCACAAACGTGTTCTTATTATTGGAACACATTACACTTAACGACCAGCTTTCATAGTCGCGATAACATAACATCAGGAAACAAATTTAGTCTGCATAACCGAGTTCTTGGTAAAAGGATTGCCCTAATGATTTTATACTATACATGAGTCACCTCCCTTGCCTTCAGTCTATTTTGAAATACAGTATAGATACCGTCTGGAGTGTCACTGAATAGACCACACTATCATTATATTTCGTCCAGCGTCCAACGGGATTCTGAAGCAGTTAGGTTGGTACGGATTTACTTCTGATGTGTTCACCGCCCTAGCAGTCCCGGGGAGATATACAGTAGCTTTGATACGGCATAAGTCCGCCTCCTAAAGTCGTTCACATTATCGATCGGGTGCAGAACGTTATTGTATGTTGCATAACTGCTACGGTCACTGAAATATTTAGCATTACTAGCTTCCAGTCCGAGAGTGCGCTTTAGCAAAAATGTATTTTCTGGCACGCACATTGTCACATACTAGTGTTGCCAATAGTGCCGTTCTATTATAATGGAACACGGGTCACCGCTCTTGCCTTAAGTATATTTTAAGGTAATAAGAGTTATCTCCCTTGCATACATTCTCATTTAAGTCAACACGAATGATCACGCCTATCATGAGATATATTTTGTATCCACGAATATGCAAATTTCGCGAGGTAAGAACATATCACGTGAATTCGCAGTATAGATACCGTCTGGAGTGTCACTGAATAGACCACACTATCGTTACATTTCGACTAGCGTCTACCAGAATTCTGAAGCAGTTGCCAGCTTAAACGAAGCACTGAGCGAGCAACCTCTTTATTTTTAAGTGTCTCGTGGCTTGGTACCGAAAGACATTATCCTCGATCACGTCAACTCCAGCAATTTAGACAATTTCATCTAGAGCTTTCAGCCCGCATCAAGACACAAGCATAATGTATGTTGCGAAGTTGACAAACATTGCGAGTCCAGTATGCGAAAACAAACATTGATTCTGGTCAACAAAAAATTTTATTTAAATATTTCAAACCGATCAATCTTTAAGAGTTGAATTTGTTTTTATGCTGTGTCAGAAAATGTGCGTTTGCTGATATTATATTAATTTCGTCTACGTTGCATAAGGTCTGGTAGTATGTTTTGTATCATGATACCAACATGATACCATCGACTGTTTTATTGTATTCCATCTGTTCAGATCGAGCTTGGCTCCTGAAGAACATCCGATGCAAACAAATCTGATACTTTGTTCTCACGCCGTCCTCCAAACTAAATCTTGTGTCGTCATAGGCAGGGAGACCAATTTTGCTTAGCCTGACAGTGCTAAAAACGTAACGATACAACAAAATGTATTCAAGCTGAAGAATTGTTTGTGTCCAGAGATTACAGCCACAAATTATTCATAAGAGAATTCGTATAGCAACTTAATTTTGGGATCTCAGTGCGAAGACGTTTTCGATCACATCCACGTGTTCATATTTGAATGTACCCACTGGCATCATAGAAGTTACCTACCGGACCATCATAACCTCAATTATGAAATTTGGGATCAATTTTGTCTCGCATCGCAAACACATGGTCCTAAAAATTTTCTGTCATAATTTCAAAGCGCAACAATTCCGTGTACCTTTGAAGCAGCTTGATTATGTTCCCATTTTTGGTCCTGTGTATACTTTTAGTGAAAGTCATTTATCAAATATTTGAAAATTAGAAGTACAATAACCTCAACTTTGTTAGGCTGTTACGTTTCAAATTTGTTTTTCTTCTGTGTACTGCGATACATTTCACATTAAATATATTCACTGAAACGAAGCCAGCGTTGACCAAACGTTTTACATCTCGCACTATATCTTTGCCATCTATAGTCACTGTCTCGGATATCATGCAGGTTTGGAATCAGCTTAAGTATTCTAAACTTTCCGACACTAAGATTTGCTTGAACCCCACGAGTATGGCATAAACAAGTCAGCATCAACAAGAATTCATTTTCTGGCGTACCATGAATCTGTGCTTATTCTAAATCCAACTCCGAAATGTAGCCTGTGGTGTTTTCGCTACGTAATACATTTTCGGTAAATTATTCTCGCATCATCCAAGAGAAATATACGGAAAGCGTCTGACAGATGGCTAAGTCATATAAATTATTAAAACAAAACATACATATTTTTTCTTGCGTTTCGTCTTATGCTTGCTAATATTTGTTGTTTGTTACGTATTATCTCATTGTGATTACTAATATTCTTTTCTCTATAAAAGTACACATATCAATATGTCAGCAATGCTTACTGATTTGTTGTCACCTTGAACGCGGCATCCCATATATCTCAGGATACAAATAAAACCATGCAGGATCCAAACATTAAAACGATCTGCAGAGATCGCCAAAGTGTTCACACGCATCCTCAAGCAGCAGCATATTTTATTTCAGACTTCTTTCGTTTTGTTCATTAAGATTTGTTTGTATCAAATTTGTTTCACACATCCGTCACGAGGGTGTATTCAATGTTGTTCGTTTCTGGTACGAAGAATTTGAGCAATTCAACGAAGTCTTTGACAGATTCATCAGAAATGAACTTCTAATGGGCGTCAAAGGTTTATAAGATGCGATTATTCAAAGAAAAAATTATTCTGCTAGAATGCAAGCCATGGCGGCATCCTGTCAGCCTGTATAAGGGTGGTATGTATTATATGAACACCACATAATTATGGATTGGTATTTGCATGAAGATTGCACAGATGCCAAATAAAAATAATTGTTGCAGATAACAAGCATATGTTTGCACGGTATAAATTATCTGGTCTTGTATTGTAGGGTGATTCCGTTCCGCGTCCGATTGATAGTTTTTGTTTATAATATGATCCTGGTAAACGTTTGACACTATGAACTGCAACTCGGTGTGTAACCAAACTCTACTATAATATTTCTGACACAGCAAATATAGTGTTGCTCCAGTTAACCCTATAACCTATCTCTCTTAAATGTTTTCCTAATTCTATGTCCAACTTGATCGCTTCCATTACTTTTCTGTTAAGATTTATTTGCTTGCTTCATTGTCTTGATATTTTGTGTCACTATGTTCTGGAAGCATCATCCCAATATTCATGTGTTTAGTCTCATTCAGTTCGATCACTACCGACTGCAGCACACTGAGATATATTTTTGTTTTATTTTTCTTTTGCGAAATGCTTCCTCCTATTATTATTCGGCGTCATATTCGATCTTTATACGAAAACTGCCGTGACGCCACTTAAAGTTTAATACTTGTTGAATCTGTTTTTTTCCAGCTATGTCTGTAAAATTCGCCGCTGTGATCCATCCAGATCTTTGATCATCTACGTGGCTAATATGCAAGCGCGTCTGTCTTATTTAACTTTAGCAAACGTCACGCCTAATTACTGAAAACGTGATTAATATTTAGCAGGTATTTGATGCTATCGTTTTCCCTGGAGCCTAATTATGTTTGGCCGACCGTTTGGCCAATATAGTTTTTCTGAGCTTATGGTTAATATTTGTGTCCAATAGGGCCTCTGATAAAGTTTTATAAATAAGTTCTCTCATTCACTGTGGTTATATTGCGGCCAGCTCATCGAACGTAATAATCGCATTGCTTTCTTCCCTTCTTCTTTTTGACGATTTCTCATGTAAATGCCATGTCTCATCGCAGTAGTGTCTACTTCGTGGTAGTGTTTTTGGTTAGTAAACGTCAGATTCGTATTATCAAATTATTTGTATAAAGGATTATATAGGCCGATATATGTGTGTCCTGGCCGAGTCCAGTCGCCTTTTGAGATGGTATTTGATTTCAATCAGAACGTGCAAATCAAATACTTTGTGATGCATTCTGCGCTGCTTGCACAGAATACAATTGCCAGCTACCTTGTTTCCTTGGGAACAAATATCATTCCAGCAGTCGTACATTATATATCAGCAACATGCAAGCTGCTTTCTGACCTCAGGTGTCCAAACATCAATAGGCTGCTCATAACAGCCTCTGACAACTACCGCTTTGACAATATAGGAATATTTTCTTGTCAGATTGGCAGATATGGATGAGACCAAGGAACGGCCGTTTGTACCTTGAGAAAGAGTTCCACCAATGTTCTCTGTTTCCTCATGCACGATAAGCATCACGATGCGGTCATTATACTTGAGTTTTAGACCAAAAGCACAGGCCTCCGGCTTGCTTAGATTCCGTAAAACTATATTGTCTGAACTTGAGTAAAAATTTCCATTGCACATTCGTTCGGCAGAGTGATTTGATGAAGTAAATACAGCAGTCGCAGCAAGCTGAACTATCCGCATGTTGAATTTGCAATGAATATGAAACTTAACCTTGCTTGTCGCCTAAGAAGCATTTTCCGATACCGTCAGATGGTGGCGGACCAAACGATTATAACGTCTTTGAGCCAGATTCATCTAGCTTGCTGACAAACTCAAACCAATCTGTTCTAGAACCGCTTTATAACCGTGGTTGTTAATGATTTAACTCACTTAATGTTTAATTTGTGCAGGAAGTGTATCATTTCAACATGCACCACGAACTGTGTTTATGTCCTAGAGCTTTCTTACAATGTCATAGTTACTTAGTGGCGTTGTGTTCTTGTCCTTGCGGTCACTTTTATTTTACATGCGCAACTACCTAAATATTTTCCCTAGTGCGAGTGCACTTGCACCAACGAGAACAAGTAGAGAGAGAGAAAGAGAGAGAGAGAGAGAGAGAGAGAGAGTAGTATGAATATTCTGTCTTGTTTCTTACGTTGTGTTGCAGACAAATTAGTTATGATGCCTTTTCCTGCTGCACTGTCTTTTCTCAGTTTTGTCGTGTTGGCGATTTGTCAACATAATTCTGTTGACGCCTAAGTACATATTTTGTGCTGAAAGTTTAATTAATATTGAGCTGCTGGAAACAGCCAAGATACGTTTGTTACGTTTATTATCCGAGAGGTATAGCGAGCAAGCAAGAGAGAGAGAGAGAGAGAGACAGAGAGACAGAGAGTGTGAGAGAGAGAGACACTAACTACTTAATGCGGCATTTATATTTAATATGTTTAGACAAACCTCTACGCATAGTTTACGTTCTTCTGCGTCTCTGTGAGCCAACCACTTACTGCTTTATGAATTGCGCCTTATATCGCCAAAGGAGCTGATGCTATTCCAAGCGATCTTAGTGCAAAGAACATTGTCGGGTTTATAAGTAATATTGTTAGGAGAATCAGCCAAACTGAGCCATTGGTTTGGAAGAAGCTTTTAACGTTAGCATTTTGAGGTTAATCCAAGCTGCGTTAAGTTGTACGTGTTGTTATTTTGGCTTACACCAGAACATACTGTCCTTGGCATATTTTGTCTATTTTGCGTGTCATTGATTCAACTGATTTATTGTTTGTGCCTTCTGAACTATCTAAATATATTTATATGTGCTGGTTTTCTTTTATATTTGCACCAATTATATATTTTTGATGCCAAAGGTCTGCTGCGGTTGTCATTCATTAAGTTAAATTCACAACTGTGCTGGTTGCAGGCAGATATGTCCTCGAGCACTTGATTTTTAAGTTGGTATCGCGTCGTCTTTAATAAACTCCAGTCGTTGTTTGCCAAATCCACGTTTGTATTAGCAGCAGATTGGTCAGGTGGACCAGCGGTAGTTTACAAGTATCCTCCTTTTTATCTTTTGCTGAAAAAAGAAAACATCTTCCATTCTCGTATCAATTGTTATTGTACCAGGTGTGCTCATTCGATGCGGACCCCCGTCCAAATACTCCACTTACTTGTATTCTGTGGTAGGTGTATCTATATGACTAAATAGCTTGATATAATCAGTGGTTAATCCTTACAACATGATTTTACAAATATATTCTACAAAACTTCCTCCTAGACCAAACCTCATGATAATATTCGATAGCTTTAGCTATGATACAGGCATCTACCTACCTCACATCCAGCTGATTCATAATGTATTGGCAACGTTTAAGTAACATACGTTTGGAGCAGTGATAGTCATTACGTGCTCCGATTATTTCGTAACTTTCTCTGAAATTCCTTTTCCTACGACGGTCTTGCCGAAGATGTTGAACTCTTTGTAAACTATTGTGAAATATCATTTGTCTTGTTATGCAAGGAAACATGGCAGCTATTCTGCCAAATAGCGTTTCAAAATGATCCAATGACATTTATCCGATTAATTTGTCTTGGGGTCATTACATAATTCGAGTTTACTGCTTTGTTTTGCGCTGGTAGATGCAGGTACAATGTTAAACGTTCGTTATTTAAGTTCGCGTTGTTTACTGTTTATTCTGTAGTTGATTCATATGATGTTTTCGGCATAATTGTAAGGGTAGTAAATTAACCGCCAAGGATTGATTGCCATACGTGACCCAGGACTGAAACTGTGGATCACATAGCTATTACCAAAGCGCACGTTATAAGATCCTTCGGCCCCGGAACAAGTCATAAATAAGCTGATTTCTTCCCTGATGTTGATAGGGACATCACAATATTTTTATATCCTTTGACAATTCCGATGCTGTAACAAACAAGATGTTAATAACAAGCACGTTAAATAACGTTTCTAGTCATGTTTCTAAGCTCTCATCAAATCAAACAAACGTGTTTTTCTCTCAAGCTGTTGCTTCCTCAGAGTAATCGAGCATGCACAAAATATGTTACGCATAAGCCGACAATGTTGTTTGTGTACAACCTGGAAAAAGGTGCTAGACACGTGGTGTTTCCGCTAACTTCTGGTTGTTAATAAGTCGTCCAGTTGCAGTACCAACATAAGGGAATTTTAAATTGCTGGCTAATCATAAGAAGATGAGTTTAGGAACAATTTGTTTCTGATGCAACAACCCTGAGCATTATTTATGCTAACAGGGAAGTTATACAGTTTGCTTTGCATAATCTGACATTGCAAATCGCGGCACAAACAAATTTGTTTTCGTCAGGTTGTTCTTATGTTTTCGCTCTCTCGTCAAACCCTGGATTGAGTTACTTTCAATTTAGTACCCTCTACGACATCTTGTAAACATCATGATATATATAATTTTTTACGCCTCTAAGATCGAAAACCCAGAAAACAAACTAATTTTATAAAAATGTTTCTCTAGAATACAAAGTAACAATTTTAAAATCACTTAGAGCACTGTGAATTAAATCCCAAATGTAAAAATGTTCCATCAGAAGCTCAGAATCATAGAGCATTCCAAAGGAGGGAGAGTGGTGTTTCCAATGACGTCCAGTCATGACTGTACTGATGTGTCATTTGCCTGGAATGTGGCGATGTGCAGGGTGGATGTATCACAATGATATACCCCATAATGTATTTCAGTGAATTCACAGTAATCCCAAAAATTGTGATTTTATCCTACACTAGAGCGCTTTGAAATTCCATTGAATAATTGCAATAAATGAATCCTCTGAAATAATATTTTAACACAGCTAAAAAGATTCATTCCACAAGTGGAATGTTTAAGGTATGAAAATAAATTCGAAGGTAAACAATCATTAAACAAAATTAGGACACAATAACAGAACCAGTATGAGGGTCATAAATTCATTTACATAATATTCTACCTTGTAAACAAGGTCCGTTCCTACACTAAAGTGTTAGCAGCCAGACAATCAGAAATCAGACAGATCATATAATTTAAAAATAAACGTGTTTGCAAAAATAAAAAAATGATATTATCTAACATATACAAACCCACAATCATCGACCAAATTAGTTATTCGTTTTTGGTTTTAGAAATGAAACTTATAACCTGTTACAAATCCGAAACACAAAAAGTAGGTCTCCTCATAAAGAAATAGAAAACTATATCCAAGAAAGCCTTATTTTACATATTATTTAATTAGAAATGTAATTACAATTCAAATTACACAATTCTTAGATACAAAGACAAAGTGATCCCATTCAAGAGTGCTCTCAAAACTCACTTATTTCGACTGCAAGAACAAACTTAAAGACCAAATAATGTTTCCGACCTTAAATATTCTCAACATGTTTTTATGTTTTCTAATTTCATGGTGTTTGTTTTTGTAATCATATCATTATATGTTTTGTTTTTTTTATCTAATAGGCGTTGTCTAATGTTGTAAAGGGCTTAGAGCTTCTAAAGATTAGGCGCTATACAAAGCCCTCATTATTATTATTATTATTATTATTATTATTATACTCGGTATCTAAGAAAAAATATAAATTTTGTCAGTATTAGCAATACAGTATCTAGACCTTTAACAGTACTATGAACTGAATATCATAGCAGTATTTTATGACCTATTCTTTCTGGGTTATGTAAATGATATGATAACGAACACAGACGCTGATTGTAAGGCTTTATGATAGGCACGTGACAGTGATTTCATGTTTGCACATCATTATCCTTGTAAATTTCGATAAGCAAGGGAAACAGTATAAAATCCTACAACAATTGGTTGACTGCCAAACACACTATCATTCAATTCAGGCAAGACAGAATGCATCCTATTTGCCTAGAAGCACAAATTAAAATAAAAAGTCTGAAAATTCAAGAAAACATGAACTGGTCACATAATTAATTCAAATAAGTGTATTAAATATTTAGGTTTCCATATAAATAACTTAAGTTTGAGCAAAGGCGTATTCAGTAGTATAATTAAAACAGTAAATGCTAGGTTAAGTGTCTCCTTAGTCAATATTTATCATTCAAAGCCAGAAAAAACATTATGCGACATCGTACCTTCGACCATTCCTCTTCTTTATTGTATGTCTTAAAACATGTTCCAAATACCTCAGAATAAAATTTTGAGATTTATAAATAAGACTGAAACGAGATCAAGCATCAAACACCAAGGTTTTCAAAGAGTGGGAGAAAACTATAGTGTACAATAGAGTAAAACAGTTTTAGACTAAATCATGCTAATACAGTTTGTTACGAGAAATGTCTCCCTTATATGAGCTAAAGATTTGCAAAAATTAGGGATCATCTCGATTTTGCTACTAGGAGTGTTAAACTTAATTTTGTTAAACTTGACCAGCAATAATATGCAAAACCTTTCAATTGTACCTTTTTTTATTGTCTAAACCGATAATTTATATAAGTGCATGTACACATTTTATTTCCTATTTTGCCTTGATTTATTTAAAAAATGTAAGGTGTCAACGCAATTAAAATTTCACTGCCGAATACACAATAAGAAACGTGAAAACTCAATGTATTCACATGTCGGACACGAAGTTTTAACAGGCATATTTTTAATCTTGGGGGGAAAACTGCCAAATCTCTGATCCAGGTATTAAAATAGTGTTAGAAAAAAGTGCGAATGCCATTACTATATCAGACTGTACCTTTTGAATGACTAGCAAGTCGGTTTAGGAACAATGTAATCAACATAAAGTTCACAGGAATATAAAACGTTTCCAATCAGCTATTGCTGTATATACACTAATACACGGATTCGGCTAATGTGGGTATGTGAGAAAGCTTGCCAGTAGCTTCTTGTGGGTCGGTGGTTCTTTCCGGGGTTTTCCTGGGTTCTTCCTCCACCATTAATACTGGCCGCCATGTATAGCCTATCGCGTGCTGAAAAATGGCGTTAAACCCCACAACAACAACAACAAGAACATTCGTTCACATATATTTTTGCGCGATGTAGAAACAATCGGTCATAATACCTATAGTTTGGTTCCATGCTTTGAAGCAGGGAACCAGACTATAAAACCTGCTGCTTTAGATGAAAGTAAAGTGACACAAACTTTAGATTAAATTTTGGCATTACTTGATATTGATTACTTGCTGCCCTTTACATTCCAACCAGATAGCGGAGTAAACACACATCAGTTGGCTGCCACGTTACCTATTATTACTTACGTTGATAAGTACTTTGTTGCTGGTCAGGAAATGCGGATGGTGAAGAGTGTAAACCTTGCTCTTGGTTTAGTAAAACGATACTGTATCATGGAACACAACTGGTTCGTACTTTGATAGAATGTCAAAATCCATTTCAAATCATACCACGACCATCAATGCCACATAGGAGTACATGCCCTAAATTGTTTACACAACGATAACCGAATTAGACAAGGGTCAGACCTGACGCCTCAAGTTCATATGCCTGCGTCAGTTAGTACCTACTATATCAGTACAATTAGTCCTAAAAGTAGTATAGCCCATGTGATGTGATGTGATTTAGATTCTTAACGTAGCTTGAACAATTTTTCAGTCATATCTCTACGATGTCTACAACGTGGCAGTTTATAGTGATGTATAGCACCGGGACATCATGTCGCTGACATGTAACATGATGTCCCACCCAGTCACAGTATCCTGATACCAGTCCGACCAGTCCTAACACTAACCTCATAATGCTGAGCGCCAAGCGAGGCAGCTGTTAGTACCATTTTTGTAAATCTTTGGTATGACTTAGCCGGGGATCGAACCCTCGACCTCCCGCATCCAAGGCGGACGGTCTAACCACTATGCCACCGGAACGGTAGTATAGCCTATGTAAGGTCTATGCAATGGTTTACAATCATATGTATGTATGTATGTATGTGTGTGTGTGTGTGTGTGTGTGTGTGCGCGCGCGCGCGCGCGTGCGTGCGTATGTATGTATGTATGTATCTGGCAGTATGTTATCGTTTTAATATTGGTTAGTGGTCATTAGCAACATCTAGCAAAGAGTGCAAGTTTGTTTTGAGATGTTTGGTGCTCAATGTGCATATTGATTTATGTTTTGTGTGCATAAGGTCTCTACTACGGAAGGAAAATTCAAGATAACGTATATCTGTAATTATAGATGCTGCACAACATATATAATGTTTTTATTTCCCTGCACCGGTTAATAATTCGTCTGCGCGTCCAAATGAAATTATTATAGAACATATGAAGTTGGTATAAACAAGAGAGATATAAAACAAATGTGAAATTTGCAGGTAAAATGGATGGTGAAAATGAGCAGAAACGTTAATACATATATGTGTTGTTTTTTCATCGGCAATTTAGCCGTATTGACATACACTTGATAATTCATCTAAATCAAAATTTCCATTAATAGAGGTGGACTAAGAAAATATGGAGTGTAGACGAATGTGATCATAATAAGATAGCTGACATGCGTTTACATTGCTTGTACATTATCTTACAAAATATTGCCCCTTTTAATGTACAAACACACTTGAATGTATCGTTTAAGTTTTTATACGACATTATCTAAATTGTTCAAGTCTGGCCTGCAAGTTCTTAATTCTAGCGCCACTTTTAACCTACGTACATGGGTTACTACTTCTTGAACGATGTGCGTTAGTACTTTGCGTGTGCAATTTAGTAAATTGGGGCCGATTCAGGAACCGATGGTTTTGTTACTATGCCATTTTATTTCGAACCATTCGATTACATTTTATAAAGAATGATACTTTCAAAATGCATAAAATATTCAGGTATTTATTTGGTATTAAAGAATCTTTAATTGCGCATGAAGAAGCAGATCAAGTGCGTTAAAATTGATACACTGGTTTCGTGGTTACGGTTTGAGAATCGTTTTCCATGAAATCAAATTAAATCCATCGCTAATAAAGGCTCAATGACAAGTCGTCTACAAGATCGTAAGGATAATATCACTTGAGATTCAAAAACGCCGAGCTGCTTGAGCACTTTCTGCATTAAGTGAAAAATGACATTTCAGTGCAGCAACTATTACAGTTAGGACAGTGTTTGTTTTGCGTGATTGTAACAAGATAACCGGGTGGGATTTCGGATTAAAACAAAACACAACTGATGGTGAAACAAACACAATGTTTAATAACGAACGACTTGAATGAGCAATAACTTGTGAATAATATGTGAGTGTATATGATCCAAATATTTGATCAATTAACAAAACACGCATGGACTCAATAAAGAAAATACGAATAAATGACCTTACACAGTACAAGGACAACGGTTGAATGATTCACAGTGATTGCACAACGAAAATATTGATGTTTTACTCAAATAGTAAAACAAATGTAGTATTTTATCATATAGTAAAATGTATTGACTCAGCTTATGTATTATTACAGTAATACCTTACAAATATTTCTCTTGTTGAACGGTTACAGAAGCTATTAAACAGGATCAGCATATCGTTGTTTACTTTTCTTTTCATGCGACAAAATAAAAGTGTTTCATAGTAAATAATTAATAGCATCATTGAGCAGAGCATGAAGCATATAATTGTTTTAACAAATAACAGTATAGTGTGTATATAATCACAAGACCCACACACAGTGCTATATGTGCACATAACTTTAACACATTTATTCCATACATATAAATAACACGTTTAGGATGACAGAGTCTAAATTTTCACATCTCATACCACTTATCCATGCCTTGCTCTCCTAAATTCGGATGTTATCGTTCCTCCAGGCATATGACCTAAGCGTATCTCTGAGCATACATAACATATTTCAGTTGTTCAGTAGTATCGCAAAAGAGATTTTAGATTTGGGTAGTGAAGATGGGACAACGCCTTATATACCCCACGATTTTACACTTTTTACTCTGATCGTCACACGGAAGTTTATCTGCTATGGGGTAGCCAAAATAGTTGTAACTCTAGCGTGAGAGATGATTACATAACACTCATCAGCTAAGTTAAAACTTTGTAGGTGTTTTTATCATTGTAACATAACATTAGCATATACGTTCACCGATCTCGAGCAAAAAATATGTATGTCTTCGAAAATGTAAACTCTGCGGCAGAATATGTCAATACAGATAATATAAAACGAATTAAGTGTTGGTCTAGCTGCTCGACGTGGCCTTAAATGTGTTATCGGAGTAACATTGCATAATCAGCTCTGCCAGCCATGCGGATCTCGTCGAGAGGATTAAGTTACCAAAATATGATTAGAGAAACATCCGAAAACGTCATCTGTTGTGGAAGAGATACAGAAGATGGCCACTATCGCTTAACCGGCGTGAAGCAGCTGTTCTGTTGTTTTTTTTGTGTGTGCCGTTTTGATAATATATGTGCTTGTTGCCTGTATAAGTCTACGTTATTGCGTTCATCATGCATTGGATATTCAGTCCTTATGTGTTACTTCATCTCCTTGTTTTGGAAACGAGAACAATTAGACTTTTTCTCAGCTGTCCACTCCTACAACTTCCTTTGCTGTTGAACAAACCGCCATCGCATGATACTCGCCAGTCAGCCCGTTTATGCCATGATGGACCCTCATGAAGTGCTTTAAATGATCACTCCTTGGCTCTCCACACTACATTGTGCTCTAGACTAAACGAACCGGGACTACATTCATCATTACTTAAATTTAAACAGCCGGCGTAGAACAGGAAGAAGAATTCCTTTATATCCCTTATGCTCTTTACGGCTCAACAATTTAAAAATTCGACCGTTAATTTAGATAACCTAATTCAAATCCATATTAAATCGTCAACCTTTTTGTCAACTGTCCAATAGATACCTCTGCGTACTGCATTATTGAATGCCTAATCAAACGGACCACGGGAAAAGCTAAATAGTTAATTTTATCCACAATCAGAATATCGACGTCTTTTTCCTGAGAGAAACATGTCTAAAAACATCGGGCGATGGGCCAAAGTGCACGGGTCTAACACCTACCTGTTACTCCATGAAGACGTTCCCCCGACATTCTCGCGGAGGAGGAATCGCTGTCATCACAAAGAACTCCATGATCAAACGTCTTAACCACACCACAACATTGAACTAGTCCAAACAACAATTACACTTACACAAAGTTCAGTCCATTTTGTCTGACTCTTCTACCCTGCTCCTAGTAGAAAAACAAGCTGACTGATTCTCTCGTTTTTCAGCCAATTCCGAATCTCCTGGATAATGGAAATTCAATAGGTGGCAACCTGATTATTCTTGGAGATTTCAACTTTCACTTTGACTGTCCAGGAAACCCTAACACATCAAAACTCCTAGATTCCATTAATGTTGTCAACCTCAATCAGTCACTTAACCAACCCACCCATACACATGGACACATTTTAGACTGGATTATTTATCGATCTGATGATAATATTCTACGTTTTCCTCCCTGGTATCGTACGAACTTGCATCAGGTCACCTGTGCAATATACGCCATTTTGACTTATCAGTCCCTAACGCTCCACCTTTATTTGCTACCAAGAGAAAGATCCGTATGATAAATAGAACCAAACTAACGCATGACATCCAAGCAACTCTAACAACATGCCTACCTTCTACATCAGAACAAGTCGATAACTGCCTGAGTTCATTGCTCGACAAACATGCCCCAGCGATGAAGTGCAGAGGATCAATTCAAAAGTGTTCTCTATGTATAGCAGTGTTAGGGACCAGCTTCGCACTGCTAAAAGAGACCGCCGTAAACATGAGAGACTTTGGCTTTCCGTCAGACCCACTATTCATAA
Source organism: Sinohyriopsis cumingii (assembly GCA_028554795.2). Lineage (NCBI taxonomy): Eukaryota > Metazoa > Mollusca > Bivalvia > Unionida > Unionidae > Sinohyriopsis > Sinohyriopsis cumingii. The sequence goes on from CM068833.1 coordinate 47,809,199, forward strand.
GGAAATCTATGAAGCCGCTAAGACGCACGTCACAAACATAGTCCTTGGAGCGAAATCAGTCCATTACAGTACTTAGATCATGCAAAGCTTCAGCTGCAAAGAGCTTTTGGAGATTACTAACAAGCTAATGTCAAGGAACAAATTTACAACACTTCCAACTACTTTCTCTCTACTCGACCTTTCAGACCTGTTTGCAAAATTTCTTCCGTGACAAAGTACAAACAGTTAGAGATAAGCTTGACAATACAATTTCAATTGACTCATCATCACCATACAGTTGTTATACATAATTTCAGCGGCGACTAGTAGCAGCATTTTAATTTGTCTCTATGATTTTATTACGTACACCCGCGATGAAGAATGCACCAAAGTTATGTGAACTTGATCGAATGCTAACATCACTGATGCTTGAGTGCTTAGATCCATTATTGCCTTCACTAACTGATGTTATTAATACCTCTCTCTTATCAGGGGAATTCCCATCATTTTCCAAAACTACAGTTGTAAAGCATCTGCTGAAGAAACCGACACTCAAGCATAACGATTTAAAGAAGAACCACCCATTTTCTAATCTCCCATTCATATAAAAAATCTTAGAAAAGGTTGTTCTATCCCAGCTTGTATCTCATCTGAATTCAAACAGTACCTTTAGCCATGTACAATCTGCATGTTGCCAATCCAACAGTACTGAAACTACTCTTATAAAAGTAGTTAATGTCATTTTCTTTGATTTGGATAGGATAACGATTATAGTCCTCATCATCCTTGATTTGTCTGCAGCATTTGACACAATAGACCATGATATATTACTTCACCGTCAAAAGCATGTATTTGGCATTCAAGATACAGCCTTATTATGGTTCAAATTCTGCTTGGTCAACAGGACACAAGTTGTGACTGCGAATGGAATACACCCCAGTCCAGTTAATCTATGTTGTGGTGTTACATAGGTGTCTGTTCTTGGACCTGTTCTCTTCATTCTAGACACACATAGATCATTATCCAGTGTCTCACTAATTGTACGCTGACGATGAATGATTATTATTATTATTATTATTATTATTATCAAATCAATCTTATAATAGTCAGAATTTAAGCTATTGAAGACTCTGTTCCTGGTAAACTATAAGTACTCAAATCAAGTATTGACAGTTTTTCTTTATATGCCAGTATGCCTACCTTTCATCAGCTGAGTAGCATACAAAAATACCAAACGTATGCGAAAAACCAGAATAGTTGCTTTATTAAGACTTGCAAATGAATCACTCCCAGTTGTCCCGGGTAAACCACAACCAGTTGTAAAGGAAACATTAACAGTGCAGCAACTGAAAGAATCCTTGCATGGGTGTAATATACAAATGCAAAGAGACATAAAAAGCTGACATTTTTAACTTATTAGAGCTCGTGGTTGAAGCACGCCTGGCTGTGAGAGTGCTTCATGGAACGGCAGCGCAATTAAATATCAAAATCGCTCCTCACAAGTTAGGCAGGAGGAAATCGTTGTATAGTCAAAGATGACCTTAATGCCGACGGATAGTAGCCATTATCCTTGCGGACGTAGTCGCGTATGTTCATTAATGAGTATGAGTATGTTCATTACAGAAAAGTTAAGACAAATTAATAACTGATCATGTAGATATTCCGAACGCGTACTTGCCAAGCAAAGACGCTATTAAAATGTGTTCATGTTTGCAAAGAGTATCTTTTAAAAATGTTAACGGTGAAGGCACTGACACTATATATACAAAATGGGAATTTGTCTGCACGTTGAGGGGCATTGTTTACTGTGTTGCCGTTGTCGTAGCAATTGTATTTTTTTAATGTAATAGTTTACAAATAAATAAATAATAACATTAACATAGTTTTGCTCTGAGTTCTCCTAGCTAGCGTTCAACTATATTGGCTTCCCTAAAGCGCATACCGTCACATGTGACAACAGGACTAAAAGTAGTGAAAAGCTGAGGTATTGATATTGCCGATATCTAACCTAAAAGCTCAATTTTAATACTACTTAACGAATCAAGTAACTCTGCACCCTTGGACATAACACAATACACGTGACTCTAAATGATAACTCGCTAAGCCCATGTTTGCAAGTAAGGACAGACACATAACTGCAAGCAGCCAAGGACTGTACATCCTTCAGTTGCTGAGCTTTTTGTAAGGTAAGATTGGAATTGTTGTCAGTGCCTTTATTTAAAATATGGTAATGCAAATGCATCAATCGTTTCTCGTCATTTTTGCACATATTTTACCAGAAAGATTGAAACTGTGGAGCTGTGTGGAATACGTAGTTCCAGCTAATCATTATCCGATATAATTATAAACAATGACTTGGTACATGTGCTTGACCATCTTCACCCTCCCCTCCATACATGATGGCAGTTTTGTGGGATATTGTGTACGAGATAATCATCAGCATGTAGTGTTAGATAATGATTTGGTAGTTGTCGCTCTCAACCCATTCCACCACACCTCATCATTGTTGAATTAGAGAGTGTCGTATTTGGAATGTGGTACCAGATATTAATCAAATCATCTAGATCTAGCGTTAGAGAAATATATGGAGGTTGTGCTCGCCTCTCTCTTCCGCTCTCCTTACAACAAAGCAGACTTTTTAAAGATAAATTTTAGCATATTATGATAAAAACAAATATTGATCACTGGATACATGTACAATATAGACATCGTTGTATCTAGGTGTAGCGTTCCGGAATGAATTCGTAGCTGTGCCTTAGATCAACCATCCCCTTCAGATCCGCCTTTGTTCCCTATTCTTTGTTTTTGAAAAAACACATTTTCTTCCCAATCATCTTCAAAAACTTGGGCGACGCGTGTTCATGCTGGTGATGTTGATACCTAATGTCCTGATATCTACACCTGTCTTTGCTCTAATAAAAGCTATAACATCGCCTCTTCAAAATATGCAACTTTGGACTGTTTATGCAAACAAAACACACAGTATTACTTCAGTGTAATATTACAGTAGCCAACATGCTTACATAAGAAATGCAACTAAATGCAAAACACATTGAAATTCTTCCTCAAAATATTTTCCCAATATCGACTCCCATAATCAACAAATATTTGAGAAAATCTAATAAAAACTATCAACAAAACTGTAAACATAAATAACAATCACCCAAAGTACCCAATGTTTATTACAATATTTCGTGTTATATTCCATTTTTGTCTTTAAAAACTTAAACTATTGCCTAAAATTGATAATTGTTTAATATGACAATAACTAAAATATATCTTTCTCTCTCTCTCTTCTCTGTCTGAACGTATGATATTAAAACTATATGTTATGCATATCTTTGTCTTTTGTAATTCTTGGTGCATGATCTCATTTTTGTAATTTCTATTCATGACTATAAATTGTAGTGATTACATATTGTTGGATACGTGTACATTTATAGAATCTATTCTATGATATTAAAGAACGTAAAGTTGCATGGGATCTATAAATAGACGCAAAATTACCTCTTGACATTTACTAAATATATAATTATCAGTAAATATGAATATGAGATACATAATACCAGACAAGCAGCCTTGAGGAATATTTTTTACAATAGACAATAGTCGAGATTTTGTCTTCATAAAGGATTTGAGTTCAGCTGTCATAATTTCAAGACTAGTGCCAAAGATAACTTATGTTATTTTATAACAGCTGTTTTGGAAGGTCAGTGGCGCAGGTCAGTGTTGTATTTTGCAACTAGTTTGAGGACTAGTGGCTACGGAGTTCCATACAAATTAGGATGATAAGAAATGGGTTGACCTATCGCAAACTGTTTAGAGTGGATAACAACTGATTTACAAATTTTAAACGGAGTAAGACATAATAAGTTGCCCATTATCCAGGTTCTGTATATTACTAAGGTTTGATATTTCCATGCAAGCTGTATTAAGCGCCGCGAAGCTGCAACGGTTAACATTTACATCCAGGCTGCATTAGAAGCCGCGAATCGCCAAAGGTTGACATTTACATAGACTGGATTCCACGTAGCAGCATTGTTTCTTATTTCAAAACAATCTGCATTTAGCATGGCGTAGCAGCAAGGTTTCACTTGTCGAGACAACAGTTCAGAGATAAAGGAATACGTGAAAAACAATGTAAGTTGAATAGAAAGTAGACATTATCCAGCAATGCAATACACTATAACACAGAAATAAAGGAAAATAGGTAGCATTTAAAACAAGCTGATTTAAACAACCTCGAAAGGGAGGAAGAAAAACATACACGAAGTACAAACAACAAGCCAGTAGTAATACAAACCGAAGAAAACCCCAATCAGAGTAATTATGCACTGGCTTTGACTAATCAGAACCAATAATTCTATAGATGAGATGATACAAATGCAAATACAATGAATCTGAAAGGATCGTTTATGCAAATGTTATTTGAATAAGCTTCAACTACTTTATATAAAATTGCAAAGAGATAATATTAGTATGGACCTACATTTTTAAATGAATCATTGCAAAAGCATCCATATTTTGTATAGTGGTCTAAAACGAAATAAGTTTCATTAATATAAGTTATTTTACATTTGTACCATTCATTTGAGACGATAAACCTCTACTGTATTTTGTTCCCACTGATGGCCTGGGTCTTTGATGTATTTGAATATGTTATATCATACACATTCATTACAAGATAAATACGTTTCATCCAGTAATCGGCTGGGGTTCAAATGAAGCAACACAAAAAAGGAAAAAGATCATTAGCTCATATTTACCCTTAGAGTAACTTTGATCATCCGACAAGACAATCGGCTATTCATGACGGATGCACTAATAGCCACACATGGGATGCAGGCAAGGGACTTCAAGTTGGAATAGTCACTGTTAACTAAAAATTTGAATTTGAATGAATTGTCATTTGCATGCAAACGTTTTCAGCGAATAACATACTTTGAAGAAAAAACAAAAACAACCACATAACGACCTCCATCTATATGTTTTTTTGCATAATAGGGTTTAAATGGGACTTAATTGGTTATAGCTCCACCTATATTTCATCAATGGTCACAATGTTCTAACAAATGCATGAATACAGGTTATTGACTTAATTTTTGTCAGCTTGTCCGCGTGGTATTGTATAATAGGTGGAATTAATATGCCGCATAGCACACACACATACATACCTACATAATACCTACCTACCTACCTACCTACCTACCTACCTACATACGTACGTACGTGTGTGTGTGTGTGTGTGCGCATACTTGAATTATAGCCTGGTGACAGTTTCGTTTGTGATGATTCCATTTTGAAACACATAATTAAGATAACTTAACTGGGAAAACTTACAATTCATACTATAGCATCAAGGGTTTTGGAAGCTTAATCCATAAATCCAACCCCTTTTTACAGTTAGTCAATATATATTGAAGTGCCTAAATTAGGCGAAATTGATACGGTTGTGATAGCTTGAGTCAAGTGACCAAATTATGACCAAGCGATACAGTTGTGATAGACTGAGTCAAGTGCCCAAATTAGGCCCAAATGAAGCAGTATTGATAGGTTGAGTGAAGTACCCAAAGTAGGCCAAAGTGACACAGTTGTGATAGGTTGAGTCAAGTACCCAAATTAGGCCAAAGTGATACCGTTCTGAGTCAAGTACATAAATTAGGCCAAAGTTGTGGTGTTGTTTTATTACTCTTGTCCAGATATATGTGCTTCCCAAACAAAAGAAAAGATTGAAAATTCTTGTGGTGGCCAAAATTTGAATCAAACCATGCATATAACCTTACCAAAAACTTTTATACTTATATGTTGAACGGATTTTGTGTGATTAAGTTTGGGGCACACACACAGAGAATTTAACTGGATTTAAGTTTGTGCTGGCACCGATACATGTGGCATGTATTCTTCTATTCAAAATTTCTAAGTCAGAATAAATATTATGCGCATAAAGATGAAATAAGATGACCAGATTATTGTTTGTAAATTCCTATTGCATAACATACTAATTCATCGTATAAAAGGTATTGTGTTATATTTGTTTTGGAGGTGCCCGAGAAAGAAACAAAGATGTGCATCTGGTACAATTCCCGTGGTACACTGCCAAATACTTTAAAATCCCATGTCATAAACTTTACTAACCACATCTTATATTCATTCGATTCAAAATGTAACAGTTAGCTTTTCAGACTAGACTGTCATAATTAGTTTCTGTGTCACGGTGACTTTATTGTACATCAATCAATGCTTCTGTGAACTCCAGCACCAACATCCCGTTGGCGACTAATTTCAGACAGATTTATCAGTTGGTAAAATAATAATATTGATAGAGTGGCTATACAGATCTATTTTTATGGTATTACTACCAATATTCATAAATTGCCTATAAATTCAATACAGAACAATGCGTATTAATCATTTCTCTTTCAACCGTAAGAATGAAATGCTAATTACTGATCGATGTCAAATGTTGAGTGTACTGGAATGTGCTATTGAATGCTTTATTTCATGTAACTATCAATCTCAGGCTCTACGCATCGAATCAGAGTAAACAGGGAATGACAGTATATCACGAAAATCAACTTGTCTGTCAACACTGTCCATAATTCAGAAAGTAGCACAGACAATGGCTATTGCCAGTAAAACTCCTTTAAGTCTCAATTCATCCCTCAAATGTAGTCACACATTTATATACCGAAGTGCCAAATTAAATTTGCTCATGGTAATTACACACGTGGAAATACATCTTGATTAGGCATAAGCTTTAACAATGGGATACAATAATTTGTTTTGTAAATTTGCAATGATTGGGATAAACGATCACATTGTATGCTTTTTTTGTTCACTAAAAAACGCAGTTGTTTGCATTTGTTTGAACAGGGATTATTTGATACTTAAGTATAAATCTTAAACTAGAGTTTAGGATTTTGAAAATTCAGAGATTCAAGCTAAACACCTAATTTGGACGAAATCCAGTAAAATCTGAGGCAAATATTGTGAGATGTTATACATTGCCCGCACACAAATTCAGACGATTACATATGCACATCATTGTTTCAAATCCAGGAATGGAGCTATTGTGTGGAAACGAAAACGTGGGATGGATGAATGTAATGAAAGAGGCTACGATCGTATTTAGTGTCCACCCCTCCCATTTTATGACAAGAAAGGAACAAAAGATGATAATATATAAGGGTGAATAAGCATGTCAAGGATTGTATCACGACAACGAGTGTCATTACGGTACAGATAACCAAGAAAACGTTTCCATAGGGGATAACATATAATTGTACTGATGTGCAATGAAAATTATGATATCTGCTCTTTAAGTGGTTTGTATAGATGTTATGATATAGGCTCCAAACTATATGTTCCTTAAATGTAAATATAATATATATGAAAAGATACCCATTAAACATTCAAATCTGATATTCCCATTTGAAGATGCTTTATTTCTTTTTTAATGGCCAACACTTACGTTTTACAGTTAATCAAGTGGTTAAATAAATTTAAATTGCCGCTATTGGTTCTTAAAAATAGGGAACTGGAAAGGTAATTACTCGGGATTACCCCCACATTTAATTAAAAAGCAGGTTACAGCGTTAGGGGTTTATTTTGGAGAAAATGCAGAGAAGGAAAACAATAAAAAGATAAAAGAAGCAATCAAATCAAAAGTGAAAACCTGGGCTCGAACGCCATTATGTTTAATGGAAAAAAACTCAAGTAGCAAAAACGTATACATATGAACTATATATTAATATCTATTGATATAAATAGTAAAAATTTTAAATACACTAGATAAAACTATAAGTTACACTATATAAAGAAGGATATATTGTATAAGGCTCAAGAAAGGGGGGGGGGAGTTAGGACTCCCCAGCCCCACTATAATAAAAGTAGGAATTTTTTTAAAATAGACTTAAGAGAATAAGAGCAGAGCCTGAGAGTCCATGGGAAGGTATTTATATATATCGTTATGGATTCTCAAAGAGAAATAGAAACGACATTTTTAAAAATAATAAACTATGCAAACAGTTAGAAATACCAAGGAAATATAGGAGTGATAAAAAATTAATCCTAAAATATAGAGATAGAAAGGAATTATGGGACAAAGAAAAACAGTTAACTTATAATTGGATTAGGGAAGAAATGACAAAAAGCATAAAAAGTACAATAGAAAAAGATAATACATATGTAAATTGGGATAGGCGTGGGGAAAGTGAAAAAATTAGGATCATTGAAAATCCAAAGCCTCTGCTTCAAATCCATGCACAATGCATGGTTGACAGGAGAGGTTGCAGAGAGACGGCGTATGGTCCGAGTACCGCCAAAATGTCTCCTGTACAGAATAGGACCTTTTAATAAATTTCATGTGATGTTACAATGTAAAAAAAAATTAGAAGACTGCACACAAATTATAAATGAGATTAGGAAAAATACTATGTATGAGAAACAAATTTTTTTATATCTAGATGGGAATTTAAAAAAAAAAGACGTTATATGAAATTAGTAACTATATTATGGAAACGATGTATGCCTTTGGTCAGGTTATAATTATTAGAGTTAAGGCGGAGTAGCGAGTGCAATGAATACTATCCATGTGATAGCTACCTTAAAATGCTTGCACTCGCACCAGCCGCACCCTCCCTCTTCTTGGAAATTTATATATATATATATATATATATATATATATATATATATATATATATATATATATATATATATATATATATTTAAACCACATTACGAAAGACTTTCTGATTTCGTAACTAATGATTTAATATAAACAACAATTTCGAGGGAGTGAAGTATAAAACATTAAAGAAAATACAGAGCTCTCTCGAAACTGGATAAATATAAACAAAAACTGTGAAGAGAGACACATATTTAACACACTTTAAAACAATAACAAAATTGTTTCTGAAGAAAATGTAACACACCGCTACTTCACCTAATAATTCCAAAATGTAATCAATTAATCTCTAAATAAATTTAAAAAAATAAAATAAAGATCCGCTAATAAGGATCATAAGACAACTGGGAATAATAAGATATATGGCTATCCCTACATGAAAGCAATTATAGCATACACAAACAAATATCAAAAACACTAATAGCAGACACGGGATATAGGGACCTCTAGCCAAGGTCACAAAATAAAATAGGAGCGTGACTTTGAGATAGGTGATGAAAACCTACTCGGAAAAACAAACCTATAGGAGACACTAGGGATTTAAAATACCCCGGCAAAAATTTACTAAACTTTTAAACCAAATTCTTTTGAATAAAAGCACACTGCAAGATATCGGGGGGAATCAGTAACACATAAAAACATTTACTCATTGGCTAAGTAGGGGGGAGCATCTGTCTGGTGCCCCCCCCCCAAAAAAAAAAAAAAAGAATTGTTCTTATGAACATGCACATCGTTGTTTTTAATATAAACAAAATTGAATTACAACACTCATCATAAGCATATTACGTCATGATAAATGACGTTTAAACAGACAACATGTTTTCACCCTTACCTTTCATTTAATTTATCATCCTAATGTAAAATCAACTGTTCAGATATGTTTGGACCATGTCATTTAAAGTCGTTAATGCAAAGCTCAGTAACTTATACTTTTGAAGTAATGGGCTTGCAATATATTCTTACTGGCCGCGTAGACACATTTTACAACAAGGTACTTTTTAATGATGGGCTACCTGACACATATTAAAATTTAAATGTATGGAAAAACATAACATCTTGTCAGAGAAAAATATAAACACGTTTTACTATACTCAACTTTAATATTAATACATAACTATTTTAAGTTTCGTTGTCACTCTTAAGAGCAACATATATGGTTGAAAATAAACCTAAGAAAATGCATGTAGATAATAAGTAAAAACAAAGAACTAGTTATACAAATATATATATTTTGTTACAATATAAAGGAATTTCTATGCAGACAGTAAGATACTTGCTTTATAAATTCACTTAATTTAAAAACATTTGTAAAATTATGAAAAGCACCCATCGGTTCGGTAATAAAAATTTGAGATATTCAAGGAGAACTGTATAAAAATGTTTATCTTATTAATTATCTGACATAGTCTCCTAGCTTGACATACTCTCATAGCTTGACATACTCTCGTAGCCCGAAACCTAGAAAAGTGCGCTCATAGTAGCAATGAAAAGAAATCCAAACAATATTATAATCCTTTGTTTATCCTTCACTGCAAAAGCGTTCTTTTAACATTTCGAAATGGCTTTATATCTCCTTATACGAAGTTATTTAAAAGGCCAACATAACGGCTGTCTTGTTTATTTTTTATATCGTTTCTCACACTGAAATAGAGCCAAGAACACGTTTAATAGCGCAATCACTTGTTCTATTTTTGCAAAGACACGAGCATTTTTGACGTTTGTGCTTAGTTATTCTAAGTTAAAACTATGAAATGACAGATACACAAATTCAGCCAAAGTTTTACACATTTATGACATCTGTAGCTGTATGATAATTAAAATGATGTATGTGTGTTGTCTATATTCATAGAATCAAAATTTACCACTAAGATGAAAATTATGAAATATAAAAATCAATAAAACGTTATTATCGCTCCAAGGAAGTAAAAATGAAAAATTTAGGAATATCAAAATTTTATAAATTTTCAATTCACCGATATATGTTTCAGTTAGAAGCAGAAGGATGTACCTGTTAGGACTTCGTTTTCGAAATCGTTTTCAACGACATAAAGCAAAATCAGTTATTAAGCGGAACATGTTATCATTCAAAACAATAAGGACTAATTGTCAAAGTTCAAGATTTGTGCTAGTAATTGTAAATGTAATTTACAATTTTAAAAAAATATATTAGTCAAGGAGAAAATGAAAAATGAGAGTAGAGAGGAAATTTCTAATAAATATAATTCCAATTTTAGAACATGTTTCTAGATATTTCTTTTATAATATCAGAACTTATGATTCAAATTAGTATGTCTCTATGGTCTTAAACTAAGTAGTATAATAGAGCTAAAACCAACAAGTTTTGTAACATTCAACAAAACATTTATTACCCTAGAGTAGAAAATAAACACACTCCATTGCAAAAGAACAAAAAGTTACTGATGTTTTAGTTAAATCCCAGCTAGTCCTAAAAATTCTAACACGTCCTAAAGAGCAATGTTCTTTATAAACTTAAGTGGAATTTCAAATAAAAGCCAACGCTCAAGTGGGCTGAATTCTGTAATGTGCACATTTACCAATGACTTGAATCGTGATGATGTGCCATAGTATTTTATTAAACCACTCTAAAATTCCCAGTGAACGTCTCTGTTAAAGAAAGTTAATGAGCGCTTTGTATTTCCAGAGAAAAATAATTTGAATTAAAAAATTTCAGACCAAATCATATACTTAACACAAACTAATGATTTTGCCTCAAGACCTTACAGCTCCAATAAATTATTTTCCAGTAAACAAGAAGACATAAAAGAATACGCTTGACGAGGGCCAAAATTCTAGATTAGTTTAAAATGTTACACTCACTGAGAACTGTAAACCTTGTTTTTAGCTGTTTACATAATAAAAAGCAAATGATTCTGTGTTACGTGTTTAGGATCAAATAAACAGTAACACAAGAAAGAGTGCAAACAATATTCTTTGAAAAATATAATTTATTCCCCTGGACAATTCTGTAAAAATGAAAAAATATGAACTTACCGTTTTATAGAATCAAATCAAAAAATAATCCAAGAATAATCCACGAATACAAATTTAAAAGTCCTAATATCACAATATTTTAATGATTTTAAGCTCGAGTCCCGACAAAAATCCAAGATGGAAAACAATGACGTATGCTACAGTCTGTTGTGTTGACGTCTACAGTTCCTTGTAGAAACAAGAGTTATCGCTCCGATTTTGGAAATACAAATTTTATAAGATTTGTCTTTGCTGAGAATTTCATATGACATACGTATTTTCCACGAAAGAAAAGAAGTAAACCTTTTGAATCCAAGTAATTTGAAATAACTCCAAACAGCACAAGATACATCTTCCAGTGTAAAGAAAAAGCTCAACTACTACTGAGAATATCTCTCCAAAACAAAGGTTATATCGTATTCTAAAACGCAAAAGAGGGTGACGTGATCATGTTCCAGAACCTCATCGAAATTATGTACTTGTTAATGATGACGTATGCACAGTGTGACCATGAAGAAATCCAATCATTTTACTCTAATAAATAACATTTAGAAATAAATTGTTTACATTTTAAACACGTAGGCCCATCATGACCTCGAAACAACCAATCATTTTAAAATAAAAATATAACTTATTTACGTGGTTGCTACTAATTTTAAATCAGGGTCAGGATATAGATCAACGCATGATGTTTACAAAACGAACAGTCAAGGTCAAACTCTTTTCTTAAAAATGGTATCATCTCTAGTGGACAATTTACATTACAATATCATGTAATGAAAAATAAAGTAATTAAAACTGCCAAACAAACAATTAAATTGAAATAAATATATATTGTATCAGATATAATTACGTCAAATATACATAACACTGGTGAGGTAGACAATGAACTTTATTTCGGAAAGATCTGCTACAAGATACAAATTTTCTAAACCCAGATAATATAATGAATTTAAAAACTAGCAAGAATGCAAATTAAATATACATAACAATATTTATTTCACATATCAAAGAACTACAATCGAGTACACTTCATGCTGATTATCAAGATCAACTTGCAATTTGCTTTTACGAGTTCTATTACATTTAGCCAGTTTCATATATCTGGTGCACATGTGCTTAGGTTATCAGACCGCAGCAAGTTTACCCCACCCCTATTACCGTAACATGAATAATCTTTGAAGATGTGACTACCATCTATACACAAATACGTTGAATAATATCAGATCGTAATGAGGGACGTCGGCCAGTTGTCTTTAATAAGGATACTTTTAGATGTTGCTGGAAGCGAATAGGTTCCTTTTATTTATATTTGTTCTAATGATAAAATATTTTTATCGCGATATTTGTATTCTAACAATACAAATATTATCATCTTAATAGTTGGGCCGGAACAACAACAACAGCAGCAAAAATACTACTACTACTACTAATAAGAATAATAACAATACTACTACTACTACTACTCATAATAATAATGATTGAACTTGGTGTAAATTTCAATAGCAATGTTTGTTTACGTACAAATGGTACAAAACAATAGAAAAACGCAATTACAAATTATCTGTATCAATAACTATAATGTAAAGTGCTTTTGTTTTGTATTATGCATATATATATAAATCATACAAAAGACAGGGATACAAATCGAGAATTCTGTTATTAGGACACGTAAGAGCAGCGACATTCCAAGATACATAATACAGGATACAATACATTTTATTAAATGGTCGTAGTCAAGAAAAACACAACAAAAATAACTTTTCACAAGTTATTAAACAGGCGTGCATATTCATTTGAACAAATTTTAAACACAACATTCACACTGCAACTGATCAAATTGACCAACCTTTTAAAAGGAAATCTTTATAATATAGCCAAAGCGCTTTTTCTTTGAGGGACATCAAGCACGTTTCAGTAAGTAATGAGTATTGATTGTACATAGACGAAGCAAACCTTAATTGCAAGGGACCTACTTGAATACAGTGCCGCATTCAATATTAGCCAGAAGTAACTGATCTATGCCCCATCATTACATCTGTGTTTGTAAGACATATAAGCACCCAGTGCAGATGAGATATTAGCGGTTTACAAAGTTATTTAAATTACTTAAAAATTTGGACGAGAGTCCCGTGAACAGAAAATTGTATGCCGACTGTTATTTTATTGACATTCGATACACACTAGTAAGGCAGTGTTGACACTCACGATTGCTGACCGGACGGTTTGAATGACGTCAACCTTTGGTCAGGGAATGTGATCTTGTCGCCATTCACAGTTTTGCCATGGACCTTCCTCTGGAAGAAAGTTCTTATGCGAAACCAATGTTTCCCTTACCTGAATACATCAATATGACCTACCTCAATGTTTTTAATTTTATGCAGTAAATAATCTACAATATAAGCATACAAGACACGCTCTTCCTTCTCGTTCGCTATTTCAAGCCAAATTGTATTTTCTGTACAGGGATGACCTTGACTCCTACAAAACGTCATTTGCTTGTTTAAAGTTATTTTAATATGTCATTATCTAAACTGTCAAATTATCCAAGATTTGAAAGGGCTACGAAATACTGAAATTACTTAATAATGTGAAAACTCATCAGGTTTGCTAATTATGAAGAGAAACAAGCTTATTAAAAAGTTAGCTTATTATATCTGTATTATCATAACTTCATTGTTGTCCTTTTCTCCCACTTGACTCTTTCTTTTACCAGTAATGGCCATTGTCTTTGGCATAGGCATCCACCTATTGTATCCAAGCACCGAATCCATGTCACGGGCATCTTGGTTCCAGTCGTAACTTAATTAGGTTTCCCATACTTTTAATCTTTCGAATTCGTCATACTTAGTCTGCATCTGTATTTATAATAAACTTTGCGTCTTGGGGCTATCTCCGTTTACATACTGGATATCAGCGTTTTAGTAGATTAACGTGTTATGGCCGGAAAAATGTACTCGTATTTTCCCAAGAGTCGACAGACTATTTGTTATTTTGCAAACCGAAAATGTTGTGAACATCCAACGTTTCCAAGCGAAAGTCTAGATCATTTCCTCATTTAAAATCCTCTTTTTAGCACGCCAAGTCTGACCTCCTGTCTGCAACTTTTTATTTGGTTTGAAATTATCCTTTCTGATTCACCACTGGCAGCCTTAAACTTGTACCATCCGCATATGCATCGGTCTAAACTCCTGATCGTTCATCATTGATGCTTGTGTGCTCTAGGGCTATCAACGTGAAAGTAAAGAACTCGATTTCCTAAAGGTTACAAGAAAGAAAACAATTGTGAATAAGCGTTAACTGTCACGTAGGCTGCAATAATGACCTTTTCGAACTCGTCTTAATGGATTTTCCTTTGTCGTCGGTGAGTTGAATATATCGACTTCGATCTGGGAAGATTTCATTTTTTAGTAACATCTGACGTTTAGATCGTTTCACCCACACAAAATTTGGCATGACGTTTGCAAAAAATCTTCCTTTGTTCTTTTGGACGTGTTCCAAAGTGATACCTTCCAGGGAATTGAACCGTTCCGTGAACTCCTCTTTCTCCTCTGCAATCGTGCACAAAAAAAAGGATTACACATAGCCTTCTGATTTAGTTACGGAAGTTAGCAAACAAGGCCTGAAATAAATGTTTCTTATCTTTGTCGAGTTGGTATTGCTCTTTGCTATGAACTCTTTAATCTTATTAAACAGTTCGACATTTAATTCATCATCACGTTCATTGACATATCTTTGAACTTACCACTAGCCTGGGTACCAAAAAGGTATTTGTCTTCCAGGATAAACGTGTTTTTTATGTTAATTCATTCGCATAAAATGACGACAAGAGGAGCAAAGTCTCAAGCACTGTCCTGTCGTTTTAATTGTTTCATGCGATGTTGTAAGTTGCAGGTTATACTGACAAATGTTCTCTTGAAAGTAGAACAAAGACGTCTTCCTTTTCCAATTTGCATACGACAGATCCGTCATGAAATTACCCTGCACATTTGTAATAAAGATCCTAAAGATATTTGAATAAAATGGTACAAGTATCATAACAATCCGATTTATTTTAATCGACAGACACATACGCAAGAAATCAATACTCGACATGAACAGGGCTACACTGTTTTGATTTATAAGACATTCTTTGCTGGATTTTACGTTTGAATACTGCAGTGCAGTTACTCCAAATTTCAGCATGCATCAAAATGATTATTTATATGTGTTTAGAAGTATTATATTATTATTGCCATTCAATGAAAATGCTAATGTCATTTTGCACTGTTATTTTGTCTAATACCTAAATCATAATGAATAAATGAATAGAAATTGAAAGTACTCATATTTGTTGTCCAGTGTAAAAAAACATTCATAATAAATACATGAACACAAATTGGAAGGACTGTTATTTTTTTTTGTTCAACGTATAATAACTAGTTCTGAGAGAACTCAATATTCGCATTGGATTTCAAATGGTTTTTCCATGAGACAATTTTATTTTGTTTTCGCAGAATCCAAAGTAATGAAACAATTTGTGTTCTGTAATGTTTATGCCCTGGACAAAAAGACAAATACTTCATTATGAATAACTATATTTGGTACCATATTGAATTGTCATACAGTATATTGAATTGTTGTATGGTTATATGTTCTATTGGCTTCAGATCTTAGAGAAATGATTGCAATAATACGAAAAATAATTTGCATATGCACCTGAATGATCAAAAAATGTCAATGATTCCGTTTTTGGAAATACGTTCACATCATGGTCAAGTACAAAAGACCAAAAGCAAATGTAAAATAGTGAAGACGAAGACTTAACTCATTCAATGCACTTGCTAGGTCATGGCGATCTTTTGAAAATATTTGTATTAGAGGAAAAAGAATTTTCATTTTTCTGTTTCTATGTTACTTCAAACATCATGGTGCCTTGTCGTTCAAAATAATGAAGGATTTAAATCATGAATTTGTGAAATAAAAGGCAATATTAATAGCATGTCATGTTGCATCATAGATCCACAAGTAAAATAGAAGATATGCACTATAATTGGTACTCTATTTACAGAAATCTTGTTCCCTACCTGAGACGGTTAACTGACGATAACAGAAAAGCATCAACTAAAGACACGGAAGATCTCATTTGATTAGAAATGCAAAAGTTACTATGCCAGAGTGACGGGTAAGCTTACTTCCTTTCTATACTTTTGGAAAATACACACAAACTCACACATATATTATACATATACAGATGTCTAACCCGTTATTACCTATATCAAGATAGTAGTTTTAAAAACTGTAATATTGTTGCTCTCATTGCTTTGTTTGTTTGTATTAATTCTTTCTCAAAAGCGAGCAAGTATCATGCTCTTACAAACACGGTTTATGCACGTATGTTGATAATGCATATATAATATTCTTCCATGATGATTCGCGGCTACTCCTATATCTTAGGGAGCAGTCTATGTTTAATATGAACTAGCTTTTAAACTACGATACCACACATAACCTCTCTTTTCGAATTTAATATAAGGTATTTTTATTATGAAAAATATCACAAAATAAATAAACAGAGCCAACATGAAAACATGTAATAAATAAGTACTGAATTTTAATTTTTCACCTCAAGTATTTGACAAATTTGAATCCTATACTATAATTGACATGCGACGAGATGCATACATTTTTCATTAATAGGAAACAAGGTTTTAAGATTTTCCAATTAATCAAACGCTTTACATACCGACTGGTCAACATTACAATACATATATTTTATTCATATCATACATTGCACTTACTTCCATTTCCAACGCAGTTAAAATGGACTACATTCGACTGTATATTGACGGAATGAATAAAATCTGCACAGCCTTGTCCGGTGCTTACTCTGCAAAATGTATTTCTTCACCATTTGCGAATAATCGCAATCCACTTTGCTAATTGATAGGCTGCATCGTTTAGTTTTATACGTTTATGTTCATTCATATTGATTGCACAAATATAAAACACACTTATAATTCAATCACAAAGATGGGTTAAATGAAGAAAGTGAACCAGGTCAAACAAAGCATGGATACCTAATGGAACATTGAATGCACTGGCTTTCACATGGCGGCTGGAGTATTTAAACTAAAATAAGCTAAATCCTTTTTGGCAAGAGGTAATATAAACATCCAAATGTATTTACAGTTGATCTAAATCATTATTTCGATATAATTAACAATGTTACTAACCATATAATTGTTTCTATCCCTCATTTCAAACTTTCCCCTTTCCATTGCATCGTGTAGCTACATTGTTTCATAATACATCGGTCTAGAGTCATCGTCGCACGACAGAGACAAGATGCCGTCACACTCATGTTTTAACTGGTACATTTCTACGCAGATCCAGAGAGAGAGAGAGAGAGAGAGAGAGAGAGAGAGAGAGAGAGAGAACGATGTGGTGGTGGGGTTGGATAGACTTGCCATAAACGCTTTTGTATTAATTACCCATCCTTGTGTTACTTTATCCGTCGATTTGTCTGCTGCCTTACCAAGCCTGACAATGACAGAGAACGGTTACGTGAGGGTATGTTGAGTGGCATTCGGATATTTCAGTATTATATAATATGTTTTAGACCCTTATTAGAAGTTTTATAAAAATTGACGAAAGACAGCAAATAAACAAAGCATTAAATAGATTACACTATGTGTATTCTTCCTTGCATATATAATATATTTATGTACTGTGGACATTGTATTAAAGCTTTTCGAACCTGTACACCCAGATGTTCCAGATTCCAAGTTCTTGTAGGTTACTTAATGCAAATTCAGTTTTTTTGTTTCTTGCACCCCACATCCCTCTTATTGTCTCCCTTAAGCTTCAGAGAGAGAGAGAGAGAGAGAGAGAGAGAGAGAGAGGATTCTCGACGTAGTTCAGTGGACATTCATGACAGCTTTAAACAACACAGAAGCAATTGCCTATTGTTGAAATATAACCTAATGTTGAAACAATATTTATATATGCGTATTAAAATACGCCTTTAGTGCATCAGAATCTGATATACCAATACTATAACTAAATCCGAAATCCTACCCGGTTATCTTGTTACAGAAAGAATTAACTATCTTGAGTTATTAGAAGAAAAAAATATTTCTAGTTTGAAAATAAATCAATGGATCACACTCCTCCCAGTCAAAAGGACTGCTTTGTCCTTTAACTGACAATTCTGTTTTCTCCAATCATACAACAGTGGTAGAAAAAAATTTAAAATGTATTTAATTTATTTCTAATATTTGACAATAATTGCCATTACAGATTTTAAAAGGAATAAAACATGTTTCTCTCTGGCTAGTGAACAAAGACGCTTGGTTGCCGTAGAGGCATAAAAAATGACATTAACTGAATTATATTATATTTGAACATTTCCTGAAAGCTTGATATAAAAAATAAAGTGCTTTTGAAGATGTCAAAATTATGTTTCTTACCTGTGTGTTATAGACTCTAAGATTCAGCATTTATTTGTAGGTAATGAAATCAAAATATTTCATCCAATAATTTAATGAAAATGTTACCAGTTTATTTTTGGAGAATGTGACAGTTGTTGAAAACATGCATTCTTCTCTTTATTATTATTATCATATTATTATTATTATTATTATTATTATTATTATTATTATTATTATTATTCCTTCAGTGATATGATCGCAACAAGAAAAAACTTATGGCTTTTGTATGAAACTGTATTTAGGTGATTTCATAGTATTTTTGATAACCGAGTTCTTGGATTACAATGTGTTCCAAATCTGCAAATGTTTGCAAATAAGAAAATTTGGCATTCGTCCCTTCAGAAGATATTATTAAGATAATGAATTATAATCTATATTACGGTACTGGACAGTAACACTGTTTTACATGCAAATATTTTTATAAACCATCAATTTCCTCCTTTGAAGAAATTTTATATATATTTTTATATTTTATAATATATTTTTGATAGCCGAGTTCTTGGATTACAATGTGTTCAAAATCTGCAAAATGTTGGCAAATAAGAAAATTTGGCATTCGTCCCTTCAGAAGATATTATTAAGATACTGAATTATAATCTATATTACGGTATTGGACAGCAACACTGTTTTACATGCAAATATTTTTATAAACCATCAATTTCCTCTGAAGAACACAAATTTAAACGCAGTTTGTAAACATAATTAGACACATTCTTCGGAAACACTTAAGATAACGTATAGATTTGATCGTGATAAAATTATACATAGAATGTTTCGCCCAAATAGTTACACTGATATCAGTGCAAGCTATATTCAATGGGCCTATTCAGACAAAATGGTTTTCGATACGATATGAGATTCACTGTTAGGCCTCTCCTACACTGGGTTTAACAATAATAGGTATTTGAACTTAGCATTATCAATAAATAACACCTGTTTCTGGTGAGAGTATGCACTGCCGTCATACACCAAGTTAAAGGTAACATGAATGAAAGTATATAATTGCACATTTACTCTCCAAGATAACTTTCCATGCTCGTATTAATTACATTGAATACACATCCAATCTTCCATCATTAATGTACGATATCATTAAGATCTAAATTTGCTGCAATCATCGACTGATAATTATAGTACCATCTAGATTTAGTACTTGGATAATTTGTTTAAATTAAGCCATTTGTGATATAGGCTGGAAGCGTCTAGCTCCATTTTTTTCTCATATCTTGATTTTCGTCCTTCTCCATAATCTTGATCAATACAATATCGTATGTACAGGTACATTTGCCACTAAACATATTTCTTCCCCGAATATGTGCATCTTCGACAATTTTAATGTATAAATGAAATCATGCTTTACAACGGTACTATGTGCAGTTTTTCGAGCAGGTAAACATGAATCCTGTGGGTTAACTTTTTTTTACAAAACCGACATCGCTTTTAATGAAATATGGAAGGTTGACTTAGACTATATATGCCGGTCCAGGTTATTGGTTAGAAATTTGTGTGTTCACATCTGCAACCCACCTGTTGAATTCTTGGCATTTTTTATTTTTTCATATTATGCAGTAATGAGTCTTTAAAAAGTAAACTGTATTCTTTTAGACTTGGTGAGTATTCAAGGTCAATAATTAGTAATAAAGGAATATAACAATATAAATTTTAAATAATATTCATTTATGCAAATTATAAATCGTCAATTTACGCATTTGCCATTCAAACGAATACTATCTTACCATCTACATTTTATATATTCGTCAATTATAGCTACGAGGTTTATAGCGTCAGAATGTACTACGTAACCTACATTAATTCCGTTGATATATAAGGTTCTTTTAAATCTAAATTTGTTGTGTTGGCTACAGGCTATGATCTTAGATATATTGGTGGTACATTTGGAAATGCGTTTACGCATTTAATGGTATACCAAATACAGATTAGACTTAGATATAGATCAAATATATTAGACCCTTTGCTTGCTTCTCCATTATTTTCACGCCATTTACCATTTATGTCATCAACTAGCTACCCTTACTCATATTAGTTTCGACCGCTCCGGTGGTCTAGTGGTTAGAGCGTCCGCCTCGGATGCGGGAGGTCGTGGGTTCGATCCCCTTCTGAGTCATACCAGAGACTTTAAAAATGGTACTAACAGCTGCCTCGCTTGGCGTTCAGCATTAAGAGGTTAGTGTTAGGACTAGTCTGCCTGGTGTCAGGATAATGTGACTGGGTGGGACATCATGCTACATGTCTGTGGCATGATGCCCCAGTGCTAGACATCACTATAAACTGCCACATTGCAGACATCGTAGCGATATGACTGAAAATTGTTAAAGCTACGTTAAAAATCACGTCACACACATCACACACTTATTAGTTTCCTTGTGTTGTGTTTTAGAATATATATATATATATATATATATATATATATATATATATATATATATATATATATATATATATATATATATATATATATATTCTTCGCTATCACACTATTTGTTATACCCATTTATTGGCTTTAATATTAACTATCGTGGAATAAATAATCAAATGTAGCCTGAGTGTAAACTCGGGCAGAATAACTTCATGATTTAATCCAATGATATTTATATTAAATTGTATATTGTATACCTGTTTTTGTCATGTTTTCTTATCTACATGATCTTCACCATCAATTTAAGATGCACACAAGATGGTTACTAAGTTTCAAATTCAAAGCCTAACGTGCTGTTAATATTTGCTTTTTAAATTGAAAACTGTTTGACATGTGATGAATGTACCGATTATATGATGTGTATCGAAGAAAGAGTAGAAATACCTCTGGTAGAAACACAAACAACATACAAACACACACACACACACACACACACACACACACAAATGGTGGCTCATATTTTGCTTTGATGTCGTCATGACCAATGTCTCACAAGGATTATTTATAGTGCTTTACATTTATTTGTTTTTCCGAGCATTCTTAGAATTTAGGAACCTTAATATTTATTATTGCGAATCAAACACAGACGATTCGAGTTACTGTTCAAAACATTATTGAACGAGATCAAAATCAAATTCGGTTATAGTCATTATCATAGTTTATATTATTATTATTGTTATTATTATTATTATTAACTTACAATCTTGACTCCACATAATCCATTGTTGACAAGGAAATGTACATGAATTCGATCTCTCATGATTCAGAATTCACAAATATAAAAATCTACTATTCAACAACAATATATTATGTGGGGGTATATTGTGCCCAGTCATATTTTTATCAGCTAATATATTTTCAAGATGCTTGCAAATATCTACTGCAACTTGGTGTCATTTTGCAGATTATTCAAAAACAAAATCGAACAAGAGAGGGAGGAAATTAATACCCTGTTACTATCAGCAAAATACGGCAAGTGGGATGACGTCTGGAGCATAATCGGCACTCCAGAGAAACCTAAGAAGGCATACCTTTTAAACTGTATTCCAGAGAATCGTCGATGGGCAGTTCTGCACCAGGCTGTCTACTGGAAAGATCCGAGTATTGTACGGAAGCTACTCATGTTTCATGCATGTGATTTTTTGTTGAAGGCGAAGGAGTGTAAATCGGAAGTAGGTTTCACAAGTGGTATGACAGCGGAAACAATAGCAGATGCTTATGGCTATACCGAAGTGAAAAACGTACTCACAGAGCACAAGAATAACTTTGAAAAAGTAGACGAAGAGATTGAGACCTTCCAACCTTGGCATACAGACATCTTATGGAATGGACTTGGCCTGATACCTATCACTCTTGCTGCGTACAAGAACACATTTTATCCCAAAACGATTGACCCTCGGAAGTCTATTTTATCGGTACTTCGAGATATTTTCAACGATTTGAACATCTCTCGTGATAGATGGATAGAAGTACGAAACAAAATAAGCGAATCCCTCTACGTTGTTTGTGAGAAATCGGCAGAAGCAGTTAAGGAATGTTCGGACAGAGAGGAATTTTACCGACACATCATCAGGGCTTACACTGAGGAAGCAACATACCTTTATACATTTATGAACACAGCCTTAAGAAGACAACGGGAGTGTGACTACAAGCCATCAGCCATTGATCTCGCGATGGGTCCATATGTGGTCATGTACCAGATGCTTCTCCTTTTCTGGGGAGAGCTGAAGCGTGACAATACCACGTCCTACCGAAACATGTTGCTGACAGGAAAAGATGTAGAACAATATCAGGTAGGTGTCAAATTCACCTGGCTGGCCTTCGTTTCATCTTCTGTCGACGCTGTAAAAGCAAACCCGTTCCCGACATGTAGCGGCGTAGAAGGTACAAATGTTGTAATCTTTACCATTGACAATACAACGGATTCATTGTACCAACCAAGAAATATTGAAAAGTATGCCCATTATCCGGAAAGTGAAAGAGTGTATCCCGCAGGTGCAAAATTTCAGGTAACAAGAAGGCAGCAATGGAAAGGAACGACATATGTAACACTAAAACTTCTAAGCAGTTGAATGAGCATATTTCAGGATAGTCTCATTGGTCAAACCTACGTATCTGCAAGCTAACACATGGACCTATCTGTGCAACAAATAAAAAACAAAAACAATATGAAATCTAATTTGCTTTAGGAGTGACACAAAATTTATCCGTGGTTCATTCTCGTCAGCCGATAAAGGTTTTCAGAGTAGATTAGCTTAATCTCATTGTCATTTCCACCATGGACAATTTCAACACCAATGTGGTGACTTTGCTTGCGGTCATATAGTATCTGCATTATTGTCTATGTTTCCTCAGCTGGATTTGTAAAAAGCAAGACACTATAGTCAAGGCATCTTTGTGAAATATATATATATATATATATATATATATATATATATATATATATATATATATATATATATATATATATATATATATGTAAAGTAGACGAAGAGATGGAGACCTTCCAACCTTGGTATACAAACATCTTATGGAATGGACTTGGCCTGATACCCATCACTCTTGCTGCGTACAAGAACACATTATATTCCATTTCTTTTCTGGCTCAGGATTTTTTTGTTGTTTCGTGGCTGACGTTTTATGCTGAGTTTTAAGTTAACGATTTGATAAATTCTCTGCATATATTGTATAATCTTAAAGTGTCTAGGACTATTTATGTGTGACATACTTCAGGTTGTCCTTTAATGATGTATAGCATAATTCAAACTTGTCTTGTCTGAATATGTAGGTGTTACAAATTATGTTCCATTTCTTTTCTGGTCTTTGTTATGAATACGCTTTTATCATGCATAATCCGACAGTGCACTAGATTAACAAAAGACAAATACTTGTATAGTCGAAGAATGTTGTTGACTGAAAAAGATATGGACACATATCAGGTAGGGGTCCAATTTACATGGTTAGCCTCCGTCTCATCCTCTGTGGACCCAGGAAAAGCCACACCATTCCCCACGTACAAGGGTGCAACAGAAGATAATAAGGTAACCTTTATTATTGCCAATACAGCGAATTCTCGCATCAACCAAGAAATATTGAACATTACGCAGAATTTG
Source organism: Sinohyriopsis cumingii (assembly GCA_028554795.2). Taxonomy (NCBI): domain Eukaryota; kingdom Metazoa; phylum Mollusca; class Bivalvia; order Unionida; family Unionidae; genus Sinohyriopsis; species Sinohyriopsis cumingii. The sequence continues at coordinate 47,833,877 of CM068833.1, forward strand.
ACGAAAATGAGAGAGTGTATCCAGCTGGTGCAAAGTTTGAGGTAACGAAAAGGTCTTGCAATGGAAAGGCGATTTCCGTGCAACTAAAACTTCTCAGCAGTTAACTTAGCATTTCTACCTATCTGCATATGAACCTACCTGTGCAACAACAACAAAACACTATGAAACCCAAATGGACTTAGTCACGCAAGGTATATGATTTCTTTGCACAGTTACTTGTACAAAATTGTAAACATTTTGGAGAGCAAGGATGGTCAAGGACGTATGTGTGATTAAAATTTGTCCATGATTTAGTTCATTTTTGAATGATTTAATGAAGTAAACAGGAGATTTACTTGCGATTTAAATACAGACCTAAGATTTTCCCTAGGTAAGTCTATTGTGTCTAATGTAAAGCAAAATGAATATATTTTCGATTCGGAAAACAATTATTCCTGTTTTAACATCAGTCTTTGAAACAATTATAGATTATATAAGTTTAGACGAAATATTTTTTTCAAATACGTCACGAATCACAATGTGCTCAGTGTATTGTTTTGTATTAAATACTACTTTGGGATTTTACAGGGCTCAATCAAAGACATCCTGGAATATGTCATTGTCACACATCAAAACATTCAAGATTATTGTAGTTCACTGGGAACATTAAATCGTTTTGTAGTTGTATTAAAATATTTATGATAATTTTGGGTATAATTCACAATACTGGATGTTATTCTTGAATGTTCAGTTTGAAATTAGACAAATAAATTATTTGTTAAACTTAATAAAGTGTTGGTTTCACTGACTTTCTGTTACATAGCTGAAGATCTCTCTCTCTTTCTCTCACACACACACACACACAGATATATATATATATATATATATATATATATATATATATATATATATATATATATATATATATATATATATATATATATATATAACCAGGGCACTCAATTAGCAAAACATAGGAGTCAATTATCGGGCATGGTCGCTATATGTGTCAAGTTTATCAGCTGCATATGTTTTCTAAACCATCTGAGATATTAATGATTCTGGGAGCAGCAGAGTGAGTGAACAGACCGCTTTTTAAAAGGTCCATTTTGGAAAAATAAGGCTTTTACGAAAAAGAAAATATTACGCCGATAACGCGAAACCGAAGCTTTTAACTTTTGAGAGTCTCTCCAGAGTGTCTCCAAGAGTCTTTCTTACGGGTTAGTTTTGTTGTTACTTTTTCGCGTTAGTGTTTTTTTCAAATATACACGACGTTTACTGCGTTGACGTCTCATTCAGGTCGCACCCTTTCTTCTGCTGTCACTCATTAAAAATTGTATCAAGGCCAATACGATATCGTGTTCGAGGGTCACGTAAGTCTATTGTTATAAATCCATGCGAGATTGACTGTGCCCGTGAAAAGAAATTTTTGAAAAGATTATATTCCATACCACCACTACACCAAGTCTGATGAATATTTCTTAGCGTATGTGTATCAACTCCATTAAATATAGCAAGAATATTACAGGTATTCCTAATCACCTTATTTCACCTTGTTTATCATTGAGTAACGTAGATCACATCTGTGTTTTTATGTTTTTCCGCGGGAGAATATCCGAGCTGGATGTTACTGTTCTTATAGCATTGCTTCGTCGTATACAACTAATTATTAATAAACCCATCAAGGTCGGCTACCGACGGTGCTTCATTAATATCAATAAAAAATTCGATAACATCTTCGTTGAACAACTTTGCATTTTCATTAAAATCCCTGAGTACCTCATAACACCGCTGATCATCTACAGATGGTTCAACTAAATACAACGTATTCCATTTGATCCATCTCATTATCAAATTAGTAGCAGTTGTGTTTTACCAGACCCTGACGTCGTAATAATAATCATTTGGATATAATTTGGTAGCGCTGGATGATGTTTAACTGATTCCCTCGCTTTAGTTGCCGAACAATCAATTACATTAATATACTTATAATATGGATTTATATTGTGTGAAATGCAGGGCTCGTATACCCCCCCCCCCCACAAGTGGACTTACAACTACAATTTCGAAAAATAAACGACAAGCACTTACGGGCAAGTGTGAACGATGTGGTACAAAACAATTTAAGCTTATTTCCAATGAAAAATCAACAGGTACAGTTAAAAAATGGAGGTGATATTGCCGCGCGTTTAACACAGTTACCAGAAACACCATGGGCTAAATACGTAGGAGAGAAGACCTTCCGGGATATAATTAATGTGGTCCTGGTACCCGACGTAATATCCAACTTGATAACCAAGAACAACCAAAACCTGGTGGGTATCCAGTAAACTCTATCGATAACTAGTGTCACGCTCATGAAGTAGCTTATACAAGTAAAAACCTACAAAAAATCCTTTAAAGTATCATTAGCTAATTGTTGGTGAGATTTGCGATAAAAGGTAAGCTAGTAATAGGAGCCGATAATTAATCAACCAATTATTATTATAATGGAATCGATTTAATATAGCCCAAGAGGATTTGGAAAGAGAGGGCAGCGATTCGTAAGCTCGCTGAAGCAACAAATGTTACACGTGATGCTGCTGAAAAATGATTAGCGCGTCAGGCAGTATGGCAAATTTTTACCACCACCTAAACGTATTCAGCATGCACATGTTGATGTCGGCGTTCCTAATGAAGTTCATCAAGCAGATATTTTGTTTTTACCACATGATACTATTAAAATTGGAAGACGTCAAGTAACATACAAATACGCGTTAACTGTCGTTGACGCTGCAAGTAGGCATAAAAAAACAGAGCCGCTATTAACAAAAATAGCAACTGAAGTAGTGTCAGCGTTTGAATGAATTTGTCAACGAGGAACTGGACCACAAGGTGGTCTACCATGGCCACATTTATTACAAGTTTATCCTGGCAAAGAATTTTAGGGTTCAGTATCATCGCTCATGAAGCAACATAACTTCAAAATCAGAGGAGGACACACTGCGGTTCATCGCGATCAGGCAATTGTTGAACGATTTAATCGAACATCTGCTGAGCGGTTATTTGGATATCAATGTGAAAAGGAAATAATTCACAATAGGAGATCTCGCGAATGGGTTGCAAGAATACCAAATGTGATAGCTGCATTACATAATAAAATTACTCGAACAACTTCTATGAAACCCATTAATGCAATTACAAAAAACATACCTGTACAACGACATGATTTTTCTAAACAATCAGTATTGCGTAACGTTACTGTAAAATATTTATATGAACCCGGTGAACTTGAAGGTGGAAAAAAAGAGCAACTGATCCTAACTGAAGTATTACAACGCATACAATTTCTAGCGTGGTAAGATCCACGGGTTGACCCGCAATCTACAGATTAGTTTCAACTGCTCCTCAACGTGGATTTACACGTGAACAATTACAAGTAATGCCTGAAGACACACATTTACAACCGCTATCACTTTTGTAGGCTAGCAACTCTACGCCGATTTCACTCAAGACAGGTCAGCATCACATTTTCGCGTGTATGACCACGACTACTATAATCTCTGTCTACAGTAAATTGTCTTGCATCATTATTCGAATGCCGACACAATATTACGGAGTTGAAGGTCGCACAATGATTATTTTGCTGAAGTTTAAATATCATGATAAATACAACATCGAGACCAAAGTCTTGCTTCTTTTTTGGTCATTTTTTCTTACTTTATCATCGCTAGCAACTTCGTTATTGGGTTAGTAGTTTCTGTAACATCTATGACAATTCTCCGCAGATGAGATATTCTTCTGACTCGAGACACTGCGCGATAAACTAAGTTTGACCATTCGATACGATCATCGATACGATCATCGATGATCCAAACATCTGAGATGAATTGTCATTGCGTATTCCATGGAGTCTTATCCGCGCCAAGTGCATCCTCAACCACACTAACATCAACTGCGATAACACCATTTTACACGAGATTCTGTTTTTCTGATGATCCTGGTATATCAACGTCGATGTTTTGCCGTCATGTATCATCTGGTCTATAACACAATGGTACATGTAGACTTAAAAACTTTTCTTTATGCAACTGAAATAACCGCTGTTGAAGTGCATCACGAAGTATTTTCTACTTGCCAGTATTAAATCATTTGGTCTCCACACTTGCAGAAAATCGTTCATAAAAGTTTCCGAAATTATTTTACGCATTATCTCACTCTGAATTTGTAGTCTGATTAATTTCTTAAACTCCCCTAATTCTGGATCAAGAGATCTAGGATCATCAATTACTTCTTCATAATAATCTACAAAATTCTTTAGCCAATCGTGTGGAGATAACCCAACAAACGGCGGTGGTTGACCATGATCGCCACCATTGATCACAGCTGTATTATCCAATAACAGCCAATCGAGAAACACTTTTATGTATCTTTAGATACTGTGCATACTTCATCCCAAATGATTATCCTTAGAATGTTTTTCTTGCCCATTCGGTCAGGAGTCCATGCACCTTCCTTCCATCGGAAAAGTCTATGATAAGTACATGATTTTACTTCTCGTTCTCTCATTTCTCTTGCGAGTATGTGTGTAGGTGTTAAAACAGCCATATCATCTGAGCTCTGTCTAAATAATTTGATCACTCTAGTTCTTTTAGTAGAACGTCCCGTTCCGTGTAGATAAACAGTCTTGTATCTGTATACTGGATCATGCACAGATGGCGCATTCGACATTTGTCCTGATAATATTGATATACATAAATATGTTTGATTTCAATGTCTGTGGATTTAGAATAATTATGTAACATTTCTTGTTTTACTCTCCATTCGCTCCGTGATACATCGTAAGTAGCTCTTGTAAAATGAGTCAGCAATTCTAAATATTTTCTGTCGATATAGAATGAATCCGTAGCAACTCTGACCGCGGTGTCAGGAAATCTATTTATCATCGATAATAAATTTATCGAAACATACACGAGCACTGAGGATCTTAAAAGAGTGAACTGAGGCGACTCGCCATCAATATAACCAACAATTGTACCTAATCGAGTTCTTTTAGACAAGTAAGCGTTTTCTCCCATTACAAATATATTTCTCTTCGTTGCTTCAGCAATTATAAAATCGAGTTCAACATCGTCTATAATTAATCGTGTATAATGTCATTTATGATCATATGCTTCGCCTTTACCGATTAGTCTTCTGCCAAGATCCTTTGTGGTTTTATTTTCATCAGGTTGTGGTAACCAAATCTCTTTCTGATGACGGTATGATATAATTGCCTCACTAACAATCAGCGATATCAGTATTTTTGCATCGAACATATATCGTGATAAAACTATTGGTGCCCAACGTTTTTCTGAAAAGTGACTACCAAACCAAAAACAACAGATCGGATGAAGACTTTTAGCAAACAGGAATGACTCAATACGGGCGAATCCAGTTAGATCAAAATTGGGTAGGGGTTCATTTATCGATACTCTAGTCATCTCGTGCGTGGAGTGTCCAAATCTTTTAAAAATATCCAGAACACTCTCCCATACCAAGAAAACTTCCCTGTTAACACGCGACCATATCAACGGAGATAACCTCGTTGTGTTCATACTCAGTATTCACAGCAGCTTAGCTGCACGTTTTCGAGAAATTCAAATCGTGTTGTCTTTCACGAATTTTTCTCTCTTGCAGAGTGAGCAGCAACTGACGGAACGGTGAAACAATTATTTAGTAATTTTTCAGTATTATCTGTTGAAAATTTCTGCTCAAGAGGTTCCATTTCTTCGTGAAGAGATTTTTTACGATATATTTCGCCGTTAGGTCGTACAAATTGATCGTATTTTTCATCATCGGAACACCGAAATAGCTATACTGATACAGGATCGGTTTTACCTATTTCGTGAATAAAATCAAACATGTTTCCGCCAGAAACTTAAGGCTCGATTTCGTGCAAATATTGTTACTGCGCTAGGCCACACGTGCGAATTATGATTACTAATTTCAATTGGAACTCTCCTCGACTAATTCTTTGTATAGTGTAAAATCTCTCCTGTTCTTGTTTTTATTATTATTGGGAATTTTAATTTCTATCCTAATTCAGCGACATCATTTATTGTAGCTCCAGTATCCTTGACTAATTTAGCCCACTCGTTTATTTTATAACGTCGCTTATCCGTTAACCCATTTCCACGTATCGCGTTTTTAAAATGGTCGATTACTCGAACGGCTACAGTATTTAGTCTTGACAATCCCATTGGCGCAAGATCATCGACGTTGGGTGTATCATTTAGCAAATAAATTCCATCAATAACTGCTGTTATAGGAAATGCTCTTTCGTAATATGGTGTATCAATACCAGTCAACATACCTGGTTCGGAAGTTTTATTTAGCACAGCTGTTTTCCCATAAGCAAGGAAAGAGTCACGTTTGTCACGTATAATCCACTCAACTCTGGAATTATATGTTTCTTATAATAAAACAAATTTTATTCAGATTTTGCATCGGATCAGCCAGAGTTCGCTTCCGCAAGTCTGGGGTTCTTCTGTCATGTTCGAATCTGGATTCAGGAAACGAAGTTTTCCACGGCTGGATTGTAGATAAACTCTCAAACTCTTCCATATTATGTTTTATACAAGTATTTAAATTAAAAATATGATATATACAATGATGCAAACAAAGAATCAGTGCAAGTGGTTGTTGATAGAGTCTGCAAATGCTTGTAACAAATCTTATGTAAATGAATTCTGCGGACAACATTCGCAAAGCATACGGAGAGGGTGTCTAATCCCAAAACCCTGCTTACGGTGTGGTGTTGGAGTTAGAGGGAAAACGCACTTGTGTGTGCAATTTGATGGTAAAAAGATAGAGTACTAAAACAATATTATGATAAAAAGTAACAAACTTGACTCTGTCAAGAATCTTGATGAAAATCTACACGTTAAGGGTATAAGAAACCCTGAAGACTATATAGAACGGTTCTGTACAATAATAATTTAAACAAACGATAATTTAGACAAATAATATTATATATATATATATATATATATATATATATATATATATATATATATATATATATATATATATATATATATATATATATATATATATATATAATGGAGCAAAAAGAGTTCGTCAGATTTCCTATCATTAAGAATTAGGAAGCATGTCGTGATGGTGTGGTCTAAAACTGTCGACAACAAAAACAAGTTGGTATTTTTGTTAATGCTGGTTATCTTAGATTTATTGTTGGGAAGAAAAATTATTACAATCATAGGCCTTTTGATCGATCATATTGACAGACTGAAACGCAATAACTCTTTGGATAATCTTCAAGGTATCACACAGAGCAAAACTTCAGCACGTGGGGATACTGGGAGATGTAAAACGGTTGCAAGGAAAGCAATTAAATCTGTAAATACTAAGACCGTTGAAGATATAATATTTTAGTCAATGTCCCAGCTGGCAAGTATTTTGGTATTAAGCAACGCTGGGTACAACGTGTTGCAGAGAATATAATGGATTTTATTTTACTATGTTCCAACACTGTTAGATACGGACAATGAAGAGAGATAACTCCGTCATGGTAAGTTTTCTCCGGTAGATTAACTAAGTCGTGATCTCGTTTGTTACTGAGTTATTACTTTTTTGTGTCATTATAGCCGCCGCAATCATACAATTTAAATGTCTACGTGATAATTGACATAACACATTGAAGAAAATGTTTCACCTTCCTCTGCTGTTTTGCTCCTCGGTCTGACTGGGAATGAAAAAATTTCGTCTTTTATAGTTATACACAGATGTTTCCAGTGAATCATGTGAATTCCCAAAATGACTCATCGCGTGAATTCCCAAAATAACTCATCATGTAAGTTCCCAAAATGACTTATCGCGTGAATTCCCAAAATAACTCAATTCACATGGTTCACTGGAAACTTCTGTGTATAACTATAAAATATGGAGAATGTTTCTGTCCCAGTCAGACTGAAGTGCAAAACAGCAGAGGTAAGTGAAATATTTTTTTCAGTAATCTAGAGGTTGCGATTTACACAATTGTATTATATAACATGGTTAAGAAATATATTTTAAATATATATATGTATTATATGCTGTATAATGAACTATGAAAATATCAATGATATTTTTTCTGCTATTAAAATTTTTAAACATGACGGCATACATATATCTGATGAACTAAATCCTGAAAAATATTATTTCCGATTTTGAAACATTACAAGAACGTAAATTTGTAGGGGAATACACACTACCATCAGAATACAAAATTGTAAAACGAATTCAAGGGGTTATGTTTTAATCGTTGGCAAGAGTAAAAGAAACTGAAGTTGGGGAATTCGTATCTCTCTCTCGCGCAATAGAACAAATTAGATTAGAACTGTCTCGTGAATACGAAGCAAAAAAGACAATCAACACTCACATAAGACAAGTAAGAAGGATTATGTCAGAAACTGTCAGAGATTATAGTAATGAAAGTGAAATTTAGAATCATTTCGTGACAAAGAAAGTGAAAGTATGTCAGATTTTTGGCTTTCTCTTTACTGATTTTAGCCGATTTGTCCGTACAAACGTTCCCCCGACTCTTTTAAAGGATAAAAATCAAGGAGGGAGATTATTATGCCTTTTTCTCTCCTGTTCTTCAAGTATGTGTTGTCCTTGACACTCTACAATTAAAAATCCCTAAGACTAACATATAAATTTAAACTCAAAACCGCTCCACGAAGGTCAAGCAAGTGGCCTGTCTGGTTATTTAATTTGAAATTTATTCTTGATAATAGCAGATTATGACATCGTAAGTAAACCGGATTAATCGGTTCTTGCACAATCAGATATCCGGGCGGAACTTGCGGTATAAAACTATAAAGAGTATATCCCTGCTGCGTCATTTCGTCTGTGATAAAATCAGACTGTTTTGGTTCGGGTGGTCTTTGATATTCAGGTGCAACATTGGGCCATCTTAGCACGGTTCTGATCGACGACTGATATATATATATATATATATATATATATATATATATATATATATATATATATATATATATATATATATATATATATATATATATATATATATATATATATATATATATATATATATATATATATATATATACATATATATATATATACATATATATATACAGCATAATCCGGTGAATTTATCTATATCGTCGCCGATGGCGTTGGTTCATGAACCGTTATAGCTATCTTGGATTTCCGTCCAATTACCGATTTTATTGTACGCTGGAGTTCATCATTAATTTGTTAGGTTATTATAACGTTTACCGTGGGTATTCCAACAAACTGCCAATCAGGAGCGCCATTGGGTTTATTTTTATTTGCAAATACCAACGAATTATTTGTTGGTAAGCCAACAAATGATATTGAACGGATATTGGGTCAACTGTAGTATACTCGCAACTGCGCAAGAGCTATTTGCTTTATTGGAATCACGGCTGGAAAATTAATACTGGATTAAAGGTTAGTGGAGTTTACTGATATAATTGTGGTTTTCTGCCATTTTCTAAATCAATTATTTCATTGTATGTCTTAAGCGCTGTTTGAAATTCAGAATCTCATATCATATTTAAAGCTTGATGATATCAACGACGACAATTTAGCGTAGGCGTGTGTTGCCATGTGTAATTTTAATCGTGCAATTTTGTGCTCGTACACGTGGATATCCTTTTGTTGCGATACTATTAGAAGCCTCAGTAATCGTTGCTTTTCCACGAATAATGTCAATATCGTTTATTGATAGTTGTTTTGCGATCGATGCCGCTTTTGGGTCCATCCTTCTGAATAACACCTGAATAACATTACCAAGTCTATCGCCGTAAAACGCTGTATAAACGGGTAATCGTGAATTTATTACTCGGACCATTAAGGGTCTACGCTGAGAACTGTGTATGATCATCTTATCTATTATTCATTTATCTAATCACTGTGATAGTCATCAACGAGTTCATCAATGAGCTCTCGGTAAATAGAAATATCCATGATACCGCCTGTAAACAATCGTTGACAAATATTAGCTGCTTCATTAATAATGTTCGGAGAATTATTTCCAGCACGTTTTCTTCCTATGAGAACTTCTATTCGTTGCACGTGATCGAGAATATTATTAGGACGAGCAATAAGACCGCTTCCTTGAGTAAAAGAAACACTTCCTGTAGGTGCACCTTAAAATTGGTATGGAGATTGTGGTCAAGTAGTTTGTTGTTGCTTTATTTTTTTTCTAATACACCCTGTTTCTATATACGCGGGATTTTTTTTATATCAACCTGTGATTTTCTGGCGGCAAAATATAATGCAGAAATCCAAGCTGAAGGTTTGACTGCTTCAACAAATTCAGGTTTTAAATAATTTTCTCTAGAATTATATTCACGCGCAACAAGACTGATTAATTCATCCGGATTTTTGGCCAAGTATCTAAGACCTTCATTGGTAAACATTGTTGTATGTAGTGGCGATAACCTCAGAGACTTAAATTTAGGATGTGGTTCGGGTTGAGAGTTTTGTTGTTCTATTTGTTGCAGAGGTACAGAAAGTTGATAGGAACGCTCTTGCTCAAGAGGTTGTGGGGGTGGCGAATAGGGAAGTGGTGACTCTTGATGTTGTGATTCATATTGTTTTGTTTCTTTATCATACATTCTTTGTAGTTCTTTAATAAATCCTTTAAATTTTGTATTTGTATATGTGGCTTGTCTATTGTTGAAATATATACGATATATCCACCTGATAAAAGTATCTTTGATTATGGTAGAATACTTTGGTTTTAAAATTCTGTCTTTTTGATTCATAATTTCCTATGTCCTAGCAGGTAAAGTTTTTTCTTCAATTTCTTTTAATTGCTTAATAACAGCTTCGTTAAAGTTTGCAATCTGTTCAATATTGTCTTTTATTAGTTTAAGTTTAAGTGTAACTTTTTGTTTTACACCGGCGATTTCAGTACGAATATTTTCAAGTATTTCTTGACCTACAGGAGGTTGAGCTGCAGCTATATCAGTTGGAAGTTTTCATAAATCCTTTTTGTTTTATTTAGTTATTTCTGTTATATTTTCAGTTTGTTTAACGCATGTTTTACTGACGGAAGTAAACATTCAGTAGGCGTTGCAACTCTTTCAGTAGCCGCTGTGACAGGCTTAAATGACTGTTATGTACATTCTACAAATTCAGCTTGTGACTCCCGACGAGTTTGTAGCTTTTCTCTGACAGATACACGGACTGGAAGATACTTTTTAATTGCTTTTAGTCGCTCTCGAGCTAATGTAGCTGTATGAGATTCCAGCGCTGGTACTATTTTTTGATATAATTTTATATAATTATAGCAGCAGAAAGGGTGTGTCCTCAATGAGACTTCAATGCAGTAAACGCCGTGTCTACTTGAACAAAAAACATCCACGCGAAAAAAGTAACAAAATAAAAACTAACCAGCAAGAAAAACTATTGGAGACTCTCAGGAGAGATTCTCAAAAGTTAAAAGCTTCGGTTTCGCGTTATTGGCGTAATATTTTTCGTTTTCGTAATAGCCTTAGTTTTCCAAAATGGACATTCTAAAATGTGATCTGTTCACCTGCTGCTCTAGGACTATTCATTGTGCGACATGCTTCAGTTAATAACTTTTCGCATGAGTCAAATTAGTTTTGCTTGAATAAGAATGTAGTAATTGCATTGAAATAATATACCATTTTCATTTCTCACTTTGTTTTGTCTGTTCTATTCTAATGTTAATGCCGACCATGCTCTGGATTAAGGAACACATGATTGTATCACTGGACTTGAATAAGTGCAAATAGTGCATCCGTTGACCGTGTGGGGATATTGAAGGAGGAGTAGGGAGTTAAACAGTTAAAACTGAATCAAACATTTATGTAGTTTTTATTATTATAGAATCATGTATATACTTGACTAATATGTATTCATTCATTCATTCATTCATTGGCGACTCGGTCTCGAAAGACCATGCGAATAGCGCCCTTGGGGTGTTGCCTGTCTCTGTTGGCAACGTCTGCTGTGGCTGTGCAGGCCTATACGTGAGTGACAGTCCCTACTGCAGTTGGTGCAGACATACTGGGAAGTCTGCATTACTGTGGTTGCTGTTGCGTTCTTCTTTCTCTTACGTTTCTCTGCCACCAGCTGGCCTCTCCTCGCATCAGCGACTGATATGCCATTGTTTACCATCAGTCTCCAGGTGCCTCGGTCCTCAGCCAGCTCTTCCCAGCCATCGGGAGAAATGTTGCATGCCTTCATGTCCCTCTTGCACACATCTTTGAAACGGAGTGAGGGGCGTCCGACTCTTCTCATGCCAGTGGCCAGCTGTCCATATAAGATGTCCTTTGGCAGCCTTCCATCCTCCATGCGTCGGACATGACCCAGCCATCGAAGGCGGCGTTTAATTAGCAGGGAGTACATGCTGGGGGTACTTGCACGCTGCAGGATCTCGCTGTGTGGAACACGGTCTTGCCAGCTGATTTTCAGGATGCGTTTTAGGCACCGTATATGGAAGGAGTTGAGCCGGCGTTCTTGCCTCATGTAGGTACTCCACGACTCACTTCCATATAGAAGGGTGCTGAGAACGCAGGCCTGGTAGACTCGGACCTTGGTGTGCTCTGTCAGCGCGTTGTTTTCCCAAACCCTCTTTGTTAATCGAGCCATGATGGTGTTTGCCTTTCCAAGCCTTCTGTCCAGCTCCATATCAATCGAGAGAGTGTTGCTGATGGTTGACCCTAGGTAGGTAAAGTTGTTGACTGCTTCCAGGGTGACACCGTTGATTTTGATTGAAGGGGCAATGGTGGTATCTTGCACGCTGACATTTGTTTTTTCCAAGCTGATTGTGAGACCAAAGTGCGTGCAGGCAACAGCAAAACGGTCTCCCAGTGTCTGGAGGGCTTCCTCGGTGTGGGCCACAAGAGCTGCGTCATCTGCAAAAAGCATCTCCCTGATGAGCACAGCTCTCACTTTGGTCTTTGAGCGCAGTCGTGCCAGGTTGAACAGGCTCCCATCAGACCTGGTGTGTAGATATATGCCATCCGTGGACGAGTCGAAGGCGTAGGACAGGAGCAGGGAGAAGAAGATCCCAAAAAGTGTTGGTGCCAGCACGCAGCCCTGCTTCACACCACTGTTAATTGGGAAGGAAGTTGAGGATGATCCATCATACAGGACTGTTCCCTTCATATCTGCATGGAAAGAGATTATCATGCTGAGGAGTTTTGGGGGGCAACCGATCTTACTCAGAAGTTCAAAAAGGCTCTTCCTGTTGACCAAGTCAAAGGCCTTGGTGAGGTCGATGAACATCATGTAGAGTGGTTGACCTTGCTCTCTGCTCTTCTCTTGGAGTTGTCGTAGGGAGAAGATCATGTCTGTCGTCGACCTGCCTGCTCTGAAGCCGCACTGTGATTCCGGGTACACACGGTCTGCCAGCAGCTGCAGCCTGTTGAGTATGATGCGGGCGTACACTTTACCAACAATACTCAAGAGCGAGATCCCTCTGTAATTATTACAGTCACTGCGGTCGCCCTTGTTTTTGTAAAGGGTCACAATTGTGGCATCACGCATGTCTTGGGGAACTACTCCTTCCTCCCAGCAGCGGCAAAGTAGCTCGTGCAGTGGTTTAATCAATGCTGGTTTTCCACGTTTGATAGCTTCGGGCGGGATGCTGTCACTACCTGGTGCTTTGTCGTTTGGAAGGCAGTCGATTGCTTTGCTGAGCTCCTCTAAGGTTGGCACTTTGTCGAGCTCTTCCATGGTGGGCAGATTCTTTATGCTGCTGAGGGCTGCATCAGTGACTGACGTTTCTCTGGAGTATAGTTCTGAGTAGTGCTCCACCCATCTGGCCATCTGTTGCCCACGGTCTGTGATCTTCTCTCCCGTCAGGGATTTCAGGGGAGCGACCCCTTTCACTGTAGGGCCTAGAGCCTTCTTGATGCCACTGTACATGCCTTGGATGTGTCCGGACTCGGCACTGCGCTGGATCCCTTCACACAGTTGTTGCCAGTACTCGTTCGCACACTGTCTAGCAATGCGTTGGGTGTTACTTCGGGCACTTCTGAGAGCAGCAAGCGTCCGTTCATTAGGGCATTTTTTGTAAGCTATGAAGGCTTTTCGTTTCTCCTCGATTTGTGGTTCCATCCTTGATAGGTGTGCATTGAACCAGTCCTGGCTGGGTCGTTCCTTCTTGCCAAACGTTGACATAGCTGTACTATAGATGGCATCCTTCATGGCGTTCCACTTGGCTGTAGCGTCATACTCAGGCAGGTCTTGGAGAGCCTTGTTCAGGGCAGACACATACTCCTCCACCTTGGCAGGGACTGACATCTGTGCAGTGTTTATGCGAGGACATCCTTTTGGTTTTGTGCGGTGTAGCACGTGTGGCTGTAGTCGCACTCTGCTGCTCACAAGGGCATGGTCTGAGTCACAGTCTGCACTGTGGTAGGTTCTGGTGGAGAGGACGCTGTTAAGGGCAGAGCGCCTGGTGATGACCAAGTCGAGTTGGTGCCAGTGATGAGATCTGGGGTGTTTCCATGACACTTTGTGTTGTGGCTTACACTTGAAGAAGGTGTTTGTGATGCACAGGCCATGGTAGGTGCATAGCTCCAGCAGTCTCTGGCCTTTTCGTTGGTCTTTCCAGTGCCATGATATCCGAGGCAGGTAGGCCAGGATTCATGGTCCGCACCTACTCTGGCATTAAAGTCGCCGAGGAGGAATAGTGGTTCATTTTTGGGGCATCCTTTGATCTGTTCGTCCAGCTGCTCATAGAACTGATCCTTCACGTCTTCTGATGACGTGAGGGTTGGGGCGTAGACACTGATGATGTTGACAGGACCTGAAGTAGTGGTGAGGCGGATGGACAAGAGACGCTCAGTGCCCCCTGTTGGAGGTTCAACCGAGGCCAGGAGATTGTTTTTGATGGCAAAGCCCACTCCGTGCTGACGGGGCTCCTCAGGTTCTCGACCCTTCCAGAAGAAGGTGTAGTTTTCCTCTCTGAGGGAGCCACTAGAGGCGAGCCTGGTTTCCTGGAGGGCAGCTATGCTGATATTTAGTCTGGTGAGTTCTCTATCGATGATGGCCGTCTTTCTGGTGTCGTCCACTTCTCTGAGGTCATCGGAGATGCCTGTACACATGGTGCGCACATTCCAGCTTGCAAATCGAAGAGCTGGAGTCTTCTTTATTGGTTTCTTGTTTCTTTTGTCTGGTGTGGAATTACCGTCTGCTTGTCATGCTGAACAACACACTGAGCTCCAGACACCCACTGGAGCAGGCAGACGATGGCGGGTCAACACCTTATTGACCGGGGGCTGCCCGGCTTGAGGCGGGCGATAGTTGGCCAGTGGGACACGATGATCCCTCCCACCGTCAAAGCTGACCCGTGGCGCCCCTTCCCTACGCCAATCGGGTGGGACTTATAACCCGTAAACTGTCAGCTTCCGTGTTGTTTCCTCACTCAGTAGCGAGACTGGAGTGTCCTCTCCAGGGCGCAAGCCTGGGCGTGGAATATGGAGATCCTGGGCTGCCCAGACGTCAGGATCCCCCTCTCGTCCTTGCTGGTGGGGTCCAAAGGAATGCTGAGCATGACATTTGGCACCAGTTTGGATGCAGGAGCTGCCGGAAGGAGGTCGTAGTCGACCCCCAGCCGCCTTAGGGGCTCCACTCCTGATTTTCTGTCTGGGTTTACTCCCGTAGCCTTTCCTTCTCCCGAAGATATCCACAAGGCAGTGGAGCCATAATCCAATGGATGGGACTTGGTTGGTTTTGAATCAGAGTTTCCTTCTCCTAGATGAACTGCCTGACAAGGCTAACGAGCTTCATCTGCCCGGGTTTGGGGTCAGAGTTTCCCTTCTCTTAGACTGGTTGCCTGCCAAGGCTAATGAGCCCAGTCTGCCCACCCAGTTATACCGCCGGGTACTCGGTCGCGCCACACAGCAGGCTCTGTTAAAACAGGGGGCACCGCGTGAAGGTGCTGCTGTGGACACAATAGTGTAGGAGAGGCCATATGCAAGTAACCTCCTGCCCCGCAGAGCGAGACTGTGGTCCTGCGGCGATCACTACACCTGGGAAGGAGAGGCTATGAGAGACGCTTCACTTTCCTTTGGCAAGCGGGACGTCAGGCCCAGGCCACGCACCCCCCAGGAGCGTTTATTGTATAAATCTTTATGAGGGTTTATAAGGAGCGTTTATTGTATAAATCTTTATGAGGGTATTTTGCGTTGGTTCTTGTTGATAATAACATGTTATATATATTTAAATGTATTGTGTCATTGATCGTTATTCACAATTTAGATTAGGAGTTTGTGCATACATGCCTAATGCCATGCAGTTAAACATGTTTACTAGGTTTGAATTCCAGTTTCAGCCTTTATTCTGATCTTAGATTGTTCTTTACACAAATGTTGTTTGCGGTTTGATTGACATTTCCATGAAGATGACCCTCAACCTGGTCCTCATATTGTGTATATAGTTTTAATATTATTGTTGGTTAGATTAGACGTACTCATACCATGTCTTAACACGAGTCTTAGAGGAGTCTGTTTAAACTATTTGCTGACTTGAACTAAACATGTTTTGCTTCTCAGACATTTCTTTTTACTTAGAAAACATTGATCTTAACACAAAATTTGGGTTATAACCGGTATACAAATTTATTTAAAAATACTTCAGAAAATTTCAAAGTTGTTCAAATTTTAAAACAATTTATTTAGGAATTTCTTTTAATTGTTCTTCTAGTGAGATTTTATTCAGAGAGTTGAGTGTCTTTTTGTTTATGTTCCTCTCGAAACTGTCTAAAATTGTCATCAGACTTTCTCCTGGGATTTGCTAGAGGCCGAACAGTGTCGTCTTTTAGCATCGAGGGTCTTCGTTTATTATTTGGCTATTCCTTAGTCGAAGTTAAAGATATCGTTAACCCATTTAAAACAGACACGCCTTATTTGGATCAGAAAGTAGATCCCAAGGAAAATGAAATCACTGATTTATATCAAGCTTGTGCTGTTACTAGAGCTCTGGTAAAAGGATCTCTTAAGAATGATGTTGATGAGAAGAGTGTTCCTTTAGCAGATATACTTATATGTCAGTCTTTTGATTAGGTCTCTAGTTTTGATCAATCAAAAGGTATTGATCATAGTGTGCCTCTTTTAACTAATCATTCTGTTTTGTATTATCATTGTGACAAACGACAAGCACTCATTTTTGAACAGGAACTAGATCATGAGATCTCCTCTTAGTGTCAGAGAGCTTGTAACGAAACGGAAACCACACAAGTTTACTATTTAGTCATAAATGGGGTCCTTATGAGAAATTATACATCATTATCTCTCAATTTAATCATCTTGTTAGTACAGATAAGATAAAATCTATTTTATAGATATTAGATAAAATATTAGATACGTTTTGTTGTATGGAAGCTGGACAATTTAATAAAAATTGAATAGCTGGATTTCAGACTGTCAACTTTTTTCCCTCGATGAGCAGAATTTAAAATATAACTTTACCTATTTTCCCATAGGTTTACATTTACTATTTACTGGTTCTTGTTGAGGAATTTTAGGTTAGTATTTGATACTTACATGAAATATATATTAGTTGAAGTAAAAAGTTTACCGAGCAGGATTTAGTAAAGGGCTTTAGTGTCTAATTAGAAATCAGGTACAAAGCTTTTTTTATTTAATTTTTTTTTTAAAAAAAACAACAAAAAATAGAAAAATAAAATAACAAAGAAAGTTTAGTTTTACAAATAGTTTAGTATTCACCGTTTTGCGAAACTTTAAACTTATCCTACAATCAACCATTGTGGCCTAAAAACGTAAAACTCATGGACCACAGTGGTGTAATATGGCCAAGGAGTTCTTAAAGACTGGCTGGATTGTAACATCATTTTTTTATAAAAAATAAAGTATATTTGTATCCTGATTGGTTTAGGTGTGTTAGATTTATAAACATAGGTTACCTCTAAGTAGAAACAATTGTATGTTACGTGGCACATTTCTACCGACAATCTTGTCCTACGTACGAAAAGAAAACATCACTAAGACAATTATTTGTAAGCACTTCAAATGGATTCATACAAAACAGTAACCAGTTAGAATATAATTCGCAAAATGATAATTGTTGATATTCAACATGTCAACTATACATAGACATAAACTGCCTCCCTCAGTAAAACAGAAGTATTGTCAAAGATACTGTGAGGTAGAAACAAGCTATTTACAGACAAAGAAGATAGTAATTTGGAAACCTGCTATGGCCACAAACATGTTCTTATTACTGGAACACATCTCACTTTCTCCGCTTAAGGACCAGCTTCATAGTCACGACATCCACACATCAGGAAACAAATTTAGTGTGCATAACCATGTTCTTTTTAAAAGGATTGCCCTAATGATTTTATACTAAAATGACGATAGGTGCACACGAGTTACCTCCCTTGTTCGCATTCTATACTATTCTATTCTAATGCAACACGAGTAACCTCCCTTGCCTTCAGTCTATTTTAAGGGAACAGTAGTTACCCCCATTGCATGCATTCTCATTTAAGTCAACACGAATGATCACCACTTTCCTGAGAAATATTTTTATCCACCGAATATCACATGAAGTCCCATTATAGAAAATGTCCGGAGTGTCACTGAACAGACCACACAACGTTATATTTCGGCTAGCGTCCACCATGATTCTGAGACAGTTAGCTTGGTTGACTTCTGATGTGTACACCGCCCTTGTGGTCCCGGGGAGATATACTGTTACTGTCATACAGTAACTTTGATACGGCTGAAGTCCGCCTCTGAAAGTTGTTAAAACTGTAGACCGGGTGAAGTACGTTATCGAATGTTCCATAACTGCTAAGGTTACTAAAAGATTTAGCATGACTAGTTCCCAATCCGAGAGTGCGCTTTAGCAAAAATGTATTTTTTGGCGCGCACATTGTCACATACTACTGTTGCCAATAATGCCTTCATTTTCAGTTTTACCTGTGAAAAGATAACATATTATGATGCCACCTATTAGCGTTTGTACTAGACAGATAAAATACTTATATGTCATGATGTTAGAAAGAGCATCCTACCAACGACCTATATGAGCAAAATGAGAATGGAGCTGTTAGATGTATCTTAGGGCATACTATTTCTCACTAAACATTTTAATAACAACGGCTACATTCTCATCGCATTTGCCAGCGTAGGCGATGCGCTAAATTTGGATAGCTTTATTTTTGAGTATCGTCATGTTTTGATAGGAAATACATTATCCTCGATCACGTCAACTCTAGCAATTCAGACAGTCGTATTTAAAACTTTCAGCCCGCATGAAGACACAAGTATAATCTATGTGGCGAAGTTGGCAAACACAGACAGCGAGTCCAGTATGCTCAGAAAACATTGCTTCTGGTCAACAAAAATTTTCATTTCAATATTTCAAGCCGATCATTCTTTTGGATATAATTTTGTTTTATGCTCTGGGTTAGAAATAGGTCTTTTGAACTTGGCTCCTCCAAAACGCCAACAAATCTGATACTTTTTTTATTGAAGTGACCGTGGGTTTACAAGCAATTCCTGATGACAAACAATTGCCACCTCGTTCACTTTTGTGAACTAGCGCCTTGACATCTATTACATTCAAGACAGATCAGCTTCAAACTTTTGCGTGTGTGACTAAGATTGCTATTAATTTTATCAAGCGTAAATTGTCTTGTATTATTATTTGAATACCGCAACAACATTACTGTGTTACAGCTTGAACATTGATTATTTTGCTGTTGTTTCAGCGTAATGATAAATTCAACATCGAGGTTCAAGTCAGGTTTATTTTTTTGTTACACTGTTTATAACCAACTAATTTTGTTCTTACCGCATCATTATCAATAACATCATCGCTATTAACAGCAGTTTCTCTAAAGTCTATGATAACCCTCCGTAGCTGAGATATTCGTCTAAATCGAGACACTGCGAGATAAACTAAATTGACCACCCTATACGGTCATCAGCAATCCAAATATTAATATCAGAAATAGTCAATGCTTTAGATGAATGAACTGTTATAGCATATCATAGAGTCCACGTAGTTTTGTCCCTGACTCCGTCAGGCGTTAACGCGCTCTCAACAACACTGACAGGAACTAAAATAATATCATTTAACACAAGATTTTATTTCTCTAATGACCCTGGTGTAACAACTTCAATATTCTGCCCTCGTGTATCTGCTGGTCGATAACACAATGGTACAGGTATATTTGAATTTTTTTCTTTTTGTGACATAGATAATTGTTGTTGAAGTGTATCACGTACGATCTTTCAACTTGCAGCTATGAAATCATCTGGTCTCCATAAATTCCAAACATTGTTAATAGGAGTTTCTGAAATTATTTTATTAATTATTTCGCACTGAATTTTATTTGGTTATAGTCTGATTATTTTTTTTAACTTTCTTTAATTCTTTTAATTCAGGATAAAGTGCTCTGTGAACATCATTTATTCCTTCATAATAATCTATAAAATTCCTCAGCCATTTGTGTGGAGACAATCCAACAAAATGTGACCGTTGACCATGACAGTAGTTCTTGTCAACAGACAATTAAGGAATATTTTTAATGTTTCTAGCGGTACTGAGTATATTTCATCCCCAACAATAATCTAGGAATATATCATTCACCCATTCATTCAAACGTTAATGATCTCCCTTCCATCGAAAGAAGCTGTCATAAGTATAAAATTTAACACCTCGTTCGTTCCTTTATCTGGCTAGTCTATGTATAGGTATTAATACAACGATATCAATATAGTTTGAAGAATAACTCAATCACAGGTGTTGTTTTACCAGAACCTCAGGTTCACTGAGATAAACAGTCTTATGTCTGGCGACAGGATCATATATCGATGGTGCTGATGATAATTTTGATATTTTATTTTATTTTGTAATAATTCTTTTTTATTTTAACGTTGGCAGATTCAGAATAAGTAGGTACATTTTCTTGTTTTATTCTCCATTCGCCCCAAGGCGCATAATAGCCTATATGTAATTGTTCTAACAATCCTGCATGTTTTTTATTGATATAATATGAATACGTAGCGGCTCTAACCGCCTTATCAGGAAATCTGTTTGTCATTGATAATAAATTTTTCGAAACATACTGGAGTATTGAAGATCTTTAATGAGTAAACGGTGGTGACTTACTATCAATATAACTAAAAATTGTACCTAGTTTTCTTCAATTTGGCAAGAAAACTGTTTCCCGACCTATAAACACATTTTGCTTCGTTGTATCTGTAATTATAAAATCTAGTTGAACATCATCTATAATTAATCTTATACAATGTCATTTATGATCATATGATCCTTCTTGTGTCAATGTACAAATTATTTTTCAGCCCAGATCTTTTGCTCTTTATTCTCAAACTCGGTTATTTCAGGATTTTCATCATCAGAATATTTCTTTTGCTGTGGTAAGCAAACGTGTTTCCGCGGACGATATGATATAATTGCTTCACTTACAACCAAAGATATTAATATTTTTACATGGGGCATATATCGTAATAATATTGTTGGTGCCCACATTTGTTATGAATACCAAACCAGAGAAAACAAATCGGATGAAGATCTTCGGCAAGCTTAAATGACTAGATACAAGCGAATCCAGTCTTGTCAAAATCTGGTAATGGTCCATTTATTGATACCCTAGTCATCTTGTGTATTGGATGTACAAATCGCTCAAATTAATTAGATCACCCTCCCATTCCACGAAAACGTCCGGGATAACATGCGACAATATCAATCGAGATAACATTTTTATAATCCTATCTGGTATATAATCCACCGTGTCCATATTCGACACAACTCAATAGTATATCATGGAAAAAATCAAAATACGTAGGTTTCCAGGATTTTGTCTCTCTAGCAAAGTGAGCCGCGACTGATGGAATCGTAAAGCAACTAGTGAGCAACTTTTCATGCTCGTTGATGTATTTTGACGCAAGATCTTTCACTTTTTATGAAGAAATTTTGTTCGATAAATCTCACCATTAGGTAAAAAAGGGATCAAATCTGCGTTTTCTTCAATACAAATAGGCATTAATATCAGATCAATATCATCTTCAGAGCTTTCTTTAATGCCATTCCAGCAGCACCAAGTGCAGCTGCATTTGCAATACCTGGAGCCGCAGCGATATTTATTTCCACCAGTGATCTGGTCTTTTTTTAGTAACATTTTTTCCACAGTTCCTTTCTGTTACTGATTGAAGCTTTTTAAACTGACCAGGAGTCAGCCTGACACTAACATGATGATATCACATTATAATATCATGAGCGATTTAATTACATGTTTTATACTGGGAAATCAATGAACTCTCATTCGTCCACCAATACCTTCAAGTAACACTTGTTATCTAAAAGAATAACTACGATTGCTATGTAATTAACACTCCCAACTGTTTTTATGCGAGCTCGAAAGTGTATATCAAAGACAGATTGTCTAAATGAGTCTAAATGATCCAATGAAAAGTAATAAATCGAATACAGCATTGTAAAATACAGCTGTGATATTTGTAGACCGGAATCAAAAGTTAAATCACGTCCCATGAATGTCATCAAACGATGACAAACAAGTGCAACATAATTTTGATCAAAAATTTAATAACACTTCTTCAGATGGCTCTTAATGTCCGTTTATTCTAAAGTAAACTTCACTCACTCCAAATATCATTAGACTATGTTAGGGAGAGTTTAATCGTGTAACATTTTGAAAAGCAATACATATATTTCGCGGTGCAGAACCAGCTTGCTGTGATGCTATATGCCATGTGAATAAACCATCAACATTACCTTGAACACTCTCTGTGGTTATTGTCAGCCATGATAATATCGATTTACCGCCTGAGTCCATAAATGAAAGTAATTTGTATTCTTCAGCAAGCGATGGAGTGATTACCGGCATCCACAGCGAAAGATTAAATAATACTTTACCAGCAGCAGCAGCGCCACCCTCACGCATGATATCATCATTATCATCACCCTTTCTCACAAGAACTCGCTGTAAATCCTAAGTTGTAATTTAGGTTAGCACTCTGTAATATCGGATATGTATCGGCGGGTCTGTCTATCATACCAGCTGGTTGTGGATCCGCTGCAGTGTTTCGTATTGCTTGTACTTTAAGATATTGTCTGTCATCAGATTGGTTAAAAGTATCCTTAACAAACATCATTGACGGAGCAGCTGATATTGTATGATCATCTGAATATCTTGCTAGACCCAACATCGTTGTGACAACGTCAACATTATTTTGAATTCATTCGATCTCTTTTCCGTCAGTGATGTATATAATGTATATATAACTTCTAAATAACGTCATAATGCCATTATTAACAATAAACGAATCTGATATCAGCTCCGTATGCTGTATTAGCGACAGCGTCTGTTACAAGTTCTCCTTCTACTTCAATAAATGCTTCAGCGGGCAAGAAATATCTGTTTATATCCTGAACTTGCGGCTCAGTTCGGCCACGCTGATTTGACAGTTGTGCTTCATAAGAATGATACGGATAATCACGCACAGATTCATCTCTGAGAATGTTTGCGTCCATGTCAAAAAGCTGGATCGGATACACGTTTGAACATTTTATTATAATTGCTATCGTCTAACACGAAGACCACTTCCTGCTACCAGACCTGTATTTATATGTTTTTTTTATATGGGTACACCAGCCAACTCTACTAGTTTTTGATTTGCAGCTTGATGTATTATTTTACTAACATTTGCAGGCTCAACCACTGTGCTGGGAACTTTTACTGGTTACGGTTTTCGTCGTATTAATCGTACTAATCTATCCCTGATTGCCGAGAACGTTTACTAGCAACATCACCAACAGCACTAATACCTTTATCACGAACAACGTCAATAACTTTCACTCCCAATTGCTTTGCAATCGGTATTGCTTTTGGTGCTATCCTTCTAAATAGACCTTGAACAACAGGGCCGAGTCCATCAACGTAGATCGCTTTGTATGTTGGTAATCGCGAATTTATCACCCTGACCATTACAGGTCCACGTTGAGCATTATGTATAATCATCTAATTGATCTAACTGTATACACTCTAGCAATGTGATAATCATCGGTGATTTCATCCATGACCGATAAACATTAATGTCCACGATACCGCCTGTAAATGATCGTTGACAAACATCAGCTACTTGATTAATGATTTCTGGGGAATTATTACAGGCTCGTTTTCTACCAATCAGAATTTCTAATCATTCAACATCGGCAAGGACATTATTGGGACATTTAGAAATAAGACCACTTCCTCGAGTAACAAGACCACTTACAGTTGCTCCTTCTTTCTCACTTGTTGTTATATCCGCTTTTTTTAATTGGTGAAGAATGCAATTTTTCCATGATGTTAGTTCTAACTATTGTCAGACGTTGTGGCTCATCTTCAGGTTGTGGTTGAGGAGGTTAATGGGGTGGTAGAAGACGACAACAATATCAAAAGGCAATGTTTCAAGAGCTTTTTGAACCGCCTCAGTTGCTGTAACAATTTTCTTTGTTGGTTCGACCACTGGTTTAAATAATAGTTCTGCGCCTTCTGCAAATTCCACCTGAGACTCCTGCCGTGATTGTAGTTGCTGCTTGACAGCATCACAAACAGGGATATATTTCTTTATTGACTCTAGTCGTTCTCGAGCTAATCTAGATGTATGAGATTCCATTATTGATATAATACTGATTTAATTACTCACACATTACAGCAGCAGAGAGGGTGCGAAGACAATAAGGTGTCACGGTGGGTAAATATAGGATATACAAATTTAGAAAAACACGAACGACAAAGATAAAGTAACAAAATAAAATAACCCAATTAGAGAAACTCATTTTTGATTAGAGGCTTCGGTTTGACGTTAGTACGCTTATATTTTTCATTTTCTTCTTATGAAGTTTTATTCTTTATAAAAGGACTTTAAAGCAAGTGGTCTGTTCACCCTCTCAACTGCTTGAACTCTGTCACTCTTACATCATATTGTGCGAAGGGCTATATTTGTGTATGTAAGACACGCATTCAATCGAAAACAAAATGTATCAATCCAAACTGTTCAATATCTTTTTTCTCAGAAAGAATTTACTTCATGTAAAGAAAGTATTGCTATTTGTTCTCACTCCTCATATTTCATACATCTTACGATATTAAACAGCGTCTGAACAGCTTCATGTTTTCTCATTTGTCATTTAAGTGTAGCAACAGTTTCCACTAACGGTGTGTTTATCATTGAGACTAGACCCTTCAGGAATATAGTAATCGGCCTCACGTCGTTCTCCCTCATGTAATCAGTTATAAGCTAACTCTTCGAGTAGTATCTTTCAAAATTCCATCAGTGGATTATAAAGTTTAGTCCCGATATATTCAACTGCTGCATGTACGTCTAGGATGTTGTTAAATCTGGATATATAATCATAATAGAGTGTAGGTAATACAGGATTCCGCTATATCTGTATTTTCAACAAGGACCTTTAATTTTAGCCAATATTACAACACAAACGTAATTGATATATACACGTAAATAATAGAGATATGTTCCCGTGTGTAAGGTGTTAGGTTGTAGGGGTAGGGTCAGGAGGTAAAGTGGTAAGGGGTATGAGGTAAAGAAACACAGCCGACTAGAATTTTGACTTCCGTTTGTGACTGTCATGTTTGTATTGGTCTCTGATGACCAAGTGATCTAAGGCATTCGTCCTTACGGATCACTCACATCTCACCTCTTTCTGCGCGGTTCGAGTCTCTTCTCTTAAAAATATTTACGGTAGACGTTTCTAATATACCATATACAACCCCAACGAAAACAAACTTGTTTTCATTGGTTAAATTAAAGTAAGAAACAAAAAATGCTAAAGATAGAAAATACTTTCTTACGTGATTTATTTTTACACCACTCTTGCCGTAGACTCTGCATTCGGTATCTGAAAATGTTGTGTCATTAACTCATACACGTCGAAAGTTACAATAAATTAACCTTATGCGTTCTAATACGCCATGAACATGTGCGTTTCGTCAATCTTGCACGTATTGTACCACGTATATTGATAAGGATCTCGTTCACCTGGTTTTAGTCGTGCAGTAAACACCTGTACTAACTGGTGCTTATTTGGGTGCGCTATCAATTTTGGATTTCAAATTTATAAATGGTACAAAGATAATTTGTTTACCGACTAAGTCGATGCTGTGTTATATATTGCGGAAAATATTACACCAGTTACCGACTTCATCCAGTAAGGAAGTTGCATTGGACTAGTTCTCGCAGTTCTTAGTAGAACAAAACGTTTTCGTTGTTGGTTTCGGTATTCACAGACGATGGGTAGGTATCTATGCAATCACATTCATTAACCTTTGATGACTTTTATCTTGTTTTCCTCACAAGGTAACATCAATACCATGAGCAAAATATTTATTATTGGGATTGAGAAAAAGCCCTAATATTATGAAACAAAAAAGGACACTGGCCTGCTATCTACTATTTTTTTCCCCAATAATTCATATAATGTGCACTACACATGCAGAATAAGTAAAAATATCAGTGTTTTGTAGAAGTTACTCTGTTAAAATGAACTTAAAATGCACGTATGTATGATATTAAATTTGCCTGGCGAGAATACAATATCAGAAAGAAAGATAAAAATAAATAGAAAAAATAATCTGGATGAATCTTGACGAATTTCTATATTTTATATTTCTTGCAACGATTTGGATACAAAAATGTTAATTTATTACTATTTTTTGGTGGTACCTAGTGAGAAGGTATGGCTCAATTTAGAATACAGCGGTATAATGCAAACGTTTAATGAACGTAGATGCAGTTTTTAAAATAGTATAATTAAGCCATCTAGTAGCATAAAGGGAAGAATGGCCTCACACATGAACAGATTACGTGATTGGAAAGAAACATTAAGGCAGACATTTTGAAATGGAGCCATGTGGTCAAAAAAACATTGCTCCATAGTTGACAAAATATGGAATTGTATAACCTCTAACAGAAAATGGTAGTATTAAACGGTCTACCATGACGGGACTCGATGCGTGAATAAACATTTTAGCCTCTGACGCGAAATACAATGTTTAATATGAATATATTATTGAACACATTGTTACCAAATCCTACAGCTAATAACCAACACTGGGTATAGTGTGAAGAAAAAAAAAGATTATAAAATGTGAATTAAATCTCCTATAAACAAAGTGAAAATTTCCCCACTGCCACAAAAACATCCTGTCGTTATATTGTAAGCAAAACCGAGTACACCATAATACACTTATAATACACATATACACACAAACATATACAATAGTTGCTAACTCACTATACACTAACGTATTTCAATCACACATAAAGGAGTAGGAATTTTCAACACTATATAAAAAAGCATTCGAGGAAGGGTTTATATTTTCTTTTGTGTGGAAGCAAACACAAGCATAAAACACATACTACTAGCAATATCTGAATAGCATATCTATATTTCTGAGAACACTGCATGGACCTTTGCCATTAATCAAAGGTAAATGGTGTGGAGGAAAACCATCACCCTCATCAATATACATCGCTTCCAACTGAGGGTCAGTTCTCTCGGGCTGCTTATTTCCAGAGTATTATCACAGCTTATTTCCAGAGCATTTTCACAGCATGCATACTAGACTACATTGAACGCGTTTTTAAGGCCGTTGCACATTGACGTTTTAAAAGGAGATGGCCTTATTTTGTAGAGTGATAATAGCCCTTGTCAACGAGGTGGTCTCCAGTAAAATGAAAATCCTTGTATAATCCTAATAAACGCAATGTTAAGGCTGGTGACTTTTGAACATAATATTTTCGATCAATATCTGTCCATTCAAACGTGTAAACTGTAATAACCATTTGAATAGCATCCCATACCAATGTTTACAAAGTTGTTGTTGCATTGGACTGAATTGTTTTTGTGTTTCATCTGAATCTGTTCAAAAGCCTGGTAAATACATTTTCACAGATGGAAAATGGAAATTCATCATATAAGAATGTATAACAATAGATATGACACTAAGAAGGTTTGCAAAAATAATAGAGGAGAGGGTTCTTGTGTCTATCACATAGCGAACCAGTATGTTTGACCTAATTCTAGTTGTGAACAAGGACGGAAGCAACGTGGTGGGAGACCATCGCCATCTACTGGCTTTGGTAATGAAATTTTGTCCTCGTGGTGTTATGTAAGGAGGCTCTGAGGATGTTAAGATAACCCTGTGTCGGGACAATGGACATGAACTATGATACCTATAATAATAATACTAATACTAATAATAATAATAATAACAAAAACAGCAATAATAATAATAATAATAATAATAATAATAATAAAGACAACAAAATACTAAATATGCGACGTCTTTGGTATATATTATCGCAAAACTTGTGTCGGGTGTGGAACTGATGATAGCTGTAATTTGTATGAGAGTGCAACGAGAATGTTTGATTTCTTTCGTTTAGACCAAATCCACAATTTTAGTGTATCTAGCATGGCAGCTTACGTGTGCGATCTGTGTCTGTCTATCCCAATATAATAGGGACTAAATGTGCATTAGAATTAGAGTGGTTAGCGACGTTCCTGTTGATGTCGTATAGGCTCAGTTTAAAATGCGTGTCTGATGTAATCCCATCCTTACCATGTTAACCAGTATGTTGCCATGTCGGTTGCCATGCCAAACTACGTAGACTTCAACTACTCTGTTATAGACTTAAGTGTTGTTCAACCGAATATGAAATTGATTATGTCACATCGTTTTGAGACATATAGACAATATACATATTGGCCAGGAATAATCCACTCACTCCTGAGGTGGAGCTGTGCAAACACTACAACTGGTGACATAAGCCAAACTAGTGAAACATCTGCTGACAGAGTTGACTGAACTGCACTCAACAGCGTTCTCCTCCAGCACTATTGAAATGTGGTAACTCCACTTTGTTTGTGCTCTAAAGTTGCATGAACTGCTCAGATAAGCCAGACGACCAGCTTATAACCCGACTATAATTAAATGATACTCACATCTTGCGAGAGATAACATTGACCAGTTGAACGTTGTTATATTCTGTATTTCACTGTTGAACTGACGTGTTAGCAGAATTTGCCACCAATGCTTCGACCCTGGTTTAACTCAGAACCTCTCCGTTACAAATAATAATTGGTTGCAACGTGGGATAGCGTCACTTGAATTATAATATAATACATGTGCGTATTATTTTGATTTAAATAATGCTATAATATTTATGGTCATTAAATATGTTGCTTAAGTTTCTGCATTTTGTAATATATTCCCAAACATCGTCTGGAAGCAACTTAAATATGAACACAGATCGTTAGCAACATTTATGTCAACTACCCAATGCTTGGGTTTATAAAGGAAATGATGATGGGTACCCGGACATTTGATCATAACTATTGATAATAGGCAATCGCTCATGACATGTTGGTCGTAAAGATGGTTGATCACATGAATATTAAATATAGGTCAGTTGACCTAATGTTAATTCATTTCATATCCTATATTTGATTTGATTCAAACGCGAATCAGGTGACCACAAGGTTATAACCACTTGTGCAAAGTTCAAAAGTCTTATAATCGGAAAATGACAACTTCAAAGGATACCAGTTGGCATTTTCTACTCGCTGATAGTAACATGTGAACATTTGGTGGAGAGCGCCGTTTGATGGCATTGATAACTAAGGGTCAGATGACTAAAGGTTATTATTCACTCGAGTGTATCACTCTGTATAGCGTAAATATCTCGCCCATAGTTGGTTACAAGGCTGATGTGGTGCACATGTGACAAATAGTTTAGTATGCAGAAAATATCTTTTAACCTATTGTGTGAGACCTGGGCGCACCGCGGATAGTGTAAATATTGACTGAAACGAGAACAAGTCGCCAAGACAAGGTAATTTGTTACGATTATCATTGAATGCAGTGATGAGAGGCAGAATCTAACCAAGCTATGATCTTTCGTGATAGCTAAATCACCGCATGCCTTGGGTACAGAGAAAAAGAGTGAACAAACTTAGTCCGGGCGAATTACTTGTTGATTGTAGCCGCAACTCTGGCAGTCGGATTATTCCAAAGCGACATATGGAGAGACCCATTATTATCTCTCCACGCAAATCTCTAAACGCATCTAAAGAAGTCGTACTATCCATAGATAAAGGTGGCTACATTGGGTCTGGGATGCTTGAAAATCTCAGATCTCAGTATCTCAGGTGAAGTGAATAATCATTGGGCATAACAGCAAGTTGATTCCTAGAAGCAGTTACATTAGACCGCTTGAATGCGCAAATATATCTTCATCAATTAAAATCGTGTTTTTGAACATCGCAGTTGGCCCTTTCTTTTAAATTCATGGCAGTGCTTTAATTGTTCAAAATATGATAATATACGGATGATGAAACCAAACTTTTACCCTTTGATAACCTTTAAGAAAAGTATCTTTTTAACTTTTACTATTTATAGAATTCTGTGTTAGTGATTCAAATTATATTTGGGACTATTGTTTTACATGCAAGAATTGAAAGATATAGCGTCTGAGCCAAAATTTAATGAAATCGCACAAACCATTTCTTCCACCTTCAATATGAATCCTTTCTGCTTAAACGAAGCCTATGTCATTAATATAATATGAAACGGATAATATTCTAATATTGATCATGAATCTTATTAAATAATCTCCAGTTTTGCTAGACGAGGCTCTCAAGAACCAAAACATGATGCAATTTGTTTCAAAACTTAAAATAATTTCCGATTCCAGATTATCTATGTATCTTTTTGAGTTTTAATTGGTACTGTTGAGTACGTTGCTCCAACAAAAAAAGAAAAATTAATAAACGGAACGCAGCTATCGTGTCAAATAAGTTCAGAAAGCAACTAGCTTCCAAGATAACTCTTAGTTTGTATAGTTAGATTAAGTTGACAATGCCCATATATCTCTCCAACAAAATGTATACATTAACTTACCAGCACCAATACATCGTTTCAGGATTGTTGTTTTCAACTAATGGCAAATTATTATACTACGCTTTTGCAACATAATATTTTAATTACTGGACGTTTTCTTCAATGTTGCTGTTTATATCATTATATAAAATTCAAATCAATTTCTAAAAAATATTAAACTATTTGGAAACGGTGAAGAATTAAAACATGTTTGCATATGTGACACATGCCTTTCAGCATTGAGTATTTAATATATGGGACATACACGAAACAAATTGATACTAGATAAGACATGTTCGTTCTTCTTTTTGTCTTTGCTTTTGAATAACTGTACCGTAGCTTATAATGTGTTGCAAAGGTGCCGACCAGTACACGTTCATTCGCAGGATTTATGCACCGCCTTTTTCCAGTGCTACTCACAATCAAACCATCACGTTTTATGTTAAACGTCTTGTTAATAGAAATGCAACTACCTACTGAGTATTTAATATATGGAACATACGCGACAAAGAATGATACCATATAAGATATGTACGATATGAGTTTGTCTTTTTCTTTGATTCTCCTTAAGGTTATAATGTGTTGTACTGGTGCCGGTCAGGTCAGTTGCTCTAAGTAATCCTTTTCTTGGGAGGCGCGTGCACCTTGTCAGTTTATGCAAGATGAATGAGCGCCTCACAAGCGTGATAACTTCTCAAAACTATTACTAATATGTTATTTTAATGTTGCTAGAGTCCTACATGCACTTTACCAATAGCACTCTTGCTTAAATAGATATCTTTGAGGTCAGTTAATCATATGAATGGTGACCAATTGCTGAGATTCCTCGTACTTCATCGATTTGTTTGCAGTTGTTTTCGGGCGCATTCAAATAGTAAGCTTAGCAGGATATTAATTTTGATCTTTAGCTAAATGGTTGACAGCAATGTATATGTTGAATAATTACAATAGTACTATACAGTTTTTTTTGTACTGGGACCATGTTTGCGGTACATCGTCAGGAGGACGAAGGTGCGGTGAATGGTTCATACATACATGACGAAAGCAAAATAATGTGCAACCGCAGAATTTTTTTTTTTTTTGGGGGTGTGTGTCTTTTTTAAAACTTGTCATACCAATGACATCCAGTCATTGTGACATGTGTATCTCTTACGCAAATGATAGTGCACTTCAAACACATATCCAGACTAGCCGAACAACATGTGCCAAAGCAACTTTCCACCACATGCAATTAAAACCAAGTTTTATCCAAGCAAGTTTTTTATTGCCAATGATTGATGCCGTATCTACATTATATAAATTATAAGTTAAACAAGTGAGCAGAAGCCATATTTGCGCGCTGTCAACATCGTAGAGCTTAAGCCGGAGAGAAAAAAGTTTGTATTATTCAATATGCCAAATGCCGTGCTGGGAGAAGACATTTTATTCATATACGGGGTTTCTGTGACAGATAGCGAAATAGCCAGAGGTGCTTCACTCGTTTATTTAATTCGGTCGGGGTATGCTAGGAATAAAGAGGAGATAGCAAATTAGCGGGATTTCCCGGATCATATCTCCTTACAGTAATCAGCGAAATAGCAGGTATTCAGCTTCTTCTCCTTGCTACACCACGTGACTTAAAAGTGAGCTTACACGCCATACTAGCCCACAATTCCCAGATAGCATTAATAGCTTGCCTACATGTAGTGTGATAACGTGATCGCTTTGGGGAATACTTCGGGTTTTAAATGAGAAGATATATTATACTTATTTATATTTATTACATTGTTTGGACAATTGTGAAAACATTTGTGGTGCTCTATATGCCATATGTGTATATGCGTACTGATGAAAACATATTCTATTACTATCATGCTTACGTTATACATAGACTTCTTATTTTCTCAATGTGCACTGATTGAGAAAGCTACATATTATCTATCTACCTATCTTCTATCTATCTATATATCTATGTATCTATCTACCTACCTATTTGCCCATCTATCTACCTAACTACCCGTCTACCAACTTATCTATCTATCTATCTAGCTATCTATCTATCTATCATCTATCTACCTAACTAGCTATCTACCTAATTATCTATCTATCTATCTATACATATTTATATATATCTACCTTCATACCTATATATTTGCCTATCTATCTATCTACCTACATACCTACCTATTTACCTATCTATCTACCTAACTACCTACTTACCTAATTATCTATCTATCTATCTATAAATATTTGTGTCTATCTACCTACATACCTACCTATTTGCCTGTCTATCTATCTATATATCTATCTACATATTTGCTTATCTATCTACCTAACTACCTATGTACCGAATTATCTATCTTTCTATCTATTTACTATTAATCTACCTACTAAACCTATTTATCTGCCTACCCACCCACCCAAACCCCACCTCTCTCTCTCCCTCTCTCTCTGTCTCTCTCTCTCTCTCTTGCCGACGTTGAACTTCGCTAATATTGTAACTGTATTGATGTTTAAACAGGTCAACTACTTGCCCGATTTTGGGAGCAGATTCAAGGAAGTGGTAAGTCCAATTTTTTCCAGTCTCTCGTTCTTTCTATACAAATAAGTATGTAAGCTGGAACCATTATATAATTAATAAAGACCGTTACTATCTATCATATCAATCTGCATACTCTTTCTACTTTTGTAACCCTTTATTAATGTATTAAACGCTCACAGTCACGTAGAATCAAGTTAACAGAGCACGTCGTGATGGAATTCAGGACTCACGGTACTAATTCAACTCCGATAGTAAATAAATGGAAACACTATCATATTCAGAATTCAATAACTTAAAATTTCTGGGTGCTGATGATGAGACCTATAATTCTCCATGCGCATCTAACCTTGGTACAAGCTTATGTGTGGAAAACACCATATGCGCCGCGGCAGTTTCTTTATCTACATGTGCATGAAACACATGTTATTGATTCTGTACCAAATGAATCAGGTGCTACTTTCATTATTGAGTACTCCTGCGTCAAGCCTGTAAAAATACTAAAATTGCATCAGTAGAAATTTGTCAATACTTTTTTTGAATTACATATAGGATAAGCTCTCAAAAGATATTTTTACTAAAATTTTAATTTTCATTATTAACCAATTATGGACCACCAAACCCGTAAATACTCTATTATTTGTTCACTCATTTCTAGACTGGTTCACAGTTCTTCCATATAATTAATACCGTGTGTCCTATAACCAGATTTAAAGTTTTTAGAAAAAGTTGTATTTTACACATTGATATTGGAGCATAATTGTAAGAAAGAATTGGCCATGCTTGTGCATGGATAATAATGCAATGGTATTTTATGTGATACCAATGTCTATAGCAAAATTGCATCCGCATTACATGTTGCTGTGTTGTATTGTACTTATTAGTGGCTTATTCTTGTTATTAAAATAATTGTTTTCTGCCTTTGTATCTTCAAGTTATCTTTCTATGGCATGCATGCTACACAAAAGAAACACAAGCATACTGACATCAGCAAGTATGACATCACAGGGTATAAAATTACATGACGCATTGTATTTTCATCTCTAACTGGCTATAAGACAAGTTTTAAATGTTTTAAATTTCAAATATGCATTTCTTTTCTTGCTGTCTCTCACAAAAATATGATGCAGTGCATCCCTATTCATATCAATCAAACAAAACAAATAATTGTGCCACATGACAGGTCAAAATGATAAGAGGCCATTGCTCTTTTGTGACTAAAACAAATACACACACCCGTGAAGCATCAAGAGATGCTGACATTCCAAACGTATTTAAGTTATCATCACATGTGATTCGTCATCCCAAATCTTAATAAAAAGGTAAAACAGCCAAAGTAAAGTTCCCTAAGCTTTATTATACTGAATAGTTAAATAACAGAGTGATACTTTTTAGTATAAAATTATGGGGAAGGGAGAGGAAGCAAAGAATAGATAGAATAATTTCTTCAAGCCTGGCAATGTTCCCCACAACAAGAGGGAAATGTGCGTCAGCCCAAAAGACACAGCCACATGAGGTCTGTTACATAAGGACAACAAGAGACAAATTTGAAAAAGCCATCCAAAGTTCCTATAATGCTGACATTGATGTTGAAGACAGAAAGCCTATGTACAAACTGCTGCGGCTCAAGCTAATAAGTAAGCTGAAGGTGGAAAAATATGTGAATAACTTTGCTATGCCAAGACAAGTCCATATTTCTATGTAATATTCACACACTGATAAAACTTATCACTGCGTAAACTACTTGTTAAATTTAAGTAATATAACTGAATTGCATATCAAAGTTGTCTAATACATAAATCTATACCTACATTTACCCAAAGCTCATAAAAAGTTTTAAAAAAGTCTAAACATCATTACTGTGGCTACTTTCCACTATAAGCAATGTTAAATTACTTACTTTTTAATGTAAAGCTGAATAAAATGCATAAATTATTGAACAAAAGAGAAACAAAGCAAACCTTGCAATCACTCAATGACAGTCAAAGGGGAGGTAATACACCTTTATTTTGCAAACCAAATAGCAATCTCTAATTTACAGCTAAATGATTCCTTACTATTAATTGATAGTAAGTGCAGAGTAATGTTGGCTTTATAAATAACTTTTGTTTCAAATATGAAACTATATTTCTGACATGAAACTTGTTTTCATCTATTCACAACAACATATCTGGTGAACAAAACACATATCGCTTAGTGCACACAGGAAAAAATGCCGAGATGTGGAATAATGTGTTCTGAGAGCACCAGTTCCAACACCCTGACTATAAAGGTTTTCTATCATGGGACTTCGTACATGAAGAGAAAAGACGTCTGGCGTGGTGGAAGAGAGCAATATGTTCACCATGCAGTTATACATCAAGAATGTTTC
This sequence comes from Sinohyriopsis cumingii, assembly GCA_028554795.2. Classification (NCBI taxonomy): domain Eukaryota; kingdom Metazoa; phylum Mollusca; class Bivalvia; order Unionida; family Unionidae; genus Sinohyriopsis; species Sinohyriopsis cumingii. The sequence continues at coordinate 47,869,706 of CM068833.1, forward strand.
AACTGTATGAAGAGATGCCGAAGAGAGGATGGGGAAGAAAAACTGCCTGTGTAAATAATGCAATACAGACAGGACTTTTGCAGACTTCTATTGGGAATAAAGGGTTGAAAACTATTCTTTTAAGTGAAAATGTCTCTCCCTGCTCCCTCAACAAAAGGGATGCAGAAAAGTACCAATACTGTTTGCCAAGAAATTGAATGTACCGATATGAGAAACATGCTGAACATATAAAAGGTGTCAAGGAGTTTAATTCTATGATTAGATATGTATATATACATACACACACAAACACAGATAATGTCAGTAATGTTGCACATAAAACGTTGCTATCGCACCAACATATTAATTTTGTTTTCATTTAGTTCAGATCAAAGGAAGGGTTCTTACAGCCACTTCTGTCCCCTGATTATCCACGCTTTTACTCTAATCATGGGTATTTATTTGAGATAACCAGAACCAACAATGTACAACTCAGACCTCTCCTAAAGACCTGGAAAATGCTAATTTTGTCTTTGTTTAGTCTGTTAAGATGCATGTAATTAATTTACCGATCCTAAAGAACCTTCACATTTTACGAAAATGAGGCTCAAATCTATCAGATAACATGCTGTGTTAGCGGTGCTATACAAGCGACAGATGCTTTATTCTAGAGCTGTCGAAACTTACACTGCGACGAGACATTAATGCAAATATTTTTGCGTAACGGTGGCGTAATTGACACGGAAATGGCAGATTTATATAAACGGGATTACACTTTTATTAGCACTAATACTGTTGAGATGTCAGATCAGCTTTTGTTTTAGCGAAACAATACGATAAACACGATTACATTTAAAATGGACAGATTTTATGCGCAAATGTAATGTTGCATAAACCTGCCTAATAGAAAAAGTTATAAACAAATGCACAAATGAGGTTAAAGAGGCACATATTATTGGATAGGGATATCAAAGCCAAACAAAAGAATATCATTTACCTGACCTGAAAAGTCAGTCGGAATTCATATAATAAAAGGTTGATTCACCCTCCCCCCAATTTATGGATGCATTTTTCATGCGTGAAGACCATTTCTGAGAACACGTGATGTTCACAGTACAAACACAAACACTTTCCCAGGGCGATTAGTTTGAAAAACATCGCATTCTTAATAGCTTGATGAAATTCAAAAGAATTGTCATCCAGTCAGCTTTTGAGATATTCTACTTGCCTTGTTCGTTCCAACGTGTCTACTGATATAAGTGGCTAGGTCTGCTTCTAGTCGACTAATGGTATTTCACTGGCTACATAGCATGCAGTGAACACATGAGGTAAACATGCCTTGCATGAATTTCAAGAACACCATAAGTCGGAAAGACCAGATGCACAAATATATCCATATCTTCAATTATTACACAATAATGGCTCAAAGGTCACACCATAGTCTTAAGTTAAGAAATGTGCCAGGGGCCAATTTACGAAACTGTACGTGCCACATCAGGGCCCTCGAAGGCCTCAGGCTGAGAATGGTTAATTCCGCGTATTGTAAGACCGCATATAGCCATTTCTCCCGGCGGAAAAGTATTTTTCTAAAAAAACAGTATGTTTTCGATTTTTAAATTAAAAACCCGAATACATAAATACATGATTCTGGATGTAAGACTAAATTTATTGACTCTTACTAAGTGAATGCTTCTGTTTTTAAATTTGGAAGAAAGCCGGTTATCGAGAAAAAGCATTTAAAAATGAACTTAACTGGGATGGTCGTCAGCTCATGCCCACATGAATCCTGTAGAGATTTGTTTTCAGTATGTAAGTATTCTTAAACGGACACCGAATCCTTAGAGAAAATAAAAGTCCGCATATTGTGACACATTGAAGGCCGCAATATCTTTATCATTATAATATACGTGCTGGACCATTATATAGCAAAACATGTCTAAAAAAATTATACCCGCGCAAATATACTAGCAAAACTGGACACCATAACTAAGTGGCCCATTCTCCATCGAGTTTCTCACACGGAAGTCATCTGATCTGCCAGTTTTAAAACTTTTCGCTATGAAAATACCGATTTATTAACAACCTAGAGTCCGACACGTTCAGACCGTCAAGTTGAGCATGAAATCCCTTTCTACTTCCTAAAGCGTACATGTCCAGGAAACAGGCATTGTTTCTCCTTCGACTACATTTATCAATCACAGTAAGTTAGGAATATTAGCCTGTTATCTTGTGAATCCAACCCTGTCTATTTCAAGCAGACAAAAAGGCAATAACTCTTGCCAATTACATTCCCTAAGCACCTCCAAGTGTCGCTAGTTTTAATCTTCGTTGCTGTATTGAACACGTCATACGGTTCATCCTCCAACAATCCAGTCCGTTTTTGTGTTCAAATTGGCCCATTCAACGTTCTTTGTTATATATGTTGTGAGGAATTATCAGTCTTCTGCATATTTTTTGCATTATTTTGCAATTTCTGTGAAATTGGAGTGTCTTTGCCAACATTGAGGATTTTAACGCCCGCGTCCTACTACGCTATCGTTACAAGGTTACAAGTTAACCCGAGTTTGACCCTTTTTCTCATACTCCGTTCTTAGTTCTAAGGTGCTAAATTGATACTTTCTGAATGATTTATCGTATTCATTTAACTAAGCATTTTATATAAGTTCAAAGCAGGGCCATAAGTAGTTGGTACAACGCGTTTCACTTTTCTGTTAGTTAATTTTATTTTCTTGTGTCCTTTCAGTGGCATATGGCATATCATCCAAAAATTTTGTGTTAAGAAGTTTTAGGCAAGGGAGGATAACCAAGCATCCTGCATTCTTTGTACGAAATGTACATCGGCGACACCATGCAACATCTGCAGCACGTGGTCAGAATACCCTTTGGCCGTAGTGATCCAAAAGGCAGCTAAGGTTAAAGAGCAAAGGACAAAATCAAGGAGGGAGAGCTTTGACTTCTTCAGCCTTCACCCCAAATCCATTTTGCTGCAAGTTTCCCCTGGGTCGATGAGGTTTCCCATCCTCCGAAAGTTCGTCAGTTGCAATCTACGACTACTGTTACTTCAGCAGTAGCAGACGAAGAGGATTCAGAAAGGGTACAGCCGTCGTTGGAACAAATGTCTCGTCTGGTACAGGAGATGACGATGCAACGCCTCAGATCAGCTCATTTTGACACTTTAACCATCGCATGCTCCTGCATTTGTATCGGACTCATTTGTGGAGTATTACCCTAATAGTAGGCGACTCAGCGGGCGTATATATATCTGCCTTCGGGCCTGTAACTCAGGACACAAGCGGATCTTAATATTGCCGCTCTGTTACCGGTCTTCCAACAGTCACCGGATGTCCCGACATCACCAGCTGTCCAGCCGGCACTGACAGTCCAGCTGTTCCTGCATGGAGACCCATTTGTTGAAACGGTCCAGCCAAATAGATCGTACTTAGCGGCAGTTGCGTCCGACTAGACGTACCGTCGGCGTCTTACAACTATTATACTGGAGATTACAGTGATAAATATGTCCGTCCAACCAAGAATTTGTGGCGACTGGTACCGTTGATAGCCAGAACGTTTTATATACCACCAACTTCCGGGCCTACCGTACACTGTTCACATCAGTCGACAGTGTCACATTGTCGGTCTTCCGATTGTTAACTCCCTACTTCGAATACGTTCCCCAATCGCATTATGTTAAGACTATTACACTGTTTCCTCGCGAATGCAGCCCTTCTGAAAGATAAAAGTCTTATTTTCCTTTTATATCTGAAATACAGAAAGGGCATTAACTCTTCCCCACTACTTCCCTTTTGGTACCACAAGTTTTTGCTAGTTGTTAGCTTCGTACTGTACTGATCACATCGTACAGTTTATCCTTTAAAAATCAAAGCGTTTTTTATTATAAGTGAATCAGCCAACGTTCCTTTTTTATCTACTTTGTGTATTAATAATTCTGCTTAGGTTGTATTCTTTCATTTTATAATTTCTGCCAAATTTCGAGTGTTTTTTTTTTCACCTTTAGGAACTTAGCCATTTTAAGACCACGTCACACTGCGTCAACTTTGACCTCTGCAATCTCATTACGAGTAAGCGTGACTTACGCGTTAGAACGACTTTGACCTTTTCGATTGCTCCTTTTGTAACGTATGTGGTTTTGGCAAATTATTAACATGCTATATTATTAATTTATCCGTCTTTTCCTTCTTGTGCAGTTTCAGTAGACTGTAAAATAAATAGTTAAAATACGTAAGTTCAAATAATATATATATATATATATATATATATATGTATGTATGTATATGATAGTGAGTAGCTATATCAATTACAAATGAATGCTGTCTGAGTTGTCCTTGTGTCGTTGCAAAAGAATGTCATCTAAATGCTATATATGCAACTGCAGAGCATGGAAGTGTACCATGACTTTTGTTTTGATTATACTCAATATACACCACCTATGATATGCAGCTTCTGAAATATGTGGCCATAGGAAGTCTCGACTACCGTATTAGAAGGGTTAGTCACATAACGATTTGCTAATCTATACTTTGTTTTCTCTTCTTGTGTTCTTTCAAGAAAAATGTGCATTAAATGTATGAAATGTACGTTCAAAGCAATATTTAATCTGGCATTGAAGGGAATGAAAGACCGAAAAAGTTAAGGAAGACAACGTACGGTTCGTTGTTGGCGGTAACTACTCCTTGGGGAGTATGGTTCGTTGTTGGCGATAATAACTTATTGGGATTATTCCCCAATTTTAACCAGCCAAGTGGCGTAAGTTCTCCGCATGTCTGAGCATGGCTTTGGGCCTGCCTATAGATCCTGACGAATGTCGTTTGTACCGGACACATTGGATCCAATGCACAATAAACCGGTGGCCCGCTGTCCTGCCTTAACTGGCCGTCCAGCCGTTTCATCATGGGGACCTTTTCTTTGAATCGGTCCAGTAAACCATGATTTAAGTGAATCTTAGTGACAAATCATCCCATCTAAACATACCGTCGGCGACATGCCATTTTTATGACAGATTTCATTGAGAAATCCCTCCGTCCAGCCAGGCCCTTGGAACGGCCGGTACCGGTGATAGCCTTAGTATATATTCTACACCGCCAGCCTTCAGGTCGACCATTTGCCGGATAAACCAGTCAGCAGTCCCTGCAATGCCGGACATTAGTATGTTCACTGCTTGTCCACAAGGGACAGCAAATTACGTTTTCATCGAGATGGAATTCAGTCTTTATACCACCCGGCATGTCTTCTCCAGTACTGCAAATAGACCTAAATTTGGCTTCATCACAATGACTGCGACCGAACTCCTACAGATCAAACATTTCTCACATTATACTCAGATCCGAAAATGGAACGGACTGAAGTTTAACTTTCAAGCAGCCCTCAAGAACTTTGATAATGTATTAATTACTTAAGAACGTCCTCCACCCACTACCACTACTTTAAAGAAACGGCAGATCTCGACGAGGAGGTCGATACACCATCCTTCTGGTCGCCGCTATCGGCTAAATTTAAGGCGACAGACACCTTCGCATTGATCTCTGAGTACTTAAATAATATAACAGATGGTCATATGTCCACTCGTGTGTTGTATATGGCGACAAAATGTGATCATACCTCGTCAGAGCTGGTAAGGGATGTCGTTGCACCTTCTTCGAAATTGCATTTCGCTAACCGAGGTCATCTGCAATGGCGGTAGCGTACACAGACGACCTCTTACAGAAACATATGGCATGTTATACCCTACTCCAAGTCGGTAACGATCTCCTCTCTCGGTTTGATCATCCAGGATTTCTAGAAAACTGGGAAGGGTCAGACCTCCGTCCATCCCATAATTTTATCCATCTGGATATCGAATTTTCAACCAGCTAAAATCTGCAGAGACTCATCGTGTTCGCTCGATCAGAATAATCAATATTTGTCTTCTTCGTTTCCATCAGGACTTGAAAATCAGCGAGAGAGATTTTGCGACTCCTTGGTTTATTCAATGCGATAATATGTAGCCCCTCCCTTCGATCAAACATTCATCATCACGCCCGATGTTTAATCATTTTTCCGTCATTGGTGCAACCCAGGTTCTCTGACAATGGGAATCCCGTTGGAAAAACCATGGGCAGATGTAACGGTATGTGCTGACGCCAGAACTCATGGTTGCGGTGCCCACCTATTGCTGACCTTCACTACCGTCAGCGGCACGTGTGAGCCAGGGGAACAGCCTCTACACATCAACACCCCAGTAAAGAATTCTGTTATCAACACCTTTTACCTCTGAAAAGATCGACTCTCATGCAAAAACAGTGCTTATTAAGTCCGAAAACTCTAATGTGGTGACCTTTCTCTTCAAACAGTGAGGCACCAAATCACCCGACATGTGTGTTCTGATTTGCCAGTTTCAACGTTAATACGACAATCTCCATATCAACATACAAATCAGACTCATTCCCGACAGATTCAATGTCTTGGCCAACGCTCTATACAGGAGAGGTCAAGCCCTTCACACGGAATGGTCTCCCACCAACTGGTAGAGGTGGAATCAAAATATACACACCTTAGTCTGTCAAGCTGCCCAAAGGCTTGGCTCGTAGATTGATTGTCAATTATTTGGGGATGATTGTGGGCATTTGACCCCTCCAGTGATGATATCGAAATAATCCAGAAGATACGGGGTCAGAATTGCAAGATGATTCTGATAACCACTCTTAGGTGGGACAAGTCCTGGATCACCGATCGACTAATTCTAGTCATAGATATGCTCAGGACGATTCCATGTTATGCCGAATATTTTCCAGCCACCACGGTCACGGGTGGTCGTTTCTTTTCTGGACCGTCGTCTTCGTTTATACGCTTGGCTTTTATCAGGTCAGCATTGCAAGGTAAGCAGTTCGATTGTGGAGGGGATTTCATGAGGAAGAAGGCCCTCCACTGTGTAGTCTTACAAGGGAAAATATCGTGTTTGCAATAACTGGTGCCTATGCGAAAAACATCTTCCCTCTGCTTGCCTCAATTCCTCAACTGGCCGACATTTTTCTCTTGCTCAATGATGAGAAACAGTTGTCCCAAGTCTTTATCAAAGGCTACAGCCCAGTGATATTGGATACATTCCTGTATCATGGCACACGCGATTTTGAGCATGGTATAGACCTATCGGATGTTAGCCCTTTTTGGTCCCAAACGACCAAAATTCCTAACTCTGTTTCTAAATGGAGCTTAAACTAGGTTTTAACATGACTCTGTTATAATCCTTTCGAAGCTCAGCCTGCATTTCACAGTTCAGATCGGATGAATCGGTGGTTCTCTTGACACAATTAGGTTTTGAAGCCTAAAATAGATTACCGTCGATCAGTAACCAAAGAATCGTCACTCGCTCGCTCTCTTCGATAGACAGGTCAAGAAAAACTACCATGCAACATCCTGTTCGCGCTCTCAAGCACTATTTGAAACGCAAAAGTTGTGTCACGCGCAAACTCATGCTCCTTCCAGTGTGAGCCGGGACACAAGACACCACTCCTGAAAACCTTGCTTCGTGGCTGAAGTGGGTTGCACGCTCAGCGTACTTTGACCTCTGATTACTGTTGAGAATCTTCGGGGCATCTTGACGAGCCTATAGGTCACCCCTGCGGGTTCGGGGTTGTATAATTGGCCCGACGTGCCCCACTACGTGTCGTAAAAGGCGAATAAGTAGTGGCAACCTGTTTGCCGTGGGTTGCGTCCCGTGTCGGGGGAGGAAAGGATCCTGGTAGTTGAGCAGAGGCTTTTTCATTCAACGCACTACTTTGGCTTCTACTTCTTCTAGACGGGTGATCGGGATTGGACCCGATCTCGACAAATCGGCTGGTCACGCCGAGCCCTAGGAAGTCTTTCTTTACTCCCTCACCTTCTTTATCTTTTTCCTTGTATCTCTCATGATATCACAGTTGCCCCTATAGTCTACTCCTTTATCTTTCCCTTTCTCAAGTCTTAAAAGACTTCCAAAAAGGTGGTGGCTTAAAGTTCAATCAGGAGGTAATTTTACCGACCCTTGAAGGTGGTGACTTCACGGTTCAATCAAAGGTAATTTTATCAACTGAGTATGGCATCTGTCTATCCCCGGCACTTGACAAGTGTCCCCTTGTTGGACTCCATTGTGGGCGGGGAGCACTGGTGCTGAATTTTAAAAAAACAACATGGATATTTCCACAAAAAGATAAAAACAAACGAACCAAAACTCTATCTGACTCGGATGACGAACCATGTAGTGTGGAGTCATTTCCACGCTTCATGGTCATACAATCTAAAGATGCCACAAAACAGCTTGCCTCAGTATCTCCATTTGTGATCGAAAAGACTATCACAGGATCGATTGGCACACCAGAAAGTGTTAAAAAGTTGAAATCGAGTTGTTTTAATGAGTGCGAGCGACGAGGTCAAACAGAAAACATTAAAAAATGAAAACTTTCTTCGATATCCCAGTGACCTCGTTCGCTCATTCCACACTCAATACGTCAAAAGGCGTGATTTGCTGTCGTGTCTTGGCTGGAGTCAGCGACACAGATATCATTGAAGGGACGAAAAATGAAGGTGTCAATGCAGTACGTGGAATACTTATTAAACGTAATAACAATCTGCAGGACATCAACACCATTGTACTCATCTTCAACAAACCAATTGTACCCAAAGTGGTCAAAGTTGGCTTTTTGCAAGTGAAAGTCGGGATCTATATTCCAAACCCCCCTTCCGTGCTATAAATGTCAGAAATGCGGCCATCACGAAGACCGTTACTCAAAAAGCGAAATATGTGGCCGATGCGGAGACAATTCTCATCAGGAATCTGATTGTAGAGCAACTCCACATTGTGTCAACTGTGGGAAGGGGCACCACGCCAGTTCCAAGGATTGCGATACCTGGAAACAGGAGAAGGAAATACAGAGGGTAAAATATACATTTAACATACCCTATCCAGAGGCCAGAAAACTCGTTCAGGCAAAAACAGCCCATCCAGGCCCATTCTTCTCCACTTTAGTGAAGAACAATCCGAAGGCAACAAAGGACGCTCATACACAAACAGATACACCCGATTCAACGCCAAGTTCTAACACCCCCCATTAACAAGCACAGAAAAGCACGGCATCTACTCAGACAACCTTTAATAATTCACCACCACCGAAATCACCAAAGAATACAAAATCTCATGGAAACAGGCAACAAAATGGGTCAGATGACCCCATCAAACTCTATAACAGGTTTGAAGACACTGAGTACATGGATGCAGAAGATACTGCTCCAAGTGCTCAAGGTAGCTCCAGACCTCTAAACAAACAATTCACCCACGTAATTCCTCCAGAGAAATAACCACACAAATTGCCTCCCCGAAAGGTCTAACATAGCTCCACAATCTTCAATTTAAAAGTATAATGAAGAACACTATCATACAATGGAACTGTCGAGGACTTAAAGCAAATTACAATGATATTCTCCTACTTTTAAACGAACAAGATCCTGCGGTACTATGCCTTCAGGAAACATTCTTGAAAGATACGGACATCACATTTAAAAATTACTCTCTCTTTAACACCTACTTTAAACATGGTGACAGGGTCTCAGGAGGAATTTCTGTTATTGTGAACAACAGAGCCCCTCATAGTGTCATCTCTTTAACCACAAATGTGCAAGCCATTGCTGTAAGCGTCACCCTACATCGAGTAATTACATTTTGTTCTATTTATTTACCACAAGTTCGCTTACCAAATGGCACATCTATTTTTTTCAGCCGAAATCAGAGCAATAGAACTTGCACTGCAATATATCGAAAATAAAAGTACTTTAAACAACATCATCTTCTCTGATTCCCTATCAGTACTTCAGTCACTGCATAATAGACAACTGGGGAACCCATTGTTGACTAATCTTCTCGCTGAACATAGCAAGCTGAGCACCTCGCACAATATCGTATAATGTTGGTTACCTAGCCATGTTGGTATTAAAGGTAATGAAAAAGCAGATCATGCTGCTAAATTGGCCCTATCTCATGAACCATCTGGTTTTAAAATACCGTATACTGATTTTAAACCTAGTATCAAAGAGACTTTACGTCAGAAGTGGCAGGCATCATGGATTGATGCAGTGAATAATAAACTTCACGCCATCAAGCCAACTCTAGGAGAATGGTCTCCTTCCTACAGAGCTATGCGTAAAGAGGAGATAATCATTGCAAGAATTCGAATTGGTCATACGCACATGGTATAACGGTATCAATTGCGCAAGTCCAGGTGGGCGGAGCTTAAGGTGTATGGAACATTGTATTCAGATTTAAAGAACAACACTAGCTGTGATTGGTGCATTATGTAAGAGTTGTACTTTCTGTTTGGCTTTTAAAAAAGTTGAGCCTCTTGGCAACATGTGAACTTGTGTTAATTTCTATCTAGATCATATTTTGTATTTTTTATGATTTTAAAAAATATGGTACACATGGCTGAAAATGTGCTTGTTGTGACTAGATAACTCTTACCCCTGTCTAGTTCCAGTAGAGTTATCTCTCTTAAATGCAATGGAGTACCTGGTTATGTCATTGTCAAATTGACAATCTAGCATTGTTCTATATGACAGTGTATGACACGCATGCCCAAGTAGGACAGAAAGTATATTTATTTCACAAAACATTAGCATTGAGGTATATGGAAAAACAATTGGTACCGTGATACCATATAACCCTCTCCCACATATTAAGAGGTGAAGACATACCAGAGTGCGTTTCTTGCAATGAACCATTCACTGTTAAACACTTTACGATAGAGTGTTTTGACCTACAACCTACTGGCGATCAGTATTCCAATGTGCATGACATGAAGGAACTCTTTGATATAATAAACCTCATTTGTATTATAGAATTCTTGAAAGCAGTAAACTTTTACTCTTAGCTATAACTTTCACGCCATCAACTTGAGCATTTTTATGTAATGTACTTTCCGTCCATTACCTTCAATAATTTTTGATCCACCTTTATTAACATATACCATTTACATTCCCCGTAGATCGGGAGGACTTATTTATTACCGTTAACATTTTATCGTTTTATTTAGTTTTGATATCGCTGGTCGATACAAAGCACTTTATTCTTTTTCACATAATCATACATATGACCTTTTGTATGGCGCTAAATAGCCTAACAGTGCTGGTGCGCCGTTAAAAACAGACAAGAAAACAAACAAACGAGTATATAGGTTGGACGCAACATTTCGATCCAAGATGTAACTGTTGGCTGCCATGCAGAATCAACTATCTCGAGCCCTCATCTCAGAGATTTAGCATCGCTGAGGCAATGGTTGAATTTGGTAAGTCCAGTGCAGGCAGCAAATATGTCCACTAGACCCAAGTAAATCAATCAGCTCAGAATATTAGCTTTCTGAATCGCCAGTGAACTAGTTTACGTAAGAAGATATCAATATTCATCTTCGTAACCGCAGATTAGGGTCACAGGTCAAGTTACCCTATGTTGTGTTGTTTATGTAACTAGGAGAACGGGTTACCATTCATAACGGGAATCCAGCTATTCTTCCCTAGAAGGATACCCCATGACAAGGTCAGAAGCTCAGTTTCCCCTCATCCTATTACGTATTATCCTAACTATTAATTTAATCCTAACGTAAATTTCAGTGCCCAGTCGCCTTTTGCGAGAAAAAAATCGTTGTCAGAAATGTCAATATTGCTAACTTCAGGGTTGGGTTTCTTAATTTTGCTAATTCTTGTTTCTAATTATAATACTGTTATATTTTAACCATTCATTGTATTATTTATACTTTAACCAATTTAAAGCATTCAGTTTATCGTTTCTCTTTATCTGCACATAAATATATAATCATTGGTGGTTCTCTCGTATATAATGTACGTGTTTAATGAAACATTTGTGATAACTAATGTGATGTTTTGTTTCTTATATCGTATAATTTTGACCAAGCTTTTTTTTGTTGTTAGATAAATTATTTCCTGGTATCACTATATCTGTATAGTTTTGCTGTAGACCAGCTGCATAACTTTAACTCTCTTAATTTCTAAATAGGTCAGGTGATTGGTCGACTTTTGGAATTGCTTAAGGCAGGGGTAAGTCCAGTGTTTCCAATGTTTCTAAGAACTATTTACTTCCCAACCGATAAACGTGTTTAAAAGTGGACTCACTTTAGTTTTCAAAAAGATCTTCAGATATGTATATGGTATCAGTCTTTCAATAATTCATCTAACCCAAATTTATTCAGTGCGCACGCATTTACAACATTGCACACACACACACACACACACACACACACACACACACACACACACACTTGTATTCATATACTTGTGAAGACCTTGACATATGACTACATTTTGCGGACCATAAGTAGGAATGAACGTACAGGTTAGAAAATGGAAATTAAGCTTAACTGCAATCTAGGCTATATATATAACACTTTCGTTTTGCCATACATTTCGTTAAACATTATGAGGACTACTATTACTTTTCCATCATTGTGTGGACGTCATTGTGAGGACTAATTACACACAATCAGAGACTACTATCAGCCTGAGAACCTGCATTTTGTTTTATCTCACAGCGCCTGTCCTGCAAAAACATAAGATATTTATTTACAAGCTTTATGAACTGATTTACCTTCAAATAAAACTTATCAAAATACAAGTTTAAGTTATTATGCCGAAAACTATACCTCGGGCGCTGCTTTACAACTTCGTGACCTCTTTTGCTGACACAATTAAACATTACCATCCAGTTGGGAAATGAGAAATATCATTATAACAAAAATATGCATCAAGTCTACACAGTGGACAATGAAAATTTATGAACATTAAACCTTTCTTAATTGTCAATACATCTATTAAAATAAAAAAAAAATTAGGTTGACACCAGAGCAGCACATATTTCATAAGCCAGTTTGCCCTTGGCAAATTCACTGAAACTGACCTTGCCTTTGGGAAATTTGTTCTTGACCCATTATATGACAATAATTTATCACAGGTAAAGTTGAAAAATTGGGAAGAATGTTATACGGAAGTTAAGAAAATTGCATTACATTCATTTTTCAATTAGTTTTTTTTTCTTTGTTTATGCCTTAAAACCATATGCGGATAAATAAAGTTATCAAAAGGATGAGTGTAAATAGTAAAGGAAGATAGATGGATGCGAGATGAAACTGAAGAGTTATAACGTAGATATAAAAATGTATATATTTTATTCAAAAGACATTGAACTGAAACATTAAATATTTTGTTTTGAAAGTATTAATTTGCTTTCCTTATGAAAATGTTGCTAAATTCAGTTTTCTAAGCGAAAGTATGCCAACATATTAATATGTACATTAATCAAAGCTAGACTTTATGGAATGGTTTTCTTTTCTTTAAAATAAATGATTTTAGAACACTGATTTTCCATTTGCTTAACAATTATCATATAGTCGCTTTGAAATCGGTGACATGCATTTAAACTATCTCTGACGAGATGACGTTTGAGAAGGAGTTTAGAACACTTATTTATATTTTTTTTTAAAACTTATTTACCAAACAATAAATAGTTATCGGCCTTATGTAATGTTCATGTAAACAATAAGACAATAGACGATAAACACAGCTTGGGGCGCTAGACGTTATGTTGATTGATCGGCATTTAAACAAAGAGAAATGGCTAATCATTATGGATAACGTGCTTTCTTAAGCAAACCTGTAAAATAAATCTCACACGAGTTCCAGTATTAGTATATACATGTATTACCTGATTACTTTCAAATAGGCAATATGCGTAAAAATAATCTTTGAGATGCACATTGTTTAGAGTCTGGAAGCTCGACATATAATGCAGATCGCAACCTATCCATGCCTGCGTTAGGGCTTGAATATATATTGATTGAAATGTAACCGACAAGTTAAAATATAAATGTATATAGTACTTGTTTGTCAAGACATGCTTTAAATATTCATTTTATGTCACGGATTACAAAGTCAACATTATTCACTCAAACAGGGATGGAAACTGTCGAACATTATGCAAAAGAAGATTGTGATATATGTAATCACACATAAAGGTGATAACATATGTACTTTGGTGAGATTGCAAAGTATAAAAATTGCAGAACATCAAGCCTTATAAACTGTTTACGACCGCTGAGTTTGTTCGCCTTGCCATCGGGATCATGCCTAACACTACTATTAGATCATTCCTGGCATCAGACAAGTAGATCTTGAAAACCCTAATGACAACAATACGAGGGTCTATTGTTCTGCATCAAATTGAGGACTTGCACTAGTAACTGATGACGAGATATACAAATATGAAAACTGTACGAGATGGGTGAAGGGAAGAGCACAAAATCAGATTCAAAGTTATTTTTTATTCCTACATTTTGAACATATGTCATCATAAGTATTCAATTGTTGAAATGTAATATTTTACATTGAAACCGTTTCAGATAACATATCGTAACAAGTTCATGATCCCTCCTCTCTATAGGAAAGTCAGACTAATAGGACCAAGGCAACACTGTTGTGTCCATATTAGACATCAGACCGGCAACATTTTTGTTTATGTCGAACTAGACATCATAAGAAGTTTTTCCGTGAAGACCCAATGGCAAAATTACTTTCTATTATGGTGTATGAAAACGATGTTTAACATGCTTACCATGGTGTCCATACTAAACATCAGATATGCACCATTTTAATTTAGGACTAAGACATTACAAGAAGTCTGTTTGTGAGAACTTCATGTTGGAGAGACTATCCACTCAGGAGTAGCGAAAACAATATTTTCAAGATGGATGCTCAGGTGGCCATATTGAATGTTTGATTGGCATTATTTTCATTTATAACCATTAGTCTATGTGTGGTAAAATTTGATGTCAATCCTCAAGGTGGACTATTCCCAGCAGATAATGCTTCTTTACTATTTCTAGGATAAATCCAATGAAATCACTTCACTCAAATTGATCGTGCATGTGAATATTTGAACAATTTAATTGGATTTTATTGCCAAATACCACCGTGGAAACAAGGCATTACCTGAGAAGAACAAGACAAGTGCTAGAGAGTCCCCATATCGTTGCTCTAAATTATACACAAACTTTATCTTCTTTGTGGTACACTTGTGGAATAAGGAGAGGAGCAGAATTCTATACAGTTTTAAATTTCCATGTACTTACTCAGTTTTCCTTGATCAGAGTCATGCTCTATGTCAATTTTTAAACACATATTTAGACTTATTGTATCAGGGGAACACCCTATAGCTGTTAACTTCAGTTTCCCTTTCTCTGTTCTCAAGTGACCCATTGTTACTGTGGTATTTTGCGATAAAAGCAAATCTGTTGGCGATCTGTCCTTGCACATATTCTACAAGTGGTACAATGCAATGATTTTTTCTCATGATAAATGTGGGAAGTAGCTGAGTCTCTAGATGAGTGGTTCACAAAGTGGGAAGAACCGCCCCCTGGGGAATTACGGAGGGAGTGCGCTAATGTCGTATAATGCTTTTTAGTGGGTACTGTAGAGGCGATGAGGATAACTAAGGGGGCGGAGGCCCGAAAAAGTTGGGGAAACACTGCTCTAGATACCACTGAAATATAAAAGAGCAGCTTTAAAGACATATAAAAACTCTTGTGATGTATATTTAATTTGTGCTGTGTTGGCCTTTATCCATGATATTTTTGATGTATATTTAAATTGTGAAAAAACTCTTATTGTTGTGTAAACAATATGATACACAGCTAATATTTCTATATGATTTTATATTATATATTGCTCGGGGTAGACCGCTCCGGTGGCCTAGTGGTAAAAGCGTCCGCCTCGGATGCAGGAGATCGTGGGTTTGATCCCCGGCCGAGTCATACCAGAGACTTATAAAAATATTACTAACAGCTGCCTCGCTTGGCCTTCAGCATTAAGAGGTTAGTATTAGGATTGGTCGGTCAGGTGTCAGGATAATGTGACTAGGTGGGACATCATGCTACATATCTGCGGCATGATGTCCCAGTGCTAGACATCAAATTGTTAAAGCTACCTTAAAAATCCAAATCACACACAGACACATTGCTTAGGGTAAACATATTTCCTTGAGTTTGAATTTAGGACAGTTGTGTTCCTCTTGGGAATTCCTAGTGTACCTGCTTGTTCTGTAATGAATTTATTATTATTATGTTATTGTGTCTTAAGTTTGTGGTTTATTTTCACAATGGTAGAAGTAAACATAACTTCTGTATCTCATATATTAACATCAGTGTTAAGGGTTATAAAAGTTGCAAACAATAACATCCAACACAAAGTATATCCCCAGCCAATTTTTAATGTTCACCCAAACTAGGGCTCAAGACGACTGCCCTTTACAGATAAAAATTTGGTGGTTTTACACCAGAGCAATAGTTTATCAAAACAACAGTGGTGAAAAATGCAGACTCCAACTCCTATGGGTCAGAATCTTTATCAGTATCAGATGTGAACTAGGTAGAATTTGTTTCTAACATTACCATATCTGACCGCTTAAAATCCTTTAAACTAAAACTACAATACACACCCATATATCTTGTCTTAATGATAATCAATATTAATACAATAAATTGTCGGTAATTGTTAAGCATTAATATGACGGCAACAGTCAGTCTTTGAGGAATCAATTTAGGTTGTGTTTCAGTTAATATTTAAGAGGATTCGTGTCTTTAAACTATTCGCTTGAATTTCAAGATGCTCATTATCACTTATTGGACTAGATCAATATTTTGGAATTATAGTGAATTAATTCAAAGACATTTTGAATAATATCACCTTGAACATTAAAACTGTTGGCACATTTGCACATTCAATGCTACTGGAATTCATTTGCAGACGAGAGAGACAAATGCAGCTGCAGAAAGAGAGAGTTGCAGAAAGAGGAAAGGGGGAGAGATATAAAGAGAATATAGGCAAGTACAAATAAAAAGGCGAGATGGAAATATAGATTGAAAAAGAAAAAAGAAAAATACAATTTAGATTAAAACAATTTGAACTGAAAAGTGGACAGCAACCCCCCCCCTTTAACATACAAGCTTGTGTTTTGATGCTATCATAAATAATAGGTAAGCACCGATTTTTAGAGATGAGGAAGTGAATTGATATGTCCAAGAGAACATTGAAATATATTTTCACAAAGTGTATTTATTGGCGGCTTTGCTTTTGCTCTCCAGGTTAGCGAACTCAGGACCATTGGTTTTTGAAACACAGTGATCCACCCACTGAGCTGCTACGGCCAACTACCCAATAATGTTTCAAACCAAATAATTAAAAATAACTAACAGTAGGAAGATGAGTAAAAAGAAAATATTAAATATTTAAATTGTATTATAATTTAATTAAGTCATCCACATATAACAATGCATGAATATGACACGTATTTCACTGCATATAGTGAACTGCTGTATAGTCATCAGCTCCACAATTTTTTAAAACTAAAAATGATACAACCCAAAGAAAGTCATTCAGTCAATTTTCTGTCAGTATTGAATAAATACAAGAAGCTGGCCACATCCTGCATGTTGAGCCCACTCATTAACTATATTCAGAATGTTGGATACAGTGGTTTTAAAGTGAAATAAAGTAAAAACAACTTTATCATTGATGGTAATCTATGGTGTTGACAGATACACGAAAAGAGATATTCTTCTATTCAAGGGGGAGGAGTCTTGCCCAACACGACATCATATGAAGACATGTAAAATTCTACTGCATTGTTACATGAAAACATCATGTTAGTTATATATACTGTCTGGTTGAACTATCTCTGTTATAATCAGACAAGGTAGTTCCTTCCAAACTTGATGAAATGTCCAACTGCCAATTTGTTATTGGAAGGAACATCAAGAAGCGAGACAATTTCATTTGTAAAATGTAAATGAATTTGAGTAATTCAATTAATTTCATCTTTACTTATTCAGAGAAAGGAGCAAACAACATTTAAGTTAAATGCATTGTAATTCCAATTAGATTGTTTCCTTAAGTCCAAACAGTTCAAAAGACACCTAAATGAGAAGTGGGAAGCAGACCTTTAAGTACACCAAACACATGTGCTAAAATACAAATCATGAACATAGATCGTCCATAATCTCATTGATTGTCATTTGAAACATATGACAAACAACTGTTGCATAAAAAATTCATCTGAAATATGTTACATTACCTATTACCGACACTGAAGTACATTTCCAAACATAGGAAAGTCAATCCTCAGCATATGTGATACAAAACATTCAAAACAAATAACATATACATTCAGATACTTTGTATCAGAAAAAAATCATGAAATAGTACACTAAATGATTTAAATTACCTGCAAAACAACTAAATTCGACTAATTCACATAACTGAATATCGTGTGACATTTTTACAACATATAAGTTAAATATTATGCACGATTATTTCTGAAATCAACGAAAATGAAAATATGAATTTAAAACGGATAAAATCAACAATAATTACAAACTAAGATCAATGAACACATTGTATTTAATTTAGACCTACTCTGTGATTTATTAGAGCCATCGATCGTTTATCATCAGAAACTTCCCTCTGTTTCCTCTCTGATTACGGATTTCTAATTGTTCCGGACCTCCTGTCCTTTGGACGATTTATTTAATGAGAGAACTTACCAGTTAATTTTCTCTGAGTCCCTCAGCCTTTTTTCCACCGCAGAAAAAAGTTGGATAGACTCATATCGCGAAAGAGATTATTTTAAACCAGTGAGTTCCATCTGGGAAAACCCCCTACCTTTAGCTATAGATTAGAATTACTACCTTAACCGCCCTTAAATGTTATCACTCCTATATAAGTCAGAATAACCCTTTCTAGTCCGACTTTGTCAATGAATATACTGAAAAATATCAATGTATGACACCTGTTTCAAATGACCCACGACATTATAAAAATATTCACTGGTTCGTCTCGACTCTTTCATTTTACTGATACTGAGCTTGCGTTAGCATTACTCTCTATCGAGCTCTAACCGTTCATCGAGCGAGTCCGAATTTAAATGTAATCATTTCCCAAGTCGACCAGATTCCATCCCTAGCAGTCAACAATTATATAGCGAACCTAACCCATACAGCAAACATAATTTGTACGTGTCACGCTGACTCCGACATAATGAACTCTGAATTTATTTCTATAGGATGTGTTCTTCAAACTTTTCTCACAATTGCGCAACAATTTATTTATTTCTCTATAACAGAAACTGAAATGCAAAGAGTCTTTCTAAAAACGTGATCATTGTCTTAAGTACAACGTATAATTATAGGTTACTGCATTTGTACAGGAACATGTGAACGAGTTTTTCGAATGGAAATAATGCACGAACTTGGGAGTGCAGTATATCCATCCGACAAAACGAGTTCATATTTTCCCATACAAATGCAGTAACCATTTTATTGTATGCAATTTTAAAAAATTCTACCTAATGCTTAATTATATTAATAGAATACACTACACGAAACAAAGTAACTGCGTTTGCCGCATTCCAAACTAAATACACAAGCGCATATTCATCATAACACAACAACAACATACTGAATGCGTATATTACTCCGCCCAGATAAATTTTAACTTATTTGCGCGCTCGACATAACTTTCTAAAGAAAATGGCGTGTGTAGTTAAAACTGAACTTTTGCATTTGAATGGAAATTGATAGATTTTGGTATTGCTTTCGATTGTACGAAATTTCGTGATTATGGACTGGATTTATATGTGACAATTCCACATGAAATACATGGGATTGAAGAAGCGAGGGAGAAGCGTGTTGACATCTGCAAATGTGTTTCTGTATCTGTCAGTGAATTTTTTGAAATCATAATGTGAGGAAAACATGAAGTCTTTCAATTGCAATTATCAAAAAGATGCTATGAAATTTAATGCTTATTTCATTCTGAGTGCAGTAAGTAAAATGTAATTGCACCTATCATCGAAATTACAGTAATATTTCGAAATGTGTAATCAAGAATTAGAACCTATGACATGGCTCATATAGTTCAGATTTGCAGAACTAAGAAAGTACATTTTGAGGAACTGAAGGAGGTAAAACTGTAAGTATATTGTTTGCCATTTTTATCGTCAGCTAAAGAAGACGGTATATGACTTGTCACTTGTATGTTATTTTTAAGGACCCTTTCTTGCGTCTGTTGTATACTGTAGCTAGACTAAATCCGAAATATTGTGTCAAAGCGGAATGTGCCAAAGTAGATGGTATGTGGCAGTCCACGAAACATCTGTTTACTTCATTTAGAAACAAATTTAAACAACCACAAGGTAAAGTGCTGGCATCTGCGTCCATTGTTTACAATATAAAGTAGTTCCTTTATGCACGTGAATGCTATATGTGTATTAGAGCGCGAGTTCAATATCGGGTAATGCTGAACGATTCTGACAATGTTAAGTTAACGAAAAAAATGAGCATATCATAATCAAGGATAAATGTTAAGCACATAATATGTATCAAATATGCATAACATCATGTATGTCATGTGTGATGAGTCTACCTGGAAATGTAACAGTCTGCCTGGAAGTGTAACAGTCTGCCTGGAAATGTAATAGAGTAACATGCTAGGTCTATTTTGGCGATTGGAGACTGCCTTAAAAGTAAACTGAATTTAAATGGGAGATTCGTCACAATTGAGAGACATGATTTCATGTAAGGTTTTAAATTTAGAGGAATTATACGATGTGTATGTTATTGTGCATTTGGAGTTGTTTCTCAATGTGTATATGCTATGTGAAACACAGAGAGAGTAACCTGTTACAGAATGTTTTAAAAAGTAATCAACGCCACCTTTTTAACTAAGCCATCATTTAAGTAAAGTTCGCTTAATTGAACACCAAAATATAATAAGGGAACCTATATGTAATAATGTACTGATCATCTAAGGTAGTATAAATACAACAGATGTATATTATATAATTTAAACCATTTACAAAAAAATATGTACCTTCTCTAAACCCTTACCACCCTGTAATTGTGGTGAAATATAGCCCATATATAATTTCACTAACATCTTCTTTTAACCCTTTACTATCCTCTCAGTTCCTATATCTTTCCCAGAGAAGTGCAAAAGGGCAGAAAAGAAGGCCACCGTATCTTTAGTTTTCGTTTAACAAAGTTGGGATATATGGAGAAACAGACAGAATGTTACCCTTTCTAGTGAAAAAAATTAAATTCCATTGTAGATCTTTTATAAATCCTAAAAGAAGCTGAAAATGGGGGTCGAGGTAGCAATCCAATTTTTTTCAGTTCTCACTGACATCTAACTTTATTGTGCGAATAAGGCTTACAAAGAATTCAGTTTTATTCCATTTTAAAATTCGTGATATATTTAAACTTTGTCCAACGTGATGCATTTTTCATTGCTACAGTTCTGTCGGTTCTAACACTGACTATTCTTACGACTCTAGGTCTCAAAATATTTAACATAACGAAATGAAACCATCAATTGTGTTAAAATCAACACGCGATGTATTGCTCAAAAATGCAAAGTAAAAATGCAATATACACATAGATTTGTTCTGAATTAAATTCCAAAGTATTCTAAATGTCGTATCACACGTCGAAACAATATAATGCTCAAAATTAATTGGAATAGCACTGAACGTCCTAGTATATCAAAATCATGCAATCCAGATTGATTGAGTTCACAATAATCTAAACTACTGTGTATAAATCGGAAAGTTAATGAGTATTTTAATAATTCCTGCGAATAGTTTAAATAAATATTTCTTCTCGAAGCATGTCCGAGGACAAATATAAATTCATTTCTTAAACTATTTAGGAATGCATTTAAGAATTCTGACATTTAGAGACATGAGTGTTCACCAAACTAAAGATCAGTATTAGAATTTATTTCAGCTTCTGTATTTGAAAAGAAACTCTAGATTTTATATGATAAATGAAATGTACCATGTAAAGAAACAACACCCAATGATTAAGAGAGTCGTGGTTAAAGATTGAGATATACAGAGTTTCTGACAGAAAGAGAGGTAGAAATTGAGGGTCAGTGAATAGGTGGGAAAGTAAGATCGATTTAAATCTTCAATACTGACGATTGGTCACCTGGAATGCGTGGTTATCTTACAGATCGAGAAAGATAAGGATACAGTAGCAACGTTTGACTTCTTTTTCAGTCTAACGAATGAACACAATGTATGGGGCATATACATACATAGGCGAGTTTTCATAACGCACAGAATTGAATCGTTTTCGCCACGCACAATTTCATTTTGAAAAATTATGTTAGCTCCCGTAGTTTAGACTCTCTTCAGTATTTCATATGATTACTGAAATGTACCATGTCAGTAAACACCTCTACATTGATACTGTGTTTGGTTAATGAATGTGATCGATCAGGTGTAATATATTTAACACGCCAATACTAACAATTTGATCTCTGACCTATGTGGGTGTCTAATATAGGGAGATATTGGGATCGAGGGATATATATATATATATATATATATATATATATATATATATATATATCCTGACAGAAAGATGTGCATCATAGGAAGGTGAATATAGTGATAGATAAGCCATCCATCATATATTGGAGATTAACCCATTAGTTACGACAGATGGTCTATCAATATAGATAAGTGTCTGATAAAGAAAGATAGCAGCAATATCTTAGTACATTTCTTATAACGAGTTAGGAATGAAGCAACGATTTATATCATACGCAAACTGAGTTCTCGTAACGCATCTTATATAATACTTTTCGCCAAGTTAAATGACAATTCTAGTGTTCATTTAAGCTTTTACGATTTTATATGATGAATGAAATATACGCTATAAAGAAGCGCCTACAAATCTAAGAGAGAGAGGACACAACAAACTGAATATGTGACAAACACGCACACACACATGAAATCTGTTATTTATTGTGTTAATTATTTTAAAGCAAACAAGTAATGCAAATATAAACGTATATGTTTATTATATATCCTCAGCAGTACAGTGAAATTCCTAAAACATATCACTTATTCTACTTCAGCGAGAGTGTGGTATCATAATCACGTCAAACACGATTAGTCGTACAAATATATTATTATTTCAAGGATCTTAGAAGCTGAAAAAATATTCGACGATGTGACATGTTTTCTTGTACAAAAAAGGTAACACATATCTAAAGTTGAGTTTGGTTCCATAACCTGTTATCATTGCTCAGCTGAAAAATATTACAAACGTAAAATACATTCCGATAATGAAGAATATGTCCATAGATCGTTCTGAGCGCTATTTGTTTAGCGGAACCTATTTTTTTGAAGTTTGACCTCATATGTAATAGTACATACTCAGTTAATTATGGTTAGAAAGAAAATAAAGAATGAAGTATAGCTAGTTGTAAAAAAACCGTAATTGATGTAATCTCTTTTTTTTATCAAAACGGTGTCACAATTTTAAAGATACCTAGCACATTTTGAACCTACAACATTATAACATTTTCATCGTTTTATCAAATATTGTGAGATGTTAAGTCATGCAATAAACTATTTTCTTGATTTGACAGCGAAGCGACACTCTGATTCTTGGGCATTCAGATACGTCAGACAGGCTTTAGAGATATCAACATATTTGAATGATGAGGTAGCATGGTCGTACCTCTAGGATATGTATCAGGAACTTTATAAGAAAGTTGATCGCCAGCCATTCTTAGCGACAGGTATTCACAATTGAATGTCTTAATTAATCCCAAGTAAATATGTTTCTGCTCGGCACACGTTCCTACCACGAGGACACTGGCATTACAATCCGCTTAAAATGTGAAAACTTATGACGTTGTAAGACTTTCCCCTTTGTGAAGATTGGACTCGCGCTAGAAAGATCCCGTTTTGTACAGCCGTCTTTATCGTTGTTGTTCAATGTTAACATTTAGAATTTAAAACAAGAATAAGTTCGCGTACCATATATGTGTTATAGACTACTGATTTGTAGCGTAAGGAATACATTATTTAAAGTGCTCTATTAAATTTTGTATAAGTGCGCCACAGAGTGTGATAAGTCTTTATCGTCCAAGAATTTTGAATTATATATATCTTCAAGTTTAAGACGTTATTAACGCAAGAATAACCATTGTTGCTTTGAAACTGGCTTCTTTACCTATTACACAAAATTATTAAAAATAATAAAAATCAACAATATCAATAATAATAATAATAATAATAATAATATTAACAATACCAATACCAAAAATGATGTAATAATGCTTGTAAAAATAATTATACTGCTACTCATAATACTAATTTAATATTAATACATTATTATTATTATTATTATTATTATTATTATTATTATTATTAATTACATTTATAACAATAGTAAGAAAGGGGCTGCTAATGATGATTGTGATTTTGATGACAACTGTAATTATCTTCCGATGGCTTTTCTCATCCTGCTCATCGTCTAATTGTTCGGAAATTAGAAAACATTCAATTTCTTAATATGATTTTCTTATGAAACGCTTCAGTGTCTTCATATCCCATATATCTTCTCAAATTGTAATCGCTTCCGAATCAATCCACCAACATCTAGAATAATTACATAAATCTTTGCTTATGGGTTTTTTTCTAATCAATGGAATCAAAGGTTGTCTTTATGTATTGTTTCTGTGACACGGATTCCTTTAAACTAATGCCTTTATTACACGGATAGAATGGTTTCTAAATGCATTCATTTGATATTTCCAGTCATATTACCCAACAAGAATGAACAATCATGATTAGAACGAACCTTAGTATCAAATCTATTTTTTTTAAAGTTTATTTCCAGATAAATGACATCCGTATTTGTAAACTCTATTTATTGTTGTACATGAGATACGCAAAAGCTTATACCGTTTTAAATCCTTGGGCCGAGTCCGCTTTGTATGGAGGCCTTTTTTAATTACCTGTATCAAATATTGAGCTAAATGTCAGTGTGTTCTCATGACTGGAATGACGGGATGACGTTTCCCGATTCATTTATAAGTCGGTATCCAATTAAATTATCTTTTCCTTTAATAATGTTCTAACATTTTGACTTGGTACTGAAAAAAAACTGCTTTAAACGTTTTGACATACACCAAGTGACTGCATAATGCATGCAATACATTCTCCTATGCCGTATTATTTAAGATATTGCGACGTGGACTCCTGATACTGACGCTACATGCTCTGTTTCCAAGATGTTGTGGAGAATATGCATACAAAGAGCACTCGTCTTTTAATGCCGTTATAAATTTTGATGAAAGGGTATTTAGGAAATGTAAAACTGTAGGATAAACTAACGACGAGTCGTTTCGATAGTCCATTTGCCATTCGAAAGAGCTCAATAAATTCGTCATAATGAAGTCGAAGAGAGAGCAACATTGATGATTTTCAAGTATTCAATACAAGCCTTCGGCTCCTTATGCATTGCATATATAACTAAAATGTGTTTGGATAATTTAACGTTAACGTGCTATTGTAATGGTATTGTTAGCCATATGAGGCATAGATCTGTATCGATCGAAATTACAGCATATATACAAACGATATGTTTTCCTTTCGTTCACGCAGATTGTTTAACCTCCGCACATGATAAATAGTCATGTAGGTCATGTTTTAATCATTGCTTTTCGTTATTGAAATGTAATGATTCAAATAAGTTGGTTCAATGTAAAAGAACAAAAGCATAGAAATAAATAACAGTTTGATATGTTTTATTTAAAAATCCCATATATCATGTTTCAGACTTTAAGGTTTTTTAAATCAGTAGCCTTACAATTTATTGTTCCTTTATTAAGTGTAAACTACATCTTATATTTCTTTCTTAAGATCATATAGAAAGCTATGTCGTTATTCAAAACACTGTTTAAATCTTCCCAGTAATCTTGAGCGTTACTGTGCAACAGTTTGCAATTCTAGAGGGCATGTTTAAGAATCAATTATGGCATTCGCTATTTGAAGACCTCTACAATAATATACCACTGTAAAATTGTATAAGTGTGAGAAAGAGCTTACACTCATTATTAAAGGGACACATTAAGACAGAATGGTATTTTCTTTTTTTCATTCAATTAAGAAAACAAACAATACTTTTCAAACCAACATAAGCATATTATGTTTCATTTCAAACGTTAACATTAGTCTAAAAATTAAGTTTCTATTTTAATGGGGTATATTTCATACAGTTCTATTATTTACAGGTCTGTGTATCAGAATTAAATATAGTCTCAAATCCTTATGACATAAGTGATGGGTTAATGGGATAATTTATTCACTAAGTTTGAGGGTTGTGTTTGAATATATATATATATATATATATATATATATATATATATATATATATATATATATATATATATGGAACTCACGATGCTCTTATTTTGTGCATCATTCTTGCTCTGACATAGCTTTATTCCAATAAAAGCAAAACGCAATAACATAACACGTTTTTCTTTCTGACCTTAGTTTTATAGTAAGCTGAGAAAACGTCTGCGCGATATGTATTGATACTATAAATTACTTGTTTATGTGACAGGTTTTGAAGAATAACCCTGGTTCTGTTTTAGTAATTTTAACACTATCAAAGAATACAAATGCGTTCAGGAAAGATCAGTGAGGATTCCTTTATCTAGTAACATTCGAATTTTATAAACTTATCTTTTCTCCTTCGTTGAAATAAACGTGTCTCATCAACATATAATTGAATATTATGCAAAAGGAATTATTATGAATAGAAATATATAGTTTTGGTGTTTTAGAAGAAGTTCATAACCGACATACGTTTGCTGATATCCTAGCAAAATAAGCTGGAGGGCACAATATATATATATATATATATATATATATATATATATATATATATATATATATATATATATATATATATATATATATATATATATATATATAAATATATATATATATATAACACCTAGCTATTCTGATTACTCTGCCTTTCTCGTTCTTTATTTTACAAACATTTGTCATTGGATATAGTGCAGGTGTATTCTTTGTCTTGGTTGTATGTTTTCTATTATTGGTAAGTTCTTTATTCCGTTGGCAACCTGATTGAGTCCCTTCAAACATTGGAAATCATTGTTAACTGCATCATTACCAATTAATGTTAATGTCACAGAGACATACTTACTAACAGTCTTACCAGTAAGTTGTAAATTTGATTGGTAGTACACACATGCAGATCCCTTAACACAAACATACCCAAATGTACATGTCTGAGAACACGTTCGCCTCCTTAATGGTAAATACTGTTGTTAGTGATTTCATCACCACCAAACGGCAGAAATACCTCGTAATAATTAAGGAATGAATAATGGATCCTTATATTTACTTCGAATACGTCTTGGTGAATTGAGGTAAAAGAAAAACTCTTTGGATATTGAATCAAAAAATGGTTTCAATGAAAACACCCAAGAGAGAACATTAATAATGCTTGGAGAAAGATCATAACTTAAACCGATAACTGTTGAATCTGCATAACTGATAGAATGTAATCGTTTCCAGTTAATACTTGGAGCGAAAAGATACCAAACACTAATCTGAATAGGTATCAATATCGAGCAACTTATTTTCATTTAATTACATGTCCAATTTAATATGAAGATATGATGATATGTTCCTTTCATTTTCAGGCGAACCTCATTTTCATCGCCAATACACAGGTAGAAACCACGGATTTATCTTGTCTTATTCATCACAAATGATTAGAAAAGCAACGGTCAGTAGTACCGTTACAATTGATCTAGCTGTAGCAGAAATTTATCAGGTCATTCCGAAAATTCGTGCGTTGATTTTGGTTCTTCTCTTCTAACTCTAACATGGTGCTAAACGTAAATTTGTTGTTTGTACAAGGTTTAAGGTCAATATTCACAATGAAAAACAAGATCAAGCTAAAACTATTAATACATTCGAAATAAGTGAAGAAACATTGAATATTGCTGACATAAAAAGCACGTATTTGCGTTCACATTGATCACTCTCCGATAGCATTTAAAGAGCCAGTTATCTTTAATTATCTTCACACATTTATACCAGTTTCAATAACCGACGTTAGGTACAACGTAGCTAGACCAAAGGTTGACTTTTGCACAGCAAGACAAAGCACAGTATTTGATTTATAGTTTATACCAATCCGAAAGTCCAGTTGCTTACAAAACACATCAAACAATTATGAGAGAAAAATAAATAACTGGGGCAAAAAGAAGAATCGAACACTGAATTGAAAGAGGAGGTAACTTAAACACTCTATTGGCAATTGCTGAAGTAAATGAGATAACGCGTTCAAAATAAATGCTCTTTTGTTTGTCACGTTAATAATCAATTTCATGAAGATATTCATGAAACCTGTATAGTCTCTACAATCGATGTAAAAATAGTTCGACATTGATAGGCCATAAACGTAAACCGAATAAGAGACAGCATACATCACGCTTTCAGATAAAAAGTAAAGATGTAATCCCTGATAAAAAACAACTGGATCAAGTTAAAGATTTAAATAGCAAACACGTAACAATGTATCAGAAAGAAGATCATCGGATACACTGCAACTAACTCATGAAAGAAAATATCTGCATTGAAAAGTTTTACACATAAAAGAGCATTAGACCGCGGAAGTACTTAACTCAGAATAAAATAAGAAAATGGGCTGTATTTCACCAAAGCTTTTTGATTAATAAAATAGCATTCATCACGCATCAGTTCACACGACGCATTCAAAATTCATCGACTAATACTAACCATAAATGAAAGTAAAATGTAACCTGATCTTGACTTTAAAAAGTGTTGTATGGTTCCTTAGTTTAATGAACAAATCAAAACTTCTGTATAATATATTACATATTCTTAATATGGAATCTGTGGGGATCTGTAGCCATTATGAAGATAGCCTTCAAAAGCGAACCAAGTAATATAGAACTCTGATAAATTATATTTACCGTACGTTTAATATGCATATAACTTGCAATACTGCCCTTGTATACTGATATTGTTGGCACATTCGTAAAGATTAAGTTACGACTTTCTTGTCAATATATAAGATCATGTGTTTATTTTTTGACAACTATTTCAGCAAAGGTTACGACTTTTTTGTCATTGTGTAAGATCATGTGTTTATTGATTGACAACCTTTCAGCAAACGCGCATCCAAAATTTAAATTGCACCATCTTTTGGGCAAGACGATGAATATAATTACACTGAGGAAGTTATCTCTACTCAGGAGGTATTAAATATACCAAGGTATACCGCACAAAAAGACATTATCGTTATATACTAGCTTGTGTCCGATCACACAAAAACCGGCAGAAAATCTATAAATATAATATAAATACAGATACAACAATGTATCTGTGAGTTTCTTGGAAAATCAGTCTTTCTGAAATAAGAAACTTATGAGCTAGGATCGTCAGTGTCCATGTAACTTAATCTCTAACACATTTTTTTCGACACAAAATATAAAAGCAATAGAAGATGGAGCACTTTGAGAAATTATTTCTAGCACTGACAAATACTGATTGTATTTAACACCATCTTTGAATCCTTCTTTAATAAGTCATTGCGTTTTTAAATTGCAGATATTCATTATAACATACTAGACAGAAAAAACCATCATAAAGCTCAGTAAAGATACAAAGTCATTGATTGCTAGTCAACGGATTTTTCAACTTACAATTTATATCAATTTATTTACACCATCAAACTGATTTATACCACATGTAATTATTTGTATATTATTCTAGAATGCATGTGTAATAGTTAATCGAGTGCCCGGTTACCGATTTGAGTTTTTAAAGTGGATATATGCCATTATAAACAAGTAAACACACGTTTAGGAAATTATTGTGATAATCTCAAAAGATTTCAAAATATAATAGTAGCTATTTCCACATATTTATAAAATTTGTCTGGCGCAAACTTGTGATAGTTAATATTTTATTGTATAAAATCAAGTTTGTACATTACAGTCATGTGATCCGCAGCATATTCAAAATTTTCAATTGAAATCCCGTTCAAGTTCGTACACACATTATAATCCATATGATAACTATTATAGATATTATATATAAGGGCGGTTTAGTGTAATAATTAATGACATATTTATTCATGTGGTTTGTTTCCTCATTTAGTATCTCCTTTTTCAGCAAGAAATGAATCATTACCTTTCAATCCAAAAGAGGACAATATAGTTCGCAGGTTACGCAGTTCCTCCGATGAGAATGATTATCCAGATCAAGAAACCGAAGATATCACCGAGTCAGTGGGTGCACAGCGGTTTGAATTGCGGTTCCGAAGAACATTGCAGTCTACAGAAGACATTCCAGCAAGCCCAGTTAATCAAGGTGGCATTTCTGGTAAGATATATATATATATATATATATATATATATATATATATATATATATATATATATATATATATATATATAACATTTCACATTCCTTTGTATGCATTCATTTGATATTTTCATTCCAGCGCAAGCAAAGATGTTAAAAATATACATTGAACATTTCGGAACTGTCTTCGTTTAATTTGATTTTCATTATCTTACTCTGTTTCTTTAAATGTCACTTGTCATTCAAATATGTATATAGTAGAGTTGTTCTCTCGTTCTTTGTTGTACGTGTTTGTTTGTCGTTTCTTCCCCGGATAAAGAGCTTCGCTTGCTTCAATTTTGTAGCTCTGCCCTGACAATCGTGTATCAGGCTGAAATATATTGTGACGGTATCAGTATATTACAATTGCGAATTTGAATGGCAGTGCACAAAGGCGGATCCATTAACACAAACATGCCTCTGACAGGTAATATGGACTCTGGAAGTTAACATGGCTATGATTACGGCAGCCATACTCTCAGAAGAATACCTAAGATATGTTCTTGTCTTGAAAGAAAGAAAACGGTATACTCATTACTCGTTCCCTAATTACTATGCTTTCAAATAATTTAAGGCCATACGATATTTGCCTTAAAGAAAGTACATTTTTGAGAACATGTGTGTATCCTCGGCAGTAAGATGTTTTGTTGATGCTTTATTTAACTGCAAGTGGCAGGGTTTACTAAGTAATAACTGTACAGTGAGCTCTTACCTTTGCTTCTAATGTATTTTGGTCCAATGATCCAGACAATGCTTTCGACATTGACAATAAGAACGCATACTGAAATATCTTGGCTCTTGGGTAAGATAATGTCCTAAAAGAAAACACCCTTGAGACATATTTAAGGCTTAGATAAAGGAACGTTACTTAAGTCGATAAATGCTGATTCTGATTAACGGATACAATGTAATAGTTTTCAGGTAATACGTGGTTTGGATAGATACCAATCATAACAACTGGTATCCTAATCGTTACTTTCTGAGTAGATTTATGTTTTTAAAAGTATATGGCCAGTTATTTAAATTCCCTATTAAATAAGTAACTTTATATTCCGCGGTTCATTTTACTTTCAGCTGAACCTCAGGCGCTGACAAACCAATCGTTAGCATTTGTTCATCCCGAGCAAGCAAGTCATAGAAAGGAGGTTTACACAGGTAGAAAGATGTTTCATTTGCCATAAATATTTGCCCAGTGAATGTCTCATACAGGTTTCCTCTTTTAATGCAAACACATTCAGTGGGTCTTATAACAGCCTTGTGACATTATAAAAATCGAACATAAACATTATTTATCACAAGTTAAAGTACATTAATGCATTGGCGCTTCTTATAAAAACTTAGATTAGGCCTAAAAAGCTGAGATTCACTTTCCTTCGTGTGCAGAAATATATGTTATGCTTAATTTATATGTATTGTATTTTTTGTACAATGCCATCGAAGTAGCACTTTACTAAAATATACAACGGTCTGTTCGTAGTCTTTGGGTATTTTATTGCATTCATATCACAATATAAAACTTAATGTCCTGGTGTGTGTCCATCTTTTCTAAGATTTAGCAGCGTCCCACTCCATTCCGTTTTGAAAGTTCGAACACTTTCAAAAATGTTTCTTGATATAAGTTGATATAATCAGGTATAAAATGGGGCAACCTGGATGCATTCTTGAAACTTGTAGTTGCTTTAGCTCAAATTATTGCATTGCAAGATGACATGGTTTTCACCAATGTGATGTCTGCACACATGTACTCTAATGTAATCCATGGCCCGATAACGAGTGTGTGTTGGGCCCATTCCAACTCATGAAAGCAATTCATTATTAAATGCATTCAAGATCTGAAGTTATTTCAAATACTGCTTTGATTTGTTTGTAGCGGTACATGTCAAATACTAACATTTACATT
Organism: Sinohyriopsis cumingii; assembly: GCA_028554795.2. Classification (NCBI taxonomy): domain Eukaryota; kingdom Metazoa; phylum Mollusca; class Bivalvia; order Unionida; family Unionidae; genus Sinohyriopsis; species Sinohyriopsis cumingii. Next base: position 47,901,946 of record CM068833.1, read on the forward strand.
GATTATGTGCAATATGCGTTGCCTAAAAATTTGAGTTATTATGTATATTGCATGTATAGTACGGTTCATTGTCTTTTGAACCAAAACCATATATATATATATATATATATATATATATATATATATATATATATATATATATATCCTTATTCGGATTCCGAGCTTTTCACATTCCTTTGGTATGCATTCATTTGATATTTTCACCCCATCACAAGCTAAGATGTTAAAAATATAGGTTGAACATTAGGGAACTGTCTTCGTTTAACTTGATTTTCATTATTTTACTCAGTTTCTTTAAATGTCACATGTCATTCAAATATGTGTATAGCAGAGTTGTTATCTAGGTCTTTGTTGTACGTGTTGTTTGTCGTTTCTTCCCCAGTAAATGAGCTTCGGTTGCTTCAATTTTGTAGCTCTGCCCTGATAATTTTGTATCAGGCTGAAATATATTGTGACGGTATTATTGTACATTACAATTACAAATTTGAATGGCAGTGCACAAAGGCGGATTTATTAACCCAAACATGCTTCTGACAGGTAATATGGACTCTGGAAGTTAATATGACTATGATTACGGCAGCCATACTCTCAGAAGAATACCTAAGATATGTTCTTGTCTTGAAAGAAAGAAAACGGTATACTCATCACTCGTTCCCTTATTACTATGCTTTCAAATAATTTAAGGTCATACGATATTTGCCTTAAAGAAAGTACATTTTTGAGAACATGTGTGTATCCTCGGCAGTAAGATGTTTTGTTGATGCTTTATTTAACTGCAAGTGGCAGGGTTTACTAAGTAATAACTGTACAGTGAGCTCTTACCTTTGCTTCTAATGTATTTTGGTCCAATGATCCAGACAATGCTTTCGACATTGACAATAAGAACGCATACTGAAGTATCTCGGCTCTTGGGTAAGATAATGTCCTAAAAGAAAACACCCTTGAGACAAATGTAAGGCTTGGACAAAGGAACTTTGCTTAAGTCAATAACTGCTGATTCTGATTAACGGATACAATGTAATAGTTTTCAGGTAATACGTAGTTTGGATAGATATCAATCGTAACAATTGGTATCCTAAGCGTTACTTTCTGAGTAGATTTATGTCTTTGGAAGTCTATGGCCAATTATTTAAATTCCCTATGAAATAAGTAGCTTTATATTCCGCTGTTTATTGTATTTTCAGCTGAACCTCAGGCGCTGACAAACCAATCGTTAGCATTTGTTCATCCCGAGCAAGCAAGTCATAGAAAGGAGGTTTACACAGGTAGAAAGATGTTTCATTTACCATAAATATTTGCCCAGTGAAATTCTCATTCAGGTTTGCTTTTGTAATGCAAGCACATTCAGTGGGTCTTATAACAGCCTTGTGACAGTATATAAATCGAACTTAAACATTATTTATCATAAGTCAAAGTACATTAATACAATGACACTTCTTATAAAAACTTGGACTAAGCCTAAAAAGCTGAGATTCACTTTCCTTCGTGTGCAGAAATATATGTTATGCTTAATACATATATGTTTTGTTTTGTACAATGCCATCGAAGTAGTACTGTACTAAAATATGCAACGGTCTGTACGAAGTCTTTGGGTATTTTATTGCATTCATATCACATTGTAAAACTTAATGTCCTGGTTTGTGTCTAGCTTTTCTAAGATTTAGCAGCGTCCCACTCCATTCCGTTTTGAACGTTTGAACACTTTCAAAAAAAAATTCTTGATATAAGTTGATATAATCAGGTATAAAATGGTGCAACCTGGAAGAATTCTTGGAACTTGTAGTTGCTTTAGCTCAAATTATTGCATTGCAACATGACATGGTTTTCACCAATGTGATGTCTACACACATGCACTCTAATACATAGCCCGATAATGAGTGTGTGTTGAGCCCATTCCCACTTATGAAAGCAATTCATTATTCAATACATTCAAGATTTGCAGTTATTTCAAATACTGGATTGATGTATTGTATCTGTATACGACTATGAAACGTATTTTCTGCCTGTTTATAATAATCGAGCCAAAGGATACAGATTTATTTCATCTTTGTAGATCATACAAATAATGGTGACGAAACAGAGCCCAAGGAGTTTTCAGGTACATCGAAACAAAATATTATTATATTGTTTTCAAAGTAGTATATGTACTCGTACTGAAAATGTTTAATCATATGATCGATATAGTTTAAGGTGTATAACCATTTATCTCGCATAGTGTAACACGTTTTAGTTTTGAAGAATTTTTCAAAATTTGAAAATGGTTGCATTGTATGTAAGACATAGACATATGGAATTACATAATTTTTTAATTCTGTATCTTAAAAAAATGTCATGTTTGTTAAAATATAATACGATATTTACTGTTACTTTGCACAGCTATTCAACGGCTTAGGATAAAGTTAGTTTGCAGATATTCTCTGTCAAATACTAATATTTACATTGATTATGTGCAATATACGTTGCCTAAAAATTTGAGTTCTTATGTATATTGCATATATATTATGGTTCATTGTTCATTGAACCAAAACCATATATATATATATATATATATATATATATATATATATATATATATATATATAAAGCTCATATATAGGAATTATTGAATTTATTTTTTACAAATGAAGTCACATGGCATATATCTTTTGCTGATCAATTCATCTAATTCTTTCTGTAGTTGTCTATCAAGGAAATAATTGCCTTTGCTAAGTTAACATGCTATATTAAGTCTGAAGTGTCTTTCTTATTAACCTTCTTCAGGCTCAATGAATCCCATTGAAGAAACTAAGCCAAAGGAATTCTCAGGTAAAACGGGTTTTGTTTTCACCTTTCAGATGAATTTATTTGTTTGTAGTTCCATTTGGGGTAGGGATCTTTCTTAGGAAATATGTCATCACCTGTATATATTATCCTGATATGTAAATGTTAAGTAAGCATTACAGATCAGTAATAAAGTATATTTTAGGAGGTATACATATGTTAAAACCACCCATAAAGCTTAACATCTCATTTTCGCTTTTATGTCGTACCAACAGAAGCAATTCAGAAATTGCTGATAAAATACAAAAATACTAGATATACCCTACCCGAAGTGATTGCAGCAAGGATTTGTGATTGAAATGGTACATCCACTCTCATCAAGCTCCTTCTTCGTTTGGTTTTCTCACACAAAATATAATACATAACTTGCAATTTCTCTCCTATGTTGATCAAATAGGTTGTTATACCCCAGGCAGGCTTGGACCAGAAGGAAACAGTAATCGATCATCCTTCAATCCAGTAGCACCAAGTTATTCTAGAACAAGTACAGATTCTGATGCAAATGAAGAAGAAACTGTTCCAAAGGAGATATAAAGAGGTCCCTTACAAGTGGAGTAAATATATATGTTGCAAACTGTTGTATTAATACTTTGTTTAGGGCGTGGTGCCTTATACTCTGTACAATTGCTAGACTTTGCTTATGGGCTTCAGTCTGAAGCGTTATTATTATTATTATTATTATTATTATTATTATTGCTGTTGTTGTCATCGCTTCGCCTTCACTATGTTAGAAAGAGCAATGGATACATCAATAATAGGGTGTTGTGCTATGCCTAAATATATTATATCTTCTAAAGTCGGTAGTTAAGGATATTTAATACTATTGCAGAAACCGATTCTGCCACACTAAGGAAAACAGAGTTCATCATGTTTCTACAGGACAAATCACACAACAGTATTAACTAATGACGATGCGATTTACATGTCTGTAATACAAATACAGCTTCTTATATTAGGGCACATTCTGATTTATATTTATTCAGTATCAGTAAGTAATAGAAAATGTCATCACCATTACAAAAATACGACATTCAACATGTCACTAATCTATGTTCTTTGGTGTAATTTTCACATGATTTAATCGACACACGTTTCAATGATAAACCTAAGTAAGCACAAATTATGTTAGCGGCCGCCGCCTGATCTTTGCCGTCTGGAATAATTTTGAGTCATGTGTCCAATGTAATCAACAAGATATAAGTTACATTAAGCAATCATCATTTTCATATCGCAAACTTAACACATGTGCTAAATTACTGCTAGTGTGTACAATTGTGCATATCAGTTTATCTCTACTACTTGAAAATTGATGGATGTGCAAACATGACTGCGTATCCATAGACGAACACCAATCTCGGCCAACGTGAAAACAAGTCGGTCTACGGCGTAGCCATAATTTTATCATCGATGTCTTCGTGGTTATTAAACAAAGAAGCCGCTGTTCACTCATTGTTATCAGTATAGCTCCTTTAATCTTATCAGTATATATAATCGTTAACTTACTCTCGTTATGGGGGCCCCGAGTGGCCGAGTGGTCTAAAGCGCTCTCCGTTATGAATCACTGCCACCTCATCTCTGTCTGCGTGGGTTCGAGTCTCGGATTCAGCCAATGTGGGTATGTGAGAAAGCTTGCCAGTAGCTTCTTGTGGGTCGGTGGTTCTTTCTGGGGGTTTTCCCGGGTTCTTCCTCCACCATTAACACTGGCCGCCATGTATATCCTATCGTGTGCTGAACAAATGGCGTTAAACCCTACAACAACAACAACAACAACTCTCGTTTTGTGAGGCCAAATCATCACTTAAAAAATCCGTTGCCTGAAAAATCGAATCTTTATCCTGAATACTGACAGGTTGTGAATACGCTCCAAGTAAACTGAATCATGCACCTTACCAGAAAAAAGAAGCATTACCCGTAACATAATTTCGGATAAAGTCACGTTCCATGAAGGATGTAGTTTTCGCCCTTGTGTAAGCATGTGAAAGAATACAACTGAAGTTTATGGTCTTTAAATAAATGCATATAATTTCAAAATGTTATTCTTAACAATTCTGCTACAGAAAGCTCAATTCATGGATTCAACTAACCTCGAAGTGTTGTCACACTATAAAAGCACCGTTTCGTCATTGATCTTTCTATAAAATAGTAGATTTTACTTCTTCTTTCTTCGTGTCTGCTGAACAAATATAAGAACTTCATTTCACGAAAGTATCTAAAAGCTCGCGGTTTGGCGTTAAGGTTATAGGCCACGCTGACCAGCCGTTTAAGTTGAAATCACTTTGTTTCTAAAAGGAAATATTTCATCCGTTTCATTGACTTTAGTTCCATTATTCGTAACATTCCAATTATATGTAACATGAAGAAGGTATGTGATATCCTTAAGGTTTTGTTGTTTACAGTTTCTTAAATGTGCAATGTCTCGGATAAAATATACTAATTTGACATAAGGTTTTTGTGCAGCTTTGTTTCACATATTTTCAAGCGTAAAGCAAACGGTTATACATTCGTTTGCAATTTGTCTGACATGTATGCATACTTTCATGTTTCGTTTCCGTACACTGTCGGTTATACAAGTTTTCACATTAAATGAAGCCTACTTTTAAAATAAAGTACCAACGACCTCGAATTCGAATACAATTCATCTATTAACTGTTAAATTAAATGTGATTGGGCGCCGGTTTGGTTGCTGTTTTTCATGTTTTAGAACTAGCTTCGTATTACTTTTATTTATCCGTTCTTCTTAGGTAGTCTATGCTGGAATAATGTATATTTGTTCACGCCAGTTACTTGATGTAGTACTTTAAGTTTTCTTCCAAACTGTATCCATTCCATTTAAAGAGTACATACTTTTAGATTTGGATATTAATCAACGTTGTTAATGTTGTCATGTTTGCAACACAGAGAGAAACCTTGCTTGCAAAATATGTTCTATATTTGTTTCAGATTGTCGACCTTATAAACCATAGACTTGAGTACAATTATTTGCATATCTATAAATATTTCTTTAAATAATCATTATAGCTCTTATCGAAACTTGTTTTATAATTATATCTTGACCATAGTACAATTACGCGTTTTAGAATTACCAAATCTCAAATAACCGAACAGATTGATGCATACCTCTGATATCTTCTTCTTTCCCTTGTTTCAGCTTAAATTATATACAGATCTGTGATTCGTGTCACTGCAACCCTCAATTAACTTTGGCAAAATGTCAAATCAATTTGGGATTTTATTATGATCGCAAACCATCACATTCTTTATATGGAGTTGTCCTTACACTATTGCTCTAAATATGATTTTTAAACATATCCCAGTAATATTTTTGGTGAGAAAATCTTTCCAACGTCATATTGTATTTTCTCAGCTTACATTCTCGACAGATTATGTGATTCATCGTTTATGTCATCTACATCATTTGTCTTTTACGTAGTTTCGCCCAAGCAAATGTTCATACGGTTATCACTGTGAGACAATTTTATCCATAGATGTCTTTTTCAGCTAACCATTCGTCCTTAAGATGGCTTATAGAGACGATTATGTCTGTAATTTCGTGCATCGTTTTACACGTCCTTGTTGATTGCTGAAGAAACTTGTTCAGTAAAGCGTTCTTTTAATTCAGTAGTGCTATCTTTGTTTCGTCCTGTCTGATTTCCTACCAAAAATTATATATATATATATATATATATATATATATATATATATATATATATATATATATATATATATATATATATATATGTGTGTGTGTGTGTGTGTGTGTGTGTGTGTGTGTGTTGGCCAGTTGTCTGTTCGAAAGATATAATATATTAATATATTAAGTTCCTAGAAAAACGGAGCACTGATTACATTTCTTATTCAGGACGATCATTTGTTACTAGGTAATAACCTAGCTGGACATTGGGCAATACACTAGTATCTGGGAAGCTTTAAGCTCTGTGTATCGATTAGTTGATCCTAGTGAAGTAGAAATCCTTAATTTATATCCAGCTTGCGCAGTTACTAGAGATATGGCAAACCATGCTTTTGAGAATGATCTTGTTGAACAAGATGGTATTCCTTTAGCGGACACCTTTTTGGGTCAGGCTTTAAATGAGGTCAGTTTGCTCTAAGTTAGTTTGGATGAATCAGAAAGTATTGATCAATGCAATTCCCTTTTAGGTACACCGTCTCTTAAATCTAATCAGGGTGATAAAAGACAATCACTGTTTGTATTAGAGGTAGGAGATCCAGAGACATCATGTTTGTTAGTGAAACCTAAGCCAGACAAGAAGGAACTTGCTACTTCATAAATAATGGAGTAAATGTGAGGAAATAGAGGCTATCTGTAATATCCGCTGGTGATGAATGGTCAGGTAGCTATCAAATTTGTATTCCTAGATCGTTTCGTCAGTAAGTTCATAATCTAGCCCATAAAACGCCATTGTCTGGCCATTTAGGAGTAATTAAGACCCATCCCAAGATCTTAAATCATATTTCTAGCCGAAAATTAAAAGCGATATTTCTAGGTTTTGTGGATCTTACCATACTTGTCAAAGGGACGAAAAACCCAACCAGAAGATCGTCAAAGCGCATCTGTCATTAATTTCAGCGTTATACGAACCATTTAATAGAAAAATGGTAGCTTACGTCAGACATTTAGCTAAGACAAAGTTAGGCATCCAATACTTGCTGATGTTTTATATGTGCATCCGCAAGTTTTCTAGAAGATATTCCTATGAGGAATGTTTTATATTAGTTGCAGCTTTAGTGAGAATTCATTTTACGCAGTTTGGTCTTCAGTGAGATACCGGGAAAAACAACAGACAAAGGGTTCAATTGTTTTTATTTCTTATTAAGTACACTACTCGAGATTCTTTATACAGTTTGTATTTTTGATCATATAAAGCTACGATGACAGTGGACTTAAAAATAGAGTATCCATATTCTGGAGTGGCGAGATAGCATTAAGTTTATTATAGTAATATGTTAGGAGCATTAGTAAGAAATTGACAGAAGCAAATTGATTTAGTATTACCTGTACCACATAACGAGTATTTAAATACAAATGAGAAATCGGAATTAATTACTATTGAACTGACGAATCGTTGCAGTTCTAACGTTTTAGAAAAATCTGGACCAGAAACTATGCATCTGCTGCCGTACGAAATGGACTAACTGAAACAGCTCACAAAAGAATATGAACCTTATTTCCAGATGTTCCAACACGAACGAATTCGATTTTCAACGACGCTGAGATAATGAATTCAACGCCCGTAAAGGAACATCCTGATATGATGAATCCTCTCAAACAATGCAATCTGAAGAAAAAAAGTTAATTATTTGTTGGAGCATGATCTTATCAAACCAGTTATAATTGATGGAAGTTAACCTTGTATTCTAGTGCCGAGACCAGACAAAAATCAGCAGGGAGAGGGGGCGAATCCTACAACTCTAAGGAGAAGTCCATTTCTGAAATCAACTCCTCCAACAAATAAGACACCATGGTCGAAAACAAAAACCGAGTCCTCAGTAATAGCATATTTTTGTTATTGACCCCTTGAATTGTTTGTGTCAAATTTTGTATGCGTCCTCGTTCATGACCCTGAGACATCCACATTTGATCGCCTTTCCCCCTGCTGGTGTGTGTGAGTGTAAAAAAAAGTAGCGGTTAGATGACAGTATCTTAACCAAACATGTATCGAGACCAATGCGATATCGTGCCTAAGGATTATGTAAATTTATCGTGATCAATCCATGAGGAATAACTTGCGCTTGAGATAAGAAGTTTTTAAACTTCATCATATTCTTGTCTCCTGAACACCAAGACTGGTTGATATTTCTTAGTGTTTGGGGTATCAACATCATTAGATACAGCCAGAAGATTCAGGTTATCTCTGATAACTTTAGGAATGTGACTGTATCGTTGTGTGACGTAGATCATGTCGGTGTTTTTGTTCCTGCCTTCAGAAAATATTCGAGCTGGATTTGATTGTTTGTCTAGCATTACATTTCCGTATACTACGAGATTGCTGATTTTCCCGTTAAGATTATCTACCAACGGCGTATCGTTGACGTCGGTCATAAAATCAATAATTTAAATTGCCGCCCTGGTTCTCCGAGTTAGCCTTTTTATTAAAATGTCATTCATGTTGTATCAATATAATAAATATATGACTTTATATTGTGTTCAATGCAGAGCGCCCACTGATACCAGTGGATTAAAAACAATAACGATGAGGAATAAAAAGGGTGAACTTAGGAGCAAGTGTGTGAAATCTGGTACAAAAATACAATTTTGTCTCCTCATTGCTAGCGATGGGAACAAAACGTGGTCATGGTATCGCTGTATCACTTGGAAATTTACCAGGGGCCCCTGGGCTTAGTATCCTGGCGAGAAGCATCTTCCTAGGAATAATTATTGTGGTCCTGGAAGCCGACTTGATATCCGACTTGACAAAAAAGATCAACCGCGATCTGGAGGGTATCCAATAAATGCGATTGATCAAGCGTGCCATGTTCATGACGTTAGGTACACAAATCCAGATCTACAACAACGACATATTGCTGACGGGAAGTTGGTTCACACGCTGAAGTCTGTAATAAATAAAAATCTGAGAGAATCTCTGTCCTACTGGTTGATACGATCTGCGATGAAAGGTTAACTAGTGCTAGGGGCCGGAATTAATCTTAGATAATTCTTATGTGGAGTCAATGTATTATAGTCCAAACTTTTCTACCATTACCTAACAAAATGCAGTACGCACATATTGATGTCGGCACTCCCAATCAGGCAGATGTTTTGTTTTTGCCACATGATACTATTAACACTCGTAGACGTCATTCGCGCACATAGAGATAAGTGCTGACTTTCGTTAAAATTGCATGTATATATATATAAAGAAGCAGAGCCTCTATCAACAAAGAAAGCAATTGAAGTCGCCTCTGCGTTTGAATGAATTTATCAACGTGGTGGTCTGCCATTGCCACACTTGCTATAGGTTGATCCTGGCAAATAATTTCTTGGTGCAGTAACATTGCCGACTGCACCAACATAAGGTTAAAATCAGGCGAAGCCACACCGCAGTTTATCGAGATCCGGCAATCGTTGAGCAATTTAATAGAACACTTTCTGAACGATTGTATTGATATCAGTATGCGAAGGAATTATCCGCCGACCTTATGTCCCTTAAGACCCTGAAAAAGTTTCAGGCCGAGATGAGAACTCGTGAGTGGTTTGCAAGACTACTTAGTGTGATGTGATAGCTGAGTTTTTGTCCGTGAACAATTACAAATAATTACTGAAGATACTCAACTACCACCGCCTTCACTTTTTTGAAAGATGATTCGTTAGCAATAAGACACTGGCTCCTCGACGCCGATTTCACTCAAGACAGGTCAGCATCACATTTTCACGTGTGACCGAGACTATTGTTAATTCTATCCACGGTAAATTGTCTTGGATTATTATTCGAAGAATACAACAACATTAATGTGTTACAAAAGCACAATGATTATTTTGCCGTTGTTTCAGTGTCATGATAAACTCGACATCAAGAGCAAAGTCGCGCTTATTTGTTTTTGTCACATCGATGATACCCAGCAATTTTTTCCCTTATTACATCATCACCATTTCTAACAATGGTTTCCTGAATTTCATTATTGTCTCCTGTCTCTAACATTGGCAAGACATCCACGGTGCAGTCTATGATAATTCTCCGTAGCTGAGACATTCTTCGGACTCTTGAAACTGCTAGATAACCTAAATTTGACCATTCGATACCATCATGAAGAATCAAAAATTTAGTATCTGATAGTTAGACCATGTGATGAATGAATAGTTATAGCCTATCCTGGTGTTCAGCATGATACTGCACCAGCTTTCCCAACAGCATCCACAAGAACAACAACATCATTTAAGAAAGAGCTTTTGTTTCTTCGACCATCCTGGACTTTCAACATCATAATTTTGTTTCCGTGTATCTGCTGTGCGATAACACAATGGGACAGGTAGATCTAAAAACTTTTCTTTATGTTATTGGAATATTTGTGGATGAACTATTTTTTCTAGATGCTACTATCATATCGCTAGGATACCATGAATTCCATAAATCATCGTTTTTTATCTCTGGAATTATCTCTCGCATCATCTTGCATTGAACTGTATCGGATGCAGGCATGTTAACGTTTTGAAATATTTCAGCAATCCATCAATAGTTCTACCATCATTACGTATTTCATCATAACAATCTACGATATTCCTATCAAGCATATATCTCAGCAGCACTATGGGAGCCCAACTACGCGAGTTCTTCGCAAAGCAATCCATCAGGTTCACCCGTGGTCACGTTTATTGAAATGCCGCCCAAACCAAACCATAACACCAGGATGAACTTGCACTGCAAACTCAAATGATTCAATCACGGAAAAACCAGTTAAATCGAAATCTGGTCCTATCCCAGAGGGATGGGGGCCATTTATCAGTGTCATGGTCATCTCATGTGAAGGATGTCCAAACAAACGAGTAAACTATGCATTACATTCTCCCATACCAATAAAACTTCCGGGATAACATGCAACCATGTCAAATGAAATAACTTCGTTGAAATCATATTTGGTATTCCAAGACCTTCTGTGTCCATGCTCGACACACAATCGCCGAACGTCTTCAAGAAATTATCCACGTATCGGTCATCATTATTATTTCTTCTGAGCAAAATGGGCAACAACAGATGGAACAGTAAATCAATTGTTAAGTAATATTTCTATCTCGTCATTATCGGTCGGTTATTTCTGTGCCTTCGTTTTCGTCGTTTCATGGAGACTGTTAAGGGTTTGCTGATCTTATGGATGAACTCAAACATGTCGTTGGTCAGCGTCATCACTCGCTTTTCTTGTGGAAATATATTTATACTTGGCTTCCATACGTGAGCGTTATGATCAATTAATACTATTGGAGCTCCATTTCTTACATACTTGGCGGTGTACAAGATCTCTCCGGTTCTTGTTCTGACCTCGATAGGAAATCGTAGCTGTTTTTTCAGTTCTCCGATCTAGCTGATCGTTGCCCCACTCTGACCTCCCACGCGTTCATTTTTTCCCATTGTAAATGTTATGTGATTATCTGGGCGACACAATTTAGAATAGCACTGGTTATGGTGCTAGCACTATGTCGCGTCGGCAATGGCCCATTAATATCGGACTGATTTAATGAATATATCCCACAAACAACTGCAGTCGCCGGATATGCTCTCTCTTAGTATGATTAGTCAATGCCAGTATTATTCCTGGTCTAGATTTTTTAATCAAACACGGCAACACCCCCGGTGCTGGCACTCGTGTGGTTTCTTGATTCACCAACAAGGTCACGTTTAATTCAGGTTACGTCATTGTCGACGTTCGCGCCGATGGCTGCTACAATAAATTTTATTCTGAGAAAATATCATTGTTCACCCGGATCCCAAAAATTAATGATTATTCTTGATCGTTGGTCATTCATGGAAGCGTTTCTGAAAAGATTTGTCCTTTTACTCTGAATGATGACCAGACATGCATTTCATTATCACCTATAAACTCCTCCTTAGACATACGGATATTGTCAATCAATCCAAGATTAACATCAAATAATAAGTGCCGTGATGGGTTCCTAGTCCACGTCCCAGGGTTTAATCTGTCGAGATGGAATTTACCTTGAGATTGTTTGACCGCAGATAATCTTGTAAACTCCTCTATCATATAATTAAGGCAAATATATATTTAAATTAAACTTCACTTTGTAATATACATTGACTCGAGCAAGGAATTGTTGCAAGTGGTTGTTGATCGGATCAATAACTGCTTGTAATAAGGCTTGTGTAACGGATTTATGTGGATATCAATTGCCGAGTGTAGGACCAGAATGTCAAGGACCATAGCCGTGTTTGAAATACGACGAAGGGGTCAAGAGGAAACGCAGTTGTGCGTGACGTGTGGAACTAGAAAATACAGAGCAATGAAACGGTATTATGATAAAAATAATGATGGCCGTGAATCTTCGATAAAATATGCTGAAGACTGGCTAGCTAGATTTTCTGGATCAATTGATCAACAAGCCTGAGTTGGATGATAGGATGCCACATATTTGTTCTAGTTATAAAATTTTAATATAGACAAATATTTATATGTATATATACATATACATATATATATATATATCTATATCTATCTATCTCTCTATCTATCTATCTATCTATCTATCTATCTATCTATCTATATATATATATATATATATATATATATATATATATATATATATATATATATATATATATATATATATATATATATATGTATGTATATATATATATATATATATATGTATATATATGTATATATATATATATATATATATATATATAAATAGACATATATATATATACATATATATATATGTATATATAATATATTTATAATATATATATATATCTATATATGTATATATATACATATATATATACGTATATTTGGAACACTTGCGTTCCGAGCGCATCGCATCAATAAAAATGTTGAGGTGTCGCGTGCTGATATCATTATGCACTGTCTACGAAAAAGACCGGTCGGTTCTGTTAGTAATGCCTGTTATCTCAGATTCACTGTTGGAAAAACTAAGTATAACTCACACAGGTTTGTTTATGAATGTTACAAGTGCCCGAATAAAGATGGTTTTGTGATTGACCACACCGACTCAGATTCAAGGAATAATTCTTTAGAAAATCTTCAGTCTATTACAACGCATCAGAATTCTGCACAGGGAAATACTGGAAATAAGAAGCATCCAAGACCACTTAGAGCTGTAAATCACGAGACTGACAGAGAAATACTATTTACATCAATGAAAGAAGCTGGAAACTATTTTGATATTTGCCGGCGTTCGGTACAACGTGTCGCAGATAATATAGCCAACTCAGCATTATCAAACACATACAAAAAATGTATTTTTTTTCTCAATATTTCACTGCCCTGGAAAACACCCCCAGTGAGAACATATTAATAAGAGTAGGTGAAGGGGGAAAACTACCTTAAGATTAAACAGTACCAATCCAGTAGCTTCGGTTGTATCTAAATATTGACAGCGTCAAGAATTAAGTAATGATCATAATGGGGTTCACCCGCGAAGTAATTCATTAGTGTATACTATTATGTGATGGGTAGATCACAATCTTTTCTGTCCGTTTGTTGGGGTATTCTGTATTTCGTACTCTAGTATTGCTATGTGTGTACATGTTCCTCGATCCAGGGGTTATTGCTATGGGTAATAATAGCCATTTGTCCCTTGTCTCCTGACATAGTTCTTGAAAGAGTCAAGAAACAAAGAATAAGCTACGCCCCAATGCTATTTTTTGATTTCCAGGTATTGGAAACTTCATTTTAATTTTTGAAACATAATAGTAAGAAGGCCCCGTGGCCGAGAGGTTAGCGTTCCGGAATTTCATACTCTACGACTTTAAATTGGCATTCCAATTACGTTGCTGACAGTTGCAAGAAATCGTATTTAATAATTGCGGGCTCCAAGCCCGAAGCTTGAAATTAAACAGAAAAATGTAATGATAACTGAAAACTCATATGCACCTTCCCACAATATCAAACAATGTGGTGGATGCTGATTTTCCACTCCCCAAGGTTTGATATTGGGGAGGGTTAGAAACAAATTTAAAGTTATTAGTATAAATGTATTGATTGTAGAGCAGCGGAAGAATTACCTTGACAGTGTGCATGTGACCATGAGGTGGAAAGCAGGAGCCTCTTACCTCATGGTAAAAATAGACAGCAAGAGTAAAGCAGACAGTGATTGTTAAATACATCTAATGTAATATAACCGGAGGGGGGTACCAAAAAGCTCATTAAGCGGTAGCACCGGTAAATATAAATCTATGAGAACGGTAGCACTGTAAGTGAGAGTTCTGGTGTAGAATGCAACGGTGATAACAACGAAGAAGTAGCACTGGTAACTACAAATATATGAGAACGGTAGCACTGTATATACCCACAACCATAAAGGGTATATCCTCATGAAGCAGCAGTACATCAGAACAATAGCACTGTAAGTGAGAGTCCTTGACAAAATCGAGGGGTACAATAACCAAAAAGTACCACAATTACAAGCAAACAAACAAAAGGGTACAATAACCGAAAATAACCAAAATCATGAAGCAGTAGCATCGTTAAATATATGAGAACGTTAGTACTGCATACCCACAGTCATAAAGGGTAAATCCTCATGAACCAGCAGTTGTACCGGTAAATGTAAATATATGAGAACGTTAGCAATGCAAGTGAGAGTCCTCGGATTGTAACACCGACTGTAAAACACTGCAAACAATTACCATGAACCAGTAGCATCGGTAAATATAAATATATGAGAACGGTAGCACTGTACGTGAGAAACTACAGACACACCGATCTTACTGTCTATTTTTTTGTTTTAATTTTAAACAAATATTTATTTTGTAATGAATTTCGAAAACGTTAATGCGATTTTTTCTGCAATTGAAAAATTGCAATGACCCTACCCCCAACTGTAACAGGACTGGTGGTATACAACTTTCTGATCAACTCGATCCGAAAAAATCACAAATGATTTTGAAATATTACAAGAATGACAGTCCAAAGAAAGATACACACTAGCAACCGAATACATTTTATTAAATTACTCTAGCAAGCAATGACACAATCGCTAGCACGTGTATGTGATGATACAAGTTCGGCAGTTTGTTCCGCTTGAACAGCCGATAGAGAAAATTAGATCAGAGCTGTTTAAGTAATTTGAAACAAAAATGATTGTGGGTGGGCGTGTAAGACAGCTAAGGAAATATAAATATGATTGTAAACAGCCAGAACGTAAACAATTGCATTCTGAAGGTGAAAGTTCTGACACTGATCCCTGATAAAATTCTGGACAGAGTCTAGAGAGAGAAATTGGAATGTGACCGACTAATAATAGAGCGAGTTTCATTGATACATGATATTGGAATGTTACCGTGGCTAATGATATATTTTAGTAGGATATTGTGAAATGTTTGTAACCTACTGCTCTAATTGCGAATGATCCACCTTGTGTTTCAAGGATTTCTGATTTCATCCCTGCTTATATCCCCCTAGTGATAACTACACTAGAACATAGCTAGGGACAGAGGCAAAAAGCGTGGGATAGTAAAAAAAATAAATATTTTTTTACGTTGCAAAACATCTATGTGAAACTCTGCAACGTTTTTGACACAGAGTCCCATGAAATAAGCAGGGACAAAGTCCTTGGGTACAACACCTTTGTCCTTGTCCAGGGAGAAGGGAGACTGGGGTGGGGTCTATTGTCACTGAAGGCCTTGAATATCTTCACATCATCCAATGAAATCAGCTAAAATCTTTATGTCCTTGAATATTATCACTTAATCCTCAAAGAGCTGACTGATTAAATCAGAGATCATCCGCTCCGCTATATTCAACAACATGCACACCACAAACCCCTCTCTAACTTCTTATTTTCACTGTGTATAACTGAAAGGATAAATATGGTATGTATCTTCATTATATAGTGTTCTTTTGCGTTTCTGATAAGCACATCGGATTAACTGGGACTGCTCGAAGAAATAAATCGTATTTTTTCAACATAACTCAAACAGTCGTAAGCAAAATAAAAGTCGTGTACGGACCTTTAAATATCATTGAACCAATCAAATGCTAGGGCATGCGTGATAGCGTTATACAGGGCAAGTGTACTATAAATCTTGCGCTTGTTGCATGACCCACATTCAAATTCGCGTAACATTCTTGACCTGCTCAGATGAAGATTTCACCTTTGATCGACCTTGTCATGAATGGAACTCGAACTACGGATTAAACATGAACTTTTACGATAGTTATAACCATTGATTTAAGGGTAACACCATAATCTTAAACAGCACAAACACAAATTACGTTACAAATTCAAAAGATGATACATGATTCCGTAACACCTTCCGCCATAAAGTGAAGAAAGATTTATGCTATAAAACTTTCTAGTATCTAATATCAAAACTTGGTGTAAAATTGACATTGCATAAAACATGAATGCCACCATCATGAATACAAAACAATCCAGTGCTGTGCATCTAGCATGTGAAAGTGCATCTGCTATTATTTTTGTCCCCTCATGTGCCTAACATCGATGTTCAATGATTTTATCATCCGAGTCCACCGTAAGATTTCTTTGATTCTGTTTCTTCATTTTCTTAATATAAGTTTAAGGTGTTTGTTATCTCTGAAGACAACGACTGGAGAAGGAGCTGCAAAAGTATACACTTTAAAGTGTTGCAAGACCATGTTCAAAGCTTTTGATAAGTTAAAGGTCATACTCAAAGGAACCCCAATTTTGTCAGCTCCAGATTTCACTAAATCATTCAAAACGTCTGTAAATGCAAGTGGCGTAGGGATTGGTTGAATACTCTTACAGAAATGGTGTTTATCACTCAGTGTGCTGCTTTTATGGAAATTGAATAAACACCAGACAAATTATTCCACGATAGAAAAGAAAGTCTTGCTTGACCATGTCCTACAACATGCTAAAAAAGTAACATAAGCACGACAAAAGTCACTTTCACTTAAGCTGATTGTTAGATTTGCCTCGAAAAACGTCCAGATGGTTTCCATGTGGTTCTTCCAGGTGTCCTTGTTATAATGACGTCATAAATGTAAGCGCCACACTTTCATAATCCAGATCTTACCATTTTCATCAAACCTTGAAAAAGCGGGGGAAGCTCTTCGACCCAAATGATGACTTTGTTTTGCTAAAGTCCATGTGGAACCACGAATTCTGAAATTTCAATGGCTCTCTCTCTCTCGGTAAGTGGAACTTGCTACAATCTATTCATGATGTCAAATTTCAAGACGTATTTGGCATTACTAATCCTGTCAATACAGTAATGAATTCTAGGAATGGGAAATTAATCTGTCTTAATGACACAGTTTACTATTCTGTAATCATTACACATACAGAAAGCTTTCAAAACGGGGGTTGGGGGTAAGTATCCTACACTGTAAAACTGTGAGCGTAGTCTGTAATTAAATCGGTATGTAGAAATAATAATGAACGATTCTGCACTAACTATGGAATCTCGTACTTCTAAACTCGGTCGACAGCGTCTAGAGGCAATCAATAAATATCTCTCCGTCTGTAATTCTCTCAAGCAACAACAACAACAGCGTCAGGAATCTCGGATGGAATTTGCGGAGGATGCAGCAAAATCGTTCATTCCGCGTTTAGTTGAATAAGCGACGAACTACGACAATTGATTTCCAGTAATATAAACGAATATTCCAAGGATCATCTGAAGCAACATATCATCACGCGGATGCAACATCTAAAACAGATCGCATCTGACCTCGAGTACATTCACCGAGCTATTATAGCAATAGTGATTGTTGTTGGTGGTTACATCATGGTTCCGCTTGGTGGTAATAAGGTAATAATATGTGAGCAGTTGTTTCTCTATCACTATTCGATCACATACGCAGATCTGCCGATATTTTAGATGCCATGATTCAACGTAGAAGAAATGAAAATAGCCATGAATGATATCATCGATGAATATTTTGGGAAAATATTCATCGATGATATCATTGATGGCTATTTTCTTTCCTTCTGCGTGAAAAGCGATATCACCTCCTCCAAGTATCCCCAAACATGACAACAGCGCCACCAGCGGTGGTAGGCATATATATCCAGGTGTTGTCAGCATCACATCAACTAACGCAGTCAATATGGTGTGTGATGCTATCGATGGCAGCTATCACTTAGATCTTGAAAATTCCAAACAGGCACATAAGGGACATAATCTTCATTCGTTTACCCCTGAAATTCCTCCTGCACATTTGATAGTGTCAGTAACTGTTAATGCAGTTTATTTACTATGTCTTAATCCCCTGTTGTAACAGATACATTTCACACTTACTGACCACTTACTGATATTCTTCGTTCACGAGATTACACTGGGAATATTTGTATTAATACTTGTGGTAAATTCAGTGTTATTACGGTAACACACAAGCACAATCAATACAAGCTTCGTTCGGATTACCTTAGAAGAGTTTCCAGATTAGTGAAAGATTTATAGCACATTATTCATTCTAGGAATTTATATACTGTAATAATTTTTAATTCATTTACCTTGCTTGCTTTTATATTATATACGTATACATAAGTACACGCACACCCACTAGCGCAAAATAAATCATCTCCAAGTAATATCGAGCATCGGAAAATACCTTCTTAACATGTATCAAAAAGGATTGGTAAATGTATATTTGGATTTTACAGATAAAACAGCAATTCGTTTCATTATCGATTGGAATGGTCTCATCCATGCACTTTAAGTATATCATGTTTACTTTTTGCAGGTTCACTTAGTTTTATTCACTCTGAAATATACTGTCTTTAGTGAAATCTGACAATTGTTTTGTCATAGTGATTATGCTCCATCGGAACCTTCTCTTCAATTGTGTTTGAAATACTGATTTTATAAAATGTATTGAAAAGGATGCACTGAAATCGTTGCTCACACAGGTTGTAAGTACTACAAAAACAAATGATTAGATAGCGTACTGTTACTCCTACCTTTGCGGAAAGTTCGTATTAGACAATTAGTATTTCTTCCAAGAGTTTTCAAGATCAAACGAATCAGGACTTGTAAGTACTGAAAAGAGACTTTAATCCTTACATTATTAGTATGCTGCTATATCATGAATTTTAATACAACAATACCGCATTCCTATGCAAATAGTATTAGGTACTAAGCGTGAATAGTACTAACAGGATCAAAACATAAATTAGTCAATTTCGGACATATAAAGTACCAACTTTCAGATGCATTCTGCAGTTACAATTTATTGTAAACATATTGGCTTCTTGCAAGCAATCAGCAGGCATGTTGCTTGTTGATCAACTTCAAAATTATTTATCTGATGTTCATCTCGTGGATCGTTTACTTGTCATATGATTGTCAAATCAGACAAACGATTGTATGCATCCTTGGATGCAACTGTCAGTCGATATGCCTGCATATGAAACTAAGCTCAGATGAATGGAGCTCGCTTATTATTATATGAGAGTACGGTTCTCTTTCCGCTCATAACGGATGCATATTTTGCATCCTTTATAATTGATTGTTTACAATGTTTCACTGCTTAATTACAAGCCACATGCATCAAGTCTGCTTATGTACAAGAAAAATAAAGAAAATAATTAATTTGGAAATCTTGAAATTGACATTTGTTCTTAAATTGAAAGGAATCCCTGCTCTTTTATGCAATCGCTGATTTAGTGGTTTACATATTAATGCCTGGACATTTCCTTCGATTATTAAAATTACTTTATAACGATTAATTTCAACCCTAAAAGGCTTCTGAGTAGAACACGCATATCTTCAAACAACTGGATCGGCATGATTTACAATCATACCATACACTTTTCACAATGGAGGCACGTGCGATTAGCTTATGTGAAATGATTATGATACAAAACGTTCTACGTCACATGCAAGTTTGCAACAAACGGATTATACCCATCATACAGCTATTAGGCAAAGGGAGATAACAAAGTCAGGTACAGTTAAACTTACTGCCTGGTTTTCCCACTTACTGAGCAATATTGCAACGTATCGTGAGAACTGTTACAACTTTGTATTAGTATATATCTCACTCATCCAGTTGCTATTAGTACACTCCTTCCTTGATGAAGAAGATAAACATTCCCGACAATTATGTGGCAGTTGGTGAAGTCAATATTACGTGTAGTGCAAATCATTTATTTGAGTGTTAAAATATCAAAACGTATAAATAGAATGTTAAATTTATTGGCATATTTTGCATAGTGAATTGTATTTACATTTAATAAATACGATCGGTAGTCATTATTAAATCGGTGACCTACGATTTTGGTATTCATGTCTTTCATATTGTTAAATGCATTATAATGCTGAGTTCTGTTTCGGTGGTATAGTGCTATGTCGTTTATTACAATAGTTGTAACTTGTGTTTCTTAAGTATGGCTTTTCTGCGCAACTTTCATTGTCTTTCATTATCGTTAGGATAATAGTGCAATTATATTAAAGGAATTGATTTAGTGGAATTCTGCTTATCAAATTGGTACTAAATGTAGTATTGAATTTCTACAGGTTGTAAGTGATGCGAAACTATGTATGCACCATTTTCTCTCAAACGTTCTTTCTCTGCAACTATAGCTCGCATTGTTTTCCGAGCTCCATCGGATATTGGCATTCATGGGTAAATGAAGCAATTGATATAATATAATATAATATAATATAATATAATATAATATAATATAATATATATGAATTTTCGTTACTGACGATGCTCCTCTGGTATTGATAGTCATTACTTCTTTGAAAACTGTAGAGTTTAAAAAGAGAAATACCGTTTAAATTATGGTACAGATTTATGTTCAGTGAAGATTGTTTAAGGTTTTTCTACTATGACCCAGAAAGTTATGTTTTATGCCTCAGTATCGATTATCTGTGGCACCGAATACAAACATTACATTCAAATTAATGAACTTCTGGTGAAACAATCTTCCTTTACATCACATCCTCATATAGGAAGAAGAATGTCATACATGAACACTGATAAAAAGATTATTGGTAATGTAGACCATCGGCCCACAAAACTTGCAGTTAAAATACAGTATTGCAATAACATAGAGCAGTAAGAAATAGAGACATAATATAGCTGAAAATAATACAAAAGCAATCAATACGGTAACAATAGATATGAGATGGAAGGGGATTGCTATATCAACTAGCATTCCTATTGATCTTTGTGGAATAAACGTGCTTCAAAATTGATATTTATTTTACTGATTATGTAGTTACATATCAAATTGTTTTTTTGCTTTCTTTCCTTGAATGCTGAATAAAAATATTGTGCGCGATGTGATAGAAAAACAGAATTTTTAGACCTCGTCGAACAATAAAAATACTTCAAGACTTCATCGGTTTCTAAGAAAATGATATTCATATTCTTTTGTATATCTGTCACATAACATAGGGATGACATTGTTACATCTCTCTCGCTGCTAAATTATGGGTTCAGAAGTCCAGAACAAATCATACCATGTACTTGTTCAGTTCTTTATAAATATGCGTAACCACCAATTTCAGCAGCATAAGTTAGTACAAAAATGTGAGTATTGTTTCAGAAAATTTGATCGCGGTTGTCGAAAAAGAAAGGATATGGAACTGATTTTATTTGTTTTCAACAATAATCAAGGTCTGTTGTGACTTCTTTGCTTGTATTTCATTCTCTTCTTTTACTTTCATTGAACAACAATGTAAGAACTAAATATTATAGGGGCCCCGAGTGACCGAGTGGTCTAAAGCGCTCTCCGTTACTAATCACTGCCATCCCACCTCTGTCAGCGTGGGTTCGAGTCTCGGATTCAGCCAATGTTGGTATGTGAGAAAGCTTGCCAGTAGCTTCTCGTGAGTCGATGGTTCTTTCTGGGCTTTCCCGGGTTCTTCCTCCACCATTAATACTGGCCGCCATGTATAGCCTATCGTGTGCTGAAAAATGGCGTTAAACCCTACAACAACAACAACTAAATATATATATATATATATATATATATATATATATATATATATATATATATATATATATATATATATATAGCTAAATATGACTTGAACTATTTCCTTATAACAATTTTATAAATTAGTGAAAATTGCCATAATTCTGAATGCAATACATTATGTTTTGTATAACTTAACACAAGCTTCACAATATATAATGTCTTCACGATAATAAACTATATTTTCAAGGACCGAACTGAACGTCTGATGCAAATTTATTCATTAATAAATGATGGAGAACCACAACGAACCTTTATCTGATACAAATATTACAGGTGAAAAACAGTTATTCCCCTTTATATGCACACATGAATTTGCATTCATTTCCAGGTAGGCTAGAACTTTAAAAAAAAAAAAAAATTCTCCAATATTATTGCTACACAAAGCTTTAAACAAACAAGCAAAAACTTAATATTTTCAAGTGAGAATGTATCATCTATTGATAGATTACCTATCCTAAATTCAGCCGAACGTCTTCAATTATTTTGTTCTTTTAAATGAGACGCTGGTTTAAAACAGATTAAATAATTGTATTCAAGATATTAGTGAAAGGTACATGAAAAATGGTTATAGTCATCTGACGGACCTACTTTGACAAGTTGTGTTTCATTTCATTGCCTATGGAATTGCTCTGTATGCAAAATATGGTTAAGTAATTTGACATAATAAAGGTATATCCTTTTATAGTGTTTTCTATCATTGCAGCTGAGTAAGTACTATCAAAGCGAGTGCACACAGAGAAGATGTCTTCACCTTAAAAGAACTATTTAAATAAAGATTGTATACTTTACTGTGTGCATTGATCACCACAATGGTTTAGAATGTCTGGTTTGTTTCACATTGAAGAATATAATGTCGATCATATGAAAAAAAAAATACTTCTTCCAAATATTTTAGCTTTCTACTTTGAGTCTGTTCTCTTTATCCTTTAGAACATAAGATATGAACTGGTACTAGCAATATTCTTAGTGACTACTGTTGATCTTTTCATGATAGAAGAAAACCATATAAAATTCAATAACTTTAATAGAAAGGTATAAAGGTTCAAAGTCAAAACGATATGACTCATTACTGAAATAATCCGTGTTGAATCCATATATGGTGTGAATGAATGTTACTTTAGACTATACGCCAATCATTTAGGTCGGGTTTAGAGTAATAATGTTGATGCTAATGTCCACTTGTCACGCGTAAAATATATACACGTTTTCATCCTACATATCTCCTTTTTACCCATACCGACCCATTGTACCAAACAAGTAAACATTTTTAGCACTACTGTTTTAATTACACTTGTACCAATACCGTCCGACAATGTTAAAACAATTCTGAACTGTTTCAAAATGGAAGTTTCTTTTACCCATATAGTCACGATTCAAGCTAGTCCATTTCTGTTTATTCCTCTTGTACCTATTTAATCCCGTTTGTACCAATATAGCCCAAAAGAATGTTATCTCACGACGTTGGATATTTATGCTGTCAAAACATTACTTTATTTATTTCGAGCACAACATAGACACATGTTCTCGATAATGTACTATAGCAATTAAGAATTTTATCATTCATTTTTGTATGATTACTGAAGTATGGACACACAAACGCAATGTACGTACAAAGATTTACTTGTCAGTCCTTATACTTATATTTCTACATCAAATAAAGACAAAACTATTAAAATTCTTGTGAAACGTATGTTAAATAGACAACTCAAAGGCTGTCTATCCGTGCTCTCAGTAATCCTAACTTGCATACTAACAAAAGAAAGAAGTCAGCAGCAACTTTCGCGAAAACATAAGACAAATTGACCAAAGGACATTCAACTACTATGAACAACATCCATTGTACTACATATACCAAATACACAAAGTACATGCACAGTAGAAAGTTCGCATGTGATTTAAGCTGCAACATTATTTCTATCTGTTTAATTACTTTTTCCCTTTTTTCCCGATATTAACGGTCTCCAGTTGGCCAAGTGATTTAAAGCGCCCACCGTTAGAGACCACTGCCGTCTCACATCTGTCTTTGTGGGTTTGAGTTTGGGGCTCGGTTAATGTGTGTGCGTCAGAAAGCTTTCCAATAGCTTCTCATGGGATGGTGGTTCTTTCTGGGGTTTTCCAGGGTATTTCCGCAACCATATATGCTAGCCATCATCTATAGCCTATGATGTGTTAACGAAATGACGTAAACCCCTAAACAACGACATATCCCGATGTTGAAATCATGAAGTTGCGCCGTTTTGTCCGAGTAAGTGTACAAAATGAACGGGCCAAATATAATTTACACTTATATATGTTTGATATATAGCGGTCATGCCAATGTGCGCATGTGCGTTAGAGTGTTCGTAACCTAACCTCTGTGTTGGTGCATGTGTGTGTTTGTGTGTGTGTGTGTGTGTGTGTGTGTGTGAGTGTGTGTGTGTGTGTGTGTGTGTGTGAGAGAGAGAGAGAGAGAGAGAGAGAGAAAGTGAGAGAGAGAGAGAGAATGCCATGCTTTATACTCAATAATAGCTTATCCTGACATACCTATCAGATCAAGAGTTTATGTTTTACTTGTATGGTGCATCAGAAATGCCCTTGCATTCTTAATAAATCATAACTTTTTTGGTTAGGTTTAGCTGATTCCCCTCCCCATCACATCCCCTCCCAACGTTTCTGCAACAATCAAGAAAAGTATCGGGGTCCTTGGTCTATATCTCGAAATCATTACCATTAAATTCTTCAAGACGTTATTGATTTACATTGGATATACCCTTGATGATAACGCTGACTTCTTCAGTTTTTTTTTCAGGCTCCGCTTCCGTTTAAAACATGTATAATAATCGAGGCCTAGATAAGAACTTTCCTGACGAACCGAAACCAGTTAGTCCCGCCTGATTAATATCTCATATCTTACTAAATATAACAAGATTACAATGTACATGTCAAAATGTATGTCAGAGCCCAAAACTCTCTCTCTCTCTCTCTCTCTCTCTCTCTCACACACACACACACACACACACCATATAGACAGCGTTATATTTTTCAAGTCTTATAAAAATATATTTGTTTAAAAAATTACTCATTCACAGCATTGTTTATTATAGGCTGTAAACATCAAATTATCAAATTGCCATTGTTAATGATGTAAACCAACATTACTTAATTACACCTTACAAGTATTTTACTCATAATAAAATTTTCATGCCAGTGTCGATAAAAATTGTACAAGCTGGAAGCGCTAAAATATCATACTTCATCTAGAAATAGTCTGGCCAATGAAATTGATCGGAATCGCCATGAAGAAATAAAAAAGGAATTATAAAGATATGAGGCAAATAATATTATGCATAAACATTTAAGTCATAAGCACACACAGTGCTGTACACGCTGACACGTTTTCGATACTCAAAGTTTGGTAAATGAATTATGCACACACATACTTGACTGGTTGAAATGATTTAGCAACAAGCATAAGTCCGGGAATATAATGTGTATGTGTGTAATATGTTGACAACGTTTTGATAAATAATGTTTCACGATTCACATCAAGAACGACAGCGACGACAACAACATAAACAATCCACCAACTCTTGGCCGTGGGTAATGAAAGGAAACATCTGCAGCGAGGACAAATGCATGCATACTCTTCTCCTCGATTTGTTCCCACTCCTTCAAACAGTCTCGTCCAGTCACCTTTCCCTACCAACTTCCTCATTAGTGTGTGTGGATGGTGATGGGTGAGTGGTACACATTTTACAAATATTCGTTTACAAATTATCTAAGGTAATGAAAGAAAGAGAGATAATGAAAGAAGATAAAGTCGCAATAAATATTTAATTGAAATAACTTACGACATTCTACCAAATGAAACAAGAGAAAGAGTAGTCTATCTATCTACCTATGTATGTATGTATGCGTATATATATACATAGGGATAACATCAATCTTTAAAAAAATCACAAATGACACATGTATCTGCACGACATCACGACATTTCGGGTAAATGTTACACATGTCTCTCTCTCTCTCTCTCTCTCTCTCTCTCTCTCTCTCTCTATACCGTACAAGCAGTTTCGTTTGCTGACGTTTGATAAATAAACTTGTCACTATTGAAACTCTGCATGTGACTAGTAAAATGATATCAACATATTTCAGCTAAGATAAAATTATCTTGCGTATGTATATAATATTTACATTATTATTCGATCTACGCTTAATGTTAATATTTACAAATGTAGACATTTACAGCCCTAATTACTCCAGCTACTTTGTATTACCCTACCAGTGGCGTCACTATGGTTGGTGTTATCCAGTGCGGTAATTCATGGCTTCACCCCCATGGACCTCCTTCCTACACAAAAATTCAAACATTTTATAGACAGTATGAACCGGTCTACACCACCCACCATCACTCCTTTCTGATACAATTTATTCCCATGTAGACGTCTCTTTCTGTTCAGATTCAACCTGATTCCAAAGACACAAATAAAAAGGCATACATATCATGACTAGGAGATATCTGAAATTAGACACACAGGGTGTAGCAGCAGTGCTGACTGATTTGGCACGTAGCCCAGGCCTGTCTCATATGAAAGCTGACTTTCCATGACAACATAATACCATCTTTCGTACCATACCTTAACAGATATGATATACAGCGATACCATATATGAAAACGTCAGCGCGCGTGTGGTGTCGTGCACAGTAGATCTTGATTGCCAATGATCTCTAAGGAAGACACATGATATCAGTTTTGAGACAGTAGAATAATTTAGGATTATTAAAGAACAGAATGAGAACAAAGCTGCTAAAGTCGAAGTTTTATTTGCTATAAAATAGTTCATCAAATGCATGTACAACAAAATCTAATAGAGATACCAGCTAAAAGGGACCAACATCTTTGTAAATCTAAAATTGAAGATAATGATGAGAACTGTACATTTTGTGTACTTTGTGATGAATCTATTTCATGACTTTGCAGAATTTTATAAACCTTGCTGTCGAACATAGGAAGTGTTGGTACAACAAATGCATCCTATTCAGCATCTTTCCTGGTTTATGATGGCACTGATGTGCTTTATACTTGGGCTTGTTAATCGGGACCTGGACTAAGAGGCAGTGTTAGCCAGGTTATTGTTTCGAATGTTATCATAATATATATCCAGGTTTTGAACATCCAAATTTTACCCTTAAAGTACATATGTTTACTAAGAGATGCCATATTACAAAAAGAATACCCAGATAGTTTAATGCATACAAGACACATAATCGATTGCAAGACTTTCTTCTTTCCTCGAACGAGTAATTTACAAAGATAAAGAAACCTCGTTTTGAGATAGTTGTTACCACAAACATTTAATAATGTATTCAGTGATGTAAATTTACAGATA
The DNA here is from genome assembly GCA_028554795.2 of Sinohyriopsis cumingii. NCBI lineage: Eukaryota > Metazoa > Mollusca > Bivalvia > Unionida > Unionidae > Sinohyriopsis > Sinohyriopsis cumingii. The sequence goes on from CM068833.1 coordinate 47,929,768, forward strand.
TAATAAACAAGAAAAAGTACATGCTAATAAAATATATGTTTGTAGTTGAATAGATTAAAGCAAACTAACCATTTTAATTTCAACCGTAAATACCCAATACCCCTGCCGTGATTTTAGATGAACGTACAAATGTTACCTTACATTACAGTAGAAGCTACTTCGTCATTTAAATTTTATTATGATAATGAATGATGCCAAAACTATTAGGCATAGAATGCCAAATGGATTCTATCAGTTTAGAGATTTTTTAGTTTTGTCACGGACTTCTAAAAGTCATCCGAATAACCTAACGAATTTGAAGCCAGGCTGACGTTAGGTAATGATGGCATGATATGTAGAGTAACCCACTTTGATTTTAAATATAAAGAAATGCACCTCTTATAATTAAGGAGAAAATGTAAGGACGATTTCGTAGTTTAATGACGTATTGGATAGGCATAATTCAACTTATATTGAAACATGTACGAAATTATGAACAAGAACTACAAAGTTACAATTGGTAAAGTCAACAAAGTCTATTAGTATTTTCGGTTTCATTGTATGCATGTAGGTACTTATTACGGACTACCCTCATTATTCTACTTCAATGTGTTTGTCCCATGTTTACTGTGTTGAGGACGCAGTGGCGGCAACCACTTTTGATCTTCTATGTTAGACCTATTTGAATCAGGATAAAGTAGCGTATTGTGGAACATAACAGGGATAATACTGTGTCAAGATCTGCACTCCTATTTTAATGTATAATATTCATATTTAAGTACAAACACAAAGTCGTCCCACCTTTTCAAGGTAATTTAATTCTACAAGGGGATATAAACTTCTGCGAAATCATAAATACATATACTTTTATGTATGGTGAATGTTGCAAATGGAAAAGTTTTGCAAATAGAGATAGATATTGTATTTTACGGAAAAAGGTTGCAGAGAAGAAACACAGTTTAGAACAGCGACGAATTTCCTATCAGAGTGACTCCAGTAAATTTAACTTCAAAGGTACATTCATCTTACATAAACATACAAGGAAATGTCTAAATGTTATGCATATGTCTTAACAGTCTATTGTGAAATATCAATAACAGTAGAATATGATGAACAAATGTATCGTATGAGATAAATATTAACTGCTGGATTTATGATGTATTATTGCTCGTTGCTTGCTCATGTTTCGGTAGTCCTGTAAAATAATAAGTTTTTTCACATTGCTACTTCTTTTTAAAAAAAAGGATTTCTTCAAGGCAGTGCATCAACAATTCTTTTCATAGGGTAGGTTGTGGAAAGGATGAACCATTTTTGACAATTGGTAAAACAAAATTACTCTGCCTTTTGCGACTGAAGTCCATGGAGCATGGTCTTTTATGGATTCTAAGAATGCGAAAACATGTTTTTTACATTTATATGGAATTAGTTCGCTAAGTTTGCTGGAGTTAATAATACAGTTGTTCATTTGTCATTGTGTCACTAAGTAGTGAAAAAGCATCAGCAACAATTGTTTCTGTTTTTGTTCTTTTTCGAGGTGTCAGTTTGTACCGTCTAATATTAAGATTAATTGATCAATCATACTGTCAAAAAAGCAACAGCTTGAACGTCAACCCGATTAGAACCCTATACATACTGACTGATTTTAAGTACTAACTTAGTTCTCGCAAAGTTTTTTTTGTGGAATGAATTTACGAGTTGTCCATCAGTTGAAATACATCCTGTCTAACTATTACTTTGATTTTAGTATGATTTGAAAAACACTTTTAGCTATGTAAAGCATGGCAGGGCACCAAAGTATTAACTACTCTGTGATTATTAGTCCCCCACTTCCCATTGTGATCTGGCAATTAACGACATCATGACAATAATGAAAGGTTAGCAAGTATTTTTATGTTTTGTGATGCTAAAATTACATACAAAGCACCATATGTACTTAAAGATGAGCGATCTTTGCTAATGTACCATAAATACAGTTCAGACTACCTTTTCCTACAAAAAAATTAGCTCTTGAATAGAACAGTTTTATCGGTGACAACTAACATAGTATCCCATGTTTACTCACAACTTTTAAGTACAAACTCTCGTCTTGACATTCAACCAGCATTTAAGCAAATTTTGAGTATGTCCTGGCAGTATACTGGTAAAATAGACAAGAAACATCCGAGATGTACAATTTTAAGTGTGTGTGTGTGTGATTTGGCTTTTTAACGTTGCTTTCACAATTTTGCAGATATATCGCTGACAAAATATGTCAGCAGTGTTGCTGTTTATAGTGACGTCTTGCGCTGGGGCACCATCCCACAGACACGATGCATAATACCCTAGTCAGTCACATTATCCTGACAACAGAATGACCAGTCCTAACACTAACCTCTTAAAGCAGAGTGCCAAACGAGGCAACTGTTATTACCATTTTTATAAGTCTATTGCACGATTCTGCCGGGATTGAAACCCTGTGCCTCCAGGCGGACGCTCTAACCACTAGGCCACCAGGGCGGTAAACAATTTTAAGTCTTGGAACAAATATAGACAGTCATAACTCACGAAATTTACAATGCAATGCTTTTTGCCAAAAGTAATTCGATTTATAAAAATGTGCTATAACATTATTAATTTTGCACACAATGCATTTTATTGCCATTTTAATAGATAAATTATTATTTTGACTAAGATGTTTAGCCTATGATGTGACTCTGTCAGATGATACTGTTTAATAAGTTTAAGCATTAAATATATGGTCACTTTGTGAATGAGGTGTTTTTGATTGTATTGCCTATGAAAAGTGTTGTGAGACATGTACAATCCCATAATTATCTAAACGAATTGAGTTATTGAATTACCAGTGGTTGGATGGTGAGCAGAGATTGCCACCCATAACAGAAACCATGGGTTCAAGGTACGAAGAAAATCTGAAAACATGTATAAACATAGGGATGAGTTTAGAAATAAATCGTCGTTTGTAAAAGAATCCCAGAACACAAATGAATGACAGGAGTGACAACTTTAGCAAGTTTTTATGATTTTGCAAAAAACTCTTACAATTTAAAACAAAAAGTTTAGATGAAATCAGATCCCACAAAATAATGAAGTTTTACTGAAATGTCATCTTTAAGACTCGAAACAATCACAAAGTTTTGTTTGGCAATTGAAAATATACATGAAAATACCTATCGTCCAGATAGATATACACAAAGCTTTCAAAGAAGCCATGCAATTAACATCAAATAGATCTGGTGGCCTAAGCCACTAGAGCGTTCGCCTTGGATGCAGCAGGTCGCGAGTTTGAAGCCTGGCCTAGTCATATTAAAGACTATTATTATTCTTGCAAACATGTTTTCGAAACTGTGCTAAGATAGTAGTAAATTATGTCTGTTCAATTCAGTGCTAAAATAAAAAAGAAAATATTAGCGCACTAGCACAAGTTTTCTTTGTATAGAGTAACAGTGCTAACAAGATAAGTGGTGTAGGTAAACTAAACGTCTGCAGTTGTATGAAGAAAAATACCAATTTCTATGACGACTCATTCAGGACTGATTAAAACTAGTAAAGTATTTGCATAATAATACGAAAAGTAATCAATAGGACATAATAAAATTAGAGATGTATCGAACTTTGCTTTTTTAGTCCCAACGGATATTACTGGGAAATGAAATCGTGGAATACAGTACTATTGTTTCCGTCCTCTGTCAGTTGACCATACAAACTTTTGTTTTGTAATGTTACAAGCCGTTGACAGTGATGAAACTTGTACATCATTTTGGAATGATTTAGCTTTAAGGCCTAGTCACTAATCAGTTTTGTCAACTTTTCTGAATGTTCATTCAGCACTCATGGCAGTGGAGATATGAAACGTGGCTACTTTCCTTGTCCACTTAGTAAATCTAGAGCTCCGTTACAGGGTTCACATCAAAATTTTAACACATATATTTCTGGTAGCCTCACCATATGATTTCCGGACAAAATTGGTGTCTTTGTCATAGAAGATAATCGAGAAACGTATATTTTCCCTGAAATATTCCCTTACCGATTACTACTTTTGCACATATATATATACATATATATATATATATATATATATATATATATATATATATATATATATATATATATGTATGTATGTATATATATATATATATATATATATATATATATATATATATATATATATATATATATATAAACTATTATTTAAGGTGGGTCGTGGGCAGTTTTGTCGTCCTCAGACGGTTTCGTGGCCAGATAAAAGTTCGTGGGCAGATTTCCATCTGCCCACGAAGCACGTCGTCCTTTTCTGCACTCTTGCCACAAATATCAATAAAATAAATGCATATTTACGCTGCTGAATGTTAAATATTCGATAAATATTCATCTGCAAAATAAATAATTGCCTTTTTACCTATTTATTTCCATTTTTTCATTAATGAATTGAATTGAATAGCACAACTTGAGTTACCTCCCATTATGTACTAGTATATATTGCACCTTAAAAATAGATTGACCCGGAAGTAGTATGTTTCAAATTTACTGCCCATGATGACAGGGGGTCGTTACAAAGAAAATCAAGTGATGGGGTTCTAACCTGTAACAATATAATATGTTAATAGTGTTACAGGTTAGAACCCAAATCTGTTGATTTTCTTTGTAACGAGCCACTGTGCCCGTGATTATTATTCTGAGAGATCAAAACTGCCCGGGAACCAGGATGTGGAGTGAATAATCTGCCAATGTCGCCAACAAGCACCATACATATATACTATTTATTTTGATATCTAAGAAGTTTTCAATAATGCTAATTAGTAACATTATAATGAGTGAGCTGTTATATGTCTTTCGAAATACCTCTATTCACTATTGCTGGTCTTGAGCCCAAACTAAGAGGATTGTGGCTGTCATTAGAAATACAAGTGATACCATTTATTTAAATCCAGGCTTAGTAAGTTCATAACTTCGCTTAAGTTCATATTATATGCTGCTGCATTTTCTTATCTCAGTCTACCATTAACAACGACAACAAAAGAAAAATGGTGTTTACTCAGAATTTGTTCCTATATTTATCAAAAAATTTGTTTTGGAACAGATATTTTGTTGGAAAAGCTGAAAGAATAAAATTGGGGGAAAATCATGATGGTATAATAATACAATTGTTTACTTATAATAAAAGAATACTAGATTTAGTGTACAACATCCTTGCAATAATTAAATGGCATTGTGAATATGCAGAACCCCAATTCTTTAATGTACATGTACTGTTTAAGGTACAAAACTGTTTTGCATACTTCATAACTTATTTCTCTAATAGTGCAAATAATAGGAGACAGAAGACATTTAGAAAGAATTAATTTGTCAAAATAAGTTAAATATCAAGATTAGTTTAATGGACGTTTGAAAATTTACTATTAAAGTAAAATTGCCTATTTTTGAGAGAAAAATCCTAATAGTAATACACGCAATTTTATTTAAATTAGCAGTAATGTAGAGGATGCTGATTTATTTATGAAATATACCATAAACGTGTGTTTCATGTTCATTACTCCAAAGTAAAATACCCAAGAACCACCTCAGAAAATCAGTAATGACATATTCACGTAAAACACAAAACACAATTCTAAAAAAGTGATGGAGATGCAGTTATCAGCTGTGAGTCACATAGCTAACACATGTTGAGTAGCAGACTGGATGATTGGTATGGAACGAATTGTATTTGCCTTGTCAGAATAGTTGGTAAAGATTTTAAGAGGACTTCCTGGTTGGAAAAAAGTGAATTGGAGAAATGTATTTTTTTTTTCATCGTATGTGTCCTTGTTTCACTTCATTAATAATAATGATATGACTTTTGACAAATCTTTTTGTCCGAGTGACTCAATGCTGATAAGTGTAAAAAAATGTCGAGGCTGCGACAGATGTGTCCTCTGTAGAAATGGGTGTTTATTAAACTAGGTCAAAATTAGGTAGTGTAAAAATAGGAAGTGGAACAATACACAATATGGAAAACGCTCGCTGTGGAAGACATTGGGCGGACATACAGACACATCAAGATGTATTTAATAAGATTCATACACATATTATATACTGTTGTATAGCTCTCCTTGTATGCTTCAGATTTATACTATAAACATTGAAGTTTGTGATACCGAGACAAACGGCAATGGAAGATGCACGTATCAAGGTTATGAAGATTGTTAAATTCACAAGCGATACAGAGTCAAATATACCAAAACTTTCATATTGCATTTTCTTACATTTCTACTATCACAGATCGATTTAGACTGATGCGAAACCTATCAATTTATATCAAATTTGTCAAAATCGGGGTTTATTTACTATTGTTATGAGTTATTCACCTGTATGGAAAACGATCGTATAGGAAGACATCAGGCGAAATGACAGACAAAGGAAGATATACTTAATAAGATACATACACATACTATTTACAGTTGTACGGCTTTAATTATATGCTTTAGATATATAGCAATAGCATCGAAATATGTAGTACGATCGCAAGACGGCAATGGTAGATTCACGTAGCAAGGATATGCAGATCGGTAAAGTCGCACCCGATATTCAGTAAAAAGAACAAAACCTTCTATTTTGCATTTTCACACATGTCTATTGGCACAGATCGATTTAGTATGATTAGAAACATATCAATTAAAATCAAATTTGTCATCTGATATCAAATGTGTCAAAACCGTTGTTTTTGCGATTGTTATGACTTATTCGCCCATATGAAAAACTTTCGCATAGGTCGGATCTAGGCGCACGGACAGACAAATAAAGACGTGCTTATTAAGATATATACACACATTTTATAATATTGTATAGTTTTAATTCTATACTTCAGATCTCTAATATTAGCATCGAAGTATGTGCTACAATCACAAAACGGGAAGGGTGTATTAAAGTAGCAAGCATATGAAGATCGGTAAAGTCGCACCCGATATTCCGTAAAAAGTGGAACTTTTTTATTTTGTATTTTCACACACGTCTATTGGCACAAATCGATTAAGGCAGATGAGAACCTATATATTAATATGAAATTTGTCAAAAGCTGTGTTTGTTTACTATTGGTATAAATTATTCACCTATATGGAAACCGTTCGGATAGGAAGGCATCGGGTGCACAAACAGACATATGAAACCGTACTTAATAAGATACATACACATATTATTTAATGTTGTACATCTTAAATTATATGCTTCAAATCTATAGTATTAGCATCCAAGTATGTGCTACTATCGCAAAACGGGAAGGGTAGATGCACATATCAAGGATATGAAGATCGGTAAAGTCGCAAGCAATAATGAGTCATAAATACCAACTTTTTTATTATTAATTTTCTCGACTTTTTTTTGGCACAGATCGATTTAAACTGATGAAAAACCTATACATTGATATTATATATGTCGAAATATATGGTTGTTTAAGATTGGTACAACTAATTTACCTATATGGAAAATCTTTGTGTTGGAAGGTATTTGGCGCACGGAAAGACAAATGAAGACGTACTTAATAATATATGTAAACATGTTATATGCTGTTGTTTAGCTTTAATTTTATGCTTGAAATCAGTAGTATTAGCATCGAAGTATGTTGTAACCCCCCTCCCCTTAGTACGCTACTGCAAGCAGACTTTGTCAAATGCTAAGAGACACTAATTGCTCGAAAATTATAATTTAAAAAATATTTATGTATTTATGGACTCGTATATTATAACCTTATAATGCGCCTTCATTTTCCATCAGGTAGGTCTCCAGGTCGAGTTGTCATGAAAAACAGGAACCAGTATCGTACATTCTTTACTAAGCGACTTCTCCGATGGTGCAATGTGTCTATAGAGCGTCCGCCTCGGATGCGAGGGGTCGCGTATTCAAACCCCGGCCGAATCATACTAAAGACATAAAAATGGTACTAGCAGCTGCCTCTTTTGGTGCCGATCATTAAGAGGTTAGTGTTCGGATTAGTCGGCCTGGTGTCAGGATAGTGTGACTGGGTGGGACAAGTTTGTCTTATGTCCGCTAAAATGCAAAAGCCTACTGAACCAAGTCGAACAGGTTACGTATTATACAACTTATTTTCGAGGTTTCAGCGCCCCCCCCCCCCTTAAATGCGTACATATATTATCAGCATACCTCCATGCTCAAGGCTATGCATTTGGGTTATCCCACCCCCACAAATCTCTGTGTAAATACTAAATGGACGGCCCCTAACCATTCATGAGATGGTATTGATTCAAATTTACGAGTGCGATTGTGATGTACGCATTTCCCTACACAAACACGGGATGGTATTATTCAACCGTACATGTCCACAAAACTATATATATTTATAGATATATGTATACAACCATGGTACATCAATTAGGTATCTAATTACATAATGACAGTGTAGTGGTTAGCAAATTTGAGAAATATACTTTTTATTCAGACACCATGCCAAAAGGAAAGAACTAACTTACAGTTTACGCTGAACTAAATTAAATTTACTATTTTTGTTTCCAGCATGGTCGGAATATGTTTACATGTTTCATATTAGGAAACAATTTGCATTATGGCTAAGTATATCTAAGAAGGAAATAAGATGTTCTTACAAACTCTTATTTTGTTGGTGTATTGGTTACCTCTCAACATATGAACCATTCTTTGCCATCTCACGATTATAATCCGTATGTACTTAAGCGTTGTCTCATTTGTAGTGTTAATTTTTAAATGTATACTTTGCTTGTAAAATGATCCCACTTTATATAAATGTACAAACACCGCAATCGTGATGTGCTTACAGGAATACATTCTTCTGAGTTCTACTGAAGTCAGTTATTCAGTATAATTTGTAAAACGATATGGACTGATTGATAAAAGTGACTGTTTTCTTTACTTTGGTTTGTCGCAATATTTTTCTAACACAGTACTAATATACACTGGTCACACATGACGCCCCAAAGAAGCAGCTGTAGTTGATTCTTTTTTACCTGTAGTAATGGGATTTTTACAATATATGGCTGTGGCAGATGTACGTCGATTACCAGACAATGGTCGGCTTTTGCACTATTCGCTTATTTCCCTACTTCGAGTGCGGACTGATTGACCGTTAAGCAAAATCTCAATTAATCTCTGCGATTTATGTGCAACGTACGGTATTGTCCTCAGTGTTTATTTAATTCCATCATCGTTTAACAAAACTTCTTTTCTTATCCTCTCTAAATCAACTTTTGTTGACCAAAGACAATACATTTTATAAGCAAGGCAGAACGCAAAATCACATTACCCATCCACGAGTACAATGAAAATATGTAAACAAAAATAGTTAATAAAATTCCAAGGTATGTATAATATTGTAATATATTTTGGAGTATGCGCATTTGTTTACCGCTCTCCATTTTAAGGATTCCTTATATACTTGCTTGAATATGGGAAGTCGGTGCTGGGATTATAGTCTTTAGACCAAAATAATTAGCCAATTACTAGGGGCAAACGTTACGGAGTGAAGTGTAAGTGAGTTTCAAGATGACATGGTTTACTTTTGGTGAATTCAGGTAAGAGCCGCATGAGTATCCCTGTCACTCAGTAGTCCCTATTCAAATCTAATTGCGTGACTTGATCGTGTGACTCCAGGTGCAGTATTTATGACTGGAGATTGGTAAATTATACAATGGAATCAACAGAAAAGGACTGTTCCGCCGTCGGCGGGCGCCATTTATTGTTGCTGTGGTGGTAAATATGTTACAAAGTTACAGGCGAAATGAAGCTAAAAATCATGATTTAAAAGGCCTAAGGTGGCGTAGTAAAAACGGTTCCCTGTATTAGGTTGTTGAGTTGTATAGTTTCAGGGCGTGAAAAACTGGCGGTAAGTTACGGAAAAGTTAACGAAGAGAAGCTTTGCAGTTGTGACATTGACATACAATTGGGAAGTTGGGATTTGTGGTCATGTATTAATTAGAGTAACATTACTGATAGACTGGACGCGTTGGACTTTCCAGTTTGCAGAAGTAGTTGTACAGGATTCCTTTGAATCGGGGAAACCTATGACTCGTAGCGGGATTCGCGCAAGGGCTTGACATCGCTCGGTCAAGAAACCCATTTGGTTGATACAATATTTCTTGCGTGAGCATAATGCAAATATGTATACTGGCTTGCACTGTTTTCAGCTATGATGTACGATGTTAAGATCTCAGTCGGTCAGGATATTCTTTAACAACGGTATCTTTTATCCTAACACGTCTTTCAATACGGTACCATTTACCCCTTGCAATAAAGTATATCAGTTGGAGGTTGAGGATGAACTAATCGATATTGAATTTCTCTAAGTACTGTTTGGTCAATGTTCGGATCTCATTATCTTGTTATTGCAAAAAATATATATTGGTTATAATCAATTACACCTTTAGTTTTATGATTATTTAGACATTCTATATAAATCCAGCATGGTATCAGTTAATATTTCGACGATATTGTTATATGTGACCAGTACATTTGAACATGTATGATTATAAACAGTAAAATTAGGCATTTAAACTGTAGGAAAAAAAATTCTACTGAAAAATGTTTCATCAGCATAAAAAACTAAGGATTGTCAAATCCGAGACTAGCAATATTTTATAGTACCTATATTTGCTCTTTTCAGGCCAAGTTCTCACGTAATGGCTTGTTTTAGTAGATTGCTTGTTTTTGTGTGGTGTTTTTTTTTTGTGCTCCCACACAAAATGCGCATGCGCGGAATTTATTTTCCGTTGCCATGACGTATAAAAGTTACCGGCCATGCACCAACATTTTTCTTTATACATCAGATTTGCATAACATGATTAAAAGTAGTTATACTTGAACAAAAAGAACCAAAAAAACCTATAAAGTGTACAGAAAAAATAATGTAATTTCTCGAAATAAAAGTATACATCACTGTTACTTAGATAGGATTTTCCACCTATAGAGGACGCCAGCAGGAAATGACGTACATTTATCCCCACAAGACGAAGTACTGGGGGGGGGGGCCGGCACCAGACAGACCCCCACCCCACTTTTCCAAAAAATTATAGTGTTTTATGTGTATTTATCCCCCCCCCCCCATGTGTTGTATGTTTTATATTATGTAAAAGAATTTAGGTCAAAAAAATTTAATTCTCCTTTTTAACGGGGTATTTCTTTTTAAACCTAGTTTTATCTATAGGGTTGTTTTTCCGAATAGGTTTCCATCTTTCCATCACCTGACTTGAAATCCCTTCCCTATGCTCTTGGTTGACCTTGGCTAGAGGTCGCCTATATCCCGTGTGTGCTATATATATATATATATATGCTATAGTTTGTGTATGCTATATTTTGCTTCCATGTTGGGATAGCCTTTATTTTTTCCCAAATCTCCCCAGTAATCTTAGGACCTTATAATCGGATCAAGAAAAGGTTTATTTTTATTTCTTTAATATATTTTTGAATTTTGGCTAAGTAACGGTGTATTATAATTTAATTAAGAAAAAAAAAAACTTAATGTGTTCTGTGTGCAAATATATTGTGTCATTATTCACATATTGGATTTGTAAATTGAAATCCGCTGTACTCGAGTTGGAGTCCATACACTTTTTTATTTGCTTGTATTTCTCCCACCTAGAGTTAGGCCGTCTCAAATTATTTATTGGATTTCTGCCAAAATCTCTAAAAATGGTTGTTCTTCCCACACACACACACACACACACACATACACACACACAGTGGGGATTTACCGTGCAGTGCGAGAGCTGCACATTTTGAGCAAATAGAATTAGAAGAGAGACTTATTAGATCCTTTGTTTTCGTGTATGTATGTAAAGTTTCCTATATGAGGTGTTTTTCCCGACTCTTTCATAGCCCCATGACGTCATTATCTCGTACTTTTCCCATATAGTTTCTCTGTCCCGATAATTAGGATTTGTGATAGTTTACGTAATATAATTAAAGTCTATTTAATTATTTAATTTTAATTGTAATGGATAATAAAAAGAAACTGAAGCTGTTTAGGAAAATTTATAAGAAATTAAAAGGGTGGCGGCTACAGCAGATTCCAATCCGGGGTGGGGGTATGAGGGCAAGGGTTCACTTTGTGATGGTCCCCTTTAAGGGGAGATTATCCATTGCCCCATCTCCCTCCCCTTCTTTTCACCCTTTGCAGCCCCGTCCCTCCCATTCACAAATCTTCCTAGAAGTTCTTTTTTCTAATTAATTTGAAAGGATTACAAAAAAATTTGCCTATTCATTTTTTTATGTTTATGACTTGGTCGCACGCCATCATGGTTTTAGTTATGTTATCTGTTATTTTTCCTATTAAAGTTTTGTTAAAGTTGCCGTCTTGATATAAAACTTGGTTTCTTCTGTATTTTTATTTCTTGGATATCTCCATAATTAATTGTATCCTGTCTTGTTTCCTAAACTCGCACTGTGCCATCGCATGATATTTTGTGAAGTTCGCACATTTGCACATGAGATATTTTACATGTATGCATATGTCGTGTAGATATTTGAATATCAAGCTTTGTATTTTTGGGGAGCCGATGTTGGTCCAGTACCTCCAAGGTCTGTCCCAATTAACCGAGATATTTCCTCCTCTACTTTATTTTTAATTTTAGAGGTTAAATTTTCCCTTATCCAATTATATGTTTCCTTAGTTTCAATTCCCCAAAGTTCCTCATTTTCCCTATATTTACATAAAAGTTCCTTTATACTTCTAAAGGTCCTTGTTGTTTCTAGTCTTTTTACCAGTTTATTATTTTTGTAGATGTCACTTATGTTTTTCATGCTAAAACCAAACCAGTAAATGTATAAAGCTTCCTAAGGGGTTTTGGGTTGGATATTTACTTCTTTTACATTATAAATTAAATACTAGAGAGGAGGCCTAACTCGAATCGGGAGAAACACAAATAAATAAAGAAAGAAAGTGCGGACCCTGACTCGAATACAGCCTACCTCATTTTGAAAATAGACTTTAATGTGAGAAACGCCACACCATAGTCAATCACATAAAACAAAAGGTTTTATTTTAATTTCAAATAGTAGTATACCGTTCATCTCGCCGGAATTCTAAATTGCAAATTAATTCAAAAGCAACTAAATGTATACCAGGACAAACAAATAAATTTGAAAAGTCCATAGAAAAATATATATTAAGACAACAGAGACAAATTTGACATAGTATTGCTGTCCCTACACACAGACTATATAGCATACACACACCATAGCATTGATACACATAGCATACACGGAACATAGAAAATTCTTGACAAAGGTCACTAAAAATCAAGGATATGAAATCTGAAAATGGGAACAAGACCCATGTTTCAGACTACTACCCTTTAGAAAACACTAGGACTAATTATAAACTAAAAGTTTGATCAAAATTCCTTTTTTAAACTTTAAACAAGCACACACATCTTGGGGTATACAAGAGTACATGAAAACACTTTATTTTTTGTGGGGGGGTCATCTGTCTGGTGCTCCCCCCCCCCCCGTGATACTTTCGTAACTCATACTAGCGAAAGATTATCATTTGCACTCACATTGTATGTTCTTTAAAATAATGATTTTTTTTTATTTGCGAGATATCGTCGTATAGTTAACCTGGATACAATATAATCTTGGTCCGTTTGCACCTTGAAACTTATCATGCGTGAATGGCAGGCGCCTTGAAGCAATCTGGTGATATTTTCGTCTCTTTTGCGATATTTTTTTTATCTGACATTAGCGATACACACACAGTAAGGATGCATACGCATGCCGGCATCCGCTACATTTACGGAGTTCGTTGATATATTTTGTTCTGTAAATTTCGCATGATGAAAAAAGAAGGAATACATTATAACAATGCAAGGTTAGTTTCTTTTATTTTATTTTCAATCAAGTGTTTGTTTATTGTACCGTGCCGGGGCGGGGTGGGATGGGGGGCACAAATTCAACAAAAAATTAGTTCCTTTCTTATCTGCATGGAATAATGGAGCAAATATGATTGACGATATTGACTAGTAATAACAAGCTTTCAATTTACGCGCGCACACACGAAGACAACTTGAAAAATAGAAACAAACAATAAAATTAACTGGTAACTTCGCACTTGCTCAAGGCTTTGTAGTTACAAGGGGGGGGGGGCTGTGCTATTATCTGGTTAGGCATGACTATTTCGCAGAAATACAAACAAATCTTTTGAGATGAGCATAAAATACAATTATTTCTTTTCCTCCATACATTTACGATGCTCTCAAAGGACCCACATATTTAGGTAAAAGTATGACCGTTACCAGGCGTTACCGAGTTGAAAATATACCGAGTAAACTTACGAATTACGCCACGTACAATGTATAAACAACACTTGGCAACTTTTAATGATAAAAGATGGTGTTTTTATTTATTTACTTATTTATTTAGTCATCAGAACTCTTTCAGAATAACAATGTAACTGCCGATTATACAGCTCGCCTCTAAGAAGATTTTCGTAGTTTCCAACTGCCATGCATAAAATAAGTTTATGCCAAAGTGATCGTGACCTACAAAATGTTGGCCATTGTCACAGGGCATAAAATTCATAAAACAATAAAGAACATTCCTTTTTGTTCTACCAAAGCAGCGGAACCATAATGAGTTGATAAAACACAAGGATATTTGTTGTTATTTTGCAAACCATTGCTAATAAAATCAGCTTCAGAAACTATTATTATTGTCCGCCCTAGAGGAAAGATTTTACAAGGTGGAAATCACTGACTGTCAGTATCCCTGGAATGACAACCAGTATGACAACTATAACTAGTTTGTGCATCAGTAAATAATCTTGAGTAGCCACTGCACCTGAAATGCGTGCAGTCCATTCATCGAATACCTCCTATTCATTCATTGTATAATACACATTTTACTTACTAAGAATACCCTATCACAGTATAAATGTTTAGTCATAAATCGGGAAAGTTTACAACTGTATATGCATATTTATTTCTATTTTGACCGTACTGTCATAAAGGTACTTCTGTGGAGGCTAGTGTGTATATGTCATGATGAAAGCGTATGTCATTAATAGTTTTCTTTCTTTGCTCTTTACAAAAAATCAAAATAATAAGACTTTCGTTCATCTTTTGTTAGATTTCATATTTTCTTGAGAATTTTTTTAAAAATGTATCTGAAAAGTAAACATAAAAAGTACGATAATTTAAAAAATGAAATTTGGGTCTCCATCTAAAGAATTTATATATTCTTAGTTACTACTCAGTAATTTTTAATTATTCATAAATGATTGTAAGATAAATTAGTTTTACAATGTAAAAGTGCGAGTTTGCTCCATTTACAGAAGGGTTTACTTGCTATTCTCTTTGTATAATTCCCCCAGCTTTAAACTACAGATACAGAACATTACATAAGACAGCGAATTTCAGTCTTAACCTGAAGCTCGAGGCTGGAGAAGAGGTCACTAAATTACCGTTTCCATAGTTACACACTGGTCAGATAGAGCAGTCTCCCGCAGGTATCATTCCCTATAGATGAATTAGAGGCCAAGTAAACTGCCTTCATTTCATGAGCTATACTAGTGTAGTATAGATGAAATAAGTTTTAAATTGCAAAAGTTGTCTCTTTTGTAACCAAAGTGCAAATCAATAAAGAAATATAATGACATGTAAAATTACATGAACAGCAATGAAGGATCTTTTCACGAGAGTCGCAAAAGATTGAAACTATTTAACGAATTTCATAAATTTCATTTTAAATAATCTTAAATGTAAGATTATGTTATGTGTATCACATGACAGAAATGATATTCAATAAAAAGCATAAAAATAGGTTACATAATTGACTTTAAATTACATTCGTCATTACACCTTCAATTCATATGTCGTCATGCTGGCATTTGCTGAGTTATTGGGTGTTATTAAACGTATCATATAGTTACGTATGATACTGGAAAATATCATATGGGTATATTAATCTTAAGAGGAGCAACACTGGCTCAGTGGTTAGCGTCTCAGACCTGCGACCGAAAGGATGCAGGTTCAACCCCTGCCATCGGATCAAATCCTCGACCTTATTGGAAAATAATGAGATAACAAGTACATTCTACAAAGACATGGAACCTATTACCTCCACTGAAACGTACGAAATGATCATCTAAATTTGCAACAAGTGATCAGGAGAAGTGCGACCTGTTGAACTCGGAAGTTTGATATGTTACACGTTTAAAAAATTATGATAAACAGTTACCGCATTTTGAAGTTAGAAATGAAACTTTTATTTCTGCCATCATTATATATAAACACGAAATTATAGATGTAGTAACTAGTCTTGACCTAAACAAAACCGCTGGAACCAATCCAATAAGTAATAAACTTGTACAAGTATAGTTGAAGAAATGTATGTTCCATTGCAAATACATTTAAATAAATCACTCCCAGCCAGCGTGTTCCTAACACAGTGCAAGCTAGCGTATGACATACCGATGTATAAGAAAGGAGATAAAACACTACCGTCTAAATGCAGACTAATTGTTGACTTCAGCTAAATTATATACACTATTCATAAGTCCAACCTTAGAATATACTTCTGGAGTCTGGGATAATTGTTCTATTGAAGATTCGGAAAGATCAGAATAAAGGGGGGGGGGGGGGAAATCAGATGGAAGATGCACGGATCGTTCCAGATCTATACCCATTAATTCTTCTAGATAGTCTCTTTATGCGGAAACTGCTTGGTTTGCACAACGAAGGAAAAGGAAGAGATTATGCATTATGTATTCGATTATAAATACTCAAGTACCTAACTATTTAAACGAACTTCTTCCACAAAGGAGATATGAGGCATCTAATTATCGTCTACGTTACTCTCAAAGTATCACACCAATCTCAACCAAACTTTATATTTTCACACGACCTTTTACCATATACGATTCGTCTTTAGAACTCTCTGCCTGATGATATCCGAAATCCTCCAAATCTTTCTATTTTTAAGAAACGTTTCTCTAATTTAACTAACGTGTCATCACACAAGCAGAAAGACATCTTATTGTAGGTGAGTAGTCACGTCACTTTTCAATGATAAATCTAGACTTAACCAAGAAGTGTATTGAAAGGTAGAGCGAAAGAGCTGGGATCTTTGGCATTAGGTAAGGGGCAATAGACAAAGTGTTCAACTTCTTCATTATCATAAGCACATGCACACGTGAAAGAGTTAACTAAATTCACCATGTAAAGGTCGGATTTCAGGAGACTACCTGCTTGTCTAAGTTTAGTATGTAGGATATTAAGGTGACATTTGTCAGTAGCGTAATTTTAGCGTGATGACCCGTTAGTTGAATTAGAAAAACGTTTCTTAAAAACAGAAAGATTTGGACGATGAGAAACCTATAAACTGATATCAAATGTGTTAACATCGGTGGTTCTTTACAATTGGCATGACTTATTTGGTTATATACAAACCATCAAAAAACGGCAAGGGTAGAAGCGGGTATCAAAGATATGAAGATCGGTAAGTCGCAAGCAATACCGAGACAAAAAAGGCAACTTTCAAGGTAGCATTTTCACACATTTATATTGACACGGGTCGTTTTAGACTAATGAGAAACCAATAACTGGATATCAAATAGGTCCAAATCTTTGTAGCTTTTTTTACGATTAACATGACATATTTAGCCTTATAGAAAACGATCATGTTGCAAGGATATAGGCGCACTGACAGAGAAATGAAGATGTACTTAATAAGATACATACACATAATTTTTACTGTTTTATTGCTTAAGTATATGCTTCATATCACTAGTATCAGCATCGAGGTATGTGATACCATCGCAAAACAGCAATACTAGAGGCACGTAACAAGGATATGAAGATTGGTAATGGTAAAGTCGCAAAGGATACTGGGTAAAATATATAAACTTTTCTAGGTTGCATTTTCACACATTTCTGTAGGCATAGATCAATTTAGACTGATGAGAAACCTACCAAATAATACCAGATTTGTCAAAATCTGTGTGTGCTTACGATTGGTATGACTTATTCGACTCTAAGATAAACGTTCGTGTTGTAAAGATCTAGAAGCACTAACATTCAAATGATTATCATCGAATTATATGGTACCATTCAAAGCGGCAAGGGTAGAGGCACATAGGTAGAATATAGAATATGATGATCCGTTGATGATCCGTAATATCGCAAGCGACACCAAGTAAAAAATATTAACTTTTTTACTTGCATTTTCACACATTTATATATTTCACAGATCAATTTAGACTGATGAGAAACCTATCAATTGATATCAAATTCGTCTAAATCGCGTTTTTAAAAAATTACTAATGTTATAACTTATTTGCCTATATGGAAAACGCTCATTGAGGAAGACATTGAGGGGACATACAGACACACAAAGATGTACTTTATAAGATGCATACACATATTATATATTGTTGTATAGCTTTCCTTATATGTTTGAGATCTATAATATTAAAATTGAAATATGTGGTACCGTGGCAAACTGCAATGGTAGAGGCACGTATCAAGGATATGAAGATCGTTAAAGTCGCAACCGATATCGAGTCAAAAATACAAACTATTTTATTTTCATTTTCACACATTTCTGTTGGCACAGATCGATTTAGACTGACGAGAAACCTAACAATTGATATCAAATTTTGCTAAGTCGGTGTTTATTACTATTGTAATGACTTATTCACCTGTTTGTTAAACGATCGTATAGAAGACATTAGGAGAAAAGACAGACAAATGAAGACGTACTTAATAAGATACACACACATATTATTTACTGTTGTACAGCTTTAATAATATTCTTCAAATTTATAGTATTAGCATCGAAATATGTGGTACAATCGCAAAACGGCAATGGTAGTTTCACGTACCAAGGATATGAAGATCGGTAATGTCGCACCCGATATTCAGTAAAAAGAACAATCTTTTTTATTTTGCATTTTCACACATCTATTGGCAGAGATCGACTTAGAATCATGAGAAACGTATCAATTGATATCAAACTTGTCAACATCGTTGGTTGTTTGCGATTGGTATGACTTATTCGCCTATATGGAAAATATTCGGTTAGGAAGGCACTAAACGCAAGGACGTACAAATGAAGACGTACTTCATAAGACGCATACACATTATTTACCGTTGAACAGCTTTTATTATATGTGTCAGGTTTATAGAATTAGCATCGAAAAAATGTGATACGATCGCAAAACGGGAATGGCAGATGGACGTAGCAAGGATACGATGATCGGTAACGTTGCAAGCGATACTGAGTGAAAAATACCAACTTTTCTATTTTGCATTTTCACCCATTTATATTGGCACAGATCTATTTAGACTGATAAAAATTTATCAACTGATATCAAACGTGTCAAAATCGTTCTTTGCGATTGGTATGACTTATTCGCCCATATGGAAAACTGTCGTATAGGTCAGATGTAGGCACACGGAAAGACAGATAAAGACGTGCTTAATAAGATACATACACATATTTTATAATTATGTACAGCTTTAATTCTATGCTTCAGATCTATAGTATTAGCATGGAAGTATGTGCTACCATCGCAGAACGGGAACGGTATATGAACGTAGCAAGGATATGAAGATCAGTAAAGTCGAACCCAATATTCAGTAAAAAGTACACTTTTTTGTATTCTGCATGTTCACACATGTCTGTTGGCACAGATCGAGTTAGACAGATGAGAAACCTATATATTAATATGAAATTTGTCAAAATCGGTGTTTATTTACTATTGGTATGACTTATTCGTGTATATCGAAACCGTTCGTAGAGGAAGGCATTGGGCGCACGAACATACATTATGAAGACGTACTTAATAAGAAGATACATAAACATATTATTTACTGTTGTACAGCTTTAATTATATGCTTCAAATCTATAGTATTAGCATCCAAGTAGGTGCTACCATCCCTAAACGGGAAGGATGGAAGCATCAAGGATACGAAGATCGGTAAAGTCGCAAGCGACAATGAGTCACAAATAGCAACTTTTTTATTATTCATTTTCACACATTTTTTTAAAATTATTATTATTTTATTTTTTTGTTGCACAGATCGATTTAAACTGATGAGAAACCTATAAATTGATATCATATATGTCGAAATCGGTGGTTGTTTACGATTGGTACAACTTATTTACCTATATGGAACATGTTCGTGTAGGAAGGCATTTTGGCGCACGGAAAGACAAATGAAGACGTATTTAATAAGATATATAAACATGTTATGCTGTTGTTTAGTTTTAATTTTATGCTTCAAATCAGTAGTCAGCATCGAAGTATGTTGTAAACTCCCCCTCCCCTTAGTATGCAACTGCAAGCACACTTTGTCAAATGCTAAAAGGCACTAACTTTCTTGAAAATTATAATAATCAAAAAAATTCCGGATTCGTATATTATAACGTTATAATGCGCTTTCATTTTCCGTCAGGTAGGTCTCCAGGTCGAGTTGTTATGAACAACAGGAAACAGTATCGTACATTCTTTGCTAAGCGATCGCTCAGGTGGTGCAGTGTCTGTACAGAGCGTCCGCCTTGGATGCGAGAGGTCGCGGATTCAAACCCCTGCCGAATCATACTAAAGACATAAAAATGGTACTAGCAGCTGCCTCTTTTGGCGCCCATCATTAAGATATTGGTGTGAGGATAATGTGATTGGGTGGGACAAAATGATGTATGTTTGTGGCATGATGCCACATTGCTAGACATCATTATAAACTGTCACAGTGCAGACATGGTAGCGATATGATTGCATTTTTTTTTAAAGCTACGTTAAAAATTACACACACACACACACACACACACACTTTGCTTGGTTATTTGCTATTTGAAGAGATGGAATATTGTTCATATTTCAACCGCTTTTTATTAATGATCATCGATGTGACCAACATATACGATAATAATACTCCCGATGATGATGATGATGGTTGTTGTTCTGATTTCTGTATTACTACTGCTCCATGGGTATATTATATATCGAACTTGAAAACAGAAGCACTACCAGCAATAAAGCAGCTTTGAAAACAAATCGCACTTAGTCGATATCAATATATATTGATATAAATGAACGTCAAATGCTCTGTGCAACTGTATCGAAATGAACTATTACATGCTGGTTTTTTTTCTTTTTTTTCTGGACAGTTTTAGACCAAAAAAAGTAGTACTTCAAGGCTCTGTCTATGGTATAAATATGTTCATGTACACTTTTCCATTGTAACTTTAAGTGTATAGACTGCAAATACGATGAAGCACAAATCGAGGACGTCGAGTGTTAGCATTGGAACAATGTTACTACTTCGGTCGAGAAGGATAACGACCTATATATGTATTCCTGCCCACTACCATGTAGGATGTATCAAACTGTATATTACTCAAGCGCTCTTTGTCGAGCGTGCTGGTGTGTGTGTACAAAAAAAAATGGAATATAATAACTTTAACTGAAATATATACAATTAAATTCAATATAAAAGTGATGCGGCACCTGGGAGTAAAGCAAAAATGGAAGAAACAAATTTCCGGATCGCTACTATCAACAGCAATGGGATAGACAAAGCGAAAGCAGACAAAGTAGCCAAAGAAACAAACTTTGATGTAATAATGATACAAGAAACACACTATAGAATTAAGCCAGAGTTCAAAATTTTAGTAGAAGACAAACTTAACGCAATAAAGATATGCAACAATTTTGCAAATAATGATATTAGAGTTGGTTGCAACAATAATATTTTTAAAAAGCTGGGAAAGGTTTGAGGAGGGGGGAATTTTTTAAGGGACGGTTGCTACATGTTAAAATGTTTAATTGGCATATTATAAATGTGTACATGCCAGCTAATAGAAATAAGAAACTAATTTTAAAGAAAACTTATATACCTACCTACAACAATATTCGATGGAAAATCTAATCATGGGGGAGATTTCAACTGGGTAACTATAAATTAAACCAGTCTAGCAGGATTGATAAATTTTACGGAAATTTTTATGATCCATTAATATATATTAATACTGCAATAACCAACCAAAAGCTATCAGACCATTTCATGCTCACTATTGACCTAAAAATGAAAAAAATAGAAAAATGTGGGCCAGGACTATGGAAACTAAATAATAAGATTTTAAATGACAAAGAATATGTCGAAATAATAATTAAAAAAAGAAATTGAAACCGTCAAAAATGAAGAAAATATTAATATAATAATTGATTGGGATGTTTTAAAAAACAAAATAAAAGGAATAAATATTCAGTACTCAAATAGAGGGCGGAAAAACCCCAGAAAAAAAAGACAAACACGAACTCAAATTAGAACTAAGCAAAACAACAAACGACGATGGAGAAAGAAAAAAAAAAACGATTGACAGACAAAATTAAAATCGTTGAAGAAGACGAAAATCAGGGGAGAATAATAAGGGCGGGAAAATTTACAGAGATCTACAACGAGGCAAAAAACGTATATAAGCGAGAAGAATTTAGAAAAGGGGGTGATACAATTTTAAACAATATCAAAATAAACAATGTAACCCATGCTGTAAAAGAAGATATCCTAAATAATATTTCCAAATATTATAAAGAACTATACACCACACACCACACAGAACATATACTTCAGCACAATCGACAGCTACTTAAAAAATGTCGACTGTGAGATGACATCAGCAGTACATAGAGACCAATGTGATGATGTCATCTCAGATGAAGAAATCACAAAAAGTATATCAACACTCACAAAAGTCACCAGGGAAAGATGGACTCATCGTGGAATTCTACCAAAAGTTCCACGGTGAACTGACGCCGATCTTAAACGCTTTGTATAATAATATAGTTTTAAGTAAAAATAAAATGACTAAATCTATGAGGGAGGGAGTTATCACAATTATATACAAAGGGAAAGGGAATAGAGACGAGATTAAAAACTGGAGGCCTATATCACTTTTAAACACGGACTATAAGATTTTAAGTATGATATTAACAAATACAGTAAAGGGTAGGATAAACAAGATAATTAATGTAAATCAAACTTGTGGGGGAGGGATATACAAAACAATATTTTAAACATTAAAACTACAATTAACTACATAAATGAAACTGGTATGATGAGTGCTATGGTACTCTTCGACCAGGAGAAAGCTTTCGACTGATTTGAACAAAACTGTATAAAGAATGTTTTTAAAAAATTTGTTTCGGACCCAATTTCCAAAATGGACCAAAATCCTACACACTGGGATAATTAAACGGGAAATGCACGAAAGAATTTGAAATACAACGATCAGTGATACAAGGATGTCCACTATCAATGCTAGAATACGTAATGGCAATATAAATCCTACGTCACACGATAAGAAACAACCCAGATATACAGGCAGGGGCGTATTAACCATTAAGCAGACTAAGCACGTGCATAGGACACCAGGGCCAAAGGGGGCACCACAAAGTTGAGAAAAGGGTGAAAAGAAAGAAAGAAAAAAGAATGAAGATTTGTAAAAAAAACTGATACAACTAGTGCAAATTGATCATGATGTTCTGTTTCTTGATCATGGTACACCCTAGGGTTATCTTCTCAGGTGTACGTGGAAAAGAGGGGGGCACCAAGATTTGTCAGTGCTTAGGGCACCAGTGAGCCTTAATCCGCCCCTGATTATACAAGGCATACAAATACCAAACCTAAAAAAGAATTAAAAAATGCTCTAACATGCATATGATTGCAACATCTTTATAAGAGAGGGGAAATGCTATAAGCGTCGGGTTCCAAAATAAACCACAACAAGCACGAAATCTTAAAAATAGTTAACTGGAGCGGCAACCACCCTGGATTATCGCCCCCCCCCCACACACACACACACACTTACTGAGAGACACTGAAAAGGCTCTAGGGGTTTACTTTGGTAATAAAAAAAAGAAACTGTAGAAAATTATGAACATATTATCAATAAAATAAGAGAAAATGTGAAAATCTGGCCATGGCGCCATTACCTATCATGGAGCGGGCCCAAGTGGCCAAGACTTATTTATACTCAAATATTAACTACATAATTAAATCCATAGATATGGATAATACAATTTTAAACAAAACAGACAACGAAATAATAGATTATCTATGGAATCATAAAATGCATCATGTAAAAAAAGAGACATTATATAGGGCCAAAAGTAGAGGGGGCTTGGGGTTGCCGAGCCCTCTACTACTATAATTAACTAACATAATCAATAGATTAAAAAAAAAATGCACTCAGACCCGGCTACAGCGTGAGAAGCACCGTACATCTACTGGTTCGGCTTCACCTTGAGAAACCGACCAGAGATATACAAAAATAACAAATTAATATAAAAAAATCGAAGTGCCACGCAAACATATGAGAACTAATTTTAAAATATAGAGACAAAACAGATTTATGCAAAATTTAATAAGTAAAAGTCACGCTTGGATTAGGGAGGAGGTAACCAAAAATATAAAATGTAGAGTAGAGCAGGACAACTGAGGGGGTAAATTGGACAAAAAATTGGAAAAATTGGGGGAAAATAAGATCTGTCAAAACACAAAGTATAATTTTTAAATACCTGCACAACACCTGGCTAACAGGCGAAGAAACAATCAAACATCGTATGCTGAGGATAATGCCGAAATGCCCTTTATGTAAAACAGCGAACTTCACCAAACTACATACGATTGTCCAATGTGATAAAACTAAACATAATAGGATAAAGTTAATAATGAAAATTTGCAAAAAATATAAGTATAACAAAAATAACATTTTATTCATAGATTTAGACTACGAAAACAAAATCGTTCTAAAATGTATAGACTATATAGCAACTACGATGATATCCTGTGGACAGGTGATAAAGATTTTTAAATAAGATACGTGGTAAAAATAAGAATATTAACCACAACAAGAACTCAATACGTCTTACGACGAATAGATACTTACCGTCAGGTTGATATAACGCAATTGATGTTGGAATTGGGGGAGAGAGGGGGAGGGAGGAATAGGTATTACAGACCGAAGGGTCGCGTAGCGCAATTGCGAGCTGATGCCATACCCATACCCCCTCCTCGCACCCCACAACAGCCATATTTCAAAGAAAATTTCAAATTCTATTTCAAATATTTCAAAGAAACCCATATAACTTTTTTTTTTAAAAGAGAAAAGGGAAGAAAGGAAGAAAGAAAAAAATAAAAGAATTTTGTAATTTAATTTTTTTTCTTCTTTCTCTGAAAGAAAATTCTAAAGACATATATAGGAAGGGATACAGGGAAAATATAAGGGGGAAGTAAATGGCGATGACATCATGGGGCTAAGTCACAGGGCTCAGTGAAGTGCACAGGCCCATCATGAGTCTTTGAAAACACCCAATGTAGAACATAAACAGACAAAATAAAGACACAAATACATACTGTATAACACTTAGTTTAAAACCCTACTAACTTCTCCCGCACTGCATGGTTGACCACTATAGAATAATGTGGTCTCATAAATACGTTTGGATCTTTCAATAAAGCATAATCAGATAAACTAAATAAAGGAGGCCTAACGCGACCCAGGAAAAACACATAGAGAATAAAGAAGCGTGAACCTTGGATCGAGCGTAACCTACCTAACAACATCTTTAAAGACTATTATGAGGAACGACACATATTATCACTCGAATAATAAAATAGGAAATTATTTTTTTTAAACAAAATCTAAATAGTACACCATTCCATCGTCAAAATGTGAAAACCATAAAACAAATTAAAAGATACAATATAACATCATAAAGGAAGAAATACAACTGGGAAAGATATTTGATCTATACTTGCTGTCTCAAACATAAAGAAAATATAGCATACACACAATATAACACCATTACATATAGCAAACACTGAGACCTAGGCGACATATAGCAAAGGTTACAAAACATTTCAAGGGAAGGAACTTCGAGCAAGGTGAGGAAAACCAGACTCGGACGAACAACCCTTTAGATAACACTATGGAAACATAAATACCCCAACAAAAATTCTAAAAACTAAATTTTTTATATAAAATTTTGTTTTAATAAAACGTAGAACACATATGAGGTGGAAATACACAAATATAAAATACTTTTTATTTTTTTTTGGAAATGGGGGCATCTGTCCGTTGCCCCCACCCCACTCCCAAAAAAGTGTGTGTGTGTGTGTGTGTGTGTGTGTGTGTTATTATACCCATTACATTACTTGCAAAATATATACGGTGCTGACATTTTCGGCAAGAGGGAGACCTACCGATATTCTGCATATAATTATTTTAATGTTTTTCAGAGCGAGAGTATTGGGGCCTGATCTGTTCAATATATTTCTCAACTGATACAGCAGGTATAATCAGAGGCGTAGCTGGGGGGGGGGGGAAGGGGAGTACATATGTCCCCGGGCGCCAAGGTACAGGGGCGCCAAAATGAGGCTTACAACGTTACATTATAATAGGTAAACAAGGGTAATATTCAAAAATGTGATTAAACGGGGAGGGGGCTGGGGCGCCAATTTTATAGTTCGTCCCCGGGCGCAAAATATCATAGCTACGCCTCTGGGTATAATAGAGACCCCCCCCCCCCCCCCGAGTTTGCCACAGAGCGCTCGTGTAATATACGGTTTAATACAAAATACATGATTGTGGGCAGGAATATACAAATTTTGGTCGATATACATGATCGTTGGTATCTATTCAAACGAGGGCCATGAAATACATTAGCAAATTCCTACAGTATTTTAAGGCAGGCGATTACGAATTATTTAAACCACGTTTTTCATCTGTCACAGATTTTATAATCATTTTGAAGTGGCTGCTTTATCTCGAGGAAAACGAGCGGTAAGTGTTATACAAAACAAAATCTTAATAGCAATTTGATCACTTTTGCGTCATTTGACAGTAAGAATAGTAATAAATAGAGGATAATTTCTTTTCCTACGTTAGGCCTAATACCTGGTATGTTTTTTAGTGTGGTACACACAAAAAACAACCCCAAAACAACACTAACAACATTTTAAAAAACCCACAAAAACGAGTGCCGTGCCGAAGCCACGGGCTAAAATGCTTTATTATCATTTTTTTTTATTTATAGCATCAATCACAAATTGAAATATATACAGTATTAGCGTTGGAAAAGAAAGTTTTCTTTTTGTTATATTTTTTTTCTCACCCTAGCGAAACACTTTCTGCAAATGACCGTAATAAAGAAAAATAATAAATTAACCTAAACCACTTTGAATGTCGACCGTATCTTTTATTTACACGGCATCATGCGCGGAAGAAAATACCAACTGAACCGGGATTTCAGACAGCAGATGAATTGAAGTTGATTCATTGAACATCATTAGCAATTGTACAATCAAACAGATGCAACAATGAAAAGTGGAACTATGAAAAATCGAGAATGTTAGATTTGCGAAGGATTTATTCCGAATCATTGTCTGCTAATAGAGAATTCATGTCAGTTGCTGTGTCGGCGATGCTCACACAGCGCGCCGTCCAAATGTGAAGTTGCGTTTTGCTGACAGACATAACACTGTGCCATAATTTATCTGATGGCATGTAAAGAAGCTGCTTAAATTATAGTTTTTAAAAGTTTCTTCATTTTGTAAGAGCTCAAGAAATTAATTCTGGTTTGAAAGACAAGATGACGGTAAAACTCAGAAGACGTAGCTGTACAGTACCGTTGGTGTTGGAGACATCATAATAAAGGTAACTGCGTTAACTTCGCTTTTTGTTTGGTAATTTGTTGGATATTATCTTTTGCTGATCTTCTTTGAGCTTGGAGTAAATTTTACATTCTGAACATTTTTATTTGCACTTATCTGCTTAATATGTATTGCTGGGATATCATATAGAATATGAAGTCAGTATAATGGTACTATATTTTACATATTTGAATGATAAAAGACTGGTAAATGATATAATGATAAACTACAAAATAAATAATTTGCCCATTATCCCAAATATGTTAATTAAAACAAACATTGAATGTAAATTCAGATATAATGAGCAGTTGTAAGAAGTAAGAAATAACATTTTATCCATTGAACCTGTTATGTGTTATCATCATCAGTTTTAAAATAAACACATGGAGACAAGTTTGCTTAAATTCTAAAATTAACACACACACACACACACACGCATATGGTATTTTAATCTAATACAGAAATGGTGACATTGATATATGCAGACCAATAGTTTTTTTTCTTCTACAGATATAAATTAAAAAGCCTAATTCTGAGAGTTTCACCTACAACATTCATGATGGGAAAGGGCCACTAATTAAGAGCTGACATATGTGGAAGAAAAATACCATCCATGTTGAAAAGGGCTAGAGGTAATGTGAGAAAACATAATTTATCAATCTTATTTAACATATTGTTGATATTTTATCTCAACTGGTCAAAAGGCTAAGTGGGTTTATGTAATGGTCCAGAGTGTGTTATTTATTTCACATCCCCTTCTGTCTTTCAACAGTAAGAAATTAGCTACTTTGGAGTCCATAGTTCTGATCAATTTGTTTATATAAAACTTGGTTTTGGGCTTAAATCAACATCTTGGATAAATCTAATAATGAGCAAAATCCAAGTATATACATGTGATCATGTATAAGATTAGTTGAGTTTTTTAACCAGCCTAAAAGCCATACTTCCACAATATAGGCTAAAATCATTAAGTTGTCCTTGAAGTTTGATGAGTGTTAACCATTAATAATAATAAGGTGATCTTTCATCTGAGTATGTTACCACCGCATGCAATATTTATACATGTAGTGCAGTTTTTACTAAACTTAGAATACATGCTTATATAAATGAGATCTAGATTGAAGAAGTGAAGATGCATACAAATACATGAGGTTATAACCACTACTGCTGATTCAAGTTTGATCATGCTTGGCCATTGGGCTTATATAGTCAAGTTTCACAATGATGCTTATTATGAGTGTGATAAAGGTATGGTAGTGAAGTGACCTTGCATCTGATTGGCAGTTTCTTATGATTTGCACAACAGTGTTTATGATCCAATTTAGATCTGACTTGTTTAATTATTTGCTTGTATGTCTGAGGCTATAAGCAAAATCTATGCATATAATGTGGTGGTTCTACATCTCACTAGCCATTCTTGCTACTGCTCTTAAAACTATTTCTCATTAATTTTATCAGACTTGGTGAATAGATTTATCTCATCAAGATATAGCAAAAGAGCAATTTTGTAAAAAAAATATTCATTCATATTAAACTCAAATTCTGCATCTGATTGGTTGACCTTGCAAATACTATAAGGGCTCTATTTCTGACAAAAAGATTATTTTGATCTAATGTAGCAGAAATGCTTATATGATCAAAACATTGAACATATTTGATGACAAATAAGAAATAGTTTTTCATGCAAATTTGATAAACATTGATAAATCGGTTCATATCATTAAAAGCTTGGAAGAGTTTGATTACATGCGAGACCATCACATATTAATCATTCTTTATTTAGAGAATTATTTTTGTCAGGATTTAGTAAAATATGTAAAATCAATGTGGACTGGTTTTGTTATGTACAGCAACACTAGTTGTTTACTGAGTACTGAGGGAATTGGAGTAAGGCAAGGGTACATTGCAGTAGGTAACCTGGTTGACTTGATAACAGGATTTTAACACAAACATTTTTATCAGGAGTCTAGCATACTAACCATTGATTCACTGCAGATCCTGCCCCCATTAGTTACCTTTTAATACATAAAGCATTTGGGTTTTTTATGTCACAAATCCCATAGGGATTAAAATTAACATCATAGGTCTCACTGGATAGTTTTGTATTTTGACATCCCTCTAATTTTTAAGGTAGAAGGCATGAACCTAATTATCACAAGCCTAGCATTTATAAATTTACACATAAGCTAAATCTATAATGTGGTTCAGATTTACTTTGAGTTAGGCATGGAAATAGGTTGGCTTGTTGGTGACTGCCTGTCACAGTTAGATGAGCATTGGAGATCATATGCGTAACTTAGTCTGCAAATGAGCTGCCGACTTTTATTTGTGTCTGCTACAGAGGTAAATATAAAAAAATCTTGATGGTAGAGGGGTGATGAAAAGTATGCTAATTTGTTATAGTACTAGTGAACTTTATTCATGCATAAGGCACATACTGATTCTTTTAGTTGCCTTGTCACAGAAAAATATTGAAAATAGCTATTTCTAGTAAAAAATGAATGTAAAATGTACCTGCATCCTTTGACCCTACCAGAACCAAACTAAAAGCTCAAATTTGTGCAGCTGCTTTTGCTCATCACAAACATAATTGGGAGTATAACTGCTAACCCTACCCTCTAGCACACATTTAAGATCTTTAGAGTTTTTAAATACAGCCAGGAATTACATCACAATTAATACTTCCAGTTCAGTACCCACGAATGTAGTTCTAGTCTATTTTTAGAACATTTTTTCCTCTCTCATTTTGGTGGTGATAGAAGAGTTTTATTTATGCATTTTTGGTAGGGATTTAAAGGTAACTGTTTATTCTTGATAATATGAGCTCAGGGTGTTGTTGTCTGTATGTATTTTGGCGACAGTGCACAGTGAGTAATAAGGCCTTGGTGATGATCCGGAAGTGAAATACGTGTTCTGGTTACATGCTGTTATGTTGACAGTCAATGATCTAAAAAAAGAGCACGTCAACCTTTGACAAGAACTTCACCGTGAAGTCATCTTTGAAGGTATTTTAGATTAACATATGATTTGCATTGATTGTCACACAGTGGAAAGGTCAGTACTGAGAAACAAATGTAGAGAACATATAGTAAAATTAATTGTGTACTATGTCCTGTCAGGGCAGTATTGGAGCAAAGTTTAAATTGGTATAAAATCTTTATTATTAACGATAGACACATGAAATTTTAATATGTCATGTATATTGACTTTTAAAATATAAAAATGAAATTAAAAGTAAAAAATTAATTTTTATTTTAAAAATTTTAATAAAATTTAAAAAAAAAATAAAAAAAATAATTAAAAATCCCCTATAATGCACATATATAATATTTTTGGGAATCATATTAAATGTTATCAGCATGTATGTATTCCTACACCATATAAAAGCTCCAATGTTGGATTTTTGTCACATTTTGTCAGAGAAAATATCTTTGTAGTCAAAATGAGACCTTCATTAAAAATACATGAAGACAAAATTATAATTTGTATTGGCCATTCAGACTATTTATTAGGGGTCCAATCAGTTAATTTATGTGTTTACGATGGGGTCACTGCCTGAGTAACAAACATCTGCTTGTATAGCCTTCAGTAATTCTTTATAAACATAGTTATAAGGTATTTAGTGAGAGGACAGCGATGAAAACTTTATACTAGAACCTACTCAAGTTCTGTACTAAATCATTTTAAGCTGTCTGAGAATGAAATACAGGTCAAAGGGATAAAATATGCTTCCCCCAGGTATATTTACCCTTGGATGTAAGAAAAAAGCAA
Organism: Sinohyriopsis cumingii; assembly: GCA_028554795.2. NCBI lineage: Eukaryota > Metazoa > Mollusca > Bivalvia > Unionida > Unionidae > Sinohyriopsis > Sinohyriopsis cumingii. The sequence continues at coordinate 47,961,183 of CM068833.1, forward strand.
AATGATGTAAGTTGAATACAAAATGCATTCCATTTCATTGTTCAGTTAGGTTAAGATATTATTGGTGTAGTGCGGCATTGTGGCCTATATGATGTTATGGGAATTCTAATGATCCATCTTGCTTTATGCATTATTAATTACTAATACTATTTGTTAACTGACACTCTAAAGATTACATAAGAAGCATTCAAACAAATTATTTGAATTTAACTTTGTACATGGTTACATATCCCACATGTACAAATATCCATCCATTTTAGAATGTTTGGGATCAAAAGTTCACATTCAGTACATCATATAGGCTGACATTGTACCTATAGTGAACCTGTAAAGCACATTTATGGCTATGTGCACTGAAAATATCCCAAAATGTTATTTTCATCATGAATATGCCTATGTATGGTAACATATTTCAATTTAGTACTTTGACAGAGTGCAGTATTGAAACATCAGCTGATATCTGATTCCACTCAATCAATGAGCTTAATAACTGGTAACCAACACTCTTCAAAATACCATATAAATGTTCAAATAGATCATTTGAATTATGTTTGCACATTTGATCTTAACAAGTACATTGTATATGTCCCACATATGCAAATTTCCATCCTTGTTTACAAGTTTTGGGGATGAGAATTTCACATTTAGCTGATGATATAGGATTTATTGGTGCTTATAGTTGATTTGTATGACCACATTTGGCTGTATTCACTTGCAATATCCAAAATTGTTATTTCCCTCATGAATAAGAATGCTTATAGTAACACATTCTAATTTAGTACATTGTCACTTGACTTTCCTGTATACTGGTATGTAATAATGTTTACACCAATGATCAAACCTCACCACCCCAACATTGCCTTAAACTTTATGATACATAGTCTACCTGATTAGTTATTTAACTTGTAAATGGCTAAATGTGCTTCTAGAAACCTCATATACTTTTAGGATGAATTTAACACTTTAATACATGGCCATTGCTTCACATTTCTGAGTGTCACTCTGTCAAGTTTAATATTTTCCCCCATGCTTGCAACCTTAATGTTAATTTGAAATCACCATATCTAACACATTTTAACTTCATTTACATAGATCTTACTGTTTTCTAGAATTAAGTGAAACATATTGTATCTTTTCAGGTCTAGCCTGGTATCTGGAACAAAGTGTTAGAGTTGGATCAGCTTGGAAGCTCTCCTGAGTAGTCTGGTGGTAATAGCATGGTTTCATAAGGGCATGTGCAGTGTACTGCCATAAGTGACCAAGATTAGTTCATATCACCACACTGATATATGGCACCTCAAAGACATGGCTTAGGTTTTCATGAGAGAGATCAGCACCATTTTTCAGTAAGGTAGAACCTCCCTAGAAACTATTTTCCTATCCCATTGCCACCTTTTGTTGTTATCGACATTGAAATGGAATGCATTTTTGCTATAAAACATGGTAGTGGTCCCATTAGAACTTTAAATCTGAATGTGCTATTAGTTATGGAAACAACTGCCTAAGTACCTGACACAATAAATGTGGAACATAGCACCTGTCAGTGTTTCTTTAGTGTGTACACCTATATGCATCTGGACAGGCATATTGCGGTTTGCTGCCAAAATCACTATGAGCTATGATGCTTCACTACCCCTGGGGAAAATGTTATCAGTTATACAGACCCAAACTACCATTTGTTTTAAATATCATTCATTAGTCAACTTTTCTCTCTAAAATTTGTCAAACTGTGTTTTAAAACTTGTATGAAAATTTAAGTTTTCAATAAAATTTAGTTTTTAAAATTTAAATGTTTATTTAATTTGCCATTAAAACTGAATTTATCAACATTTGTAACTTTCAAACATATTTTCAGACAGGGCTTGTCTTGTATCACAATTAGGTTTTTACTGCATTGAAAAATTCCTATAATTAAGGAAGATATAGCAAATTTAGTTTTGGTTTCTCAAGAGCACTTGGACCAGAACTTGCACCCTGTGGAACACCAGCACTACATACTTTCTGACAGGTGTCACATGTTTTCCTTGCAAGGAAATTCAAAAAGACTTCATGTATAAAGTTGAAATAGGTATAGCATGCAAATATAAAAGTTTGACTAAAATTGGCGTAAAACATGGAGCCTGTCAGGAATTACATCACAATTAATACTTCCAGTTCAGTACCCACGAATGTAGTTCTAGTCTATTTTTAGAACATTTTTTCCTCTCTCATTTTGGTGGTGATAGAAGAGTTTTATTTATGCATTTTTGGTAGGGATTTAAAGGTAACTGTTTATTCTTGATAATATGAGCTCAGGGTGTTGTTGTCTGTATGTATTTTGGCGACAGTGCACAGTGAGTAATAAGGCCTTGGTGATGATCCGGAAGTGAAATACGTGTTCTGGTTACATGCTGTTATGTTGACAGTCAATGATCTAAAAAAAGAGCACGTCAACCTTTGACAAGAACTTCACCGTGAAGTCATCTTTGAAGGTATTTTAGATTAACATATGATTTGCATTGATTGTCACACAGTGGAAAGGTCAGTACTGAGAAACAAATGTAGAGAACATATAGTAAAATTAATTGTGTACTATGTCCAGCCTTCTAATTATACAAGTTTCATTACATTGGTCAATAATTAGTCACATGTGATGACACTTGTAACTAATCAAACCACAGCAACTGAGAGCAGACTAAGCACTGATATTTATATGGTACAGTGGCAATATACAGTCTGTCTGCTGCAACACATGAAACAAACTGGACAAATCTGAAAGCCTTGAATTTGACTTTATTTATCTGTATGGTAGAACAGAACCTGAGTTGAAAAGCTTTTAAAGAAAGACCTTGATATCAAACCTAATAATAACTGCAGGAGTTATATTATGGATAATTAACCATTCTCTCAGTTTCAAACTGGGCATTCTATCCCATGGGGTTCTAAATGTAAACCAAGTGTAACTGATATCCTAATGAACTGTAAAGACCATAGCAGCACAACAGCAGGGGACCAGATATGTCCAGATCCAGAAATCATAGACCAGTTTCAAACTGATGATGAACCACATAAAAATTACACATCTGCTAGAACTTTTGTTATGAAGATAACTTAAATTGCATTATTATCAATCCTCCTCCTCACATTCATCATAATTGAGATGCATCATATATGTTTTATTGTAAAATAGTTTATGCAACATAATTCAGTGAAGACCTTTGCTGCCAATTTACCAGTGAACCATTTGTTTCAATGAACATATTTTATGTTGTAACAAGGAGCATCATTTAAACATTATGATACACTTATCATACCTGTATATGAAATCTTAATACTAACACTTATACTTGCAATACTACTACTAATAAAAACACCTGCATTGATAATTTGATTATGTTCAATTGGACTTGTATCTAAATGATCACCAGCTGTATGAAAAGACATATTTTAATATATATATATATTGGATGGAATACTAGTTACCACAATTGAATAGTCATATGATAAATGATATATTATTTTAAACAATTTATATTTGCAGTGAAACATACTTTTACATTATTTTCCCTTAAATTTCATTTATAGAGCAGTATACTCTGCATTCATTAAATTACTGAAATGGTTAATAGTACAACAACAAATACTGCAACTTCCAGAATCACAAAAATCAAAAGATATAAACAGAAACTTCCCTACATGTATCAACAGTTGTCACTTAATAGACAGAACTATGAAGATTTAGAATAGGATGTTAACAAATTAGGTATTCAAGTTAAAAAGAAAAAAAATACCAAGTAAGCTTACTACCAAAAAATCAAACAATAACAGTGAATTTTAGTACATTCCCAGGAAACAGAATATATGATTTTTCTTAACTTGATCTGATACATCTTAAATCTATAGAAAATGATTCATATTGTATGACTAAAATATTATGTAAACAAAAATTCCATCACTTTTTTCAGATGCAACATGCATACCCCAACCCATCCTTCTTGATCATAAAGTATACCAGCATTCCACTATAAGATGGGAAGCTGTAGTGGCTCAGTGGTTGGCTTTCTGGACCTGTGAAATAAGGTAGGTTCAAATTCTACCATCAGACCAACCTGGGTTAGCTACCATGGTGTGTCCTTGGGCAAGGCACTATACTTAAAGTGCCTTGGCACTAAATAACTTACTTGTGTTGGTTTACCATAAAAGGCCAAACCAAACACAAAAAAACAACAACTTTAAAATATGAGTTTTGTCAATACTAAGTAAAGGAAAATCATACTGAAGAAATGTTTTTGTTAATACAGTTTAATGGATCTAAAAAATCTCTTTCTTCTGCAGGAGTTTAAAATGTTAAATTAGAAAGGTCATGGTACACATTGCTTTGTTCGTACACATCAGGCTCCGTAACCCATATCCAACTAAAAATTTTAGTAGAGTCTGAATAAAACATATTTTAATCTGGATGATAATATTCTTTCTCCATTCATATATTACACCACCAAGATTGATCCAAATAAGATTACATTTTACTATAACACTGAGGATGAGTATGCCTCTTAACAACTGACAAATGTGGAGAGAATGGAGTTAAACTGAACTTTGATTTCTTTTCAACCATAGCACAAAATGATCATTTATTATGAAAAAACCTGAATAAAGTTGGAGTTCATAACCATGACAGTCTTGATATAATATAAATTCAATATATTATTGTTGTCTTGAGGTATAGTTCTGTATATTACAATCTCACACAAGATCAGGGTATATTTTAGTACCATACAGTTAATTCGGGATTGTATTAATACCTATTCTGGTGAATGAACATTAAATAAGATTTACTATTTTGGAACCAGTTGCAATAAAGTTTACTAAACAAGAGAAAATATGACTTTACTATAATATCTAAAATGTAAAATCTGCAAACAGAATACTTGCTTGACTTCACACTTCAATTATTTATTTGAAATGAATTTATACAAATGGCATTAAATTGGGTTTCAGGCTGGTAATGACAATGGTAGCAGTGAATAGGGACGGTCTAGGGACTAGGGAACTTCCATGTTAAAAAGGGTATATCCACTCTGGGGACTATGTAATTTAACATGGGAGAAAAAAAAATATCCATTCTAGGGACAAGGGGAATTTAACATGGGAGAAAGAAAAAAATCTATTCACTCTAGGGACAAGGGAAATTGAACATGGGGAATAAATCGTGGGACTGTCTTGGGACTAGGGGAAATGGAACAGGGTCGGGACCCTATTTTAATAAGGTCCCGACCTGATGGGTCTATGAAAATGGAACAGGCGAAAATTGAAACAGGGAGGGGTCTCTATTTTTTTATTATTTTTTTAAACAAAAAAATAAAAAAAGGGGTAGGCAATTGAAAGTCAAGATCTTTTCGAGAGATAGGAATGGCCCTGAAAAGGGCCTTTGGTTTTATGTTAATATACCCTTAACATAAAGGGCATCTGTGACATCTTCTTCTTGACCTTAGGCTGCGCCTGACTGCAGGACCATAGATTAAGACTCTTTTGAGGCATCCTTGATGCTCCACATAAGATTCTTCGCATCCACAGGCTGGTGTCTGTCCTGTGGATAACTGTCCAGTTGGATCGGACATACATTGGTATGTCCGTCCGGAACATCATCGAAGACACAAGCGTTGAAGATTGTACGTCGGTCCACATGTTGGGGTGCTGAGTAACAGGTGAAGGAATGCAGTGAACTGTACTTATTTATAGGGAGAGGAAGGATTGAAACGGATTGAGTTTGTTGACCAATCCAAACACGCGTTACAAAATTCAGTCAGCCCACGTCCAATCCGAAGAGAGCAGTCTGTGACGTCACATAGTCTATATAGATTCGCTAGCGCCTGTGCGCAGTCAATCTAAGCGACAGTTTTTCAACATGACGGAAACTCAGAAAACGATCAATTGGGGTGCACTGATGGTGGAGACTACCCAAGGGAACCCAGACTTACTTTCAGAAGAGGTGAATTGGGATTTTGTGGATTTTTTTACCTTGCAAGAATTTGTTCCTGAACCTTCGTCACCTTCTCCTTCATTACCGCACATGGAAAATTTTAGACAGAGACAGAAAGAAGAATTGGAGAAATTTATACAACAGCAAAAGGAAGCGGAACAAGCTTTTCTCCTACAGCAACAGCAGCAAGAAGAAGAGGTAAGAAAAAAAACAACAAGAAGAAGAAGCAGCAGCAAAGAAACAAGGGTGTCAAAATCAAACGGTCACGGTACTGTTAGACATTTTAGCGGAGTTAAGAAGTCTGAAACAAATGTATCAGACTTCTTTATTACGGCTGAAGAGAATACGACCTTCCCAAGCTAAACACTCCAACCCTGTGACAACGCCTACCGCACCACCCTTAGTGATTTCAACGAAATCATCATCAACAGTACGCAGTCCAGAATTAGGCCTTGGCCGTGGCAAAGGCTTAAGACAGTTAAAGTTGATTGTTTAAACTCACCCCTTACACCAAAAAAGGCCCTTTTCAGGGCCATCCACGTCTCTCGAAAAGAGATAGACTAAAACTAAAAAAAATCATTTTACCCAATAGTACCTGTCTGTGTATGAGTGTGCGTGAGTGTAGGTTCTTATTTTAAAATCAAAACCCAAAGACACTTACCTTCTATAATTAATTTATTCTTTTATAAATATTTACAATTCACAATTCACAACAGAGCACTTTAAAAAGTTCATAGACTTATTCTGTCTCATTGTTCACTCTCTGTTTTTTTAATTTCTTCACCGTCATAGTCTTTTCCTCCTCTTCCTCCTCACTTTCTTCCCTTCTTTTCTTCTTCTGTTTCTTTTTCTTCACCTGTCTGTTTTCTTCCTCTTCCTCTTCCTCTGAAGAATCCCTCTCTTCTTCTGACTCCTCTTGTTTCTTTTTTGGGCAGTCTGGTGACCAATGTCCTTTTTCTTGACAATAATAACAGGTATCTTGACTTTTGTCTCTTCTAACCCCTTTTTTTTCTTTTTTGACGGTCTGGACACTCTGAAGACCAATGCCCTTTCTTCTGACAGATATAGCAAGTATCTTGACTTTTATCTTGAAAGGAAGGAGAGTAGTCCCTCGGCTGGTCTGAAGAGAATTTTCTAATGACCCCTCGCAAAGCTCTGATGAAACGTTCGATCTTGGTAGTCTCTTCCATCGTTGTGCTCAGTTTGAGAGTGAAATGAATAGTGAAAGGACAAGACACATACCCTTTATATACGCTGGTCTGCTATGACTATAAATTAGTCCATGGTGTTTAAACTTTAGTCATTTGACTTTATGCTATCGAGATGAAATGATCCAATTCATTTGAGAAGAAAGAAGAAGAAAGTAAGAGGCAGAAACGTAATCTATCGCCTCGTACCAGGGCTGAAGTCTTGGCACAAATTCATGCCAGTGATTTTGAAGAGGACATGAGTGAACCAGAATCCAAACCCTCTAAACAAAGTTTACCACCCTTAGTCAACCCTGAATAGTACTATGACATTCGAGAGACGGAAGAGCGTCCCTCTAGAAAATTTAGAACTACGGCTTACAAATACACAGTGAAGTTTAAAGATTTCAAGTCTGAAGTACTGTTAGAGAAAGCAGAAGGGTTCATCACCGACATGTGGGATTCTTTGCTCACCACACTCAAGCGACAATGTCAACCCAAAAAAGATGATTGCTTGAGACTTTCCATACAACATGACGGCTTGAAATCCCCTGTTTGGATCGAGTTTAGCAGCCCTGCAGAATTGACCACTTCCAAAGTCATGGACAAGATTCAACACGTGCAACAATCTAATGACCAGTTTGACATCACCGATGGAAAAGCCACACTGGACATGACCCACGTCTCTCCTCCTCAAGGGACCGGACAATGCAGAAAGACCTTATTGGTCAACAACCTTCGCATTACCAAAACAAGTCTTGTCCAAATTAACAATTTTCAAGACCACATGTGTTTAGCCCGAGCCATCGTGGTGGGATGAACCTATGCCGACAAGAACGACACGGTAGAATGGAAAAGAGCCTGGGAGAACATTCGAAAATCGAACCGAGCCAAACAACGAAATGAAGCAGAACTTCTGTTACAACAAGCATGCCTGTCCAAAGACACATCCTGTGGCATTCCTGAGATGCAAAAATTGCAAGATGCCCTAGCTCCACGATACACCTTGAAAGTGCACCCTCAAGAAGTGCGCGGGTCTCTGTCGTTTTGAGGGAAAGACTTTAAGGATGGAAAATACATTCACCTCTATCATCACGATGACCATTTCGATACCATTACCACTATCACTGGATTCCTGGGATACAAATATTACTGTGAGAAATGTGACTTATGATGGTTATAATAATCGAGAGCAACACAAACATTGTGGATCGAAATGCTCAGGATGTTTGGCCTCTCAACCCTGTCTGAGCGAAGGGCAAGAACCAGTGCATTGTCCTGCTTGTCTGCGCACATTTGTCAGCCCTGCCTGTTACCAACAACATCTGAAGATGCAAGGTTCACAGAAGAAATGTGCTTGTCAACTCCTGAGATTGTGCCCAATGTGTGGACAAGGTCTATGTATCAACAGTACCAAGGCACACGTATGTTCAGGAAAGAAAAAATGTCACATTTGTCACTGCATTGTGGACTTGGAACACCAATGCTACATGCAAAAATACCAATCCCAACCAGAGAAAGAGGATGGTCACAAGAAGAAGAAAGGCAATTTCATCTTTTTCGATTTCGAATGCATGCAAGAGACCGGTATTCACATTCCTAATTTCTGCGTGGCTCATCGAGCGTGCGAGAAGTGATTCAAGAACCTATCTTGAGTTATTGCCCTCACTGCAGTAAGATTCCTGGAGGGCGTGAAAAAATCTTTCAAGGACCGAACACACTAGCCGATTTCACACAATGGGTCTTAGACCCCATCGACAAGACGTGGAGCCAAGAGGACATCGAACATTATTATGGAGAATGTCATCACCATGCCACGGTGATGGCTCATAATTTCTCCGGATACGATGGACAGTTTCTTTTGAGATGCTATACGGAACGTGGCACCGAGCGTCCTAAAGTCACTTTGAACGGAGCCAAAATCATTTTCTTGCAAGTGGGACAAGTGCAGTTTAAAGATTCGATGAGCTACTTAGCCATGCCTTTGAGTCGAATGCCTAAAATGTTTGGAATGACAGAAATGGCTAAAGGGTACTTTCCACACTTTTTCAATACAGAAGCCAATCAACACGCCGTTCTACCCCATTTGCCTCAGGCTCACTATTACGACCCTGACAACATGCGTACCGAACGAGAAACTTTCTACGCTTGGTACCAGGCTCACGCCTCCGACCCTTTCGACTTTCAGGAAGAAATGCTAAAGTATCGTCATTCCGACGTGGACATTTTACGGCGATGCTGTGGAAAATTTCGAGAACTGTTCATGGAACACGGAGGGGTTGATCCTTTGAAAGAAGCTTGCACCATTGCCAAAGCGTGTTCCTTAGTCTACCGACAACGATTCATGCTTGAAAACACTGTGGCTGTCATCAGTCCTCAAACGACCAACTATGTCAAACGTCAATACTCGGTCAAAGCCCCATGCTGGTTGCATTACTTGTGCGACAAGGAAGACAAATGGATTCAGCATGCCCGCAACGGACAGGGCGAAAAGATCATCGGAATGCATTCGGTCGATGGCTGGGACTTAGAAAACCCCAAGATCATGTACGAGTTTAACGGTTGCTTATTTCACGGATGTCCCGTCTGTTACCCTGACCGCGGCACTAAAAATCAGTTCTTACAACGAACCATGGAAGACTTGTACCAGGCCATTTGTCAGTGACGCCTAAAGTTAGAACAGGAAGGATACCAAGTGGTGGAAATGTGGGAACACAAATACGATCACCGTTTGAACACCGATCCCGAGTTTAAACGCCTCATGGAAAGTTACCAGTTCATGGACCCCCTGAACCCGAGGGATAGTTTGTACGGAGGAAGGACCAATGCCACCTGTTTGCTGTACCAAGCTGATGAAGAGAAAGGAGAAGAAATCAAATACTTGGACGTGTGTTCACTGTATCCCTACGTGTGCAAATATTGTTGCTTTCCTGCAGGGCACCCACAATTGTTCACCGAACACATCGACCTGAAAAACATTCGACACTACGAAGGCTTGATCAAGTGCAAAGTTTTGCCTCCCACGAACCTATACCATCCCGTCTTATCTCGCCATTGCCAAGGCAAACTTATGTTTCCTTTGTGCCGTACTTGTGCTGAAACGTGCAACCAAGATCAACCTTGTCATCACACCCAGGAAGAACGGGCCTTGACGGGGACATGGGTCAGCGTAGAATTGTTCAAAGCTCTGAACATGGGATACCAACTGTTAGAAGTGTACGAAATTTGCCACTTTCCCAAGACACAATAATTCCACAAGGGTGACCCCACGCAGAAAGGCATTTTCGCAGACTACGTGGATGCCTTTTTGAAACTGAAGCAAGAAGCCAGTGGCTATCTGTCCTGGTGTCACACTCCCGAAGACCAAAAGACATTCAGAGAGAAATTCTGGGCACAAGAAGGCATTACTTTAGATCACATTGAGAAAAACGAAAGCAGGCGATCGTTTGCCAAAGTGATGTTAAATTGCTTGTTGGGTAAAATGGCACAATGACCGTGTTTACCCAAGACGGAGTATTTGAAGGAACCTTCCTGCTACTTTCAGATGATTCACAACAAAGCCAAATTCATGAAACACGTGGACGTCGTTCGTGAGGATTTGATCTTGGTGAATTACGAAGAAGATCTGAACTTTGTAGAAGATGACCCCTTTGGAAATGTCATCATTGCAGCTTACATGACAGCTCATGCTCGCTTAAAATTGTACGAAGCTTTAGAACTGTTAGGGGAACGTGTCTTGTACTTTGACGTGGACAGTTGCATTTATATCGATCACCCGAGTCAACAGCACCCTGACATCGAAGGAGACCGTTTAGGAGCCTGGACAGACGAGCACCCCGATGACAAGATTCTAAGTTTCGTCAGTGGTGGTCCCAAAAATTACGGCTACGAATACTGGGACAAACAAGAAGTGCACACGAAGTGTAAAGTGAAAGGACTTACTCTGAATTATCGTACCAGTCGAGTGGTCAACTTTGGCGTATTGAAAGAAGCCTTGCAGTCTAGAGAAAGTGACCACCTATCAACCCAACAAGATTGTACGTTTACCCACACACCACATCGTCAGTCGACCCTTGGAAAAAGTCTATCAAATCGTGTAGCAGAAGCGAGTGCGGCTTCCCACCCACTTTACTTTGCCGTATGGACATGTCGGTATAAAACATTGGTTGTAAGAGGATAGCCACCCACCAGAAGGATGACTTCGCCACAGCAAGAATCGAGTGAGAAATCCAGCGAGAACTCCAAGTTCAAACCGTACCATTTTCCAGTCTTCTTACCTGACTATTGTGATTGTGCCCGTCGATTGGACATGTTTCAAAAATGGCCTACGGATAGGGAAGGATTACCTTCTTCGTATGTTTTAGCTAGAACAGGATTTGTCTACTTCGGACCTGAGTCAGGATTGGGATACGAAGTACAGTCTTTCGCTTGCGGACTGAAGTTACGAATGGATCTATGTATCTACAAAGATTCAGCTATTCTGGAACATACTTGATGGTCTCCGCACTGCCCTTACCTTTCAATGGCCTTTCCACCCATTAAACTACGGTACAATTATGACGGTACCTTAGAGACGGTACCTTCCAAAACTAGACGTAAACACATTGCATCCTATTTCATTGTTGTTTCTTTTCCACATAATAGCTTATTTTTTATAAAATGTTAAACTTTACTAATCTTTTTTCAAGATCACTTTAGTTTGCAAAAATATATCTTGTCATTTATTGGCATTCTACATTGAATTTTGTAAACTAGCTATAAACCTGACCTAATTACTCAACTTAACTGCTGACAGAAACAGTCTACAGTAAATGTATTTCATTTCTATAGCTCGATGGATAAACATTACATCTTTTAAAGCTGTGCACAGAATAGGCCGACATATCACGAGTCAGGAAAACATGGGGGTGGTATCCCCTGTGTCCAAAATTAATATCATTTTGAATAGAATATTCTAGTGACAGTTGCCTCTTTTCAAATGGTAAGCATTCCTTTTTTTTATTTTCGTCAATCTGTCAAATTTGGTATGCATTTTGCTTTAATATTTGAGATGGAAACCTTAGGTGCATAGAAATGTCAGACAGCATTGTACATCATGGATGGTGTCCAACATACTTTTATGATCATAAAACAAAATCCCATTGTTTTAGTTATGGCCACTGATTTAAAAAATATTCATCCAAGCTAAATATAATAATAATAATAATGAGGACTTTGTATAGCGCCTAATCTTTAGAAGCTCTAAGCGCTTTGCAACATTAGACAACATAAAAACATACACAATGATATGATTACAAAAACAAACACCATGAAATTAGAAAACATAAAAAACATGCTGAGAATATTTAAGGTAGTTAACATTATTAAGTCATTAAGTTTGTTTTTGCAGTCAGAATAAGTAGTTTTGAGAGCACTCTTGAATGGGATCACTGCGTCTTTGTGTCTAAGTTCAGTGGGTAATTCATTCCATGTTGCTGGGCCCTGGTATGCAAAAGAATGCTGTCCATGTGACTCTGTTTTCATAGTGAGAATAATGAGTATATGATTGCCGGAAGAGGAGTGTAAGTATCTTGCTTGTGTGTACACATAGGTGAGGTCGGATAGGTATGTTGGACTAGAGTCTGTCAGTGAAACGTAGCACAGAGAACTAATGTTGTGTTTGATTCTGGATCGAATGGATAGCCAGTGTTGGGTACAGAGCAGCGGGGAGGTGTGCTCTGATTGTGGTACGCTAAGTATGATCCAAGCAGCTATGTTTTGAACTTTTTGAAGTCTCTGCAGTAGATATTAAGATGAACCAGACATAATTGAGTTACCATAGTCCAGTCTTGAAAGTAGTAATGAACACACAAGTGTTTTAGTGGCATCAACTGAAAGATATCTGAGAATGGAGCTGATGCGTCTCAGCTCAAGATATGCAGCCTTGCATATGTTCATGACATGTTGGTGCAATGTGAGAGTACTGTCCAGAGTAACACCTAGGTTTTGTACTGATTGTGTGAATTTAATGTTGGTGTTGCTGATATTTATTGTGTGAGGTAAAGGATGTGAATGAGAAAGTCTTTGTGTTGTAATCAGAATGGCCTCAGTTTTATCATCATTCATCTGCAGCTTGTTACAAGTCATCCATGATTTCACATCAGAAATGCACATCTCTACACCTTGGATGGTAGCATCAACTTCAGTTGGGTGGCTAGATTTGTATATTTGGGTGTCATCAGTGTACAATTGGTGAGACACTGGATGATGATCTATGACACTTGAGAGCAGCTGAGTGTATAGAGTGTAGAGAACAGGTCCAAAAACAGACCCCTGTGCAACACCACAACATAGATCAACTGGGCTGGAGTGTAATCTATTTGCAGACACAATTTGTGTCCAGTGGCAAGGGCGATATGCAGATTGTACATTGCTAAAAAGACTGTTTGAATTCAGACAAGATGCAAGCTGGGATTGAACAACCTTTTGTAAGATTTTTTATATGAATTGGAGATTAGAAACCGGGCAGTAGTTCTTTAAATCCTTATGGTGTAGTGTTAGTTTCTTCAGCAGAGGTTTTACAATGGGAGTTTTGAAAAATGATGGAAATTATGCTGATGAGAGAGAGGTATTAATAACATCAGTTAGTGAAGGCAATACTGGATCTAAGCACTCAAGCAGCAGTAATGTTGGAATTGGATCAAGTTCACATGACTTTGGTGCACTCTAGGATGATTACTTAAAAATGCATTTATTGGTGGTGAGAGACTAAATACATGACTTGATACTTGTGTTTAGCATTAATTGGAAAGCTGAAGATTAGTAATCTTTTGACATACATATCTTAATTGTACCATTTAATTTACAAAATTCAATGTAATTTGCATTGGTAAAATGTGTAGCACAAGAAAAGTCATTATGAATCAGAGATAAATCATATCTTTGTTTTGTCTGGAGCTTGACTAATTTATTGCACATTTCTGTACACTATTTTGTCTTTAATCCAGGATTATTCACTGCATTCGGATGCATTTCATGGTGAAAATTCACCAGCTGGATTTAAAAGTGGTGAATATTGCTAGTGATTGTTCTGCAAACCCTGTATGTCACAAGGAGTCAGTGTATTCAAGGACTCATACAGTATTTACAAGTTCTCATTGACATTTCAGATGAAAATGAAGAACTGAAAAAAGATGAAAATCTCAAGTGGAAACCTTTCTGGTCAGCCATCTCATCCAAAACCTCCTGAAATGGAGAGTATTTTGCAGACTCCAAGATTTCCTCTTATCCTGCTGGTATGTTCTATTTAGTTTATCTGGTCTCTTTTTATTTTTTATCAATTGCTTTTATACCATGCCACAATTGGAAATTCTTTATCAAAAGTATGTATAAATTTCATCATTTTTCTGTCTGTTTAATAAGATGTGTTTAAGAGTACTTACTTACTCATGATGCTGTATATATGAGATTAGATGTTTTGTTAAAAAAGAATGCATTTTGTGATATATTGTATCACTGCTTTATATACAGTGGTCATTGCAACCAGTATGCATTTTGTTTACATGCCAAAAAATCCAGTCTGATTTCTTTGTTTCTTTTTTACTGCAATTAAGGAGTAGTGATAATCTTTATACTCTTAGCTGCATCCAGAAGGACAACACCATCACCATCCCCATCCACTCTGGAGTGGAGAATATAAAGATTTCTCTCTGCCAGTTCCTCTGCAAGTAGTAAGTATTGAGGATGGAAAAAAAATGTACATTATAGAATAAAGAAACAAATACTACAGGTGTTGACTTTTATATAATCTCTTATTTCATTTACAGCTCTCTAAATACGAGTAGGTCAATTATACACTGTATTTATGAATTTAATTCTCATCTAAGGTAGTAGAACTGTTTTATGTTTGACAAAATGTTGGGTAATTTGTGGCCATACACTAAAAACACATTTTGTAGCATTTAAAAATGCTTATGTTCAATGCACATAAAACTCATTGGTTTGTTGTCACTTCAGTTGATAATAGTCTTGTCATCTTGTAGACATTTTGAATGTTAGTGTTCAATGCTAAGGTCATATACATTGATTCAACATCAAAATTTGTTTGCAAAATGGAAGATTATGACATGAAAGCACAAGCTCTTGTAGCTTAGATACTGTTATTTCAGAACATTGTGAGATGTTAATTAATTAAATTATAGGTCATAAAACATACTGTTCAAGACTTATTTGTGCAAATAAACAATGAATTGTTTTTCATTGATGTGTCGACTGTTCATCATTCCATTGGTTTTTTTTATTTTTCTTTCTGATGTATACCATTGTCTTGTGTAAGTCAGACGCCTAAACCATCTACATTGAATGCAGACTTTACAGACACCAGCAGTGAAACAACATATCCAGGGAATAAAAAAATAAAGGATTATGGGAAAAGTTTTCATATAAACTGTACAAAAACCATGTATTTCATTCCATAAATATATTTCATTGTTAAACCCATGTTCACTGTACAGATCTTTTTAAGGAGTTTATAATAATGATCTTGATCTTTCAAAACTAATTTCATCACAAATCTGTTACAGATTTCCAGTTCAATGTACTTATGAAACTGGACACAAATATTGAGAATTTGTTGGAGCAGCTGGACCTCCAAGTTCATACACAAGGCCCAGACACAGAATATAGAGAAGAAATTCTTGCAATGCCATGTGATTCAGTGGAGGAACTAGAGGGCCTTTGCCAGAGGTTGGAGGAGAATCCCAAACTCTCCAAGAAGATGGTAAATTGGGGCTTTATTTTCTATTTAAAAAAACTGTTATAACCTTTATTTGCTGTTGTGAACCTCAATATGCATTATGCAAGTTCTGCAGTGCCTGTATAATTATTTTTGGGGGTGGGGTGAACATGTAGTGGTCGGCTGTTTTGTCTTACGGATGTAGGCCAAAACATGTTTAGAGATGAACATGTAACAGGTATTTTACTACATATACACTATTACATATTATGTGGCTACTTTAATTCAATCCTTGAGTGAATGTCATTTATGAAGTTAATAGATTCACGGTGGTTAATTTGGTTTATAATTGCTATTAGTACATTGTGTTGCATAGTTAATGTTATCAAATTTTTTTCAAGTTAGAGAAATTAAATTTGCTTGCAAAACCATGGCAAAAAATAACTATATACAAGCATATTTTGTCACATCGATCATGAAATACTACTACTAATAATAATATCAAAATCAAAAAATAGTAATATTATTATTATTATTATTTTCAGATATGCTACTTGAGCTCCCTTGGCAGGTTTACAATTGGGGATAGTGTCTGCAGGATGATGAAAAAGCTTAAAACAAAAAGACTGGCCAGAGTATAGTCCAAAGGGACGTAAAGGGAAAAAAGCATTTCAAGAGCTTGTGATATGTCAGGTTTTGATAAGTAAGTATGGCTTGATTTAAATTGTGTTTTTCATGTGACTTGCCAGAGATTTTTAAATGAATTGATAAAGTAACTTGAGACCACATTTCAAAGTACATGTTTTAAAAATATTCCATTGATTATTGCTGGCATTTAGAAAAATGCAATGCATCCTTTGTTGTGAAACTTTTTTAAAACATTCTATTACTCTTGCAGAAGCCTGCTTGAAAACTAATGGCAAAGCAAAGGCAAATGGAATGGAAGAGACCATATCAGAGACCCTCAAATATGCACCCAACCAACGCAGAATGATAAAAAACAAGATAATCCAAATGACTCTTATTTCATCAATATTGGATTCAGTTTCGTCTTTTAAAGCATAGTATTTGCAAAGCGGATGCATTTCTAAACTGATAACAATATCAGCTTATCCTATTGCCCAGGACTATCAAAGCTAGAGTCCAGCTAACTACAATATGCATATATCTTGTCTGATCGGACAAGTGCCTCCATTTGGAATTTTTATTCACATGAAATATTTGGATGAAATAAATTCATCTTTGTGCAAATTGATTGCACCATCCACTTGCCAGAAATGATAAGTAAGTGCAAAGTTATCTTGTATCATGGCTTAACGATAGTAAGGGAAGCACAAGTGCAGTGAAGAAAATTTCATACATTTTTATAATGCTGATTAACATGACTTCTGCATATGTAACTAGTGCTGAGATGATATGACTTTATTTAAGCATTACAATTTTGTTTTAATTTGCAGGTGCCTGAGCAGAAGAAGTAATAGATAAACTTTACAGTGGAGTTGGAGACTGATTCTGATTCATAATCTTAATTAAATCTAGAAAATAAACATTAAAGTCATATTAAAATATCTGTTGTATTGTTTCCTTCTTTCATTTTTCTCTTAAAAACAAATGTCTGAACCTTTAGTCTGTAAATTCAGTGGATTCCTTATCAGCCCATCTACTTTTACTTTACACCATGCTACTTTAAAAAAAAAATGAATTATCCCCATTGGGGTAGGTCCCTCCAACCCCCCACCCTACTTTGTCAACTTACCTGCCACATTTAAATCTAATGGAAGGCCCTGCTGTAAAGCCTGTTAGTAAAACTACCCAACAAGAGGATTTCATACATTTGCAACTCCTAGGTGGATGGTAATGTTTTCATTTTTGTAATGTAGATTTGGACATTCTTGCCACCAGTATGGAATATGTGTTTCAGAAACACAAGCAGCTTTCATCAGATTTGCATATAGGTTTTATATGTTGTGAGTATGTTGTAGGAAGTTTTTTTAAATAACATCATATGAGATGATGCCAGTGGAAATGGCAGAAAAGTGTCTGTATTGTTCACCAACTACACCTTGTTCTTACAAAATGTGGCTGTTACACATTCCCATGATGATGTCACTGACAGCCATCAGTGAGGAATGCCCCAACAAGCATAATACAAATTGCTTCCATTGTAATTGTTACAATTCCATTCTGACCACTCCGGTGTCCTAGTGGTTAGAGCGTCTGCCTCAGAAGCGGGAGGTCATGGGTTCAAACCCCAGCCAAGTCATACCAAAGACTTACAAAAATGGTATTAACAGCTACCTCGCTAGACGCTCAGCATTAAGAGGCTAGTGTTAGGACTGATCGGCCTGGTGTCAGGATAATGTGACTGGGTGCAACATCATACTACATGTTTGCAGCATGATGCCCCAGTACTATACATCACTATAAACTGCCACACTGCAGACATCGTAGCAATATGACTGAAAAATTATTCAAGCTACGTTAAAAATCCAATTACACACACACAATTCCATTCTACGATCCAGAACCAACACTAATTCCGTACTACAGTTCTTGCATTTCAATCCAATTTTGCTTTTGAAATGTAGTGCCACTCAATTCATAATGAACCCATTCATTTCAAACACTTGCAAATACATATTATTCCTGTCTACAACTGAAAAATATCTATATAAAAAAACGTGTAACTGTGTTTTATGCAAGGGCATGGAGATGCACAAAAACTTGCACCTGAAGCTTGAATAAATCCCCGACTGTGGATAAGACTTTACCCATCGATTACCCCAGCTTGGGGATAAATTCCGACCATGGCGATTTATTATATATCCTATGACTGCTCCAGCTTGAGGGCAAAATCCAAGCACATCCCTAAAAAGATAACAAGTATAGCGGCTCTTTACCTTCTGTAAATGCCACTTGAGCTTCCAGATGCTGTTGTATCTGCCATTTGACAGAATCACGAATGTGGATATATTTCTTAATTGCCTCTAGTTGTTGAGTTAGTTTAGCTGTATGAAATTCCTTTGTGCAGACTCACTCATTATTAATATTACAACAGTGATTTAATTACACATTACCTGTCAGCACACCGATGATAAGTCAGTTATTTTATAACACACCAACAAGCTTGCCCCTTGCACCCCCCCCCCTTTTTTTTATTTGGGCACCTGTGGACATGAATCTGCAAGGCTCAAATTGTCATTTTTAATATAAGATCTCAACATTTTTAAGGCCTTAATTTTAAAGACATCCTTAAAACCCCCAAAAGGTTATCAACTGGATCACCAGCCTTCGTTTAGAGTAACAGCAAGTATATATATATATATATATATTTAGGTCTAAGGAAACACAATAAAAATGTTTGATTTAACAATGACATATTTGCCTCAGGTCTGTGATCCTGAAGTGAATATTAACTGTCCATTTATTTTCTTGGCTTTTCTTTACTAGGAAATTGATTATAGAGATTTCTGCGATGGTGAAGGCAATGTAAAAATTGGTTACTATAACATACTTTTTACGCCATGTTTGAAAAAATAAATCCAATGGAAAGGTTATAGTCTGAAAATCTTCATTAAATTAAGTTAATATAGGGGAAAAAACTTTAAGAGTTCATAAATATTTTTCAGTGCTGAATAAAGATATAACATAACACTTTCTGCTGTGATTTTAATAGTTTCTGAGAGCATGAAAAATTTCTAGAACTATAATGTATAAATGTTTTCAAAAGATTATATTAATATGAGGGAAAAATCTGTTATGAAATAAACCGACAAGATCTTGTATGAATTCATGTTATCTTTAAATATGATATTTGTGTGAAAATATCTGGAAGAAAAAACAAGATGGTGCCACTCACACATACAATGTGGTTGCCACAGTAGCCATATTAAGAAACTTTTTATCGCTACTTCTGAATGGATAATTGTGTCAGCGTGTCAACATGTGTACAAAATACTTATGTTGATGTCTAGCAGGTCCTGAATGAGAATTATGGTGCTGTACAGACATCCTATAAGGCCACCAATGTGGCCATCCTGAAAATCTTGTTATAACTACTTCTCCTGAATGAATCGTCATATCAGTGAAAGACTTCTTATGTCTAGTTGGACGTAAATGAAAATAGTGCCAATCTAACCTCCAATATGGCTGTTTTAATGGGCATCTGGAAAACCCCTTCCTTGCTACTTCTCCTAGATGGCTGGTCATTTTGACATTGTGCTTTCACTAGATGACCTATTTGATGTCTGGTTGGCCGTAAATGGAACTATGCATATGGTTTTGATGTCTAGTTGGTCCTAAATGTGGTTTTTGCTGCTCATAAACTTCTAATGGTATTATAGTTGGTTCCTTAATGAAACTGCTGTACAAAATTAAAAGGCCTTCTGACTTTCTATCAAGTTGGATACAATTATCTTTACCAGCTAGGATTTCTTGATCCTCTTTTTTATACATCAACCCTTCGCATATGTAGTTAGCTAAAACAGTATTTTGAACAATTAATTGCCCTCTTGCAAATAAAATCCCAATTGCATGCTTTTACCAGTGTGAGAGCTCCTTATATAAGTAGCTAAGTATTCAGTAACTGAATTTCCACATCCACATGCATCAACTCAGAATTAAAAGTTGCAAAACATATACAAATTTGAAAATCTTGAGACGTGTCACTTTGCATGGTGGGTGTTATGATTTAAATGCAACAAGGAAATTGAATTAGGGTTAATTTCTTTAAGCTGTATTCAATCATGGGGCCCTGGATTATAGAATGGTCTAGGCATACACATCACTAATCAACTCTCTCTAGTCCAACCAATGTGTGTATATGGGAAAGCTTGCCAGTAGCGTTATGTGTGTTGATTTCTTCCAATAAATATGTTGGCTGCCATGTAAAGTCTATGATGTCCTGAAAAATGGTGTTAAGCTCCATACAAGCAAGCTAAACAATCAATGATATAATGGAACAGTAGACACCATTTTAGCTAAATATGCCAAGAATTGATTTAGAGACTTGGTTAGTGATGATGACTTAAAATTGGCAAGGGATTAAAAAGATAAAAGAAATGACCTTTCATGGCACTGTAATATAACAAATGAGGAAAAACAAAAGTTTATTGCATTTGAACCTTTTGTTTTTTCACAGTTTCAATTTAAGTCATAAGGCCCCTTATTTTGCCTTACCAAACATATAGCAAGTTATTACCTCAAACCCTAGCACTAATAATGCCTCACAAGTAAGCAGTCTTTTATGAAGTCTCAGGTCTGAGTATATGTCTAGCAATACTTATGTCCAGTTTGTTTATAAAATTCTTTCTCACATGGTACAGTTTTCAGAGAGACACGATAAATTCAACAAGTGTGGTAATAAAGGGACATGCATTCTTTATTTATGCACACATCCCAAAGGAACATTGCTATGTTTGAATCAACACTGAACTGAAGAATGGAGCATCAGTTGCATCAATTAAAATATTGTGGCCCACACAAAATACTGCAAGGACTATAATCAATTTATGAGTGCAATGGGCATGAATTACTGTAGCAGACTGGAGGAAGTAATCCGAATTTATTAATATCTTGAAGCTAAATATAGTAAAGTTTTCATGTATAATCTGTAGAATCGTTTTTGCACACAGTTTGCAGGATTTGTCTTTGGGTCATCGTTTTTCTTTTTCTTCATCTTTCTAGCTTATGGTATCTTGATAAATCTTATGGTGCCGTGCAACTGCACTTGATGATTACCACAACCAGTGACATTGTATCAAATCTTCTGGTATCAGATGATTCAGTGCAAATTCCACATAACCTATCACCATCCTCATGTTTGCCATCTGACTTACTAAGTTATTTTGCCTAAATAATAATAAAAACAATCTGGTCTGATGTATTGATAGCGTTCTGAATGACCATAATATATTCTCTGTATCTACCCTAGAAAATCCTGAGTGGATCGCTGTTTGGTTTTAATAAACCAAAGTAATCCAATGAAAGGCATTTTACAGACACAAGTGTCTGTTTCCTGTATGCAGTGATTAAATGATAGTATTATGTCTTTATTTTTTTAAAACTGATGATACATATGATCACCTTCAATGTGCAGTATTAGTTATGTTAATTAATGAGTGGGCAATATTTGAATTTCGAAGATAAAAGTGTATGCCATGATCACTTTAGTAGGATGATTTGTCAAGTGAGGTTATCTTTTCTGTTTGAATAAATATTGTTAACTAAACTATTTTCGCAAGTTATGACATAAGAATGATTCAAAGAAAAAAAAATTCATTAAATTGAACATATAAAATGTAATACTGCAACAGAGTCTAGATGAACTATTTCTTCAGAGACACAATCCAGACTCTGTGGCAGCAAAATTATCAAATAGGACACAACTAAGAGACAATCACATTTTCAGTCACAATGGTTTGACAATTATCAATGGCTTGAATTCATTGACTGTGAAGGCAAAGTGATTTGCAGTTACTGCAAAAAAAGTTCCCAAACTGTCACAGATTTTAAATTCTACCAGTGGACTTGTAAGTGTAACTGACAAATTCAGGATTTAATCAAGCAAGTCTCATGATAGTATTATACCTAATAAAGCAAAATGTAGCACAGTATATTCATGACACTTAGGCCAGCATGTACAAAATATTCCTCAAGTTACAGTTGCTAGCACTCCACTAAGAAATGTCATTTTATAATAAATAAAAATGTAATGGAAAAAAAAATCGATAAAGTGATTGCACTCTTTAACATAGCCTACTACCTAACTCAATAATGAAAATGATTTGGTTCATTATATCTTTGTGTTTTATGGAATAAATGCATACATCTGATTGAATTTTAGGCAAGAGACTGAACTTTTGGGTTAAGTTAAAATGTATGTGGAACAAATGCATTTTCTAAAACTACTTGTATCAGTGTGCATTGTGACTTTTCTTTAAGATAACTCTAAATGGTACTGGGTATATATCATTTTCTTCAACTGCACACTGTTGTCTTCCATTTGATTTGATGACTTACAGCTATACTGTCTACACAGTAGGCCTCAGTATCAGGAAAAATTCTGTATACTTCAGTTACAGCTGAAATAAGTTTTGCATTAGTACCTGAATCAGACAAAAAAGGTTGTGTTCTGGTGTGTGAATAGAAATGGCTAAAAGTAATATAGACAAAAGCCATAAGAGTACACAAGTTACATATGAAAACCACCAATTCACTTGCATGTGTGGCATACAAGTTCAAAGATTTGCTTCATGTTTATTTGTGTACACACATTGTTCAACTCCTAAGATATTTTAAGAGCTATTTCTCTATTGTATGCATAATTCATTTACAAATGTGATTAGTGGGCCACACCGAAGGCCATACTATTAGTTCACTTGGCAATATGGTAACGTCAGCTGAAAAGCATAATCATCCATTAAAAGAGCATTATGATATGAACATTAGGTATTTAGAACATATAGATTTTTCTTTTCCAAATGGAGTCCAAGTAATTATTGCCCAATCCAGGTATAATTTTGTACACAAGTAAAGAACAAAATAAGATAAATCTTCATTTATTTGCAATTGACAATACACTTCTTAATGAATATACACTTTTACATTTATTTTGTATCACTTGAATAAACAATATTTCTTTCAGTTCATTTTAAACTTTTATTTTATATCACTTGAGTAAACAATATCTCTTTCGTTTCATTTAACACTTAGAAACAGGTTCTTCAAGTTACAATAATCAACTCTGGAAACAATAAACAAACTGGAACTTTTGACCTAATTATATTACATTTACTAGGGTTAAAACAATAAATTCCTTAACATAATAAATTAACAGTTCCAGTTAATCAAACACAAAATCATCTTTTATACAGGGTGTGAACTGTTAATATTTACAGGATAAAGCTTATAGTTTCCAAATTGATTGAAGCTTACATGTTGC
The DNA here is from genome assembly GCA_028554795.2 of Sinohyriopsis cumingii. Taxonomy (NCBI): domain Eukaryota; kingdom Metazoa; phylum Mollusca; class Bivalvia; order Unionida; family Unionidae; genus Sinohyriopsis; species Sinohyriopsis cumingii. The sequence continues at coordinate 47,984,984 of CM068833.1, forward strand.
AGTTGCTGGCACATATCTATTTCCAGCATGGTTTGCATACATTCTACCTTTAATAATTTTGTTACTTCCCTACCCACCCCATTCAGTAACAAGTATCAAAAATCAGGCTCATTCTAAGGGCAGAAGTCTGTAACTTGTGTACCACAGTCATCAGAGTGACAAAGATGCAAAACTTTATGATGCCTGTCAAAGGAAGAAAACAGTTTGTTGTTTACCCAAGTTTTGAACCAGTTAACTTGAATTCTCAGACCATCAATTGCTACAGCCCATCTAATTACAATTGTTAGGGAATAATGAGAACTCACCTTCAGTTATCTGTGTATATATATAATTTTAATAACCAAGAATACCGGATGTCTGGGAACATTATAGCATTCAATGGTAACGTCAGAACTGAGATGAGAGAATTAAACAAGCATAGTACATGACATAATATATCCATAAACTATTGACTGGGAAAAATACTACAGAACACCATTTCTGCTGGCAGTAAGATGTTGAACCTATATGTCATAAATATCAGGTTGGACATCTAGGACCAGTAATATTCATAATGGGCAGTACCCACCCCCCACCCCCCAAGTGAGAAGGGCCTGATTTGTAATCTAAGCCACCCAACCTATCACAGCCTTTATAGTACTTGAAACAAATATTGAGTAATAGTAAAACAAACTCTGAAAGTTATTAAAACCAATTTGTTATATTTCCATAACTCTGCATAGTTAACTGTGCAAGCAGACTTAAACATATCAGTGTATGACAGTTAAATTGAGCTATAGCATCGATTAACAGAAGCTACGAATTCATCAACAAGCAGTGAACAATCATCTTCACAATAAATGTCAAACATTAGCATCCATAAGCTGTCAAGACAAGTTGTTACACTGGATATATAATCATCCATTTATTTCAAACAAGCTGTGAAAAACGAACCTCACGTCCGCTATATGTACGCTGGCCATTGCAAAGGATGCTTTAATAGATTAATGTTTATCGTCGTGTCTTGACAACCATTTTGCGCGCGCACACCGGAAAGTCATGCTATATATTTGTTACTTGTGAACGTATTCGTGGTCAGTACGCTATATATTGTTCCCGGGGCCGTATTCGCGGGCAGAATGCTATATGTTTGTTCTTCGTGAACGTATTTTTGGGCAGTTACTTTGTCATCTTCAACCTAAAGGTCAAAACTGCCCATGAAATTTATATATCTGCCCACGAACCGAAAACATGAATAGGACTATAACATAAGTGTATATACTTATTTTCAACATATACATAATTACTATGTAAGAAATACAACCTATATATATGTATTTTGATTTGAAATGTAAACTATATCATGTCCTTCCCGTAAACCCACTTTCGGGATGACTGCCCACAACGCACCTAAAACGTGTATATATATATATATATATATATATATATATATATATATATATATATATATATATATATATATATATATATATATTTCAAAGTCTCTACCACTGAATGCTGGACATATTATATATTTTCGATTTTGCGTCGAGACTGCCCCGATCATCGTTCAGTTAAATTTATTATAACTTGATAAATATCGATTAGTAATTAAACCTCATATCTAAAAAACTACCATGGATTCATCTTTGAATCCAACGTTATATCGTCAATTTAATAGTTGTGTAAGTCAAATTATATCATTGTAATTGGTCCTATTCAGTCTATATCATATTTAATGGAAACTGTTTTACTACAATAAAAATTTCACAAATTATCCATTTAGACTGTTCTAGCAACCACTGAATTTAAAAACAAAATTATACAAATCTACTAATTTAGGATATTTACTTGGAAGACAGATACAAAGTAAACGTACCTTATGTGAGAATATACATTTTACGTTGTGCTTTTTTAATTCCTTTGTATGTTAGCTATGTAACGGCCGTTACTTTGCAATGTTTTTGTTTGAACTCGAGATCAAGTTACACGCAGTGCTTATCAATTTAACTAGCGTTGACACCTACGTCACTAATTTACATTTTTTACGCATCAGGTGATATTTTATGCTTATGTGGAACACTATCAGTTGACAACTCCTAAAATAATCATTTATTGGCAGGTTCGACAGTCACAAAGATTTAGTTGCAATTGCTCAACGTTTAACTTGTCTGGTGCAGTGTCTTTGATTATACACAGTATGAGAGTACGTTAGAGCCACGTCGGGAAGAATCAAGCGTGAAGTTGTATTGGCTGTTGTTCCGTTAATTATCTCTCTTGTAATGCAGTCGCAAAGAAACGCAATTCCATTCAGAGGTACTTGTGTCATACAGTAAAATGTTTTAAGTACGTAGTTTTGCATATCCCTCTACTGTCACCTCCGAAACGTTTGTGAGTGTTATTTGAAATCATGTCGAAGAGCACTAGGATATAATTGTAACAAGATAACCGGGTGGGATTTCGGATTTACAACAGAACACTTTTGATGATCAGACATATACTATCTTTAATGACGAATGACTTAAATGAGAAAATAATTATGATTAATACGTGCGCATACTATCCAAATATTAGATCAATTAACATAATCCGCACGAACTAAATAATAAAAATACAAATAAATGGCCTTCCACAGTACACTGACAAAGAGTGAATGATTCACAGCGATTTCACATCGAAAGAATGATGTATTTTACTCAAATAGTAAAACTGGTATTTTATTCATATAGTAAAATTGTATTCAATCAAATAGTGAAAATGATGACAACAAAGGGACATATGTACCAAAAGTGAAAATGATGACAACAAAGGGACATATGTACAAAATATCTTTATAGTCCCCAAAACACACTGGGTATTACAAACCCCAAAGAATTGCCCACGGCTCAAAGATTACATGTGAGGAGTTACACACTCCCTCAACAGCACAATTGGCTACTAGTCATACTGGTCATCAAGCATTCAGTATTTCAGGTTGGTCAATCAAGCAATCAGCGCCCACCAATCTCGGTCAGCAACACCCGATCATCTGCTACTCGACCAGCAACACTGTTTACTCAGCTCTACGGCTTCTATGGTTCAGCTTCACAGCTGCTATGGTAAACATTATGTGGTTAGCTGCGACTCCGATCACTATGGTCAGCTGAAAATACATCTAACACCGTGTACATTGCATGACACTCGCATATACGATAAAACATAATTACGTTATATACGGTAAGCTAAACAACTTACATTATCGGCACAATAATTACAAAACAATACACAAGTTCAAAAGTGAACCTAAACCTGCCCGACAAGAATCCTACGGTACTAAATGTTTCTTAAAAATACAACTTTATATATTGCTAATATAAATCTCTTGCTAAGTCACAAACAAGAATAGAATATAACTGCATACTACTACGAAAACCAAAGCTACATATAAAATATACACAAATAAACGTAGTAGTACAATAGTTCTAACTTATACACAATAAATCAATAACTCACATAACTCTACAGTTGAAGATGTTCAAGTCCTTAGAGTTTTAACACCTCTTAGCCCCATCCCAACATATGGTTGGTTAGGACATCGACATGGTATCCTGGTTTGTTCCAGATTGTGTTATGTGTTATGGGTTTCCCTGTCCACCCACCAATGTGTTTTAAGTGTTTGCATCATCAATAATAATAAATGATAAGATAATTTTGCAGGTTACTCTTTGTTTTGTTCGTCAAATATTATTGGCTTGATTATCCCTTTAAAGTTTGGAGAATTTATACTATCTTCCCTTTGCCTCACATGAACTTAGGGAAGTACTAGCTCCCTCTAGAGTTATATAAACTCTGAGGTAGTTTTCTTCCCTTTATTATGCTTATTTGTTTATTATATTAGTGACTCTGCCAGAGTCGGTCAAGTCCAGTGTGTGTTGTTCGTGGTGTTAATGTTGTATTTGTCCCGTTCTTTTGGTATGGACGGCATTATCTAGATCAAATTCATATCAGGTTTCTTTCTTATTCAAAGCTTATCGTTTTCAAAGTGAGGCTATGCCTTTAAAGCCGAAAGATAAAAATAATAAAGTGTCTATACTGCAGTGTTCTTTTTTTGTTTGTGAGTGCGTGTTGCTTATTTCTATTTTATGCCTTAGCATAAGTTGTTTGTTTATTATGTTTCGTATATAGTTTTGTTACATTTGATGCCATAGCACTTCTTGTGTGGTCTAATTGGGATATTCTTAGTGTTTTTTTTTCTTTAATTTCCATTTGGAATGAGTATTTATTTTATATTTGCATTTGAGATGAATATGTATTATTCATTTGTGTGTTGGTTGTGTGAGTAGGTACCTTGGCACCTCATGTACAATTTAGATTTTCTTTTTGAAGCATCTTAACACTTCATTTAAAAACAGGTATTGAAATTTCCAACCATGAGGATGTGACTGAAAATATGTGTGTTAATTTTGGCGAAATATGTTTTATTAGATTGAATAGTTGAGTTGTAGCCAGATCAAGAGAATAATGCAGTTATTGATTGTTGGACATAGTTTGATTGCCCGTCTTGGGAGGATGCATTGGTTGCATCACTTATGTGTACCAGAGGATATGAAAATACAGTTTGAGGGACAGTCTGGAGCTACTGTGAATACGCTTTTGCAGAATTTCCTTATTTTTGGAGCTGTTCCAGATATCGTGTTTTTGAAGATTGGGGAAAACGACATTGGATTTGTAACTCCATATCAAATTGTGAATCGTATTATTATGCTTTGTGATTTATTTCTACATGCTGGGGTTCAGCGTGTTTGTGTCGGATCTATGCTACCCCGTTTGAGACCTCGTGGGCTCAGTGTGAGCCAGTACTCCCGACTGGCGCGTTGAGTCAACCAGGAGTTAGTCCGAGTTTCTGAGACATCAGATTGTGTGGCTTTTTGCCGTATTCAAGGATTTCGGCGTTAATATCTTGGTGAAGATGGTGTCCATTTGACCCAGGAGGGAAATCGTTGGTTGTTCACTAGAATAGTTTCATCTGCTCGTCGGAGGGTTGCTATAAAGGAGAGGAAAAAGTTTGTAATTTCTTGTACATGTTATTATGCCAAATTTGTGAAATTATACTATGTATTCCATATTGACCTTAATTGTCTTTTAGTTTTGTATTGTACAGTATCATGGTACATGTACATTTTATTAGAGTGTATTTTGTTTTGTAGTGTCTTATCTTATTCTGTGTTATTATTTACAGGGGAGGGGGTCTGGGTTTTTCTCCTTTGCGTTCCTTGAAGGCTTAAAACCCTTCCTGTATTTATGTTGTTTTTCATTTTGTATTAGTTCCATAACTATGGTTTTTTTGCATAAAGGCGGTCAAAGTGTATATTTGTTATAAATATAATACATTCTCCCTTGGTTTCCTTCAGGATAGCTCACTTTGTAGCTTTACCAGTGTGTTTGTCTTAGGTTGTTGCTTTTTAGCTACCATATAAGATGCTTTACACAAAAGGGATCGAAATTTCCAATCACGCGGATTGAAAACATGTTCGTTTTGGGGCTTTTATAGCTAGCTCATCTAACAGACGGCTCTCCCAAAACAAAGTTATGATTCTGCTATCCATGCTGTTTAATTCGATTGCGTCTATGATGAAGTTTATGATTTTATTGTAGAGATTTTTTTCTGCAATCATATCTGTATATAGTAAGTTTTCTTCTTTAAAATTCCATATTATTTGCGAGATTTCATTAATAATTTCTTCTCATTTTGTTGTTAGTTTTTCACATGATAAGATAATGTTTTCTTTACTATCATTCATTTGTTTACATTAAAAGCATTTTGGATTTTCTCTTATTCTTTTCTTCTGGAAAGCTTTTTCCACTGTCCTCCATGCATCATGTAGATAGGTGTATATTCTGGATTTTTTCTTTAAGTCCTTAATCTTTGTCCATTTGCACCAAGTTCATCCTTTTTTAGTAGGGGCTTTTGAATTCCTAATTTAGTTTTTGGTAGTCTGAGGTCTCTAATTATTTCATATATTTTTGTTTTCTCTGTAGGGTTCCATAATTCTTTTTTGTCTTTGTACATTTTTAGAGTGTCAGTTATTCTGTATACAGTAGCTGCAGGTTTAATGATTTTTGATAATAATTTGTTATTGTTATAGATATCTTTTTTGTGGGATTAAGAACCCAAACCAGTAAATGCAAAGACTTGCAAAAAATAATCTGGCTCTGTTGTAAGACTATTTATTCTCTATATAGTTAGTTTTTTGTTTACTTAGTAGATTAGGGAGGTTTAGACTTCCTTTTTCTTTTTCTTTTTGTAAAGTAAAATTGGAAATTTTTCTTGTATCTTGGTTCCACATGAAATTTTTGAATATTAGTTATTCTAATTTTTTTATGTAGTATATTTCAAAGTCTATAATGTCAAACTCGTGCCATATAGAGTTGCATAGATAGGTTTTTGCTAACTGGGCTTTTTCCATTAGATTTAAATATCTTTCGTTCCTACTATGTGTATGTTTAAGTATTTTTTTCTCTATGTGTTTGTAGTTAAGCATTTTACTATTTAGACCTAGGAATACTCCTAGTAATTTTACTTGTTTTTTTGTTTTATTCCAGCAGGAGACCCGGGCTTTTTGTAACCCAATTTTCAATTAAAGTACTTCGGTTTTTCTTCGTTTATTTAGGAGCTTGAGGCCAGACCAAAAGGCTTTGTATTGGTTTAGTAAATATTGGTATGCTTGCTATGTAGTAATAAAATTCGAGCAATCATCAGCGTGTTGGAACGTTTTGTACTCAGTTTTAATATTGGGGATTTTGATACTAGATATTTTATTATCTTGTTGGATTGCTAGATTTAGTGTTTCGATACCCAGTATGAACAGTAGCGTTGCGATCGGGCATACTTGCCTTACCGATCTTTCTATTGAGAATTCTTCGGTTTTTGCACCGTTTACTTGTACTTTAGATTTCATATCTTTATATAATAATTTAATCCAGTTGGTGAATATTGGTCCAAAACCAAATTTATTAACAATGTTTAATATGAAATTATGTTCAATTCTCTGTCAAAAGCCTTTTCCTGGTCGAGTTGGAATAATGGGCCATTCAAGTTTTAGTTTCCATATATTCTATTATGTCTTTATTGATAGTATGTTGTTTTTGATGTTCCTTCCTTTTTCTCCGCAAGTTTGATTTTTATTTATTATATTTCCCAGGGTTAGTTTTAGTCTGTTTGCTAGTATGGTACTTAGTATTTTGTAATCTAAGTTTAGTAACGAAATAGGTCTCCAGTTTTTTTAGATCTGTTTGATCTCCTTTATTTTTTATATATTAATGTTATTAGACCTATTTTCATGGTGTTTGTCATCTGTTTTCCATCATAGCAGCCATTTTCTAATGATTTTAAAAGTGGTTTAGAAGTTCGCTGAATGTTTGATTTAATTCGGCCTTATTCCGTCCAGTCTGGGCGATTTATCATTTCCCATGTTTTTTATGGCCTTTTCTATTTCATAATCCTTAATTTCTTTTTCACATATTTCTCTTTCAATTCTGTCAATGTTGGGGAATTTAATTTCATCAGTATATTTTTTATCGTATTATTGTCTATTTTTTGTGATTTGTATAATTCCGTATAAACGTTTTTAATGTGTTTTAGAATTTTGTTTTTGTCCTCTGTTTCACCTTCAATAGTGTTTATTTTTTTAATTATGTTTTCTGAAGCCTTTCTTATTTCTTTTCTTTTGTATATTTTCCTTCCAATGTTGAATATGTCTTGGTGTAGACCAGCTCTTATTTTTTGTCCTTTTTCTCCATGAACAGATCTCGAAATTTTCAATAGCAACGCCGTAAAAGGTCCACGTGGGAACGACAATACCTTAACATTTCTTCATGAATGTCCAAAGGCGTGAGTCTGGTACCAAGCGTATAAAGCGTCTCGTTGTTCGGTGCGCATGCTGTCGTTGTCGTAGTAGTGAGTCTCAGGCAAATGGACCAGAACGGTGTATTGATTGGCTTCGGTATTGAAAATAGCATTTTGCCATTTCTGTCATTCCAAACTTTAAGGCATTCGACTCAAGGCTATGGCAGGTAACTCATCGAATCTTTAAAATGCTCTTGTCCCAGTAAGCATATAAATAATTTCGACTCCGATCCAAGTCACTTTCGGACGTTCATTTCTTTGTTCCTTAAGGTATTGGAGACGAAACTGTCCATTGGATCCCGAGAAATTGTGAGCCATCACCTTGGCATGGCGATGATAATCTCGATGTCCTCTGGGCTTCACGTCTCTTCGATTGGGGTCTAAGATCCATCGGGCGAAATCGGACAGCGTGTTAAGTCCCCGAAATATTTTTCATGTCCTTCAGGAATCTTGCTGAAGTTATGGCAATGACTCAGTGTATGCTCTTGGATGTACTTCTCGCGCACTTGCTGAGCCACGCAGAAATTATGAATGAGAATACCAGTCTCTTGCATGCATTTGAAATACAAAAGATGAAATTTCCTTTCTTCTGGTGGTCATCATCCTCCTTTTAATGTTTGGTATGGTATTTATGAATGTTGTATTCGTGTTCCTGGTAAACGATTTGGTCACAAACGTGACATTGTTCCTTTCCTCGACTCACGTGTGCCTTGGCATTGTTGATACATATGCCTTGTCCACAAGTAGGGCACACTCTTAGGAGCTGACAATCACTTTTCTGCTTTTAACCTTGCGTCTTTAGATGTTGCTGGTAACAAAAGTGTGCTGACAACCAGATCTATGCACTCGTGGTTGTCATTCGTCAAGACAGGATTGAGGGGATAAACATCCTGAGCATTTCAATCCACAATGCTTGTGTTGCTCTCGATTGTTATAGGCATAGGCACATTTCTCACAATAATATATATATATATATATATATATATATATATATATATATATATATATATATATATATATATATATATATATATATATATATATATATCCCAGGAATGAGGCGATACTGGTGATGGCATCGAAGTGTTCATCGTGATGATATACTTCAATGTATTTTCCGTCTTTGAAATCTTTGCCTCGAAACAACAAAGGTTCACGCACTTCTTGAGGGTGCACATTCATCGTGTAGCGTGGAGCCAATACATGTTGCAATCTGTGCATTTCTGGAATGCCACAGAGTGTGTCTTTAGATATCTCCGTTTGCTGGAACAGACGATCTGCCTCACTTCGTTGTTTGGCTCGGTCCGATTGTCGAAATGTTTTCCTGCCTCTTTTCCATTCTGCCGTGTCGTTCTTGTCGGCATTCGTTCGTTCCACCATGATCGCACGGGAAGAACACATTTGGTCTTGAGGGTTGTTAATTCGGAGAGGGTTTGTTTTGGTGCTGCGAAGGTCGTCCATCAGTAACACCTTTTTTGCCATCGATCCCTTGGAAAAGAGAACTCATGGGTAATGAACAGTGTCGTTTTTTCCATTGGTGGAGTGAAACTTATTGTCACACGTCTTGAAACTTGTCGATGATTTTGGAACGTGTAAATTCTGCCGGGCTGCTAATCTCGATCCAAACGGGCGACTGCAAACTGTCGTGATGAATGGAAAGTCTCAAGCGATCGTCTTCTTTGGCTTCACATTGCCGTTTCAGTCTGGTTAACAAAGAATCTCAAACATCGTTGATAAACACTTCTTCTTTCTCCAATGGTACTTCGGACTTGAAATCTTTAAACTTCACCGTGTACCTGTAATCCGTAGTTTTAAATTTTGTAGAGGAACGCTTTTCCGTCTCTATAATATGGTAGTACGTTTCTCGTGATTGTTTGGTTTGTTTGGTTGGGTGTAGACTCTCTAGGTCTGGATACGGGCTCATTCATGTCAACTTCAAAATTGCTGGCATGAATTTGAGCCAAGGAGCCAGCTAGTGCGTGAGGCAAAATATCAAATTTTTGCCTCTTACTTTTTTTTTTCTCCACGAAATGATGCGATCGTTTCATCTTGATTGCAAAAGGTCAAATGAATACATTTGAAACGCTATGGGTCTATAACCCATGTCACACTAGTGTCTTACCTTTATAAATGGTCAGCGTCTTCCCTCCCAGTATTCATTTCACTCTCAAACTGACCAGAACGATGGAAGAGCCCGCACAGATCAAACTTCTGAACAGAGCTTTGCGAAAGTTTTCTTCATATAAGCGGACGCACTACCTCAAAAATACTATCCGCACAGAAGGGAAGTGAGTTAAACCCAATATCAACTATCCGCACAAACGTACTCGAACGCATACAAACTACAAATACACCACAGAGGGAATAAGAAAAACCCAACATTTACTATAAAAATCCCAATATCAACTATCCACACTAAGGTATGCGAGCGCATACAAACAACAAATAAACACACACACACACACACACACACACACACACACACACACACAGGGAAGGAGTAAAATCCCAATATCTACTATCCAAAAATCCATAATAGTTCTATCAAAAACCCTAATATCTACTATCCACACAATCGTATGCGCGCGCATACAGACTCCAAACTTATTATCCACACACCGGAAGAAGAATTAAAAACATCAATTATACTATCCACACAGAAGTGAAGAAGGGAAAAACTAATATCAACTATCTACACAAACGTACACCAACGCATACAAACAACAAATACACACATCACACAGAGAAGGACAAAAACACCAATATCTACAATAAGAAATACTCTACTATTTACTATAAAAAAACAATATCAAATATTCACACACACGCTACTATTCACAAAAACGTACGTACACGCATACAAACACAGACTCTACTATCCTCATAGAATATGGGGATATGTTTAGTCTCTCTTGAATTGTTGGACAATTTCGTCATTTTAGCCTTACGTCTAGTCACACCCATTATGGCGTTGGTCTTTTCCTTGGTTGTAGCTATTTATAACATCATTATAATTATGCAAATTTATGAACACCGCCAATAACAATTTCAGGTCGAGGTAATGATTTATATAAAATTCTCGAGCTGCTCTATATCAGTTTCTCTCTGTGTTGCGTTTTGCCCTCTACAATCCTTGTCCCTAGTCATGCTCTATACAATTTCCCCATTGTACCTTAACAGACCCATCCATGTTCAAAGTCCATTGCTCCTTGAATTTCATCAACCTATTTATATGTCTTTATCTCTACAGTGCTTTTCGTACCCATGCAACAGATAATATAGCTGTTTTGCCAACCTTACTTTTCTTATCTCAGTCTAGTCATATCAGACCCGTAGCCTCAGTCGAGATGTCCACGCACTCAGAACTACTTTTACAAAAAGAAACCCTTGTTGTCCTCTGATGTGCCTGACGTTGTTCTAAAATCAGACAACAACAGCAACAATAACAAAAATATAGCCACAACATTCTAACTTAATGTCAATCCATTTTTGAGAACACACCATACAAAAATATTTCGAGAGAGACAAAGACACACACGCATGCTATGTTGAGCGTTTTGGTATTATGCTAGTTTGTTCCACAGGGGTTCGCTAAAAAAATCATTTGGAGTATCCGTAACAATATTGTTACTGGTTGGAACCCCCACCCCTTGATTCATGGACGGATACTCCAAAGTACCCTATATTGAGGCCTAGCTCATTACAATTTCAGGTCAGTGTCATTAAATGTAGCAAAAGCTACCTAACTAGTCTTAAACACTTCATGTGAAACAAATTATATACTGTTAGCTACATTGAATGACGCTGACCTGAACATTGATTGTGATACAGATAGGATAAAATGCTCAATGCTGTGTGAAATGAGCTATGACAGAAAACACTGATCCATACACATAGACTATAGATCTCCTACATTTCATAGCTCCAAACTCTCTAACAACTACGGAAAACTTAGAAACAACCAGAAAGGTATTATGTTAAACGTGCTTTATTCTAATTTTGTTAAGCATCGCCATTGTGCCCCAGCTGAATATATATATATATATATATATATATATATATATATATATATATATATATATATATATATATAATATTTAATGACACATAATGCATTTTCCAGCCAGAAGGAATCATGTTTCCGTCAATGAATTAATCCATACGCAAATTTCATTGTAGCACTTGTCATATTTCGAAACAGAAAAACAAATTTTCAAAGAATCCTTGAACTTGAAAGTTTAACCCATGGTTATCCTCTAGTGTCCGTATTTGGAGATTCTTTTATACACGGGTGTAATGCTACAATTAATATTAAGGACAACACGAGTACGTCACATATTGTTTCACCTTCTCCAAAGAAATGGACAGCTATATACGATAGTGACACAGATAACTAATTACCCATGAATAATCAAATGCAACATGTTGCTCTTCGTTACAGCTTGTACTAAGTAATTTATAGCTACATTAGAGCTTAGTACTCAGTATCGTTTCATTATTTACAATATAATTTTGTTAAATTGTAACTGAAGAAAATGAAACAGTTCCTTGTATTAAATATTATTTATTGTCAATTTCATATAACATCCATATATTAAATGTGATAATACATCATTACATGATGACATTTTTCTTCGCTCAAGCGTATATACTGTGTACTTCGGATGCGACGGTCACACACAGCCGTCATTAACATATTTGTATTAATGAGCTGCATGTAAACATTTGTACGTGAACTATATTACACTAGCGAAGAAATCCTTTTACTTTAAAGGAAACTATTGGGTGAGAAAAATAATCTACGTTGGGGTTTGGACCGAGACAAGGAAATCCCAGTAGCAGGGTTACATTATATGTTTCCCCACCAGTCAAGCCTTGCGGGGAGACAAATAATGTAGCCCCTTGACTGGGATTTCCTTGTCTCAGTCCAAACCCTAACATATATTATATATTATATTATATATGCCTCGCGGGGAGACAAATAATGTAGCCCCTTGACTGGGATTTCCTTGTCTCAGTCCGAACCCCAAGATATATTATATATGTCTCTCCCTTGAATAGCGCGTATTCAGGTCAGCACCTTGCTGTATTGTTATCAGTGTTCAGTACCGTGATATCACCTAACTTGTTCCATTCCTATTGTCCCTATACAATAACCCTACTTTCCTGTGACGTTATATAGGCCAAATATTCCCCATGTTCAATTCTCCTTGAGTCTAGAGTTGCCCAGGGACATCTGAAAAGTCTTGAGGATAGAGTGCCGTAATAAATTTTCGCAATGAGGCTAGGGTGCCTAACTTTAGTAGTGATATCGGTTTGTTTGTAAAGGAATAGTCTATGGTATGTATATGAAGATGCTTTCATCTCCGACGATACAAAACACATTCCAAGTATTCCACACTGTCGCGTAAAGTGATTCAGTCAACAAACGATATTAGAACAGATGGCATTATTTTCGAATACAACTTGAGGTATGAGTGGTGACTAAGAAATCATTTTTCTTGTTAAAAATGAAAGTAACTGTGACCCCTACATTAAATAATTCACCGAGTCCAGGTATTTGTAAATCATCCTACAGGTATTTAAGCTCGAACATGTACTGTTGAATGTGCTCGACATAACGGCTTCCAAGCAAGGAAAAGTCTATGGTATGGGTAAGCGAAACGATTTTGTATATTCTGAACATATAAACAACATACGAAATTATGATGATTAATATTTTAAAATCATTCCAGAAAAATATATGCAATGAAAAAGAAAAAGTTATGGTTATTTTATATTTGAAAAGTATTTCCTTATATTTTTTCTACTGTTACTCCATTGGGCAGCACTGGAATGAATTTAATTTAAAATGTAAAGATATGAAGAACTTCCATATAGGGGTTTAGGAAATATATGCAAATAAAACAAAACAACACCCCCAAAAACAGAATAAAACAAACAACATTAACAAAAAAAAAACAACAAAACAAAACAGAAACAAATCATCCCCAACCAAAAAAGCCAAGAAAAAACAAAAAAAAAAAAAAAAAAACGGAACAAAGAAAACAAACCAACACAAACTAACATGAACACAAATCTTAGCGGGATGATTAAAAGGATTGCATCTATGAAAGCAGGATTACAGGATCGTGGCTCAAAATGTATTGTATTATCTCTGTAGTGATGTACGCTAAGAACTATTCAAATTTATCAGTGGGTTGAGGATATATATTTCATTGAAGAAAGAACCACAATTTAAAGAAACTGTTGCCGACAACATCTCATAGGCCTCAGAAGACGTAACCGCTGTGTCGCACTTCCCAATAACTAGCATCTGCCTCGCTTGGCGCTCAGCATTAAGAGGTTAGTGTTAGGACTGGTCGGCCTAGTGTCAGGATAATGTGACTGGGTGGGACATGACGCTACATGTATGCGGCATGATGCGCAAGTTCTTTAAAAAAAACCACTATAAACTGTCACGCTTCATACATAGTATCGACATGACCGAACATTTGTTAAAGCTACGTTAAAAACCAAATCATACATATCACAGCTTCAGCTAATTTGTAAGTCAGTTTGTGTTCGAAATATCTCACCAAATTTTAGTACATTATCTAGACTAGCAGAACTACATGTCACACACACACACACACACACACACAGAGCGAGAGAGAGAGGTGGATGGAGAAAGAGAGAGAATTACAAGTATACACCTAATAGAATGGAAATTGCTAAGTGCTATCCCTTCATTCTGCAGGAGAATGACTGCTAATAGTTGTCAGAATTAATGTTTAACACAAGTAACACTATCATTCAAGTTAGAAAATTTTAGTAAGTGCTTCACGGAGATTCGAAGCCGCATCTGCGGGTAAAAAGGCACCTATCACCTAGCCTGCATTTTATATTCTGTTTTGGTGCATATTTGTGATTTTCTTTAAATAATCCTATATATCTTGACTTCCTTCGTATGAATCCGGAATGTGCATTATTTGCATAAGATTATAATATATAATAGCATTATTTGTATGAGGTCATAAGATATTATACGTAAGAGTGAGATTAAGTAACAAGAAGGGATCTGTAATAAGCAAGAATAAACATTAATAGATCAGCATTCTTTGGCAGGATTCAGAAATTACACATAATTAAATAAATAAAGTATCAGATTTCGTTCCACCTTACAGTGCATTATAAAGGAATGCCATTGTATGTTCAAATCAAGCAGACAAAGAGTAGGAAATAATATACAATTATGACAGGTAAATCAAAGTTGTATTCAAACTCACTCTACAAACAAGTATACCTTTATGACAAATATATTGGATAAATCAGCTAAGATAAGTATGTTTAATAAAAAAGACAGTATAGTCTAGAAGGGAGGGAATGTGTGGAAAACGGAAAGTTGGATGCCTTTATAATTTGACTCTAACTGAAGCACAAATCTCAAAAGTTCTCAACTGAGCAATGTCGCAGAATGTAATGACGAAAAGGCGGAAAAGAATTGATTAGTTAATCAGTGAATCAATTAAAGAATATTAGTTGAATGGTCAGAAATCAACTCCTATCTCTCCTACATAAGAGAAAATATTTTTTCCTGTTTACATAGTTCACAGTTCTCTTTGTGAGAAGTACCTAATTTGAATGTCAACGTGTCCCAATTATTTTTAGTTTCCTAATTGCATTAAAAGACAGTTTATGAAGTATGAGATTATAACATGCCACAGTCTTTGATAATAGATTACGACAACTTAGGAAAACGCTTATTTCTAAGTAATAATCAGGCTATCAGAGAACGTTATGACATTAAAGATGGAAGAGTCCCTCTTAACTTGGAAGGCACTTGCTTTCTCAGAAACTGCCGTGTCTCATTTGAAATAATGCAGCCAAATATTGCAACTTAATTCAGTCAGTAACATGAAAGGTATATATGTACATATGTAATTATTGTAAATTGTTATCGCGTCATACCAAACTACATTTATCCTTTATATTTGCAGGACAGAGTTTACTTTAATCTCATTAATAAACACCCACATTTATCTTCCTGCTTGTCATGGCTACCAAACAAGAGATCGCTAGTTTGAAACTCACGGCAGCATGGGTTTTAAACTATTTTTTCTTTGCATTTGTATGTTCAAACCTTCTTTTAAACTCGCTGATTCCATTTTATTTCATTTTTAAATTTTCTTCAAAATTTTTTTTTTCTTAAATCTTCAAACTTTCTTTATCTCTTAGTACGGGCAATAGCTAATTTAAACATTCTTTATTGCCAAGAAGATCACTATTGGTTCCCGGAGTACACGGCCCATATCAGAGTAGGCCCGTTAACGTTCTCGGCCCATAATGAACTCGGCCTACCTAAATCGGCCCATAACGCACTCGACACATTACTTACTCTGCCTACCCAACTCGGCCCATTACATAGTTGGCCTACCCAAATATACCTATTGCTGACTCGTCCCATTGTATACTAGGCCTATCCAAACTCGACCCATTACATACTCAGCCCACGATGATAATACTATTAATGTGAATGAAATCTTTTTCTTTTCAACGGTTATTTCATTGTTTAAATATTTGTACATTTCTTTCAAATGGTCATATATTTTACAATAGAAATACAGGGAAATAATCGTTATTCCAGATTAATTAATTTATATACTGTATAATCAACATTCTGAAACTATTATTGTCCTACCGCTATGTTAATTGTTAACTAAGTTGAAGGTAGCACGTGTCTAAACCAGAAATTGAGGTTGTTAACATGTGCTGACATTCACACTTCTCATCCGTATATCGTACATTTTATATGAACATTAAATATGTTCCAGTATTCTAGGGTTAAAACGTTTCTGTCCTTGTACGGCCGCAATTGAGGTGAATAAACATTTTTCTAAAACGAAAGATAAGCACCGAGACAAAGCAAACATTTTTAATTCGTATGCATTTTACAAAAAAAATGTATCTATGCCTGCCTTTGCCCCGTATTATTCCTTCTCTAAATATTAACCGAAATTCAATAATTTATTTATATAAATTAATTATCGTCAGTAAATATTCAACTTCCTCGTTTCTTTTCTTGACCCAGTTAAGTACATGCCGAGCGTGCGGGAAAGAGTGGTAATAGTCAAGAGAGGTGACCTACAAATAATGAATTAGAGAGAATAATTAAACAAAACCCAATTTTTCAAATTAAATTTTCTTATTTGGAAATCTGAACATCACCAGCAATTTGAGTGTTGGTGGCTGAAGAAAGACAGTATTTTAATGTTTCCACCATAGCTTGGCGGCTCAGTCTCCTTTGATTGGGGGAGATGGGGGAATCAACCTCCTATTGGACTGGCTGGGTTAATGATCAATCACACCTCCATTTTACCTCTGCCACTGCACCAGTACTGGACTTTCAGGATCGCCTTATAGCTGTGTATGGTGGAACTCGATAGAATATAGAATTTCATTATTGTTTATATTTAGCGAAAAGAAATCGTATATACGTACGTTGACAAGTTTCAATTCCCTACACTATATTTTATCAGGATATCAGAGTGCAAGAGAGCAACAATATGCAAACTACTACGCTCATCGTCTAAAAAGGTACATGGAGTAATAAGGAAATAAGTTAGAGATTGGGCGGTTGAAACGTTTCATGAATTTGATTTTTGCATCAAGTTCGTGTATTTTATATTTTGTTCAAAATGTATAAATAGCGACAAAACATCGTAAATCTGCTAAGAAAATGGGCATATTTACAAATTGAATCAACTGAAAATATTTTTTATTCGTTATGTTTGCAAATATCTGTCCCTAATTTTAACTAATTATGGCATTCAATAATTTTGCTGCTACAGTTTGGGAGAGGGAGCATATTAATTTCACACTACTGGACATTTTACCCCTTTGCATGATCCACCACTGCTGCAGTATGCATAATACATTCATACAGATTTAGGACTTTCACATCTTTCAGGTTTCAAAACCAATCCGAGTACATTTTTCACTTGATTTGTTCATGTCATTCTCCTATGTTCGGTTGCTATGAATATACATATGTGGCATAACTGAAAATTTTAATATGATAAGTTAGACCAGTAGGTTAATCCTGTGTATAACTTTAAAGTGTTTTTATATTTTAATGTAAAATGAAAGTACTCATGTTTTTCTTTGAAACAGCCGGCAGCCATTAACGTTTGAGGCACTGACATAACGAAAGTGAAAGTAACCGATGAGATGATTAAAATATATAATTCGATACTTTTCGGACTTCAGTTAAGACACAGTTAATTTAGTATTTTAGCTAACGAACCTGTGGATCCAGTTGTATAATTAGAATGTTATCAGGCGTTCGAAACTTCAAAGTCAATCCTACGGATCACACCTCGAATGGTTGTCTATAGCTGGCATGCCAACCACCTCGGCTATTTCCGAAATAAAGATTGGCCATGAGGTTATGAATGCATAGGACTAGTTATTTACGAATGACTTCTAACTCAGCCCTATAGTCAGTCAAGTCTTAGAAATGGATGAGATGGTTTGAATAGATTAGGATGTCTTTTGTTGCAGTGATATGTCCGCAAACAGAAATATCAGAGGCTGTTCCTAATGGTGGCGAGGCACGGAATTACGAATTGAATAGCATGATCATTGTATTCTGAATAACTTTATTCGGGCAATCCGGTGAACTCTAATTCTGACATATTTCTGGAAATCCCATGTCGTTAAATAGAATTGCGAGGCAGCTGTACACGTGTAAATCTATAACCTTCTGTCACGAGAAAACCCATTTTGTTGGAAATGACGGTCTTAGAAGGAATGCAGTCCTTACAGTTGGGTTCCTGGTAAGTTAATTGTTGTTAAATATAAAAAATTATTTTACGCTGCATAAATATAGTCTTTGTGCTGGCTGTATTCCATGTACTAATTGTAATGCCAATGATAACTATATACAAGGGTATGATATCACAAATACCCACGCATTACAATATATATATATATATATATATATATATATATATATATATATATATATATATATATATATATATATATATATATATAACCCTCATACTCAAGGGGATACCACACTCCCAGTGCTGACAGCTACCAAGATATATTAATGCAAAAAAATATTCCTTTCCAAATATAATATTTCAAGAAATGAATTTGATTTTTGTTGTTGTTGTTGTGGGGTTTAACGCCATTTTTCAGCACACGATAGGCTATACATGGCGGCCAGTATTAATGGTGGAGGAAGAACCCGGGAAAACCCTAGAAAGAACCACCAACCCACGAGAAGCTACTGGCAAGCTTTCTCACATACCCACGTTGGCTGCATCTGAGACTCGAACCGGCGCAGACAGAGGTGAGATGGGAGTGATCAGTAACGGAGAGCGCTTTAGACCACTCGGATATTCGGGGTCTCGAAATAAACTTGAACCGCTCAGGGTCGGATCATGCCAGGTGTTGGGGAGGGAGGGGGTGTTATAAAATTTCAAAAGGGACTAAACTTTTCTCGAAAGGTCACCAAGGCAAAAGGTTGGGTGTCTATTTACTCAGAATGTGCATATTACCACAAAAACGTCCACAGGAATACAACAATGGTCAAATATCAAGTGACTGTACTTTTGTGTGTACGGTATTTGTTTAGCCTTGGAGTGTTTCTGGAAATCCCAGAAACTTCCCGTCGGTCCCTTCCTTTTCTACAAACATGCCTCAGAATCTGTACATGCGGGAGCTCGGGTAACACCTTCTCACTCGTAGATAATACTGTGGCCACATTACTAATACGTTTCGTGAAATTGCTTAGTGTGGTATAGGTAGAGATTCGTTAAGGAGCAGGTTGTCGTACAAAGTGTAGATTATTATGATACCCGATGCTTGTTTAGAAGTCATGTGGATACTATTATTATTATTATTATTATTAGTAGTAGTAGTAGTTGTAGTAGTAGTTATGCAATTATTTAGGAAGATGGTTGAGATGCGAGGTTACAACTCATTTTGTATCAAATATATATAATTATGGCCGGGCTTACACACGTTTTCTTCAATTTAAACGTTAGTACAATTTAGACATGCCGGCATCGGCAACCTGTCAGAACTGCTGTGCCAGGACCACTCACTTGTAGAGTGCTGCGTGCCAAGTCACATTCCTCTCTCTAATTTATTTATTTATTTTTATACAACCAATACAAAAAATTCAACTCGTACGGCGTGCCTTTCCAAAGTGTCCAGCGCAGTATGTAAACGACAGTTTGTCAACACACGGTAGGCTATACATAGTGGCCAGTATGTTTGGTATTGTAAAAACCCGGTAGAAACTTTGGAGAAACAACCAACCCACGGGAAGCGACCGGCAAACTTTTTGACATACCCACGTTAGCCGAACCCGAGACTCGAACTCAAGTCGATAGAGGTGTGATATGACTGATCTGTAAAGGCAAGCGGCATAGACAACTCGGCCACACGGGGCCCCTATTAAACGACAAGATACAAAGATGACCCAATGTCTACCGACAATATTTTATATTTTCAAATTTAACAGAATTACAAAATAAAAGATTTTTAAGACGGATATGGAAACAAATACGGCACGGCGCTATGACCTAATCCACAATGTATGCACACCACACAGGTAAACATGGAAGTGAAAGTAATGAACGAAGATCAATGCAGTATATACACAGATTTCTGTACAGATAGCCTTGAATAGGTAGGAATTTTACAATAATATATGCTTAAATGCAAAACTAGTTTGTTTATTGTATCAAGTGTAATTATATTATATTAATTTATGATTGAAAAAATTACCTATTCAGTTAACAATCTCCTATAAACTAAATACATTCATGTGAGAGAGAGAGTCTTTATTCATTCCAGTAGCCAAAAACGAACTTTGAGGACAAATTGATAAATTGATTGAACTGATTGGCGGATAGTGCAATACACCTCAAGATATCATTATCTTTAACATACAGTATATAAAGAAATTTAGTAAGAAAGTAAATTACATACGGACGCGGATGCAAATCAATGAAACAGACAAAAGTAGGTTATTTTACATAATATCGCCGTAGGGGAAGGTTGTTGTTGCTGTTTTTGTGTGGTTTGACCCCATTTTCAGCGCAAAGTAGGCTGTACATGACAGCTAACATAACTGGTGGAGGAAGAACCCCGTAGGGGAAAGAAATATCGACAATATCAAAAGTAATAATATGTAGACAAACTCATAGGTCAAGTAATGCATGTTCATATTGAAGTATATGTCAGTCAAAATAGTTACAAATTATCTAAATATACAACGGTATTTCTGTGATTAAAAACTTTATGCGGCCAAAGTCTGAAAAATTCGAGCATTCTGGTATTCATAAGTTCCACGAATATTTAATAGAGAAAGTGTAAAGTCTCTTTCCCGCACCATTCCTAATTCTCGGTGATTCCCCTTTCAAGCACTCTAGATTCATTTCCACATGTTCAACCATAGTCTGTGTTTCATTTGTCTTTTCCTCTTTTGTCCTGTAGTGACTTTTGGTTATTTCTATGTGAAGTGTCATTAGGTATTGTCCTGGTTACGGTTGAATGCGTGCCACATATGCTTTCTGATATAAATGATCTCGACCCATGATCATGATTAGTGCGACTTTGCATAGAGAGATCATTCTTCGTGAAGAACAATATTGAGGTATTATTATTGGTTAGTTTCTCGTTGACGATTGGCATCCAGGAATATTTTCTGTGCATTCGAGCGAAATGACGAAAATGACTGTCTATAAATTTTGGAATTTGTGTTCAGGAATGAGGTCCATGGGGGTGACACCATGAGTCACCGCACATGACTGTCTATAAAGGTTTCGAATGTTGTGCAGGAAGGAGGTCCCTGGGGTGAGACCATGATTTATCGTACTGGGTGTCACCAACTCTAGTGATGCCATTTACACATATCATGGTTAATAAATTGATCAAAATTAATACAAATTCATTAAACCTCATGTACGCATCAGCGAAAGACCATTGTACTAATATTTGCTAGACACAGCGATTTATTGTTGATGATTACAAAATTACACTATGTAAAGATCAAACTGTTAAATGGTCTGTGTCTCTGTGTCTAAAATAGATATTTTCTAAGGAGTGTATCTCCATCTCGTCGAATTTGTGTTTTAGTAACGTTTGGTACAACTGTATTAGCAAAATGTAATGCGTTTCCCCGAGTTGCTGGACATAGGTAAGATGTAGTGCTTATTATCATCATTAAAATTTTAAAATCTTGCATCCATTGTTAATCTGTCTAAAGTTTTATATATTTTTATTTTTATTTTGTAAATGATATAAATCTGAAAATAGAACGTAATGGGTGGTAAATGAAATAATGACTGGTGAAGACTTGGTTCACTTTGCTAACCGTATTTAGGGTAAAACCACATGTCATAACATTTTTATGAAATAGCCTATAGCTTCAGGTCTTGAGACCTGAAAATTGTATTTTACTTAATTAACTTATCAATTAAAATCCTCAGAGTATCTGAGTAAAAGGAAAATAGGTGGTGGTTATGCTTTTCTCGCTTCGTTCATGATGCGAGAGTCACATTCATTTTGTGCTGCAAGGATTAAAATCTCTTGTATAAATGATTATGTTTTAAAATTTAATGAGGTAACCTGGCTTGGGACAAACACAACCAAGAAGGTTATTTGTATTGCTTGCTTGTTTAAGGTGAGTTTTGTTTTTGCTTGTTGTTTGGTTTTTGGACGCTAAAATGTAAAAACAGAATTTGGTAAACATGGACTTCTTTAAGTTATTTTTGTTTGTTGGGAAAAGGTGCTCACTTCTGAATAATATAAAAATGCCATTTGTGGATGAATAAGGACGTACGGGAGGTATAATAATATGTAAACTGATGTTGATGTTTGTTTTTACATTTAAAATAAATGTTTGACGTAATGAATGTCCATAGCAAATTTACCGGACAAAGGCCACAACTAATTCTTTTAGAAACACACACACACACACACGAGGTGGCGCAGTTTGCGTTGATTTTGTCCTGCAAATGTTTCATAAGATTCCTTAAAGTGCTTTACAGTTGTATTTCTTTTGTGAGCATAGTTTATGGTACCCTTAGAGTCTTAAAAACTTGAAAATATAACACTGCAAAATGAGCACACAGGACTCGAACCATTTCCCAAGACATTATTCAAGGAAGTCAGATCAAATTATAGTGTTATTATTATTATTATTATTATTATTATTATTATTTCTTCATCTTCTTTTTCTTCTTCTTTCTCTTCTTAATTTGCTTCTTTGACTCCAGATTGGTCTTTACGACTTTAACGTTGACAAAAGCAATCTAAATGAATTCAACCACTCAGATTTCAGAATTCACAAATATAAAAACCTACAATTCAGCACACAGTATATGATGTGATTCTCTTGTTTGCTTAACAATATGTTTTCCGCTAATATAGTTTGAAAGTGTTTCCCATTAAATATCTACTACACTTTTGTGCCATTCTGCGAGTTCATTCGGAAACAGAATCGAGGAAGAGATGGGGGAAATTAGTACCCTGTTACTATCAGCAAAATACGGCAAGTGGAATAAGGTCTGGCGCATAATCGGTACTCCAGAGAAGCCTAATAAAGCATACTTGATAAATTGTATGCCAGAGAATCGTAGATGGGCCGTTTTGCACAAGGCTGTCTACTGGAAAGATCCACATAATGTACGGAAACTTCTCCAGTTTCATGCACGTGATCCTGTCTTGAAGGCGAAAGAGTGTACATCGGAAATAGATCCCACGAGTGGTATGGCCGCGCATCAAATAGGTGTTGCATATGGCTATACTCAAGTGCAGGATGTACTCTCAGAGTATATTTCTAATTTTAAAGAAGTGAACGAAGAAATTGACACTTTCGAACCATGGCATACAGGCATTGAACAGAAGGGACGTGGTCTGATAGCTATCACTCTTGCTGCGTACGAAAACACATTTCATCCTCAAAAAATTGACCCACAGAAGTCTATTTTATCGGTACTTGGAGATATTTTCAACGACTTGAACACCTCAGAAAATAGATGGAAAGAGGTTCGCGAAAAAATGTGCGACTTACTCTACGTTGTCATTGAAGCATCGGTCGCACCACTCAAGCAATGTACGACCAGGCAGAACTTTTACGAGACAATCATTAAAGTTTACACGGAGAAATCAACATACCTTTATACATATGTGAACAGAGCCCTACGAAAAAAACATGAGTCTGACTACAAACCATCAGCAGCTGATCTTGCAATGGGTCCATATGTGGCTATGTACCAGACACTTCTCGTTTTCTGGGGACAGCTGAAGCGAGAAAATGCCAAGACCTACCGAAAAATGTTGCTGACTGCAAAATATATGGAAAATACCAGGTAGGGGTCAAATTTACATGGCTATCCTTCGTTTCGTCCTCAGTGGAGGCTAAAAAGGCCATGCCTTTCCCTACATGCGCCGGTGTAACAGGTGAATGCAGCATAACCTTTACTATCGACAACACAGCCGGGTCAATGTATCAACCAAGAGATATTGAAAAGTATGCAATGTGTAGTGAAAGAGAAAGAGTGTATCATGCAGGTGCAAAATTCGAGGTAACCAATAGGCGGCGCCTAAATGAGAAGACTTACGTGACACTAAACCTTTTGAGCAGCTAACTGAGTATATTGCAGCTTGATCGTG
Source organism: Sinohyriopsis cumingii (assembly GCA_028554795.2). Classification (NCBI taxonomy): domain Eukaryota; kingdom Metazoa; phylum Mollusca; class Bivalvia; order Unionida; family Unionidae; genus Sinohyriopsis; species Sinohyriopsis cumingii. The sequence continues at coordinate 48,009,528 of CM068833.1, forward strand.
ATGGTAAGACATGACCATCTGTTTGCACCGATAACTGAAGATAAGAAGGTCCTGCTAGGACAATGTAACTGTCTCTGTCTAGAGTTAAAACTACGAGTTTAATAATGCTAGTTTCTAAAAACTGCATATATATATATGGTTCTTTTTTAGCCAAACAACGGTTTGCACAGTAGTTTAACTTAGTCTGATTACCACGTTCTACATGTGTGATTGTCGGAACCAATATGGCAGCATTGCTTATGTTGCAGCCGTATTAATAAAAGGCGAAAAGTTATATATGACTTGTATGCCTGATATAAGAACTTTTCTTACTTATATACTTGTCATTTCATTCATAATTCATACACTATGTTCATATTGCTATGCCAAACATTGATGAGAAAACAATGAGATATTACGTCATGTACTTAACATGTTTTTGTTTAGTTTTAATGCAATATAAATGTGTGTGCGTGTGTGTGTGTGTGTGTGAGAGAGAGAGAGAGAGAGAGAGAGTAATTTTGATCATTTGAGGTAAAACTGACATGCTGTCTAAGCAACAAACACATACTGAAATAGAGATAGATAAACCTTCCGAGATTATAACCTTTAAACATGAACCTTATTGGTTGAAAAACAAATTAAAAAGAGTAAAGCATCAAATCGATTACATTATGTGTTTGCCAATGAAGTTCCCGTTTGGTAAACTCGCTTGAACAGGCTACTGCAACTTTTATTTTTGATATCGTGTAACACTGTAAATAATAACACATGCAATGTGTACAGGTACAAATATAATATCTGGGATTCTTCAGATGTAGTTGGTGTAAGCTCATGCTGCAGGTTTTTATTCAGCTCAGTTTCTTTCTTCGTTCTCGTTTCACGTAATTTGAAAAAAAGAAAAGAGAGGGGATTTCAGTGCATTTGTGTAGCATGTTTAATTCATTGAAAATGGGGACTATTGCATTTGTTCTCTGTATGTTTTTATTTTATTAAGAATTAATAAGCGGAAATGTATCTTTGATCTTGAGAGTACAGAAGCAATTTTTCAGCAACTGAAGCCACATTTTTATATTTCTATGCCATGGGCAAATCACAATTTGAGAGAGAGAGAGAGAGAGAGAGAGAATAGTATGAGCATCTGAAACAAAAACTTGCTGCTGCTGCATTTAAAATAATTATGTGACCTATTTTTCTCGAGTCCACACTTTTAAGGTTTTGTTTAAAGTTACTAATTTGCATATATTTCCTAAATATTTGTCTTTATGAGACTCAGACAATTCATCATGCAACATGAATCATGTTGTGCTTTAATTATCTCTCGTACAAGTCAAACTTGTTTTGTGTGACTTTGATGTTATTATTCACTCTAAAAGCTACGTGCCGTTTCCTGTTTCGCCCTTGATTTGACTGTGGTTCTATGCTACATGGGTCGACGATACATTTGATTAACAGAGATCAAATGGTTGTATACTCCATAGACGGTATTACTGTACAGGAATAAAGATAACACTGGTCAACAGTGAAATCATTACTGACTTGAAAAGGCCCTAATCTGTAGTATTTTGGTGTGCCGAACACGAATATAACCGTGAAAAATTTGTATTGGCTCTCGTTTTGAAGATATTCATATACCTCATTTTCTATGTTTCACTGTGTAAATTTCTCCAGTAGGACTGCAGCAACATCCGGAATAATGATGTAACATTGCATAATACCATCATGCTCACATCATCCACAGTTGATTGCATCATTTTCTGATGCAATGCAATACTAATGCCATGCGGCTGCTGAAGTAAGTTGACGTCAGCAGTGTACTATACATGTGTAGGCCTATTATACTAATGCCAGGCGGCTGCTGAAGCTGACGTAAGCAGTGTACTATATAAAGCCCAATCAGATAGGTTCAGCATTTAAAATATTTTAGACGTTGTGCGAGACAGTTCAAGCTACTGTTACATAAAACTTATTATTTTATCCATTTACGTACAATAAAGAACAGTAATGCCTCGAAAGTGTGTTAATACCGCGGACAATTTTTGCTATATTTGTGGGGAAGTGACATTTGCCAACCAGAAGAAAAGTATCAATTCTCAAGTGAAGAAGGCATATCATCTTTACTTCGGATGCAAGGTTGGTGACCAAGACAAGCCTTGGGCTCCGCATATATGCTGTGCTACATGTACAACACAGCTTTCACAGTGGTTGAATTGCAAAAGGTCATCAATGCCGTTTGCAGTCCCAATGGTGTGGAGAGAGCCAAGCAACCACCTAAATGACTGTTACTTCTGCTTGGTTCCTCCTCTTTCCGGCGGAATAACGAAGCGAAAGAAGTCTAGAATAGTCTACCCAAACATTCCGTCTGCATTTAGACCAGTTCCACATGGTGAGGGACTTCCTATTCCAGAACCTCCAGCAGAATATTCTCTTGATTCATCTGACGAAGACAAAGGTGAGTCGACCTGTTCTTCTCCTGGTCCATCAGCATGCAGTGATCCAGATTTTCACTGTGGTGCATCATCAACCCCACACAGAATAACACAGGAAGAACTAAATGACCTGATTCGTGATTTGGACTTATCAAAGAACAAGGCAGAATTGCTAGGATCAAGACTCCAACAATGGAATCTTCTAGAAGAAGATGTCACAATTACTGCATATCGAAAGCGCCACCAGCAATTGGAGCCTTTCTTCAGAAAGGAAAGTAATCTGATATTCTGTTCCGATATTGAGGGCCTCATGAATGCTTTAAAAATCACTCATGACCCACAAGAATGGAGACTATTTGTGGACTCTTCGAAACTGAGTCTCAAGGCTGTGCTTTTGCACAATGGAAACATTCTTCCATCTATTCCAGTAGCGTATGCTGTCCACATGAAAGAGACATACGATAACTTAAGGCAGCTACTGAATTCCATTGAGTATAACAAGTACAGCTGGCACCTCTGTGGTGATTTGAAGGTAGTTGCCCTTTTAATAGGACTGCAGCAAGGATATACAAAATACATGTGTATCTTATGCGAGTGGGATAGCCGAGCAAGGGAAATGCACTACATGAGGAAGGAATGTACTCACAGGCAGAATGTAGCCATTGGAGAGAAGAATATCCAACACCCAGCTCTGGTTGAGGCTCAGAAAATCTTGCTACCACCCCTTCACATCAAACTAGGTTTGATGAAGAACTTCGTGAAAGCCATTGACCGGACTTTGCCAGCATTCCGATACCTGCATGAAAAATTCCCTCGACTCAGCGAAGCAAAGATTAAAGAGGGAGTTTTTGTGGGTCCTCAGATTCGAGAGCTTTTCAAAGATGACCGGTTCAACAACTTGCTGGAAGGTGACGCGAAACAAGCATGGAATGCTTTTCGCCTAGTTTCTACAAACTTCCTCGGAAATGTTAGGGCAGAAAACTATAAGGAACTAGTAGAAGACATGTTGATGAAGTATAAGAAACTTGGCTGCAATATGTCTCTAAAGATTCACTTCCTTCATTCCCATTTGGATTTCTTTCCTAGCAACTGTGGTATTGTTAGTGATGAACACGGCGAACGTTTTCATCAAGATATCGCAACAATGGAACAAAGATACCAGGGAAAATGGTCCACTACAATGCTGGCTGACTACTGCTGGACACTCCTCAGAGATGCTCCCGAACAGCTGTACAAGAGACAGGCGAAGAAATCTAAGATGTAGTCAATGACTTGATTTTTTATAGGTAGGCTATTACAGTTGACCTTTTACTATTGGAATGCATTTCGTTATGTAAACATTAATTTCTTGCAGATTACAAAAAAACTAGAGCCAATTTTGCAATTTGACTGTCATATTCGTGTTCAGCACATAAAAATTGATAAGAATTGACTAATTTTATTTCAGTAACATGACTTTTGTAAAAATTTGTTGTCCAGTGAAAACAGTTCACCCAATATTTGACTGAAGGGTGTTTATGAAAGATAGTGTTAGTATTGTCTCGATTCCAGTCGCTTTCATTGTTGTTGACTTGTCTATATCAAGTGATTTTGTGTCTAATGAAATCTAATTAGCTTGAGTTAGACCTCTTTACAAACAAGGTAGTGCGGTTGATGTAAACAGTTACATGCTTTCCGTATACTCGGTATCTAAGATAAAATACAAATTTCCTCAGTGTTAACAATACAGTATCCAGACCTTCCACAGTACTATGAGGTGAACATCAATGCAGTATTTTAGGACCTATTCGTTATAGGTTTTGTGAATGATATTGTAACGAGCAAAGACGCTGATTGTAAAGCTTTATGATATGCACGTGAGAGTGATTTCATGTTTGCATATCATTATCTTTGGTAAATTTCGAAAAATCAAAGGAAAAAATATAAAATCATGCAACAATTAGTTTACTGCCAAACACACTAGCATTCAATTCAGGTAATACAGAATGTACCCTATTTGTCTCGAAGCAAACATAAAATAGACCTGAAAATTCAAGAAAAAACGAAGTGGTCACATAATTAATTCTGAAAAATGTATTCAATATTTAGGTTTCCATATAAATAACTTACTTTTAAGGAAATGCATAATCAATAGCATAATTCAAACAGTAAATGCTAAGTTAAGGGTCTCCTTAGTCAATATTTATCATTCATAACTAGATAAAACGTTATGTACCGCTCTGCGACAATGTACCTTCGACCACTCCTCTTTATTTTATGTCGGAAAACAAGCTCTAAATACCTCAGCATAACGCTGTAAGATTTATAAATAAGTTTGACAGGAGATCAAGCGTCAAGCTCTAAGGTCTTGAAATAGTGGCAATGCAAATAGTGTACAATAGAGTAAAACAGTTTTAGACTAAATCATGCTAATAAAGTTTGTTACGAGAAATGTCTTTCTTATATGAGCTAAAGATTTGCAAAAATTAGGGATCATCACCATTTTGCTACTAGGAGTGTTAAACTTAATTTTGGTAAACAATGTTTAATATCATGTCCTCGACGCCTTTCTTCTATGCCGCCAAATATAGATAATTGTAAAATGCGCTGTTAAGTCATATCATTGCAAACAGCAAATGAAGAGAACATAGTTGAATAATATGTTGCTCGAATGCATTGTTTTTTGTTTTAAATCTGAAATCAGCTATTAAATTTGTAACATTCAATTGTATTCCCCTTTAGGACCCAATCGGATATAAGTTTCGTAAATAGTTATGGGTCATTCATGGTTGATAATTGTTTGAAGAGAACGTAGTTGAATGATATGTTGTTCGAATTAATTGTTTTTCATTTTAAATCCGAAATCAGCTATTAAAGTTGTAAAAATCAATTGTATTCCCCTTTAGGACCCAATCGGATATAAATTTCGTCATGGGTCATTCATGGTTGATAATTGTTTTGGTATGTATGTATGCATATATGCATGTGTGCATGTATGTTGTATGTATGTATGTGTGCATGTATGTTGGTATTACAACTGTTTATTATGTTTATATCACGTAATGTGTCGATATTATTTAAATTGTTATATGTATTAATGTGTTAGTACTTCTTAGTTGCTGATTCTACGAAATTATTATTATTATTATTATTATTATTATTATTATCATTATTGTTATATAGAAAGATTTTACTAAGTACTTGATGCATATAAGCAGGCTGGTTTGCATTGTTGGTCATGTGTTTGCTTTGTCTTTAGCTGGCTTTTATATTGAGGACATGAGTTTTATACAAGTATTCTATTAAAACACATGTTGCACGTATTGAAGAATAGTGGATATTTCAAAATGAAACAATAATACAATCTTATCGTCAATATAACATTTTATATGTAATAAATGAGATGCTTCCATCGTCTAAACTGCAATATATGTTGCACTACTCTCAAATTAATTTTGTTCTTCTCCTTCCTATTTTGCCAAGATTTATTTTAAAAAATTATGTTATCAACGCATTTAAACTTCACCTCCGAGTACACGATGAGACACGTGAAAACTCAGTGTATTCATATGTCGGACGCGTAGCATTAACGGGTATGTAAACATCATAGGGGAGAAAATCTGACAAATCTCTGATCCAGGTATTAAACTCATGCAGGAGAAAAAGTTGCTTAAATGAAGCAATGAAGTAAACTTTAAGTTAAAGCTGTTTAGTACATTGTCTATCTATGTATAATAACATTGCATTAAATATATGCTTGAAATTAGATTGAGTGATAAGGATGCAGTAGATAAATATAGATATGTGATTCTGGCAGAATTAACTTAACTGGGTGGAATGGTTAGGAAAAGATTAATGTGGGGTTCTATGAAGTAATATGACAAAACGAATTCCTTTAGAGAATGGCTAGAATATATACAAAGGTACATGAATACTGTTAACTAAGGAAGGTCCCTCAAATGTACGAATACCATTACTATATCAGAATGTAACTTTTGAATAATCAGCAAGTCGGTTTAGGTACAATGTAATCACCATAACGATCACAGGAATATAAACAAATTCCGATCGGCTATTGATGTATATTAACGAATATACGTTCTCAGATATTTTGTGCGTTGTAGAAACAATCGTGTCATAAAACCTGTAGTCTGGTTCCCTGCTTTGTATGCTGCCTGCGTTGCACTCCGCTATACATATAGTGGAGTGCAACGCAGGTAACATACGAATCAGGGAACCAGACTATAAAACCAGCTGCTTTAGATGAAAGTAAAGTGACACAAACTTTAGATTAAATTTTGGCAGTAATTACTCCATATTGACTTTTTGCTGCCCTTTACATTCCAACCAGAGAGCAGAGTGAACATCACTTCGATGCCACTTTACCTGTTATTGTTTACGTTGATAAACAATTTTTGAGCCTAAGTACATGGTGATGGTGAAGGGTGTAAACCTTGGTCTTGGTGCAGTAAACCGACTCTGGATCATGGAACTCAACTGGCTCGTACTTGATTAGAGTGTCACAATACATGTCAGATCATACCACGATCAACAATATCATATCGGAGTGCATGCCCTATACAGATTACACACCGATAACCGATTTAGTCAAGGGTCCGACCTGATGCCTAAAGTTTATATGGCTGCGTCAGTTAGTACCGACTATATAAGTACAGTTAGTCCTAAAATTAGTATAGTCCATGTAAGGTCTATGCAATGGTTTCCAATCATACTACAATGCAAAGAGTAAAACGAAAAACAAGGTTCTGAGCAATCTCAAGCATGCTATGATGCAATGGGTTTCTTAATGCTGCGCCAGCTTTTAAAATATCTTTGTCAAAAAAACAAAGAATGTAAAGAATGACTCATAGTCAAGCGATAATGCAGTTTAAACTAATCAGAATTAGATATATATAATATTTATTTATAAATCAATTTTCCATCTGACACCACAATGGCATCATTCTGATGGATGCTCTGGTGATTACGGTGCAGACAAATTCGAAATGGTTTCCCAATGTTTCGGAATCAACAGGCTCTTTGTCAGGGGATAAAACAACTTACATATACAAAACGAACACTTAACACAAAATCGACGAAAACTACAGGACTCATTTTAGAATCACTACAGGCAATTCACAACTACACAACTACACACACACAGATACAGATGTGTATATATATATATATATATATATATATATATATATATATATATATATATATATATATGTGTGTGTGTGTGTGTGTGTGTGTGTGTATGTGTTTGTCACTATTTATTCATATTTTATTTTGCTTGATGGTCAGCAGCAACATCTGGCAAAGAGTGCAAGGTTGTTTTGGTGTGCAATGTGCATATTGATTGATTTTTTCTTGTGCCTAACGTCTCCAGTAATGAAGGAAATTTCAAGTTAACGTATATCTGTAAATATAGATGCTGCACAACGTGTATAATGTTTTTATTTCCGTGCACCGGTTAATAATTCCTCTGCGCGTCCAAATGAAATTAATATAGCACGTATGAAGTTGGCATTAAAAAGAGAATTATAAAACAAATGAGATTTGCAGGTAAAATGGATGGTTGTAATGAGCAGAAACGTTAACTCCCTTGGGATATAAACTGTGAGGTACTGTAGTTTACTGTGCAAACCCTCGGTAAAATTATTAGAGTGATACCTTACAAATATTTCTCTAGTTGAAGGGTTAAAGAAGCTAGTAAACAAAATTAATTGGTCGTTGTTTACTTTTTTTTTCGTGAGACAAAATGAAGGTGTTTTATGGTAAAGAATTATTAGCATCATTATGCCGATTGTAAATTACAGTATAGCATTATGCAGCATAGATCTGAATCGTTTTAATATTAACATAATAGTTTGTATATACTCACTAAATCCAAACATATTGTTATATATGCACATAACTTTACCACATTTTTCCATACATATAGATATGACGTTTAGGATAACCAGATCTGTATTTTCACCTCTCACACCAGAGATCGATCTATCCATGCATTGATCTCCTAAATTCAGATGAAACTCTCCAGGGCATATGCCTAACCGAATATCTGAGTAGAGATAAGACATTTCATTTGATCAGTAGTATCGCAATAGAGACTTTATATTTGTATAGCTAATATGTGACAATGCCTTATATACCCTACGATTTTACAACTTTTTCTCCGATCGTTACATGTTAGTGTATCTGCTATGGTGAAGCCAAAAATTGTTGTAACTCTAGCGTGATAGATGTTTGCATAACACTCATCAGTTAAATTAAAACTCCGTAACTGTTATTATTGTTTGAAATGCATTTATTAATTTTAAAAAATACAACTACTAGAACAACAGCGACACCGCAAAATTGCTGCCATCGAAGGTGCGGACACATCCGACTTTGAATATACTGCGCAACTGTTTCCACTGATTAAATTTCCTCAAGGATACGCTTACAAACACATTGGAGACTATTCGTATGCATGAAGGAGTTTTGCTCAGAAAAAGTCATATAGCTTGTTGACTTCATCTACTGGTAACGTAAACGATTGTGCAAAGGAAAATATGTTGGCTATCAGGTCTATGTTATTGATTGTGAGTATATTACAGATGTGGAGATTCCTTTTCTGTGAGACTAAAATACTACTGAAGGAATAAGATTATAAATTTTTTATCACGGCTATACTGTATAAAATATCCTACTGTGATTAGTTTCTTTGTGTAACTGTTATCTTATTTTTTTCTATATGTTATATTGTCTGTGGCAGATTTAGTGTGAGAATGTAATATTAAGCAATCACTATGATATCTATCTATCTATCTATCTATATACAATGACGAAATATTCTCAAATTGATGAGAATTTTGAAAGATTTTATGAGTATATAAATTTCTGGGTTCAGGTTACCAGAAGGATGGAATGCGTGCAACGTTACAGAAAAGATTAAATCAATGCAGCTTGCATACTTGTCAGAGAGGCTCAAAAGCTTATAAGATTTCAAAAACATATCCGGATTTTCTTGATAAATGTATCAACTTGGAGATTGCTTTTGGAAGAACACAGACACAAACTTAGCCAATATGATGCGAAAACGTGAAAAATCATCGTATGCTATGGTAAAAGAAATAATGATATCGTTTACATTACAAGACTGCCCTGTAAAGATAATCAAACGAGTAGTAAATATTCCAATGACGCTTTTCGTGAATATGGGAGCAGCAGCAAAGATCATACATGATAAATCAATTAGAGAGATGCATTTTGCATTGTAACATAACAATGACATACACACTCACCAACATCGAGCAAATAATTAAATTGTCCAACGAGCTAAAAGCAAGTTACTAAAGATATATTTGTCTTGGAAAATGTAAACTCTGCGGCATAATATGCCATTACAAATGCTGTAAATCGAATTAAGTGTTGGGCTTGGTGCTCGACGAGGCCTTAAATGAGGTATCAGAGTAAAATTGCACAATCAGCTTTTGCCAGCCATGCCGATTTCGTTGCGAGAATTATCGTGCCCGCCGAAGTTAACGAAATATTATTGGACAAACACCTGAAAACGTCAACTGTGCTGCGGAAAGAGATACGGAAGTCAATGAAATAATATGTCTAAAGGCACAAATAACGTTCATTACCAACAAGATGGAAAATATATGAATTTTCAGAGAAAGTACGCTTATCGTATAATTAAAATACTCGATTGTATTACTACTAAAAGAACTATGTCGGATCCTCAGACATATCAAGGGAAAAACTAATCGAAGCGGAAAAACATCTGCGAGATTAAATTACCAAGAGAACCGCGCTGATTGTGAAATGCTTGGTCGTAGTTGCTATCTGCGGTCTTGCTGAGACAGCAACTGTTGGTTTTGGAATCAAGACAATATCAACCGTCGTGAGTATATCGATCTGATTATTGTTGGAGCTATATCGATAGTAAGTTTATCTCGCACAAAAGCAAGAAAATGTTTGATTGATTTTACCATCGTGAGTAAATCAAGATTGTTCAACGTACGTGTCAACGGTTAAGTCTTCTGCAACCTGGTAATCGAAGACCTCTGCCAGAGAGTATTTGACAACTTGTGCCTGGCAATCGAAGACCTCTTCATTTTCTTATGCGTGCACCGACTCTTTTTTGAAAGCTATTTCTAATGCAGTTTCAACAGCCCCAAACGCTGCAGTTTTTGCGACCGTTAGAGCCGCTGCTGCCATCAAAGCTACAATCGCTGAAAGGAATGAAAATATTTCATTGGTCTTTTGCATTTATGCCACCTCTAACTTGGATAATTTTAATATCACCGATATGTTATTGTGTTTGGCCGCATTCAGATGAGCGATATGTGTTAGGATCAACCACACGGGCTCATTTTCAGGTTTTTTGCCATAGTCAATTTCGGTGTGACCCCATACTTGTTCAGATTAAGTTTTTATATATTCGCAAGTTCATATTTAGTATGAACGACTTTCTCTTCGTGATAGGAAATTGTTATTAACAGGTTTAATTATTAATTTTAAAAAGGTGTATCGATCACCCTCACTTGGCCACTAACACCCTCCAACGACAGTGTCTTATCAAAAATTATCACAGCATAACATTTGTCATTAGCACCATCGGGAGCTACACTTTCAAGAATGCGTCACAAGGAAGAAAAAAATCTAGATGTGTCTTTCAATTACAATTCCAAGCTGGATATGAATATTACTGGAAATATCTTTTGCTTCGATTCACTAAAACAGACGCTTCCATGTCAAATGCTGGGTCAAATACCTCTTTGAACTGAGTCATTCAAAAACTATACATTATTGATTGTCTTTAACTGCGTGATTTTAGGAATATTCTATCGCGTCTTAGGTCAAGTGAAATTTGCACATATAAGGTTATTGACAAACAAATAATCAATTCCAATGGAAAAGCAGTCTGAGAAATCATTTGTTTCCAGACTTTATAGTCATGGTCAGATATAATTCTGAAGATTTATTTATTTAAACCATTTAAGGGATTAATGTGCTTATTGACGTGATTAAAATATTATTTTGGGATTTTTTAATTTATTCAAAGGTCTTCTAAATTGCGTTATTATTATATCAGGAGATTCAAGACTATTGGTACATCATCACAGTCAAGACTATTGATACATGAGGATATTCAAGACACCGGGAATTCATTCAGAACATTCTATACTTTATGGAATTTGACAAGGCATTTATGATTATTTCGGATTTAATTCAGAACACTGTAATTGGCAATTAACTTCTCACGCTATAATAAATATAGTATTTGTAGATTTTACTAAACGTGTTGTTTTCGTTCTTTTTTGTTTCACAGTTGAAGACGTAGAGTCGTAACAAGTTGGCATAGCTTAGCTTATGAGCGGTGGAAATAAGCGTGTGAACTTAGGTGTTAAAGATTCAATTATAAAAAAACTCCATTGTTTATAAAATGTCTCATTTTCATACACATTCACATGCAATGGCAATAAATATATGGCCTGTAGCTGTCTCGTTTATTAACCACTGATTTATTGCAATATTACTATTGTACGTAGTGCAACGTACCAGCAAGATATCTGAAGTTTATGTAATTGCTTCAATTAACCGAGCTTTTGTATTGCATGGTTTGTTACATGCATCAGAGAAAAGGAAATGTTTGTATCCATGATTGTTATATACTGGTTAGCGCCACATGTGTACAGTTTTCTCATTTTTTTCTCGTGTTTGCAGCAATAATGATCTTAAAGGGATTAATAATTAAAATTCAATAAAATAACCCTCTGAACATGTGGGTATATCAATATATAAATATTTAAATATGGTTGCAATATATTTTGGGTTCTAAAACGAAAAATGCACACTAGTGAGGAATAAATACAGTAAATTACCCTTCTAAATAAACGAGAAAATCCAAATTACAAAATAGTAAATACCAGATGCTGTTCTGACACATTTTCACAACTTTCGTCATATTCACTGCTCTAAAATCACTCGAAAGTATGTTTCATTCATGCGAATTAAATCATCGAACATATATTAAAAAGTTTATTTCACGTAAGACACACTATTTTGAATTGTTTTTTTTAAATACAAATTGGCTTATTTTTAAAGACAAAGAGGAAGAAAACATGGCTTGAACATGTTAAAAAGCGTCATAGTTTTCTTACTAGAGAATGTTCTCCATTATTACTAATACTATGGTATCATTCACGACTTTTGTGGTATTGTTTGGTTTTGAATAGTTCACTGCATGACAGTAATTACAACCAGTGTGTGAATTTAGGACTTTTTCATTGCAGAATGAACAACTAGGTCTACCTTAAGAGCTGAGAATTCTATTACCCGCTTGTTGTTCAGCACGTAAATCATCTATCGAGTTTTACACAAAGATTCACATCACATCAACTACAACCCGCGCAACATACTTGGATGCAACAATTGCTAACACTCTTAGTCTAATAATAGGTGCACCTTTTTCACTCATCGCCTGGGAAATATCATCTACCGATACGATAGTGATTTTTCCTGTAGGAATTGTACTCTTTAAAGGCTTGACCTTTGTGAACAAAATGAATGCCTGGTCTAAAAGTTCTTCTCTTTAAACAGACAAAATAAAAACCTTAAATGGATACAGCATATGTTTTTTAATGTACATAATAACACCTGATGATTATAAGTCAAATTAAAGAAGCATGCAATCATTACAGACATATGTTCATATAGAGATGAAAACTGTATTGCAAATTATATGAACCAAATATTTAACCGTCAGCAAATTGCTAACTTTACAGAAGGCACGATATAACGCATGATATAAAACGTGTATAGCAATTCATATTTGCTTACTTATAAGTACACTGGTTCCATTCTTCATTGACTTCCCAAATACAACGCAAGTTCGCTTAAGCCAGAAAACAGCCCGATTAAGATAAAGACTTTGTTATAGCAAACAGTTTCACAGGAATGCATAAACCAAGTGGACATCAAATTGTTCGCTTTTGCAATGAAAACGTGTGTTGTAACAACATTGACATATGAACAAAGACCAACAACGTAGAGTTCCTCAAAATTTGAATACAATTATTATATAATTACATAACGATATAGTAAATTTGAGCAATAATAATACCTATTGTACTGTAAGAAAACTGGAAGGAACCATGGGATGTCCATCGTCATAACCGATTGTTGTATGCGAGGGTTTTTCCGACAGCGTTTACAATAGTTAGAATGATATAAAAAAGCCAAGTGAAAAAAAGATAATGTTTCTAAAATAAACATAAGCCAGTTTTAGATCAAATGACCTTGCCTTTTAAGAAACATAGTTGACGAAATATGTTAGAGACTCCAGTTACTGGTGGAAAGTTGCCACGTTAGTTCTGAAGATGGCAATGGATCTGATTTACTCTTCATACCAAAGTTTAATTTGTCCATATTATTCAGCTACCGATGTAAAATTTCTAAACTAAATTGGTATTGCAGTTTAACTCTAAACACATAAATTTCAATTAGTCATGAGCTCAAACCTCGTGGAACAAGATATTTACAATTATATACATGCGAGTGTGCAACGAAATAAATCATTTTAAATAGATTACGTCCTGCTGGAAGAAATCGTTTTGGATTTTCAAACTGTTTTGCAGTGGTGCAAGTGTAGAAAGGTGTCGGCAACACATGCAATAGGAACGCATGTATAACGATCGCAACTATATTGCAATACACTCAATTAACTGCCGAGAAGCTTTAATGCCACGTGAATCTCCCCTTTCAGCAACTTCTTGTCTGTTACCAAAAATGTTGCACCCGCAGGATACACTCTTTCTCTTTCACAATACTCTGCGTATTCTTCAATATTTCTTGGCTGGTATGTTGAACCCGATTTGTTGTCAATGGTAAAGATAATACTATATTCACCTGTTGCACCGCTGCATGTCGGGAAAGGCACGGCATTTTCAAGCACGGCAGAGGATGAAACGAAGGATAACCATTTAAATTTGATCCCGACCTGATATTTTTCCATATCTTTTCTACTCAGCAACATTTTTCTGTAGGTCTTGGCATTTTCGCGTTTCAGATCCCCCCAGGAAAGGAGAAGTATCTGGTACATGACCACATAGGGACCCATCGCAAGATCATTGGCTGAAGGTTTGTAGTCAGACTCTTGTTGTCTTCGAAGAGCCGTGTTCACGTATGTATAGAGGTATGTTGATTCCTCGGTATACACATTGATTATTGTCTCGTAAAAGGTCTTTCTGGACTTACATTGTTTTAGTTTGGAGACCGATTCTTCATTGACCACGTAAAGAGAGTCACATATTTTGTCGCGCACTTCTTTCCATCTATTCTCCGATGTGTTCAGATCATTGAAAATATCTCCAAGTACCGATACGATAGTCTTCTTGGGGTCAATGTCTTTGGGATGAAATGTGTTCTTGTACGCAGCAAGGGTGATCGGAATCAATCCAAGACTCTTCAGCTCGATATCTGCATGGCAAGGTTGGAAGGTGTCAATATCTTCAGTCCATGCTTCAAAATTGCTCCTATGCTTTGACAGCACATTCTCTACCTCAATAGAGCCATATTCAGGTGTTAGTTCATGTGCTGTCATACCACTTGTGAGACCCTTTTCCGATGTACACTCTTTTGTCCTCAAACTAGAATCGCATGCACGAAACTTGAGAAGTTTCTCTACAATATTCGGATCTTTCCCGTAGACAGCCTGGTGCAAAACACCCCATCTACGATTCTCAGGGATAGAATTTATTAAGTAGGCCTTTTTCGGATTTTCTGGAGTTCCAATTATTGGCCATACATTATCCCACTGTCCAAGCTTTGCAGATAGTAACAGAGTATTAATTTCCTTTGCCTCTTCGTCGATTCTATTTTGGAATGCTCTGGAAAAGGACACAAAGTTGCATTAGATACGTATGGTCATAGATGTTGAACAAATATTAGAGGATATCACTCTTTTTGAACAAAATGGACAATTCCGTAATATATTATCATCTGACTGGTAGATGGATTTTATTTGTCAATTCGGAAAGTTGGACAGTTAAATTCAGGGATCAAAATAAAAATGAAATCAACAAATTCAAATGCATCCATCGAATCTAAATTTAATCTACTGAACGCAGTCTTGAATTTTTTTTTTAACCCATTCAATTTAATTTACAATCCTAAAGCTATGTTTGCCCAATGCAAATGCCATGATGGCGAAATATGAAAAGATGGATAAATAAATAAGTGCAAAACCATTACAAAAATCTCTTTGAAACTCGGAACAAAGACAAAACAGTGCACATTTAAACTTGTGTATCTGTTCTTGGTTTTAAAGAGAGTTATTTATGCTTCATCCAAGAAATTTCGTCTAAGTGAAAGGTTTTCGCTTGTGGGACCAGTTTCTATTAGAAATGACACAACCCTCCTTGACACGGTGTACGAGCCATTATTTATTGTTAAATGAAATTATTAAATCATTAAAGGAGCCTTGTATTTAAAATTTTATGAATGAAGAGGTTATAAATAATGTAGAAGAGTTACATGACATAATTAGATTTAAACCAGAGATAGGTCATCAATTAATACAATATATACGTAATATTAGTAATACTCCTATATGATGGCATACATAAACAAAACTTCAATGTATTTTGTTCCGAGTGCGCAGACAGAATGAGTATGATAAAGCGTATGCCGACAGCAGGGACGTATGTTCCTACTTTGTGTCAAACGAGTTCTTTCCCTAATTCGTCAAAAACCACTTACGTGGTTCTGTACTTATTAGGTATCCCCGTTTTATTCACACATTCTTGGCATTCATTTTTATGTAAAGTTTTAAAACAGCGAATTAGGCATGTAGTGTTATATGAAAGGTTAAATAATGTTCTTAACCTTGGCTACAGTAGGCTGTGCCGGATTAATGTCATTGTCGGCCCAAGGCACTTCTTTAATAAAAGTATTTAAATCGACATGACTGATTCTTTATATATACACTTTTCAGTAATTAGATTTTGTAAGCCATATGCACAATAGATATGTTCTGTGTATTTTCCTCATCGGCTAGTTTTCATTGCAGAAATGTATTTACTATTCAGCTTTGATATTTTAAATATGTTGTATGGGACATATAAATGGATTTAATCTCCAGTTACAAAAATTACATGCAATCAAATTATATACAGAATATTGTTCTGTTTTCCTTACATTATTTTCTATTTGAACAGTCTCAAAATTTTTAAATGAAAGAAACAGATCTCTCCATGTGCCTCAGTGTTGAAAATGTCTGAAGAACATTGTAAAATAATGTAAATTTGTGCCACAGACAAAACAGTTGATGCTCTATATGATACTTATACCTTTATTTATGCTATTGTTTATCAGTGTTATCCTCTGATTTACCGATAAGTTAGATTCCATTGTTATTTTAATAG
Source organism: Sinohyriopsis cumingii (assembly GCA_028554795.2). NCBI lineage: Eukaryota > Metazoa > Mollusca > Bivalvia > Unionida > Unionidae > Sinohyriopsis > Sinohyriopsis cumingii. The sequence continues at coordinate 48,026,338 of CM068833.1, forward strand.
ATGGATGGTAAGTCCCTCCACTTAAACTTGTTCATTAAAAATATACTTCTGCAGACCATAGTTTTAACTCTGAAGCTGAAATAGATTTTATCTACTTTGAAGTTTTGTCTATAAATCAATCGTATAAAGATATAGTTTATGTTGTTGCTACTGACGACATAAAAAGCATATTAATGCTTCAATTGTGATTATGGAGAAATATTAGCTGCTCTTTTCAAGAAGGATTCATTTACGAGTGTTTCAGAAAACGGCATTTTTGGCATTATTTGGCACCTGAAATAATCGCAGGAACTAAATTGATGAAATAAAAGACAGTCAAAATGGATTAAATATATCTGCTTTAGCTCTTACGCCTTAATCATACATGGCTTCGCCCACAAAATTCCATTAAACGACTGATTATAATGTCATGATATGCGTATGCATTTCGACTTATTAAAATACTACAAATAGTTTGCAAAGTTAATAGTTCAGCAACGGAGACAATGGATACCTTTGATAATGTGTCAATAAAATATGGTAGCTGCCTACGTTCTGTTCTTCTCTATACGGCACTAAAATGTATTAGAATACTTACAGGATCTTAGAACAAAACTATCCCCAGAACAATGAACTGTAGCATTTTATACTTTGGGGCTTTCTTATAAATTGATAAGATGGCAAGCTTTAATCTTTATGGATTCAAATATTTTTGAGGGAAATGTCAAATCACTAAACCAGCCATATTTTGCAAACAATTATCAAATTTCAGCTTCACTTGCATGCAACATCAATAATGGTGCCAACCTACAATGTATTGATTTCAACATGTTTTTGGCAATTCAGAATTCAAGCAACATTGTCGATATCTTGAGATTACAAGTTTATTTCGGCAACATAGTTGCATTGCAAAACAACATTTAAGAGAACCAAACAAATTTTATTTCTTGATTTAAAAATATAAAGATATCCTGAAATGTTTTACATAATATGCAGATGCACAAATTATTGTTTAATGATAATGACATGGAGATACGCATCTACAGCTTTAAAATAAAAGTATTATTTACAGCATGATGATGCAATACATTAAGTAGGTAAATAAACTAAATGTATAGTACATCTCTAAATGTAGTCAATGCTCAGTCCTTAACAATTTTATAAAAGAGAGATACAATTGTTTGGAAAATGAGTTTAGTTTAAATCTTCCCCAATATAGGAAGCAATTTGTTTTACATTTAGACGTACAAATAGAAAAATTGACATAAAACTGATATTGTACAAGAATTGTAACAAAGAAACATGTACACTGTTTGAAATAAAAGAGTTGCTGTGGATGGATATCCTGCTGTTTTATTGGTACCACCACAACGCAATTTATTGAGTGTGATATAGTAGCTGAGATTTAAAAACTAATCCTTTTTAAACAGAGCAAAGCAAAAAACAGTATTTAACGGAGCACTACTAGATTAACAATGTTAAAATCTGCTGAAATTAACCTTCCGTTGGATCTACAAAGCTGAAAATTGCTTTCAAAGACGGTCAAACATCGACGTACACAGGGCTTTCCGAGTCTAAAAATAGAGCTTGTCGACACGTAATATGGTCACGTGACGAATCAAACCAGTAATTTAAGGAGCATACGACTCGAGTTTATACTTATGCTTTCACATTAATGTATGCGATAATAAAAGAAATCTACTGCTGTCGCCCATTGTATGAAGTAGTTTAAATACATAGTAATATATTTTCCTGAAGCTGAAGCAGTTTTATACGCAGTTTTAGTAAGTGGAAGCAAGTACATTTCGTATGTAATTGTATCCTGGAGGTCATCGAAAAACAATTACCGATTGAAAGTTTACGTCATACCATATCTCTCTCTCTCTCTCTCAAATTAATACAAGGATATCTCTCTCTGTTTATATGGTAATCACACAATAATCCTAAGTTCACATTAGTGGGATGTGTAATGTTAATTAGGAAATCTGCATAGGAGTTTCGGAATGGAAATCAAAAACAGACTAACCCACACACATAGATGAAAAAAGTTAATCCGGTATGCTGACTGCTTGTTGACGCCAAAGCAAAAAGGAAGCATTTTGGTTGACTTGACTACATGTCAAGAAATGAAGTAAATTGTATTGTGGTTAATACAACATTCTTTAAAAGAATCAAGTTTTGCTTACTAGGCTAAACTTGAAATAAAGGGGCAAATAAAACAAATGATATTAATTTGCTGGTTAAACTGGGTTCAGATATTTTTGTCTTTGTTGCATTAGACTCAGGAACTGACTTTTAATTTTCAGAATAGGTAGGGAGCTGGAATATGTTACCGAAATTGCTCGAATAAATTTCTCGCTGTGATGTATCGACAAAAAACACTATTGTATCCATTATATTAGTTGAAAAGAATTAATTATCTTGAGGTAATAGAAAATAATCTGATATGAAAGAAAATCCATGGTCTCCTCTTACCAAAATAAATGGTTGTTCCGTTAGAAAAAAGTTTCTAGTTCTTCATAGATACAGCTGTTGCAGAACATGTAAAACTCTTTTGTAAAGTTTCTGTCACATCATATGTTCATGTAGGAAAGATGATATATGAATAATGTCTGACATTGGTTTTGTCATGTCCCACTTTCTATTAAGCTCGTAGCAATTGGAACACAATAACATATTTAAAAAATATATGCATGTGACGATTTCTTTGGAAACCACATTTTTATTATATTTAACTTATGGATACTTATTTTCAAACAGAAATATTAAAAAAGCAACATGTCAGCGTGCTATTCCCTTTTGTGCATTATTGACCCCATAGTACTTTAGCGACATGCACAGAAGATGCATGAAAATTCCACTTCAAAGATGGAAAAGATGCATATGTTCAAAGCACCTAAAGGCAGAATCGGTGTCGCAAGGGTTGATCGTTAAAGGACGTAGAATAACCTCTAAAAATCCACAATTTATAATTTTGAAGTTGGCAGCAAAACAATGATGTGATGCACCCGCAAGGTTTGAAGTAACAAGAGTACCACGCGGCACAATAATGCCCTTCTTGTGCTTTTTTCCATTACCTTGATCTTTGAGCTACACACCTGCCGAGTGCATGATCAAGTGTGGAGATAGAAAAGTCATGAAAATATCTTATATAGGATAAAGGCCAGATACTTTCCTTTGACCTTTTCAGCAACGGTAGTGGGTATAACTATGAATGCACTATCAAATCAACATTCATAGCTAGTTAAAGTTGCATTAAAATGCTTTCATTGGCTCAAGTGTTATACTTTCACATGGAAAACGATCTCTGTTATATATGTTCCTTGGCTGTGACCGTAACCTTGAGACAGAAGGCTATGCTATGATATCACTAATTAAGATATATAACTGGACCAATTTTCGTTAAAGTATCTTCAGTAGTTTAAACATTATTCACGAGAAAATTTGCTCAATAAAAAAGTTATATGTTCCCTTTTCTTGCTGTGAACTTAACTTAGTGTCAGTGAAACCAGTATATGACATGTGATGATGATATATACATTGGTAGAATTTCATGAAATCAAATCTCTCCAGCTGTCACACAATTATGAGCTAGACAAGTAAATGTTAACAGACTGGTACATGGATATAGTGTTAGCATATTTTGTCGAAATGTAAGATAGGGGTTAAAATGAATGAACAGTCATATCGTAATTTAACATGACACAAAAGGTGTTCTTACATTGTCCTTGACCTTTAAAAGTGAAATATAATATGGCACGCAATATAATGTTTAATTGATTATCTTCATTTTTAAACAAAAACATGAAAGTGGCATAAGAAACATTCTCGGATTATATCATATATAATCATATTCACCTTCATCTCTCTAAATATAGGATTTAGTTCAAGACTAGGAACCTAAGACTTGGCCTTATAGATTGATCCATGCACGTGCCAAGTGACACGACCTACTGCTAGTCCTGGTTTAATGCATATAATTCATTTAGAAGTTTGCAAGTTAAATCTCCAAACAAATTTAGTGATGTCCACCTCTGACCTCTAAATCAGAACCAAGATAGTGTCAAATATGACACCCTTGTCTTGTATCTGTGTAAAGGGTTTCCATTGTTCATACCACTACCTCTATCAGATTCAGAGTTACAAACAGCACATGTAAAGTTACTGTAACCTTAGTATGTGACATTGACTTTCAAGAAAGAATAGCAACACACTGTATAGTTCTGATTAACGTTTCAGAACATCATATAACCAAGAGGCAGGTTTCCAGCAGAATAATATTGGAAGATTTTGTACAAAATTACATTAGTATCTATGCACACTGATTCCACATTTTCTTCAAGAGGTATGTGGCCACTTTCATTAGTTTTCACACTCCATGATTGTTTGGCAGACCACCAAATACAAAGTGAGATACAGGAAACTACCTAGAATTAGGTAAATGACACGCTTCCACTCTTATGGCTAGCGGTGTGGCCTGATCCAGTGGCAAATTAGTCAAGACTGTAAATCTGTATTTCACTTTTCGAATTATACTTTCGTTACAACTCTTTACAACATAATCTGCTTGCGGAAACATTACTTTTCATCTAATCTAATGATATGATATTACCTTTGTTCATAATATATAAATGTTCTATTCAATCGTCATAACTGTAGAAGGAATGGTTGTGAGGTGAATACAAATAGCAAATGGGAAAATGGAAACTGCAATTAACATTTGATTATTATTATTATTATTATTATTAGTAGTAGTAGTAGTAGTAGTAGTAGTAGTATTACCTCAAGTTTCATATAGCTTTTGCAGTTTGTGATTTTTGCGTGAGGCTGTCAGCAGGTGATTTCAGAGCATTTGTGACAGCAGTGTTCTTCAGATTACTAGGTATTCAAAATCAAATAAAGGTGACAACAAGAAAAATTTATTTATTCCCTTCAGATAATAGAAAGACACTGATATTATTATGTATAGTAATTATAATATGATACTGGATAGCAACACGGTTTTACATGCAACAATTTATACGAACCATCATTTTACTCTTTTAAGGTACACATATTTAATTGCATTTTGTTTTTGGAATCTAAAACTATTCATTGGATACACTTTAGGTAAGGTCTACATCAGGGTGAAAATATATATAGAATCCTTCCCCATCACAGATAAGCTTCTTTGAGTGTACACTGAGTTCAAAATGAGTCTAAACGGGTAAAGGAGTTGTGGATGCTAATATATGAGAGTAACTGCCAGCCATGTACGCTTGAATAGATTTGTAAAACAATGTCTTTAAAGATCATGTGTGTGATGTGATACCCAAATAAAAACAACAAATGAATAAAGAATATAAACTAAAATGTAGCCATGGTGTATGCTGTCAGCACAATGCTCGAAGAAATGTTGTTAAAGCATCTGCAGTGAAGTTTCACAGAAAAAGGTTACTGAATTAAACAATATTAATAATTTTAAAAACAGCATCTTATCATATAGATAGCATATACTGCAGTCACGCACTGAAGTCAAGGTCAAATATATGAGTAAACTTTCAATCTGCACGTCAATTTTCAGTAACGATATATTATCCATTATGTCGAATGCATATCCATCCCTCAATCACTAATTAATGTAAAACTATCTACTTGATTTAAATTTGCTACAAATTAGATTCGAAATCATGCTTTCAACTAGACCATTAGTAATCGATCGTTGGTTGTTAATTGGTTTGAGACACCCATCTTTCTCTCGTATCAACTGATCTTAAGCCATGTTTAATAGTTGCATAGCGTGTAGCTCTTTGTATCTGTCGTTCGTTTTGTAATTTATTTTTTCGTCATCTTCCTCATGAAACTAATTCTATCTGTACAGACATTTTTCTTTTCTTCACAGACCACATTTCATCCTCTTGGATGTGGGTCTTCCTCCCAATAACGTTTACAGGGAATGACCGGCTTCTACGGTTACAGCCACAGTTTTTCGAATATGTATGCCTTATTCCTGTGCGCTTTTTATAAACTAAAACGACGTTGACCCTTCTCAAAATCTGAACCTTTGACTTGATTTTATTTATGCCCAAATATTTGACAGTACATTATGGGTCGGAAATTGAGTGTTTACTAGGACTACGATTTCCAAAAAGTTTTCTGGAATTTTATATTTGTCATATTATGCAATACGGCTCCTTTAATATAGCCTAAAACTCCAGTCGTTTACCCAAGTAATAATAACTTTTTTGAAGAAATTAAATGGAGTAAAGTAAACTAGCCAAGTTTGCATTAGGTCAGGTAAAATAAGCTGAACTGAAACCATGATCAACCGAAAACATTACCTACAAATTACACATGCAATTGCGAAAGAAACTGACCTACATAATGATCTGTGTAGATCACATGGGTTATCTGTTGCAGGCGGAAAGCAAATACAGCGATGTATTTAAATAGACCTTAACATCATTTGTTATTAATCTTATTGTTTTGTTTGTTTTAATTTTTAGTTTTCTTTCTTGTTTCGTCTTGGCTTTTATAAACACGTTTGAAATGAAGAAGTTAAAACAAAATGTGAAATGACACAGTCAAATGTCACAACCTTTCACATTTTAGCTACATAATTCATGTAAGGTAGATTGAAACAGAAAGCATTATCAACACAATTGATCAAGAGACATTGAACCCTGCCCTCATCGAAGTTTGAAACAGCATGTGATGAGCTCAGCATGTACATTACTGATTAAACTGGTTACTATTACAAAGTCTAATGTGTTTATATCTATCTATGCCAAGTGAGGCAGCTGATAGTACCATTTATATATATATATATATATATAAATGGTACTATCAGCTGCCTAACTTGGCTGGTCGGCATGATGTCTGGATAATGTTACCCTGTGCAACGTGATGCAACATGTCTGCGGCATGATGACCTAGTGCTAGACATCACTATAAACCGCCCCGCTCCACTGTAGAGATAGTAGCGATAAGACTAAAATTGTTAAAGCTACGTTTAAAATAAAAGAAAACCACACGCAGTAAATGTTAGAGCAGTATATAATAAAAGGGAGATAGAGCAGTTTCGTCTATTGCTGAGTCATTGTTTTCATGTATTTGCTATTTAGATATGGATATAACAGATGACAACTTGCAGCGGAGACGGTAAACAGACGGCGCTGGAATATAAAAGATGCTAAGAAAATGTTTAATGTTTCATCATAGAAAAGTCATTATATTAATATATATGTGACCCTGCTCTCTCCTGTATGTTCTTTCGAACCTATGCACCAAAGTCTAGCAAAAATCAGAAGCAAGGAGAAAACTGTAACACATGACAATGAGCTAGCATGATTTGGTTGTTGTCACGCATGCATGTCATGATATAAACAAGCAGGTAAAGCCGTCAGGATGGCGCCTTCGACTGTATACATTAGATTTATAATCAAATTGAGGCTCATCAACATTGCCAAACTAACTGTACTGCATGTGTTATCGGTGTTCTAGTGCTACTACCTGACTGACAGACCCAAAACCTATTCCTTTCTAAAAGGGTATATTCGACAAAATTGACAACAAAATTAATACTAAAGAAAGAACAATGTGAGCAGAAAATTTGTAATAATATTTTGATATGGTCGTGGGTTTACTTTTCTAAAACAAGTTGGGTATTAGTGTCCCCTAGTTTGTGTTGACAACTGAATAACGAAATATGTAATTATAACAGCAGAACAAAGAATGAATTATGTATTCAAATAACGCAGCTTTTGTTACTGGACAAATAACGTTTTGAAATGTCTGTACGTTCTGTATTGAATGACCAGTATTGTTTCCAATACTGTGGATCATCGAAAGGCAGACTGGAAAGAAATCATTGACACGGTGTGTCTTACTCATGGAATTTGTCTAAAATATTTCCAATTGTCTCTGCGTAAATGCGTTTATGTAAATACCATAAAACCTTATATCGGTCACTCCTGTCGGCCTCATGAATTACGTTGTCTATTGCAACACCCAACGTGTTTGTCAATTAGATTAATAATTAACCTTTACATAGAGACCAGTTCAAAATTAAAGCCAATTTCTGTACTACTTGTGAAAGTATCACGACTCTTTATTAGCCAGCGAATGCACCATATAATATGGATGAAAGCCTTGGCCGATGTGTCATAATCGGTTTGTGAAACCCAGTTAATGTTAATGTGCAAATACATATACTATCTTTTTAATTTGCTAGTCCTAAACCTTTCAGGAAACGGGACAGCGAACATCCAAGAGCTTTCGGAACACCATATTTCTATCCATATTTATCTAGTATCATTCATTTATCATCGACCCTGTCTTACACATTGCTATCTATCATATTGTTAAAAATGATTCAGACTGCAATGAATAAAGCAAGCTAGCAATACAAATTGTCGAAATAGGTAGTGATATGTTAGAAATGTCACCTTACCCGGATGCCTGCATCTCCAGAACTTGTAGTTCTTCGAAAGATGTAGTTGATATTTATTTCTCATCTGTTTCCAAAACGTCACAGATTTGGAATCTTGATTCCTATTACAGAGTGTCAGTTTTATTAATATTTTTTTACCTTATTAGTATATATGACACATGACATTCTTATCATATTTTGTGTGTAATACTACCGCTGTACTTTCTCTTTCATGGCTGTCGTTAATTGTATGAGGGTAAACACATTTGATAACAGAATCAACCTGCCCAATATAAATGTTTATCAACACATAGATTAAACCAATGAGGTCACAATAGTTCCTATTTTGGAATATAATGAATCTAAACGTAAACATGTTATTCGGTTGCCCTGATAAGTCAATGGAAACTCATAGGAAAAGGAGTTTATGCACCCCAACTCCAAATTAACATTGGCGTTTATCGTGTCCGATGGTCATATGCACACAGTGATGCTCACAATGCAAATGTAAGTCTTGTCCCGAAGCTGTAATTTTGAAATCATTGTGTACTGAACAGCTTGATGCAATTCAAGATAGAGACCACCCAAACCGTTTTGTCCTATTCTTCTTGTTTTGAATCGAACGTGTATTGTGGATGGTTAGCTATGCTTCCTGGTTCCTGGTATTTGATTCATTACTTTGAGGTAAATATGTTGGTGTAAATATCGCACATTAGTTTCAAGAACAATATAATCCCTAAACAAATACTTCACAAATATATCCAAATCGTTAATTATTACACAATATAAGCTGAAGAAGTTACATCAAAGCTTTAAATTAGGAAATTTAACAGGGACCAAATAACGACACCATTCATTGCTACCTTAAACGTTTTGCTGAAAATAATTCCTGTCAAATGTAGTATGTACATTGCGCATATTTAGAAGTTATCTAGTAAAATGGTATAAAGAAAATTATATTATATGCAAAATTAATAATGCCTTAACTAAATTATAAAAGTGACTACTTTGTGGCAAAATACATTGCATTTTGTGTGCCGCGAGATATAATTGTATGCGTTTGTTCAAAGATTTAAAATTGAGTGCAACCTAGTGCTTCTTATTTGTGTTACATTACAGTGTCAGGAGATTTCCCAGATTCCTTTAAAATGTAGTATGAATGCCAAGCAATGATTATCTAGTTACAAATTGTGAGCAAATGTGTCACACAATGAATGTTTTCGTCAAAAAATGTTTGTATTCTGGAGCCAATTATTTGTAAACTTCCGTTGTATACAGTGTACTTACAGTATCACTGCATAACATCACCTCACAGTTATGTATATTACAGGTAAGCCTAGGCTTAGAAAAACAGTACCTAGCCATTTAATATTGTTCAGAAGGTGTTAATATTAGGCGTAAACGAGAGAGGAGGGCCAACCAATACAGTGGAGCTAATTGGAAGGGCTAAATGTTTAATAAACAAACATTAGGCCATGCCAGAACGTTGATATTCTAAAGTTTGGGAATCGTAAAGAGTGACCTCACATAAACTATATGATAAATGACCACTGATATTTACCAAATATATATATATATACATTAAGGATGTTTTTATGAACAATTTTAATTAAAGAAGTTTATGAACACCAACAACAAATTCATAAATTCATTTCTTATGTCTAATGGTCAACTTTGCACGCAGTGATACTCACGGTGCAAATACAAGCCTTGTCCCTATCAGATAAGCTTCAAAAACATTATAACACACATCTTTATACAATTCAAACTAGTTACCACAGGGACGTTTGAGACTTGCTATTGCGTTGAACCCGCCGTGTCGATAGCTATGGGCGACTAGCTTTCCTTCCCCGCAGATCATTGGTATTTCACTAACAGGAGAGTCTAAAGTAAATGTGGGAAGTATACACGCCTCATATCAATTTATGTAAGAATACAATACCGAAATACGTTGTTAACAAACATCATTGTATTCGATTATCCAACAACAGCAGCTGAACAGGCAGAAACATAGGTTTATATTAACAAGTTTGTTTGTGGTCAATTTACATAACTGTTCCTGATTTGATTCCATCCTGATTGCTCATTTTGGCATCACAATGACGATTCAATTAGACTAAAAAAGTTTACCAAACAAATACATTATCACTTTGATAATTCGAGGAAACTATTAAGACATTGTTCAAAAAAGTTGCTAATTACATTTGGAGAACATATATATAGGGTTTACTATAATGCTTTGAAAATGAAATATTGGTGCTCACTCAACACACGATTTGTATATGATATTTTTTTGCAATGTTATCCCAACGTGTTATTGACATAATATGATGTTACGAGCTATAAATTGCCTCATAGCTGGGTAGAAAAGTGTTCAGTGCTGCAGCTGAAATGATTGTTACATTGCAGCCAACATGAAGTCATTTAACATTTCAAATATTCGACAACAAGCCCGATAAAACGACACAATGACATGCACTAGACCCATGTTAAACTGTATAGAGTTTGGTTCTCGTCATTATCTTGAACTTCCGATATGTCAAAGTGGGATTGACAAAGATGCTGGTTATTTATTATTGGGATCTCTATTACTTTTGTATCCACAAAGAAACAGTATATCCACAAGTTTTACAGATATGTATAAATGCATAACATTTACCTGAAAGTCATAGGTATAGGTATATATGTATAACAGGTATATGTATATGTATCACATTTACCTGAAAGTCGCATGTATATAATGGAGATGCAGTTCGCCAGCAAAGTCAGGTGCAGATAAAGTGTCCTTAGTGGCTGTTTCACCGTTTGAAGCTGTCCCGTTTGCAAGCTCTAATCCATTGAATATACACGTCAAGAAAATTGCTGATGTTGGCAAATGAAATGAATATAACGCTTGTCATGCAATTTATATCGACATATCTAGAGTAACTAAGGCATTTACCATAACAACAGGGATTCACAATCAATATTTAAAAGTACTCTCTGGATACCACAAAAACATTCCCACTTAGAAGAAGATCAGGAGCACTTAAGAAAAAATACCAATAAGTTATACTGTACGCTAAATCATTTTAGCCAATATGGCAGAGACCAGCGCCTTGTGGATAAATTACATTACATAAAATTTATAAGACCAGAGGGTCTTGCTAAACAATGATATTAAACATGTAAAGATAATAAGAAACTGACATATCATTAAACAAGATACCTATTCATGGAGCTATGTATCTGATTAAAAATATTATAGTGCAAAATATTAAATCAAATGATTTGACAATTTGTCTAAGAGTTCAGCGCATCTAGATATTAATTTTCTGGATGAGGCATATGTAATCATTACAATGTAACCATACTGACACTTGATAATAATAGACAAGAAAATAATGAAAATTACGATGACGATAAAGCTAAGAACACCAGAGTCTGCACGTCAGCTTACATGGACTATGTAATACAGACTGCAGAATTTCAATGCCTACATCGCCTATAACTTGAGTTTATCACTGATATAGATGGCGTGTACAAGTTTTCGTCCGTGCACCAGGAAGTACAATTTTCAGAAATCGATCGTCAATTCATTTTAACGCGTTCCCGCTCTCATTGATATATACCACATTCTGTCTGCTTTCATTTTGAATGTTGTCGTAAAATAAATTTCAATTAAGCATATAATTAAGAATATAATTGAGTATGAAGGTTACGAAAATACATACCCCTCACCCCATCCTTACCCATACACATCTATGTGGGAACTGGGAGGTATAATTAGCTGGATGAGGCTGCTTGATGGAGTCGAAATCAGTCACGAATAAGGGTGTGTATGCAGTCTACGTTGCTGGACATGAGTTTATTTATTTATGTTTTTTTCTTTTTGGTTACTATTGTTGTTGTAGTTGTCGTCTTTGCCATCATTTTTTGGCGAATCTTGGAACTATTGTTAGTAGTACGTTGTGAACATATTGCAAACCTCGCCATTGTATTTCGGTACTTTGGTTTTATAAATGAATCCTTTACTAAAGACCAGACAAGTATGGGTGTACATACTTCACGTATCGAAATATTGGTATCGGCAACGTGTATGCGGGAGCAGCACTGAATGTGCTCATTAGGTATTTGTTGTATTTGTGATATTCTGTTTGGTAATATCCGTATAATTTCATGTTCCTTTCGTTATTGCGATTTTCACCAATCTGATCTGATTTAGCTTGGTACATTCAAATACTGATGGTTTATACCTGTATGAACCGAAAAAAGCAAGATAATTTAGCCACGTCTACTGGCACTATAATTTCCGACGCATGGTAATTTAAATATGGGCAAAATACTTGTAACGTACATTAACGTTATGTTGGTTTACAATGTGATATTATCATGTTACAGTGGACAATACAAAATCATGGGAGTATAACATTTTTTAACAAATGTGATTTATAAGACTAACGAGCTAAAACTTGGATATATCAATAAAAATACAGATAATACGAGAGAGAGAGAGAGAGAGAGAGAGAGAGAGAGAGAGAGAGAGAGAGAAAGAGAGAGAGAGAGTGGGAGGGGATCCCCTATAAACTATAAGTCATTCTTTGAATCAGCTTGGAGCCTGAATAAAAATGTCATGATGTCAACATTATCTTCAGGTGTATTTCCCATTTTGTAGATTATAATAGTTATGACTTTGACATATTCACCCATGATAACAGCGAACCTGTCCTTGATTGTTGGAGAGGCGTTGAGAAGGTAGGAGGGTGTGTTAGTCACCTGAAACTAAAGAAAGTGGTATGATTTGTAGAGATGGTAAACATGTTTATCTAAGTAAGGTAATATAGTTAGACTATGATACAGCAGAGAAGTAAGGTAATAAATGGGTGAATGGAATGAACGAGTTCTTGATGAAATGTTTCGAAGTCAACTCAGCCTTGAAATCTCACATTCTCTACTGTCACACACTCACATCCACCCTCACTGAGATTGGGTTACGAACACTAAAACGCAAATTTCCGTACATGATGTAGATTACAAATTTATAGATCTTTGTGGCCCATTCATTTATTGAAGATACTTTGTCCCAAATTGTTTAAATATGAGTATTTATATCACTACTTTTTGGTGGGGATGAGGTCAAAAAGAAAAGAGACATTATCATTTCTCTCTCTCACTCTGAAAAAGATTAAGATCTTGATTTTCCTTTCCAGTAAACTATATACAAGTTAAGAAACTATGCTTTGCATTTTGTAATAGTAATTGTATACACTAGCTAGGATCAGGTAGCGTCAAACGCAAATTTGACAATGGTAAATGAGAGTAAACGTAATTAAAGAAACCGAAATTAATGCTGCAGTTTAATCATATGTATATATTTATCCACCGTGGATTTCAGATTGGGTACTTAGACTAAGCAGCACATTATTGGCTGGTCAGTTATTGATCACGGATGAATTTGTGTTATGTTGTCAGGGAATTGTATTGCTGCTTGACTTCCTTTTGTCTGTGTGCAATTACATAATCTGATTTGGCACGAAATCGTACATGACTGGACAAGTTTAGAATTGTATATTTAACACACTCTTGAATAATTTTGTCATTATAAAACGTAAAACGTAAATATAAGGATTGACTAGTTACAGTGCTTATGTTGATTGAAGTATGAAACGCCGATTGTGCACAGCGTTGTTTCGGTTCATGCTTCAATACCTTTGCTAAAATAAATGATCAATCCTTAATTTCTACTGTATATTATCTAGAATTTGTGAATTTAATATACTTTTGACAATGTACCGCTCGGAAAAAATAGTCGTATACGGTAACATATTTTACATCTTGGGTACAAATGGGACCATAGGTGTACAAAGTGAATTAAATTAGCGGTATATATTGGATTGTGACAAAATGGGTTAAGGGCAAATTCCATGTTAAAAATACCTTTAGCAAGTTAAATGTTTAATGTTTTAATATGTTTAAATATAATGGGTCTCTTGAATATACTGCTGACTAGCTTATGTATACACATATCCGAGATATATGTATAAATCATTGCATATACCTCATAATATGTTGGTGGTGCCGGGAAATTTCCACATATCGTTCTGATGTTATAAGTAGCTTTACTCAAGGGTGCCAGCTCATAAAAATAAAATAACATGAAATGGTTGTTTTACAAATAACGCTAAAATGTTGAACTGCCAGGCAATATAGCGGACAATAATAAAATTAGATATATGAGATTAGAACGACTGAGTAAAAGTATCTGAACTTTATCTGGAACTGTTAAAACATCTAGAATATTAGTAACAAAAAATACAGGGACTTAAAGCAATATCAAAATTCTGGAACAACTACACAACTCAGAAGACATTCAAATTAAGAAACTATTAAAAACGGTAGTGCAGACTAAAATGACATCAGAAGAATAATATAAAAATTATATTGCCAAAGCCAAATGTAATGACAAAGAACATAACTAATATGAAGTTAGCATTAATAGAAAAAATGCTTAAGATGAAGGGCAATTAAGTGCAGACTAAAAGACTCCAAGATAATCAAAAATGTGGACACAACTAAAGAAATATTAAAATCTGGGATCTAGTACGGATTTTGACGGTGAATGAACAATATTTATTAAAATGTTGACATTATGGTTAAACTAAATGTAATACTAGCATTCTAAACACGCACGGAATTTAGCTGAGAAACGGAAAAAAACCGGGCAGTGAAACGGGCAGGAAAAACTAAAACATGTGGCTGATGCTTAAAGTAAAACTAAAAATTCTGAAACTAATACACAATTTAGCGGAGACTGAAAAACTCTGGAAAAGTTATAACATGGACGAGATCAAATTTATATTAACATTCCGAAACTAATGTGAAAATTAGTGTACACCAGAGGAAATTAGAAAATATTTAAATGTTGGCAAAGACTTAAATTAATACTCAAATCGAATAACTAACACGCAATGGGTTAAGACTAAAACAAATCCCAGGCCATATAAATAAAAACACAGTGGAAAAACTTGTATTTGCTAAATTATGCAGAAAAAAGTTTTTGTAAAATATTTTTTAAAAGTTAAAACAGATTTTAAAAACTTACTTCAAACGATCAATTGTTTTGGGTCGCTAATATTGAGTAGCATTTCTATTTCTAGAAACCTGAGTGGCAAAATGTTTGTTGGGTGTTGACAAACGTCCAACAATTTTTTAGGATGATGAAGACTAACATCAAAATGAGCATCCAATACCTGCAATGACTATCCAAGACTCACACATACAAACGAAACTGACGATGGAAAAAAAGTTATGTGATAGTCATTATTATACAAAAAATGCATTCCAGCACCGATCCTAACAAATATAACATATGATACAAATAGTTGAGGGTCACTCACAATAACTATGTACAAAACCCCCACACGTTTACAATCCAACACACATTTGAAACAAAATAGTGATGGGGTAGCTGACGGTCACTCACAGTCGAAGTCTTTGTAATTGGTGCAGCTGATGATGATAATGATAATGATTTGGTTTTGGGAACAAGGCAGGCGTATTTCTCAAGGACCTTGCCAGAGCTATTTCTGATCAGGTACTTGCCTCTATACGGCCATCAAGAACTTGATGTACGCTAACTTATATGTTAGCAATCCTCACCTACTCTCTAAAGCATATAACTTTTATATAAGGGTGAGTATTAAAAATATGTCCTTTTTATATGGATAAGTGTTTATAACTTTATCAATAAAATATCTTGCATCCCCTTTTACATGACTATGTAAGTGAATGGGCGTTGGATAGTAAATATCGCATTTTGTATTCTAGTTATTTGAGATAGTACTTCTTAATTACATAATATATCTAACTGTGCGTACGGGTGTTGTGTTCGACAGCAAATAACGTGTCTTTAATTGTAATTTTATGTGATCGAATATATATGTTATATATCCCATTTCAAGTACGCTTATTCGCTTGTGTGTAGTTTTTGTATCGTAACGGTGATTGTCTGTCCATTATTAAGTGCAAGCGACCCTCATCTATCGCCAGTTGACTCCACTGTTTTGTTCGTAAACATGTGTTTCATTGTAAGAATGTGTGATTGTCACCCCGTCCAAACTTAGCCCATTGGATATCTCTTTTGTTTGTAAGGGTTTGATTAGTCTGTAAAAATTGAATTGAGTGTTGGTCTGGAAGGATCAAGCACCATTCCATAAAGAGCAACCAATTTAAATATGTATGGGAACGATCGATAATAAATAACCTATATTTACTAGTACTTAGGTGGGATATTAACTACATAAATTGTGTTTATCTTCTAAATAAGTCATTGTTCTTTATTGTATTTGCATTGTGTGTTTGATTTTAAGATTGAGTAGGTTTGCTTGTCTATAAGTAAGTGTGACTCATACCGTCACATGTCTTGTTTGTTTGTTTGGGTGTTGAACTGTAATTACGTAACAAAAAGCATGCTAATGTACACCTTTAGCATGAATGATATAAAAGTATCATTGAAATTTGATAAGAAAAAAAAGCCAGCTAACCATTATACCACAAGGCTATAAATTTTAAAATATTTGAGCAGACACAACAAGCTATTAAAACTCGAAAACTGGTTCACATAGCTAAACTTTCGATATTGGATCATATAACCTAAAAATGTGAATAACAGAACAGGAAAAGGAAACAATATAGTGAGCCAACATTCTAATCCTCATACAATGAACAAGGAGGAATTAGTATGATACCGGATACGTTTTGGGGGTTGACTTGAAAGTACCGAAATATCAGAACTACTGTTTTAAAGATTATCGTCTTTCATATGAAAAGATTTTAACAACTCTTGGGCAACTCTTGTTGAAATGGCATATCTACACAATCTTTTCATCGAGGAAACGGGATTGTAACCAACTGTTCCAACACTTTTATGGACTTAAAAAGAAAGAGAAATCTAAGAAATTATGACTAAACTGCAACAGAAAACCACGTTTATAATCCTAAATACATTTTAATCACCAAGGAATTCAGAAAGAGCATATTAAAATATATCACATAACATGTGTAAGCATATGCAGAGAGAGAGAGAGAGATATCATTAAATAGGAGAATAATTATCAAAGATGACCTGTTTTTATCTGCAATGTGATCGTTGGGATATCAGGAGTAATTCAGAAATCAGTAAGTGATAGCAGACTTAAACGAGGGGGAGGTTTTTCTAAATATTTGACATATAAATGCCGTATGAAGAAGTTAGTCTATGTCTTTGTCTTGGTCTCTTTCTATCTCTTTATCTGTCTGTCTGTCTTTCTCGCTGAAACTCAACATATCAAATTGTCTTGGCTGCTTCCAGAGCAAGCACAGTATCAATAAAACCTTCAGCATAACGACTGTCATCTTGCAGTGGCAATACTCATGCTGACAATGCGCAGCCATTACAAAGTGCTAAAACAAGTGAAACTGGAAAAATCGCCACACATACATTCTCTGCAGCACAATTTAAGGAAAAAGGCAAATGGTTCCTCTAATTGCTTTCGATGGTGCAGGTGGGCTGTTGTAATCGCTTCTAGAAAAATGTGGGCTTGGAGTAGGTGATACAAAAAAGCGCAAAGACATCATTATTCCGGAAAACATTGCTTCTCAATAACAATTAGGCATGATGAGAGTTGCGGCATAACCATCAAAACATATTTTGACGGCTATGGAACATATGGGGTCGCGACCGTCAATAATCTGGATGGTGCTAGTGTAGAACATCTTATTCTTTTGTTCACTCATATTATGCCATCATAAAATATATGTCGGGCTACTAGCAAAGTGGCATTTCTAATTTATCAGAAATTCAGCATATGCAAAGCTCAGTTTACGGACACTATTTTACTTAATTTATCAGATCAGGAGAACAATCCGCACTGGACATATTACTCGAATTCAGAGATAAACCAAGTTTGGTTAAAAAGAAATTAGTCTTGAGTTAGCTCAGTGTGCACTAGGCCAGTACGTTTTGTCTAACATTCAATTATAATGACAACGTCATGGTGCCGATCGTCCAATAAGAATACCAAGAACCTTGATGAAATATATCTCAACTAAAGATGAGATGGTCGTTTCGTGTTGAAATGAGTATGTGCTGAATTGACAAATACATCTCGTTTTGTCAGAGCGGAAGTTGCCAGCTGCTGTCATAAGCAGTCTACCGTTGGTTTGGACACATAATGTCAGAAAACGTTCCTTTGCTGAAACAATCTATAATCGGCGTCTATACGTAAAGTCAGGAAATATTTTGTGCTTTGTTGATATAAAATACAAACTCCCTGCGATGATACTTGTACCCAGGGAAAGAAGATACTTGACCATTGTACTGCGTTTAAGAAACGCAGAATATGTAACATGTACATTTAATCGTCATGCGCTAATTGGAAAACTTCCTAAGCCAAAAGACATCTGAACTATGCCAGGACACAAATATACCGGCTCATAATACATTGGACAAACAGTATGATGCTATTGATTCTATGCCTCCTGGTCAAGCTTCATACAGCCAAGTAATATTTGTTAAAGACATCGTCAGAAAGAAAAGAAAATGCGATACATTATGTTAGATTATCTAACCGCGACTAATCCTCAGAGAACAAATTTATAAAGCTTTGCTAGAGGAGCCATCGGACTCAGCTATAAACTTGGTGGAAGAACCTATGAAATCAAACATTGATAGCAGAAATTTAGCAAGCCAAATTCCAGCAAAGCAGACGGTGCGACTAGCGAAATTAGACGACTTGTTTGCAACGAATTAGATAGGCACAAAGACGATATTACACAGGCGCAGATTTATCGCTAATTGCGCATATTATATTCGGTCTGCAGCACTGATAGATATCATAATATTCCAGACAGAATGGCAGAGTCAAATAACTGCTGAATATTACTGACGCATGGAGGTTGCCACTAAATATAAAACAGGTGCTAATATTAGAAACGTGTTTGTATCTTTGTCATGCAGACCAGCCAAGATTTGGGTGGATCACGGTTGCGAAGTTTACAACAACACGTTCGAGACATGGCTGGAAGAAAAACGGAATCCATAAGTATTATACGTTTGAAGAGGACAAGGTAGTTGTCATATAAAGATTTAATAGGACACTGAAGAATGCTACGTGGAAACATTTCACAAAAAAGGAAACAAAACATATCTGAGTGCGCTGCAGTAAACAAATGCAAGAAGACGAAGCAAAATATTCTGATGACGCCTGAATACAAA
Source organism: Sinohyriopsis cumingii (assembly GCA_028554795.2). Lineage (NCBI taxonomy): Eukaryota > Metazoa > Mollusca > Bivalvia > Unionida > Unionidae > Sinohyriopsis > Sinohyriopsis cumingii. The sequence goes on from CM068833.1 coordinate 48,045,960, forward strand.
AATCAAGATTACGTAGCAGGCAAATTATTGTTCAAGAAATTTGAACGTCAGCGATCGATTTATACTTAGCAGAAAAAACATTTGACAAAGGTCATATTGCGAACTGGGCTAAATAAAATTTGTTGTGGCAGAAATATTAAAGACGACTTAGTTACATACCGAATTGAAGATGTTAGTGGTGAACCTATCTCGATATTATTTTATGAGCAAGAATTATCTTTAATATGTCTCTGATGCGCCAAATAATCACACATAAACTTAGGCACGATAATTTATATCCTGCAATCTGCAAACAAAAAATATTTGAATTCGGAGCCTGTATCTTCGTCAGGCAGATACCGAGATATAATTATGCCGTATGCGTCTAATGCTTCCTCCTGGCTACAGACGTACGTGCAGCCGCTTTGTCTTGGATATCTAGGAGAAAAAAATAGTTCTTAAAACACGTAGTTTTACATAATACATTTGTGTCTCCACGGCAGGTTCAGTCTCATGAATTTGTCAAAGACTTCCAAAGTTTGTGCCATTTATTCATACGAATAAAGACGACACCAACGCTGCAGATGTTTATAACTAATTTAATATAAAAATCTGTCATGATCTGGATATGAAATCAGATGTGCTGCTACTTGCACATGTGTTTGAAAGCTTTCGCGTGTAATGTTTGGATTTTGCTTGGTATTATTCCTCTCTTGAGCAATCATGGGATGTGGAGCTCAAGTTGACAACAATTAAGCTGGAGCTACTGACATAAATTTATATTTGTAATTTTATCGAGAAAGGATTATGCGCTGGAATATCGGTGGAATGAGACATGATATAACCTACAGCAAGTAACTACCAACATACGACGAAACACAGTTAACAACATATATGTTCCTCATTTGCACTCTATTTACTTGTGAGGCTGGAAATTTCCCTGAAGCTTCTTTTAGATTTCTCCTGGATGGTACCAAAACATTTCACACATCAAATATTACGTAGTGACAACACCACATTCTACATTTTGGAGGGGATGTATATTATCCACAGGCTTACGTTGCGCATAATTGCTATCCGCTCGCGCCAAAACGTATGCTTGTTGATGATGACATGCAAACTCCATACTTCACGCGCTAAAAATATTGTCGAAATCTTTAGATTACCTAAGATGATTCCAAGCCTACATGCCAAACGAGCAACGTTATTCACAAACAAATCTGAAACAGTGCCTAGACTTGGGACTGCGGCCGGTTAGACTTCATTGTGTGGTAAATTTCAGCCGGGAAACGTGACTGAAATCTTACTTTGATATTAAGCACACGAAGCGAGCAGATAAGGCAAACAATATAAATCTTGATTTACTAACAATTCTGCATTTCACAAGACAATAAAAACACATGAAAACAAGTCAACATATAACTAGCCAATGGCATAGTGCGACGTGTTACACTTGTGGCCGATCTTGGCTTCATGTCAATGAAAATGGTTGATGATAATTTAGTCGCAGTCCACATAATAATATATATATGACACTCAACAAGCCTAGGGACTTTTGGTTTGCTGTGCTTGAGTTATCCGAATGACAAGAATATCATCAAGACGAAAATGGAAACCAAGCCAAGACAAGCTCACGGACACAGACTCGTTATTTCATGAAATTTTGACAGAAAATGTTTATCTTGATATGTTCGCGATGTGATTTCACATTTTGTCCTCGAAATCCTAATAGCTGTCTTGGCAAATTATATGATGCCAGAGAAAAAAGTGTGGGGATATACAAAAAGGAACCGATGGCTGAGAGGAGGTATTTTTATGAAGCTAGAAAATGCACTTACTAAGGTTTCTATACTAAAGTGAGAAGCCTGTTTGTAAAAAGTATTATCACCCATGAACACTACCTGACTGCACTATCAGGAGAACAATATTACATCAGCATGAAAAATACTTTTCGTTCGGATTATCATGTCCTTTGCACTGTCAGATAAACAAAACTAGTCTCCAGGCATAAATGTCAGATTCTATATCAATACCTACTATTCTACATTGCCTATTTTTTAGTCTAATTTATAGTTAAGGCAGGGGAGGTAACTAGTATTGACCTACAAATGAACGCAAGCAAGGAAGGTAACTCGGATTACCTTAACATATATGCGGATAAGGGAAGTAACTTGTGTTACCTAACTTAGAGTGCAAGCAAGCGGGGGAGGGGTAGGTATACTGCCTACTCATTTTATGGCTCAAATCCTTTCACAAAGCTTTATCCAATAATATGATTATGCAGGCGAAATTTGTTTCCTGATGTGGGCGGGGGCTATGGCAACGCTTTCGATGAGAGACCATCCTCTCTTCTCATCTCTAATTATACGGAAAATGTGCAGTGTGTTCTTATAATAAGAACACGGTTTTGGCAATAGCTCCCTTTTACCTCACTATTCTGTTTGACAGCAAAGATTCGATTTCCTGCCCAATCCATAGCTTTGAGGATATAACTTTTACTTGAGGGTAGGGGAAGTCAACGTCTATATATAGTGGCCCTTTTCAGCATTGACAATTAACCATTTCTAAATGATATTATAACTGGCTACTTGTTTGTAATAATCTAATTAGATTAATAATTTCATATGCCTGCGAATAATAGTCTTTCTGATGCGTGATGTTCATATGTCAGACAAAAATATTCGCAGAAAAGTATGAATGATCCGATGCAATATATAATTGTTTCCACGTATTATTTTTGAAAAGACACAACCTGGCCCACTAACATAATTACTTCTTCGTTTATTTCTTTAACCAACACCCTAAACCCAAAAATGATAAAAATACATTTTATAAAACCATTGAAATTCTAACCCATCCAACGCTTAAGAAAATCTAGCTCAAATTACCCAACTGACATACATTTCCAGTTCCTAGGACACTACTATCTACCAAAATGTTTGAAAAACATATCGACATTTATAATAAGATAATAGGTAAAGATTCGAAAAATGGGAATTTTGATATATTTAAAAAAAGATGCTTTCTTCGCCTTTATAAGCCTTTATTCAATCCCGCGTGCTTTATTTTGTTTCCCTATTACATTGTTTTTAAGAAAAGTGTGAAATATTAAACTGAAATTACTCAGCAATAAACAGTACATACTAGACGTAAAACTAGAAAACTTAAACAAGAGGTATACCATATATTTTGCCTATTAAAAGTAGATTTTATTCAAAACTACAATACTTCATCTGAAATTATAAGCAAACACGTTTACTCGTGCCCACGCGCAACAGATCCCATAATATCTCAACAAATAACACTCATATCGGGACGAAAACTCCCAAGCCTGCACTCTCACGTGTGTAATATTGTATCTATAAACAATACTATAAAATCTCAACTATCAACACCGAAATCTTAACATCCAGGTGTGTATTATGACTTGATTGAGATCCTACATGGGTAGTGTTTATAACACACGCACCCGTCATAACCAACAATATTTTTACATTCCAACACTAAATCAACGAAAAGAATCACGAGATAATATGTTTTACTTTCAGAATTAATAGGCAATCCACCTTTACAAAGTTTTTAAATAAAACAATAACAGAATGGCTCAATAACTTTAAAAATATTGGACGTTGTTTGTTAACACTCTAACAATACGAATTTATTTCAACTCACACGAATTTGTATGATTACATACGATATTGATAAACGTGTTAGAGAACATGATGAATAGTGTCATGAATATGTAACGTGTATCATAAACACAAATGTGCAACAACAAACACAACGGTTGTACAATTCCAACGTTTGCATTGTATCTTCTATGCCGACAGATAGATGCCACTGTAAATTGTCATTAGCAGCTTGCTATGATAATAACAGTAATGTGCTATAATTCTTTTCACGTAGATTTGGTACCTACCATCTACCCTAAGCAACAGTAAAACACAGTTTGAATCTCCAAAAAGCTATCTCAAAATAGGATATATGGAGCGAATGTAAAGCGTTTTATTTTTATGCAAAATTATATGTAATTGAAAATACTTTTTTCTCGAGGTTTCAGTGTTTAAATTTAAAGCTACTAAATTAATGATATTTGTTTAGAAACAGTACATGTCAAGTTTATTTATAAGGACTAATACAGGTGAGGAAGGAAGCAAAATTTATTTCATGCTCCCTCATGCACAATTAATATATAGACTAACGTGATAACTTTGTTGATGTCCTTATTTTGTGCATATTTGTAAAACACAAGAACCTATGATTAATATGTGATTGATGCCCTATATATTTCTTTTCTTTGGTTCACATTGGCTTGTAATTTCTACAAAAATTTATTAAAAACCATGCCCATAGATACCTCACATACCGTTGTCTGTTATTACGATGTATATAAAATGGATTAGTCAATTTTTCACACACACACGAACACACGCACACACATACATACACACATATCAATTTTAGCCATATGCCGATAAAGAGATATACTGGCAATTCTTCGATTACTATCGTTATCGATGACATCAATGTTTGCTTCATTGTCATCTAATTCTGTCACTAGTATTATTTCTGTTTTCGACGAATTCTCATTATTGGTCTTTGTCTATATGTCGGGTTCTACTCAACAGCGAACAATCTGATTTCCACGTGAATGGTTAGTCGGTTCAAAGTACTTTTATAACAAAATACTTTATCTTAAATATGTGTGAAGTGAGAATGATTTTAGTATGCAATATACTATTCTACGTTCCGATGTTATGGTAAACTATCGAATTTTATATCGCGTAAAGAACATAATACGTGCAAAAATGATACAGTATTTTCTGGGTCTGTAACACTCCTTATTCTTACATAACGAGCGCTTGTTGTATATCCATAATATCTTTCATCTTTGTTGTGCAACATAGAGACTTCTTACTGTCCTTTGACGTCCATTGTTTTAACGTTTCTATCATTGCAGAATAAACCTGTATCTATTGTTTTCATCTCAGTTACTTCTCACATGATTCATACGAACAAAACGATTATGCAGAAGTTGCTCATAAAAATGATAAAGATGATTAACGATGCAATGATTTAGGAACAATACAAATATCAACGTAGAACTGCCATTGCTGATGATACACATACGGCAATGTCTAAGTGTATCTAATGATACTAAATTTGTATTTATTACCGTATTAGTTAGGAAGGAAGTACGAATGGGAAACCTAGATACACTTCCATTAGAAGTGCTAAAGGGAGAATGCATGACATTTAATTGCACAAGGTGCATAACTTAGTTTATTAGTATTAATTAATGTCTACCATTAGTGCCAGTAACACATATTATTATACTAAATGATAAAGACAGCGATGATTGTTGCTACATAGATGTGATAAATCATAATTAATACTTCATTTGGCTAATGCAAATGCGACAGTGAAGTTCGTTATACTAAGGCTATGAATACAAACGGTAACGATGCTAAGGATTCAATATATCTTTCCACTTCACCATATAAGATATTTCACCATTCTTGGCTAGGTTATCTAAAATGTGTATATATCTTGTGTTCTTCCAATTAAAGCTTAATTATGGTTTATCGCTTCATCATGTTCATCGAACTAATTGCCAAATTATTATTTATATACAAGTTAATGTACTACATATATCGAGAAAGTAACACTACTAAACCCAAGTCATGCCTTAGACTTGCAATGGAAGATATTATAGTTCTTGTAATATTGTGCTTCTTTGTTAACTGATTTCATGATAACTGTGACTTGATATTCTTATTTATATTCTTATTTATATTCTCTTTACAGTTATAATTATCATTTAAATTACATCTAATTGTATTTCATTAAAAAAAAATTCTCTTCTACTCTAAATTGTTGCAGTTGCTCGCCCGATTAACTAACATGTTGTATATTGTATATTTTGTTTCTGCACTGTGTATTTAATCATCTTCGATGTTCGAACGTTAACCATTTACTTAAAACGTTCCTTGACTTAGTTCTTCATTTACAGATGTCATTGGCATGGCTCTTCACTTTACCATCTATGTACGCACGTTTGATCTCATTTTTTTCAATCACTCTAATTATAATTGTATCCCCATTACATGCAACACGATACTTTCTAGAGAAGTACACACATTGCTAGAAATATCATAAATTCATCGCTTGAAATTTGCTTACAAGATATTTACTAAAGAAATATAGTTAGCTAAATCTACTACAAAATAAATCCTAAGATAGTATGACTAAGAAATCTCAGTACATTAGTCTAAAACCAGAGGTATTGCAGCTGAAATAACTAAAGAATAACGAAATGCTCAGTCATGTTTGACATCAGTCGTGTGGAGAAGTAAGGCAATGTTATATTTACTGGGGGCACTGGCCGTAGCTGTTGTATTTGGATTGAGAGTATCTAGGTCCACATTCGATTCCTCTAATGTCATAAGTTATTAAGGACAAATAAGTGTGGGTAATATTCCAAGCAAAATAAGCTGACCAACGATACCATTAATGTTCGATACTACGATATACTAAATGCCGTGTTCCAGGTAAGTTATATTATTCTAATAAACTGAATCAAATGACAATATTTTACCTTACAAGGAAGTTTATCATAATAAAATTATCAGTCTTAAACCGTAACTGGTGGATTTTTAAACTCAAGAACAAACACGCTTGACAGAAAAATGTATTGAAACCTATACGAAAGCGTAGAACATGTAAATCCAAATCTTATATCTGAAATGGCGAAAATAAGGGACACTTATTAACACCAAAAGCACACATATACAGATGTACCGTTATATTCCAAACAAGCGACGTATTCGAAGAGACATAGCACTATAGAAGTTATCGAAAAAAATATAACCTTGTCTATATAATATTTAACTGGTTGGTAGGATAATCAGGTACGATTTTCTATTGTATATTGTTTGCAGAAGCTTTACTCGCGATTGCAGGAATGGACATGAGGAGTCAAATACCCATGTCATCTATAGCATTTGCATGACACATGGTTGGGCTGACAAAAGTTGTATACAATAATATAATCAAATACATCGTCATATATGAGTTGGTATGTATTGATCTAAGTGAGTATATGATCAGTCATCAGGAGCATTCATCAACAACAAACATTCTGATTATAAAGAATGCTGTTATAAGCAAGGACAATGACAGAACAGCTAACAATCTAATACGTTAAAAATCTTTTATGGATAAAGGAAGGAAAATCAAACAAGAAACAATATTTGAGAGTTACAGGCATGCATGTCTGTCTCTCTGTATGTATATATGTATGTATGTATTCAATGAACACATACCAAATAGCTATACGTTTCCGTAGCTTGCATACATAAAAAAACGCAGCAGCCCAGCAACCTGTTCCCTGAAGACATATCACAAACTGACCCTTGGACATTTAATCAATATTTGAGCAGTCTCCATTGCACTGCATTATCCATGTAACCAAAGTGGAGTCCACGGACTACCTTTACACTGGAGTGACGATGCGTAGAGATAGTGTCAACATTCACTATTCAAGATAAAATGTTGTTCCTTATCTTGTCCAATATCTGGCTGGAAATGACTAATATGTCAATTACGTAGGATCTGTTTCATTTTCAGAGAGTTAGAAAGAGTATTTCAGATCTTTTCACTCCTCATCAAATCTGCGTGTCATAACTATCAAAGAACAATCGCCGTTTTAAGCAAAGCAAAAGAGTTGTTGTTATACTTTGTTTCCAAACAGTATCATCAATACATTAAAGAGTCGCATACAATTTCGACATATAAAGTTTTGTCCGACATGTATCGAAATGAGCATTTGAAAGTTTGTAAGCTATTCTCTCTGCTGGATCATGTGCATAAGTGTGTGTGTGTGTTTGTGTGTGTGTGTGTGTGTGTATGAGAGAGAGAGAGAGAGAGAGAGAGAGAGATAGAAAGCGCAAGGCTGCAGTATGTAAAACAATATGGGTTGACTTATGTGTTGAAAAGTTCTGGTCTATAAATCATTTGTTCGATTCAATCTGTTTAAGTTTTACTTCTCTACTTTACCAGGTTTTATCAATATTATTTTTTTTTCGATCAATACGCTTAGCATATCTATAAATCACCACACTAGCTTTAGTTTCAGTTGAAACACCCACAAACGTTTCAATAACAATCAATGACATTTTATTTGCCACCATGTGTGAATATACCGAAGTAACAACTATTAAAATCAACAAGAATCTATCTATTTAAAATAGAAATACACTTCAATATAATGTTGACTTTTGTTTTCTTTCATGGTCCAATTCAATTAAAAACATGAACAATAATTATATTTCTAGGTAAAGTGCTTTCTTTTCGCGAGGCAAAATCAGATATTCAGTCAAGTAGGAATAATGGACACATTTTATAAAGTTTGTGAAGTACAAACATAAACAGGGCGCAGATTGGTAATGTCAGGGTACGTCTTTCTCTCTCATTGCGAATAATCTGTATTTGTATTGATTGATTCAACGTTTAGTGTTATATTCATAATCTCTTTCTCTCCCCGCGGATTATCTGCATTTTACATTTCATCGATTCAGCTATCTGATATATATTTTGCAAGTCTTTCAAAAACAAATGTTTTATTAACAATATTTTTTTTATGACACACTAAACATAAACGATTAAAGTGTAATTGCCGTTGATGTAAATCAACAATACGTTAATGTAGGTTGCAAATATTTTAAATATAATAAACTTTAAATATGAATGTAGGAAAATGCTGTGCCACGATTATTCTAATGCACTTGGCCAATCATATTGCTATTAATTGCAAATAAGAAAATATAATTAGGTATAAGTATATGACTGTAAATAAAAATGACAAACAAAACAAATAGGTCATGAGTACGCTCAGTGCTGAGCACGCAGTCACATTGCCCATAATTACAGTTTAATGAGTTAAGTACGCACATTCGTACCTATATTCATTATTGATAATAACGTTATGATAACTTTCGAAACGAAACCATACAGAAAGTACTTTATATATCTATCAAAGGGAGCGGGAACCTTGTACCTGGAATTGATGACTGATAGCTGATAATTTTACTTCCTGGTACACATACTAGAACTTGCATACGTGACCCATATCACCGATAACACTCACTTTGTAGAAGTTGTAGGCTTAGAATTTCTGCAGTCCGTTTTCCGTACTTCAAGGTAAGCTGACGAGCAGATTATCTTGTTCTTATTGTTGCCGTCGTCGTTATTGTCATTATTTTTCTCATTCTTATTTTCAGTATCATCATTATGATGTCATTTAATGTAATGACAAGATTGCACATGCCTATTCCAGGACGATAATATTTTGATGGCTGCTTGATATTGTTCTGAGTTCTTAGATAAGTCTTCAAATCACTGTATAGATTTTCACTAGCTAATTTTCAATCATATAAATAGCTCTGTGAACATGTACCTTAATCAGTGACATAGGTCAGCAGGTTTTATATCTACACCTTTAATACCGTTAATCAGCGAGCCTCTCTTGTGCTATAAATGGTATATGATGTCATTTATCCAAAAGGCTCTGTTTCTGGAGAAAGACAAACGATATTGTTGCGTTTCTGTAGACATTATGCTTTGTGTTTTAATGGATGGAATGTAGATTCCTTACATTCTTCTAAGTGTAAACATTTGTGTGATATACAAAGAGCATTTTAAATAATGGGTATAACACTCTGTTGTTACTTTACATGCCGTAATGACTGATGATATTCTGATAAATTCACATGATGGGATTTACAAGGAAGGTTTTGACACGTGTCGCAGATGGGTTGATGCTTACGAAAATGAACACTTGCAACAGTCACAAAGAACACTTTGATCTGCACGGCGTTGGTGGGAATGGACCCAGTGGACTGCATCTCAATTATATACGTGCGACTTTCACACCCATTTAGGTAAATGTCATATATTTATACATATTTGTAAAGCCACCACATATACCGTTTCGCTTGAGTCGTGTAAACAAAGATCTAATATTGAAAATCTGCATGAGTATAAGAATGATGTTACTAATGTGTCCCGTTATAAAAGGTATCATGTAATGTCCGTATCTGTTTAATGTTTACAGCAATAATTTTGGTATATTTATTTTTAACATTTTGAAATGTATACAATTACAATGTTAATTACCCAACCTACATCGTCTAAGGATATATCTTAATTGAATAAACAATATTTTGTAGTCATATTGCCGATTAAGTAAACTTGTACAGTATGGGTATTACATTTACATTACTTGATCATCCATGATGTATGTGCGAGTGTACCCAAGACTAAGGAATAATATACAATACTTGACCTCTGCAGGCACCATCCACAAAAGCCATCCTTTCTGATTCCATAACGACTTCTCTTTCTTTACAGATTCAGTTTTACTCCAACAAGTGAAAACTATGCAAAGAACTAGAAGAAAAAAAAACGAGTGTGGGGCAGCAGAAAGTATACACACAGGAAGTAGCAGCAGTAATGATTGACTTGACATATAGCTCAGGAATGACTGTTAAGGATGGTGATGTTCCAAAAACAATAGTATAATATCCCAGGATGTGAAGATCATATTATAGTGACATCATATATGTCATCGTCATTGTGAGTGTGATGTAATGCAAACAAAATCGTCCGTAACTGAAAATGATGTCCAGGGAGGGATGGGTTATCAGTTGAAGATCGTATAATAAGTTATTACAAAAGGTGCAAAAGCTGCTGAAATCAGAACGTAATTCGCTAAGACATAATTCGTCATATTCATGTGGTTCGAAACATTATTAGATACCGGATGACATGGGCTAGCATCGTTGTCAATCTCCCTTTGACATATCGTTAGTAGAAGCTAATCCTGAGAACTGTACATTCTGTATCATGAGTCATGTTTATGACATTGTGGAGTTTTATCCTCCTTGATGAAATGATGTTACAGCAAATGCAGCATATCCAACATCATTTCTGGTGTAAAGTGTCGCCTCTCGGGACAAATGCCTCGTTAATAAAAATTGATGCACGTTAGACTGAGGCTTTTTAATTAGGACCTGCCCTATTGATTGGTATTCGCAAGGCTACTGTGTAATATGTTATAATAATATAATTTCAGTTCTTGTACATCCAAATTTTACAAATGAAGGACCTTGCGTTTGCTGAAAGATGTTATGTTTCGGAGAGAATGCCAAAATTATTTAACGAATGCAAGCATATACCACTTTTCAAGCTTAAAGCCCTTACAACGTACAAATTACCTATAGATATTGCCTTTAATGTTGCAAAAAGTGTATACAGTGATTTTTCAATGGTCCATTTTTGACAGAAAATTTGCATTTAATACGGGATACTGTGAGTATTTTGAACCAATGTGAACTTGTAATGGCAGATATGGACCTACATATGAAGGGCATTATTAACAAGAGTAAAGTTCAGCTTATCATTCCTCCGGTTCTTAGTGGCCAGAGCATTGCACAAAAGGAAGATCCAACCATAGATGTATCTAAGCATTGAATTCGCGTGGAACAGGATAAAGAGCGACTAAAATATATGAAATGTTGCACAAGAGTGTTATTGTTTTCAATATTACATTCTAAAGAGTAAATAATATTTGAGAGCAGACAACGTTTGAGAAAACTAATTAGTATAGATATCAGATGGCAGATGCAGTATGATGGTTTGGTATTACTATCCCATGTGGATAATAAGCATGTTAAAATGATTAAAACCAAACAATGTTATGTTGATCATATTTGAGTATGTAATGATATATGGAAAGAAAATAAAAGCATGTTCTTTAATATAATCCGTCTTGAAATTCAGATTTCGTTTTTATTCTGGACATAACAATTAGTTATGGATAGTAATCTGTTTGACAGAAGCTGGAGGTTCATTATTTATATTTATATGAGACAGTGATCCATGACATCGCACATGGGTCTTTGCCAAAGAACGCTATATGGTTCAATACGTTTGACTTCTATTACCCTCGATATGTCAGTTAATAAACGATACATTATGTTTTGTTTATTGACAATGTTAACAGTATAATATTGCTTGTTTATGTTTAAGTGTACATGAACAAAACCGTTTACATTTCTAGAAGATACGTTTATTTATACAAGTAATTTGTCAGCCTAACACCGGGTGAAGCTGAGACAAAGTATGCATTATTTCTTTACTGCTTACAAGAACAGTTACCAAACACAGGGAAATTAATAATCTTTCTTACTTTGGCGATATAAAGTATAGCAAGCAAATCCTATAGAGAGAAAGAGAATATGTAAGTTTCCTTTGCGTCTTTTAAAATAAAATGCAAAGAGAAATTTGTACAAGGTATAGCAAGATGATCCGGCCTTGGATTAGAGTATGACGAATACGAATCAAGCAATTTTGTGAAATTAGGTCAATTCAAAAACGTAAAATATAACTTGTGAGTCCAGTTGATGACCGCAACACATCTTATATCCAACTGCTCTGTCTGATGATCTCTATACTCACAGGTTATTCAAAATCCCACTAGGTCAAACATATCTGCAACTAAAATATCAACTGTTCGACCAAAAACAACTCTAAATTCGCAACTTGAAATTGCACCTTTTACATCTCAGAAATTCAGGGAGCTGAAATTATACCGACTAAAGCAGTGTGGAACATAATACATAGTTATGAAATCACCAACTTAAAAATGGGTTATAATGAATTTAATGGCATGTTACATGTCTGATTATCTATAAAAAATTAGAATAAATATTCGAACATCCAAAATATTAATTTTGTCACTTAATACGGATAGCGAAAAGAAAACATGTAATGTCAGATACTTCTACACCTAACCTAAAGATTTATCATGTAAAAATGACAGCTTTCTGGCAAAACGAATATTGTATTGTGATGTTATTGTACCATGGTTATAGTGAAATGCAGGTCGATAGAGCTTTTAATAATTGATTACTCATTGCAAGAACTTTTCCCGTGCAGTATGGGTTGACCCGAATTCAGTATGTTGAAATAAGTTAAGACGTAAATAAACCAGTCCCGGGTAACGCTGTACGCTTAAAAAGCATGTTAGATCCGGTGTAATTGATAAAAATGAAGCTAACGCATATTTATGATACGAGTTTCAGACAATAATTGTATTATCAATATATTAAAACTGTATTGTAATATTTGCCTTTACTTTGGTCAATTGCTCATTTTAATTACTTTAGTTTCAGTTACTGAATCTACGGTGGATAGTGATATTAAACAAATATTTTTTTTTTAAATGTTCAAGGAAAAGTATATTCGTACTGTCATACAATCCAGTATAACCAATAATCTCATACGGCGGAGAAAATAAAAAATAACATTTACATAAATGCATTTATGAAGGGCTAACATGTGTATATACAGCATATGGGCAACTAAATGCCATTTCAAAACACGTTTAGACGAAGCTATATTTTATATCACGGAAAATGATTTTAAATGCAATTGGCACCTTTATTTTAATCAGTTTTTTACTATTTCTTTGAATGGCCACGGTGGTAACGTAATAGAATATTACTTGTTAAATGTTGCAGCAGCTTCTAGATAGTTGTAGTCTACCTAAGAGGTTTCTGTTCTCTAAAATATTTGCATTCATTCAAGACAATCTAACACTTTTTCATTTTGTCTGATCGCATTAATTACGGTCATAATATATATTTTGTACAAACTGGTTTAGTAACTAGTTCCATTACCTAACTTTTTAATAGAGGCTAAATTGTATTTCTTTTGGTCATTTCACCAGCAATTTATTAGGCTTGCTGTTCGAGGAATCAAGACAAGGTAACTAAAATATAATCCTTACAAAGTTATAGCACCAAACCATATATAGGAAAACCAACTTCCTTGGACGTATCCACCATTGTTTCATGGGATATAATTGAAGGTAGGATCATTGGGGGTGGTGGTGGAGCAATAATATAGCTTCTAGCTCACACCAAAAGGTAAGGAACCTCCAAGAATGTTGGGCCATACAAACAGGCATTAGCATTATTCATTCATTGGCGACTCAGTCTCGAAAGACCATGCGAATAGCGCCCTTGGGGTGTTGTCTGTCTCTGTTGGCATCGTCTGCTGTGGCTGTGCAGGCCTATACGTGAGTGACTTCCCTACTGCAGTTAATGCAGTCATACTTGGAAGTCTGCGTTACTGTGGTTGCTGCCGCGTTCTTCTTTCTCTCAAGTTTCTCCGCCCCCAACTGGCCTCTCCTCGCATCAGCGACTGATATGCCATTGTTTACCGTCAGTCTCCAGGTACATCGGTCCTCGGCCAGCTCTTCCCAGCCATCGGGTGAAATGTTGCATGCCTTCATTTCCCTCTTGCATACATCCTTGAAATGGAGTGAGGGGCGGCCGATGTCTTCTCATGCCAGTGGCCAGCTGTCCATATAGGATGTTCTTTGGCAGCCTTCCATCCTCCATACGTCGGACGTGTACAAGCCATCGAAGGCGGCTTTTGTTCAGCATGGAGTTCTTGCATGCTGCAGAATCTCGCTGTGTGGAACACGGTCTTGCCAGCTGATTTTCAGGACGCGTTTTAGGCACCGTATATGGATGGATTTGAGCCGGCGTTCTTGCCTCATGTTGGTACTCCAGGTCTCACTTCCATATAGAAGGGTGCTGAGAACGCAGGCCTGGTAGACTTGGACCTTGGTGTGTTCAGTCATCGCGTTGTTTTCCCACACCCTCTTCGTTAGTCGTGCCATGATGGTGTTTGCCTTTCCAAGCGTTCTGTCCAGCTCCGTATCAAGCGAGAGAGTGTTGCTGAAGGTTGACCCCAGGTAGATAAAGTTGTTGACTGATTCCAGGGTGACACCGTTGATTTTGATGGAAGGGGCAATGGTGGTATCTTGCACGCTGACATTTGTTTCTTTTGCAAGCTGATGGTGAGACCAAACTGCATGCAGGCATCAGCAAAACGGTCTCCCAGTCTTTGAAGGGCTTCCTCTGTGTGTGTCACAAGAGCTGCGTCATCTTCAAAAAGCATCTCCCTGATGAGCACAGCTCTGACTTTGGTCTTTGAGCGCAGTCGCGCCAGGTTGAACAGCCTCCCATCGGACCTGGTGTGTTGATATATGCCATCCGTGGACGAGTCGAAGGCGTAGGACAGAAGCAGGGAGAAGAAGATCTCAAAAGGTGTTGGTGTCAGCACGCAGCTCTGCTTCACGCCGCTGTTAATTGGGAAGGAGGCTGAGGAGGATCCATCATACGGGACTGTTCCCTTCATATCTGCATGGAAAGAGATTATCATTTTGTAAAAGGTGACAACCGTATTGTCATTTGGGAGTGCATGGGCAAATGAGTAAAAATGTGTCTTATTCAACAAATTGGTCACGGTTCAGCAATTATGGCTGGATGGTATCCAGCCAATTGCAGTTGCAAATGGCGACTTTTTTGGCTTCTTTCCTTGAATGGAATATGCCATAATCATTGCAAAAGGTTAAACTTGGTGACAGAGTTTGCGCTTCCAGATTTGTCATTATAGTCATCGAGTCTTGGCGGTATGTCCAAAAACTAGTTCAAAAAGACTAAAACTAATGATTCCTGGACGTATTCTTAAACACAAGCAGCAGACAATGAACAACTTAATCCCAAATATTTTATGTATCAGAATAATATGACCGACAGTATTCATCAAAGATTCATGAAATCTTTATAAAGCCCATTTCACTGCATTGAGATAAGCAGTGAACCTATATTGTTGGAAGCCTAATTCATGCATAACTCACTGAAACTTACGAGACATACCTTTTGACCCATGATCAGACTGGGGACCCTTAGGAAGGCCAACAAGTGTACAAAAACGTTATCAAAGCTTTTATGATGGTTAAGTTAAAATATATGTCACAGGAATTGTCTCTCAAAATCTTTGGACACAAAATATTGCCAACATGTGTTGATTACTTGACTTTGTCTTACAGCAATATGTTGCGGATGAATCTGCTGTATCTTCTGACTAGGTTTTGCTATCATTTGATAAGGGCGACAATAACTTCATTATTTAGAAACATCACTTTTAATTTTTGGCCGTTAAAAAAATATTAATTAATTAATGATCTTGTGATCGGTCGTATTGAATCATAAATGACCCGCAAGTGAGTTTCATAGGTTAGGATAAGAATTTCTTGTTAATATTGAACAATAATTTGATAGCTCAGGGACCAGTCATCATCAGCGGTGCATCTGCTGGTCTTAAGTTCCGCACAAGGACGTACATTTTCACAATATTGCAAACTGCGACATGTGTGACTTCAATTTTCAGTTAGCTCTCTGACACAAATTGTAGATTGCATGATCTTGTTCATGATCGACAACAAAATCTTTTCTCACCTTGATTAGAATTGAGAGAATGAGAACTATAAGCATATTGTGTTCAATATGTCTTGATTTATCAACACCAGGTACAATAGGGTCTCAATATAATAATGAGAAGTAAATGTCTCAGAAAAACAAAAAATGACCTGATCAAAGTTAATCCAAGACAACGTTTGCCACATTTCTGGTAACGGCACACGCATGATATAAATCAAAAATTTCCTTCTAATTGGGATCCGCCCGACGAGGCTTTTCAGATACTGTACATTAACCACGATCTTATCTCCAGCTATATCATTGCCTAGAAATATATGAACACCTTCGATATGTAAAGAAATCGCTATTCCGTCTATTACGGTCCGGGGACTAAGTCTAAGGTTAACACAGTATAAAGAAACATGAACAAACCGCACTCTACACCATGAAAGATATCACTTTTATTAAATGAATACTTTTAATTTCAATTACGTTTGCTCTTTTTTATTTCTCTAACTATTTGCATTTTCCTCATTTCATTCTCTCTCCCTCTCATACCCTCATACATAAATGGCAGCCATGAATATGAAAGTACATCTACTGTATTATAAAAACAATTTTAAGAGAATCTCAATCGTCATATATATATATACTAATGGTGTATAAATATTCTCATTCTATTATAGGAATCCAGCTTCCAGATTTTGATTCGTATCGGAAACTTATAAGAACATATAAATATCAAATACATACTTTGGTGAATTGAACAGTCTAGAGATGCAACAGTCTGGGTAAGATTGCATTTTTAAAATATCTTCATTCATATTAACATAACCAATCATTAAGTATGTACTGATCTCTTATTGTTAGCATGATTTTGTTCTTTTCTGGCTGAATTATTCTAACAATGTGGTAGATACAAATTGCTAAAAATGGTTCAATGGGTCATTGATAAATGAATGTCATACATCTATGTAGATAAGTAGTTGTACAGAAACATACATTGAGTTAAATATGATCACATGATGTTGGCTATTATCATTCGTTGAAAGGTTTAAGAACTGAAAATCATAAAGATAACTACAGTATTGGCACATCAAACGGTTTAACAAACCGAGTACAAGTAGATATCATACATTGGCTATGCATTTGTCGTAAGTATTTTCCTCTAGCTCTTATGGCAATATTATACAGTAATTGGCCTGACGTTTCAGCTGGCGTTTATGTAAAAGTTACTAATCAATGAAGGTTACAAATAAATTTGTTACTGCAAGATTATTCATTCATTGATATTCATTTTGTTTTAAATTTTGTATTGCGTACCATTTTCGAAAACATAAAGTTTTACGGCGGGCACAGATCGTTAGGTAGTAACACTAGAACACCGAGAACACACGTCGTACACTTAGTTTTGCAAAGTCGCCAAACCTCGATTTAGTGAATTTTCCAGATATTTACAGACGAAAGCGTCTTAATGACGGCTTCGATTGTGTGTTTATATCATGAAATGCGTGCGTGACAAACATAATACTGGAAATCAGCTGCTTCATTTTCATGTTATCTCGTATTCTCGCGTTCCTCTTGGCTTTTTATTTCTTCTTCTAGACCTAGGTGCATAGTTTCGAACTATCGAATTTGAGAGAGCCATGTGACATACAGGTTGTTTGAATAAAAAAGTAAACTGCGAATATGACATGCGTGTTCACAGATTAAGAGAACAGTCACAAATACTTACTTTATTTTGATTGGCTTTTCTTTGATCAATTTGGTCCCAGATATTATTTCGGATGCCTTGTTCCTAACATCTGTCAATTAATCCTTCTTGAAAAAAGCAATCAGTCTTTTGCATTGTCATAAATGATGCATTACTATGATTTGGTCTGTTGTTTGTGGCAACAACATCAGATATACTTTTAATGTAAATCCATTTGAAGATTATTACAATGATCGATTTATTGAAGATATTTCAATGTAGATAAGAAACATACTTCATGTAGATAAAATGAAATTATTTCATAGTTTTCAGTGTCAAATGAATGTACTGATCTTTGCATTTAAAACAGAAATTGGCGTTTGGTTAATGACATTCTATAGTGTTCAAGATATTACTAAAAGGACTTGTGACAATCACTGATGTGACAATAACAGATGGAATAATTGCAATATAAAAGTATAATGTTATGAATCATATATTTAGCAGTCAGATCACAAACATTGTATTCGGTATAATTCTGATATATTTCTACTAGTCATGTAGCATATATATTTCGCATAAGCGAATGTGAAAGAGTATATTCTTTGTGAAAACCCATATATTCGAGATGTTGGAATTAAAACAAACGCGATTGAAGTACTTAGGTCCTAAGTCAGCTAATGCTTTGTAAAATATCAGTTAGCTAATTGCAAATAAATTGTCATTTCATATACGGATTTACAGGTAAAATTATTAATAATAATAATAATGATAATAATAATAATACTAGTAATAATAATGATAATAATGATAATAATAGTAAAAGCAGCATTTACAGGTAAAATTAATAATAATAATAATAATAATAATAATAATAATAATAATGATAATAATGATAATAATAATAATAGTAAAAGCAGCAACAACAAAAATCATCATCATCGCTCGGGCATATTGAAATGACAGTCTAACACCATTTCTACATGATATTAAAAAACATGTGTCCTTTCCCAACCCCAAGACTCATGATCCTCTATTAAGACTCAGAAGTAATAATAAAAATCCGTCCAATGTATGATGTGTCTTCCTGCTGAAAAGTATATATAAGTCTTGGTTCAAAAATGTTTTAACATGTCATTGCAAGCGGATCTCACTTAGACCAGTCACTCTATTGACCTCAGGGGCAGGAGTCAAAGATAAATTCCATTGTTCAGCCGATTACAACATATAAATATTGGTTACACAGTTTCTTTAAAATGTATGTAGCTGTTAAGGAGATTGTGTATTAACGGATGGACGGATTAATATTGGTTGTTTCACAATATCCTTGAAAGCTTGTCAAACTAATGTTGTGATAATATGTATTTCATCATGTATAAAGGTGCCTGATCGTACGTATACACTGTACATATTGAAAGGCTGTTGCTACGTTAAGTCTAATTAGGTCACAACTGCCATTCTTCTACATCGTTTACAGAGTTCTCATTCATAAGATATTTAAATACAAGGTTCCTTTAACGATGTAATAGTTTCATGCAAAAACAACTGATTTTATATACACAGTGCCAAGTTAGGGCTGTGGCTGTTCCTGTTTTAAATTGAAAGTCATCTAACGTGCTGAAATGTCACCTTAGATATAGTTGCTCTGATAAAGCAAAAACATTGTCTTTAAAGCAATGAACACAACGAAAAATGTGCCCTACTTTTATCTTTGTTCTTGAGGAGTTTGTGTAATAATGTTGCACCTATTTCTTTATCACTCTTTTTTCCGCTTAGAATGATATGTGGCAAGCTTGTGTTTGGTAACGAAACATAATAGTGTGAATACAATGTGAGGTTGAATTATTTTTCAAGACCGTATTTAAGAGAGTCAAATACAATTGGAGGACCGCTTTTGCCGTTTTGATTTTGTTCTCTTAATTATATTTAAATGCTTTACACTATCACTGACGAAAAGTCAAATTGAGCTAAAGTAATCAATTCTGACACCATTTGTAACAAGATAACCGGGTGGGATATTTCGGATTAACAACAGAACACGTTTTGACGACACAGATATATGGTTTAATGTGGCGATTTATATGAGTAGTGGATGATGAAGATATGTGCGTATTTATAATCCAAATATTGGATCTATTTAACAAAAAAAACGCACAGTTTCAAAGATGAAAAAAATGTACAAATAAATTTAGGTCAGTAACCCTAAAACACAGGATAAATGATTTCACCAATGATTCAATAATGGAAAGATGAATATAGTTCACTCAAATAGTAAACAATGTAAGCGTTTACACATAGTAAAAAAAATGTATTCGCTCAGGTAGCGAAATTATGTCACTAAACAAGAACGGATATACAATCTATCCTTCCAGTCCTGAATAATACACTGGGTCTTACTAACCCAAAATTAGCATACAGCTAAAAATACATGTGTGGAGATGCACTCCGTCACCCGTGCACCATATCCGCTCCACAGCTCCTCCGAATCAATTTCACAACCAATATAGACTCCGGACCCTCGGAATACTATGATCACTTGAAACATTAGACCCTCCGGACACTTGAAATATTAGACCCTCCGGTCCCCCTGGTCCTTTGACGGCTCTATAGCTGGGTCACCTTAGTCACTCTTGACATTCCGGACGCTAGACATTAGACGCTCCGGCACCTTAAACGCTCCGGACACACGGACGTTTCTACCCTCTGACAACACCGGACACCCCGGATATTCCTACCATCAAAAACTCAGCCCTACAGCTGGAGTTGTGCGAATCCTTTAAGCAGGCCGCTTGCTGACAAAACCATTAGTATTGTAAAGGTCCTTTACATGTAGTAACGTATTTATACCTTTATAATTTTCGTTATTCTTTATCAAAGGCACCTTGCACGTGTGGCACAGGACGAATCGTACTCACGATTTCGAAATACATAGACCATATTATAATCACCCTCGGGTATCGTTGTACAGAGAAAAAGAAACGAAACCCGAGTACATGTATTTAATTAACAACATTTACACCATTCCGTGACAATACCTCCCCCCTAAAAAAAAGTGGTATCACTTTTAGAACAATCACGGAATGTGAACAATGAATCATTATTAAAACTTCCAATTTTCAGACCGAACGAAATGATTTGCTAATTACACCCTACTTAAAAAATCAGCTCCCACATTTTCTGACCCTCGAATTGCCTCGATTCGAAAACTGTATGGTTGCAAAGATAACGCCCAACGCATCAATCTTGCATTGGTGACCTTTGCTTTATTCAAATATAAAAGCGGCTGATGGTCCGTTTGCAAGGTAAACTCCCTCCCAAAAAGATATGTATGGAATTTCCCTATTCCCCATACTAAACCTAGGCACTCCTTTTCAATCACGGAGTACTTTTCCTCTCTAGGGAGCAATTTCCTACTTGCATAAGCAATGGGCAATTTCATCCCCCCTTGCTCCTGTAGCAAAACAGCCCCAAGACCCGTATCGGACGCATCAGTCCTCAGTACAAAAGGTTTATCTATTTCCGGCAACTTTAAAATTGGTGCACTTACCAGTTTGTGTTTTAGAGTGTTAAACGCTTTTTCCTGGCATACACCCCATGAAACTTTATTCGGTTGCCCCTTCCTAGTCAAATCCGTTAATGGGCTGGCAATAGCCGAAAGGTTGGGGACGAATTTCCTGTAGAACCCGATTAGACCTAGGAAAGACCTTACTTGTTTTTTTGTCTCTGGTCTAGGGGCATCCCTGATTGCTCCTATTTTATCTGGATGAGGTTGCAACTGGCCTAGTCCACTTACCAGATGTCCCAAACATTCCAGACTGGAATACCCTATGCTACACTTAGTAGGCCTAACTGAAAGGTTTGCAATGTGAAGTCTATCGAACAGATCCCGTAATACCTTAACATGTTCATCCCATGTATGCGTGTAAACAAAGATGTCGTCTACGAAGCTGTCGACGTTTTCCGTTCCGTTTAATAATTTGCGCATGAGACGAACGCACGACGCACCGGCGTTGACTAAACCGAAAGGCATAACTTTAAATTGAAACAGTCCTTTGGGAGTCGCGAATGCTGTCAACTCGCGGACATTATCGGCGATGGGTATCTGCCAATATCCCTTGCTTAGATCTAATTTGGAAATGTATTTATGACCGGCCAATTTTGAAAATACACTTTCCATATCTGGCATTGGTTCTGCATCAAATACGGTGATCTTGTTTAATTGCCGAAAGTCGATGCAAAACCTGTTGGTCCTATCTTTCTTTCTGACTAACACCACGGGGGACGAGTATGGTGAGTTTGAAGGTTCGATCACTCCCTGGTCTAACATTTTCATCACTTCTTCGCTGATTGTCTCCCGTGCATTAAAGGGTATCGGATATCCTTTAATCCTGATAGGCTCAGTGGTATTCAATTTGATCTCGTGTCGAATTAGACCCGTACAGCCTGGTCTGTCCGTGAACACATCTGGATATTTGGACAAAACCTCCATAATCTGTGTACGTTGACCCTCCGATAACTCAGGGCATACATTTATCTGGTCAATACTTTCCTTACCAACGTCCATGGGGTATTCAAGGGGTATTTCTGTGCTGGAGACGAATTCCGCTTCGTCACCAGACCTATCCTCTATCACCGCAACGCATACTACATTCAAAATCCCTTTATCAATCGTTTGTCCAGATCTCGCTATGTAGAGTTTAAGCATATTGGCATGAAATGTCTTGGACTTCCCCTCCATATCAATGATATAATCCATTTCGCCTTTCACCTGTCTGACTTCATATGGCCCTTTCCATTGGACTAGCAGCTTGTTGTTATTCGTTGGGAGAAGCACCAACACTTGATCGCCTACGTCAAATTTTTTACTCCGAGTTCCTCGGTTGTAGTACTTGGCGTATCTACGACTAGATTTCGCGAGTTCGTCTTGCGCCATTTGACAAGTACTTTCTAATCTTTCGCGCAAATCAACTACGTAATGGTATGTGGTCTTAACTTCTTCGTCCGCGACCTCGTCTGTCCACAGTTCACGAAGTATGCGCATAGGACCACGAACTGTCCTACCGTACAATAGTTCAAACGGGGAGAAACCCAAGCTTTCCTGAGGAACCTCACGATATGCGAACAGAAGGGCGTTCATATATCTATCCCAATCCTTCGGTCTTTCCGCACACATTCTCCGCAACATTTGCTTCAATGTGCCGTTGAATTTCTCGACCAATCCATTGCACATTAGGATGGTAAGGTGTTGTGCGTAACTGTTTAAGGGACAACAACCTACTAATTTCTGCCATAAGATCTGAGGTGAATTGCGCTCCACAATCCGTAAGAACTTCTTCGGGCACTCCGACCATGCTGAACATGTCTACGAGCGCTTCGGCTACACGTTCGGTTTCAATTGATGGCAAAGCTATGGCTTCTGGATATCTGGTAGCGTAATCTACCAGTGTCAAGATGTATCGGTTTTTCCGATCTGTATGCGGAAATATTGGTCCTACAATGTCGATGGCCACTCGTTTGAACGGAGTATCTATCAAGGGCATCTGACCTAACGGTACTCTAGTTACCCTGCCCTTAGAGATCGTCTTCTGGCAAACGTCGCACGAGCGACAGAACCGCGCTATGTCGCTATTGACGCCAGGCCAATAAAATTCTCTTAATACCCTATCCGTTGTTTTCTTTACGCCTAAATGACCTGCCATACTCGACTCGTGCGCGACCTTTAATACATGTGCCCTAAATTTCTGGGGAACCACTAATTGCAAGAACTTCCTATCCGATGTAGAGTATTCCCTGTACATTAAACCCTTTCGAACAAGGAATTTAGAGGAACCCCCGTTCTTACACTTTCTCACGGTACCCGTTAATGCCTTCTCAGAGGTTGCACGTAAAGACGCGTCACGTTTTTGCTCATTTTGGAATTCTTCGCGGGATATATCAGTAATGGCTTCCGGTACTTTTAACTTACGCAAAGGTTTATTTTCCTCCTTTACCTGAGCCCTAGTTTGCACTGCCTGGATGATAGGGAATCGGAAATCTGCTATGGTTGGAAGTCTAGAACCCGGTACGTTGCCAATCGTCAGTTCATAGATCGGGTTGGCTACGCATAAAGCTTCCACAGTCCCGGTCAAAAAAGGTGTATCTATCATTATCCTTGCAACTGGAACGTGGTCGATTGTCTGGTCAAGCAACATGCAAGGTGATTTAAACCCAAGCAATTGATCATCGCAGACTAAGCTCCGTTTCACGACTACAGTAGTGCATCCCGTGTCTCGTAGAACGGTGACTTCTTGTCCGTTAACAGTGCCGTTTGCGGTCGGCACCCGTGCCTCTGGAAAAATACACGTGCCGATTGATTGGATCACATCGCGACTGGTCTCTGAACGCACCACCGGTTCACGCACCGCTTTCCGCTTAACTTGCTGGGAAACATTAAGTTTTCCATTTACCGATCTTCTGCCTCTAATGGCTACCGCTACTTTCTGGACTGGTCCCTTCCGTTTAGGACAATAGTGGGAGATATGACCCACTTCCTTGCAAATGAAACATTGCATGTCACTCCGCTTCCCCTGGTTACTCCTACCAGATTTTTCAGGTTCCCTGGGTTTTCTGTCGTTGACCTGATTCCCACCTTTGACATCTCGCGTGATAACATTCTGCGAACCTCCCCGAGCTTCGGCGAACAAATCCGCCTGTGTGGCCATTTCATGTACATTTGTGAAGGATCTTTCCTTCAAGAATAAATATAACTCCTTGCCACAAGTTGTTAACAATTGGTCACGAAGCAAGAAATCGACAAGACCCTCAAATGTCTTGACGACTTTACCACATTCCACCCATCGCTGCAAATAATTGCAAGTCCTACTGACGAACTGGGTGAATGTTTCGCCTCTCTCTGGTTTACTATACTTAAACTTCTTGCGAAACCCTTGCTCGGTTAGTTCATATTTCTTGAGAAGTACCTCTTTCAACACGGGGTAATTGAGCGAATCGGCCGTGGATAAACGCGAATACACGTCTAACGCTTTACCTTTCAATAACGCGCTAAGATGGAGCGGCCAATCGTCTTTCTTCCATTTTTGTACCGTAGCATACCTCTCAAACCTATTTAGATAACTATCCATATTATCTTTATCGTCTTCAAATGGGGGCAATTTTGGACCTCTCAGTTTAACATCATGTTCCCCCTCTTTTTTAGCTTGCAATAGCTCAGAATTTCTTAGATGTTCCCTCTGCCGATTTCTATCTTCCATCTCTAAAGTTTCTAACCTTACCTGTTTTTCCCTTTCTAACTTCTCCCTCTCTGCTTCCCTTTCCCATTCTATCCTTTCCCTCTCAGCCTGTTTCTCTAGTTCTATCTTACCCTTCTCTAATTCTATCATTTCCTTCTGGGTTTCCCTTTTTTCCCTTTCTATTTGTTGTTCCCTTTCAAATTTTTCCCTTTCTAATTCCCTTTCAGCCTGTTTCTCTAGTTCGATCTTACACTTCTCTAATTCCCTCTCCTTTAATCTTTGGTCCCTCTCCCGGGCTTGTTCTTCACGAACGAAATTTCTAAGGGACTCCCCCTCATAACCAAACTGTTTCCCCAGTTCTACCAGTTCTTTCATAGAAGTCATTTCAAAACTTTGGTGGTGACCAACCTTAAAGTGCAGTTTTATACAAACCACGTAATTACCACAAACCGTATTTTCTTTCACGAAATGCAACAAAAATATTAAATACAAAAAATAAAGTAATATTAGGTATCTACCTAACCTTGGTGCTTTGTCAAACGCATCTGAAACACACAAAAAGCATACAAATATAATAAAACAACTTCAGTGCTCTGTTATATCCGAAATGATCCCACTTCTGACACCATTTGTAACAAGATAACCGGGTGGGATATTTCGGATTAACAACAGAACACGTTTTGACGACACAGATATATGGTTTAATGTGGCGAATTATATGAGTAGTGGATGATGAAGATATGTGCGTATTTATAATCCAAATATTGGATCTATTTAACAAAAAAAACGCACAGTTTCAAAGATGAAAAAAATGTACAAATAAATTTAGGTCAGTAACCCTAAAACACAGGATAAATGATTTCACCAATGATTCAATAATGGAAAGATGAATATAGTTCACTCAAATAGTAAACAATGTAAGCGTTTACACATAGTAAAAAAAATGTATTCGCTCAGGTAGCGAAATTATGTCACTAAACAAGAACGGATATACAATCTATCCTTCCAGTCCTGAATAATACACTGGGTCTTACTAAAAAAAAATTAGCATACAGCTAAAAATACATGTGTGGAGATGCACTCCGTCACCCGTGCACCATATCCGCTCCACAGCTCCTCCGAATCAATTTCACAACCAATATAGACTCCGGACCCTCGGAATACTATGATCACTTGAAACATTAGACCCTCCGGACACTTGAAATATTAGACCCTCCGGTCCCCCTGGTCCTTTGACGGCTCTATAGCTGGGTCACCTTAGTCACTCTTGACATTCCGGACGCTAGACATTAGACGCTCCGGCACCTTAAACGCTCCGGACACACGGACGTTTCTACCCTCTGACAACACCGGACACCCCGGATATTCCTACCATCAAAAACTCAGCCCTACAGCTGGAGTTGTGCGAATCCTTTAAGCAGGCCGCTTGCTGACAAAACCATTAGTATTGTAAAGGTCCTTTACATGTAGTAACGTATTTATACCTTTATAATTTTCGTTATTCTTTATCAAAGGCACCTTGCACGTGTGGCACAGGACGAATCGTACTCACGATTTCGAAATACATAGACCATATTATAATCACCCTCGGGTATCGTTGTACAGAGAAAAAGAAACGAAACCCGAGTACATGTATTTAATTAACAACATTTACACCATTCCGTGACAATACCTCCCCCCTAAAAAAAAGTGGTATCACTTTTAGAACAATCACGGAATGTGAACAATGAATCATTATTAAAACTTCCAATTTTCAGACCGAACGAAATGATTTGCTAATTACACCCTACTTAAAAAATCAGCTCCCACATTTTCTGACCCTCGAATTGCCTCGATTCGAAAACTGTATGGTTGCAAAGATAACGCCCAACGCATCAATCTTGCATTGGTGACCTTTGCTTTATTCAAATATAAAAGCGGCTGATGGTCCGTTTGCAAGGTAAACTCCCTCCCAAAAAGATATGTATGGAATTTCCCTATTCCCCATACTAAACCTAGGCACTCCTTTTCAATCACGGAGTACTTTTCCTCTCTAGGGAGCAATTTCCTACTTGCATAAGCAATGGGCAATTTCATCCCCCCTTGCTCCTGTAGCAAAACAGCCCCAAGACCCGTATCGGACGCATCAGTCCTCAGTACAAAAGGTTTATCTATTTCCGGCAACTTTAAAATTGGTGCACTTACCAGTTTGTGTTTTAGAGTGTTAAACGCTTTTTCCTGGCATACACCCCATGAAACTTTATTCGGTTGCCCCTTCCTAGTCAAATCCGTTAATGGGCTGGCAATAGCCGAAAGGTTGGGGACGAATTTCCTGTAGAACCCGATTAGACCTAGGAAAGACCTTACTTGTTTTTTTGTCTCTGGTCTAGGGGCATCCCTGATTGCTCCTATTTTATCTGGATGAGGTTGCAACTGGCCTAGTCCACTTACCAGATGTCCCAAACATTCCAGACTGGAATACCCTATGCTACACTTAGTAGGCCTAACTGAAAGGTTTGCAATGTGAAGTCTATCGAACAGATCCCGTAATACCTTAACATGTTCATCCCATGTATGCGTGTAAACAAAGATGTCGTCTACGAAGCTGTCGACGTTTTCCGTTCCGTTTAATAATTTGCGCATGAGACGAACGCACGACGCACCGGCGTTGACTAAACCGAAAGGCATAACTTTAAATTGAAACAGTCCTTTGGGAGTCGCGAATGCTGTCAACTCGCGGACATTATCGGCGATGGGTATCTGCCAATATCCCTTGCTTAGATCTAATTTGGAAATGTATTTATGACCGGCCAATTTTGAAAATACACTTTCCATATCTGGCATTGGTTCTGCATCAAATACGGTGATCTTGTTTAATTGCCGAAAGTCGATGCAAAACCTGTTGGTCCTATCTTTCTCTCTGACTAACACCACGGGGGACGAGTATGGTGAGTTTGAAGGTTCGATCACTCCCTGGTCTAACATTTTCATCACTTCTTCGCTGATTGTCTCCCGTGCATTAAAGGGTATCGGATATCCTTTAATCCTGATAGGCTCAGTGGTATTCAATTTGATCTCGTGTCGAATTAGACCCGTACAGCCTGGTCTGTCCGTGAACACATCTGGATATTTGGACAAAACCTCCATAATCTGTGTACGTTGACCCTCCGATAACTCAGGGCATACATTTATCTGGTCAATACTTTCCTTACCAACGTCCATGGGGTATTCAAGGGGTATTTCTGTGCTGGAGACGAATTCCGCTTCGTCACCAGACCTATCCTCTATCACCGCAACGCATACTACATTCAAAATCCCTTTATCAATCGTTTGTCCAGATCTCGCTATGTAGAGTTTAAGCATATTGGCATGAAATGTCTTGGACTTCCCCTCCATATCAATGATATAATCCATTTCGCCTTTCACCTGTCTGACTTCATATGGCCCTTTCCATTGGACTAGCAGCTTGTTGTTATTCGTTGGGAGAAGCACCAACACTTGATCGCCTACGTCAAATTTTTTACTCCGAGTTCCTCGGTTGTAGTACTTGGCGTATCTACGACTAGATTTCGCGAGTTCGTCTTGCGCCATTTGACAAGTACTTTCTAATCTTTCGCGCAAATCAACTACGTAATGGTATGTGGTCTTAACTTCTTCGTCCGCGACCTCGTCTGTCCACAGTTCACGAAGTATGCGCATAGGACCACGAACTGTCCTACCGTACAATAGTTCAAACGGGGAGAAACCCAAGCTTTCCTGAGGAACCTCACGATATGCGAACAGAAGGGCGTTCATATATCTATCCCAATCCTTCGGTCTTTCCGCACACATTCTCCGCAACATTTGCTTCAATGTGCCGTTGAATTTCTCGACCAATCCATTGCACATTAGGATGGTAAGGTGTTGTGCGTAACTGTTTAAGGGACAACAACCTACTAATTTCTGCCATAAGATCTGAGGTGAATTGCGCTCCACAATCCGTAAGAACTTCTTCGGGCACTCCGACCATGCTGAACATGTCTACGAGCGCTTCGGCTACACGTTCGGTTTCAATTGATGGCAAAGCTATGGCTTCTGGATATCTGGTAGCGTAATCTACCAGTGTCAAGATGTATCGGTTTTTCCGATCTGTATGCGGAAATATTGGTCCTACAATGTCGATGGCCACTCGTTTGAACGGAGTATCTATCAAGGGCATCTGACCTAACGGTACTCTAGTTACCCTGCCCTTAGAGATCGTCTTCTGGCAAACGTCGCACGAGCGACAGAACCGCGCTATGTCGCTATTGACGCCAGGCCAATAAAATTCTCTTAATACCCTATCCGTTGTTTTCTTTACGCCTAAATGACCTGCCATACTCGACTCGTGCGCGACCTTTAATACATGTGCCCTAAATTTCTGGGGAACCACTAATTGCAAGAACTTCCTATCCGATGTAGAGTATTCCCTGTACATTAAACCCTTTCGAACAAGGAATTTAGAGGAACCCCCGTTCTTACACTTTCTCACGGTACCCGTTAATGCCTTCTCAGAGGTTGCACGTAAAGACGCGTCACGTTTTTGCTCATTTTGGAATTCTTCGCGGGATATATCAGTAATGGCTTCCGGTACTTTTAACTTACGCAAAGGTTTATTTTCCTCCTTTACCTGAGCCCTAGTTTGCACTGCCTGGATGATAGGGAATCGGAAATCTGCTATGGTTGGAAGTCTAGAACCCGGTACGTTGCCAATCGTCAGTTCATAGATCGGGTTGGCTACGCATAAAGCTTCCACAGTCCCGGTCAAAAAAGGTGTATCTATCATTATCCTTGCAACTGGAACGTGGTCGATTGTCTGGTCAAGCAACATGCAAGGTGATTTAAACCCAAGCAATTGATCATCGCAGACTAAGCTCCGTTTCACGACTACAGTAGTGCATCCCGTGTCTCGTAGAACGGTGACTTCTTGTCCGTTAACAGTGCCGTTTGCGGTCGGCACCCGTGCCTCTGGAAAAATACACGTGCCGATTGATTGGATCACATCGCGACTGGTCTCTGAACGCACCACCGGTTCACGCACCGCTTTCCGCTTAACTTGCTGGGAAACATTAAGTTTTCCATTTACCGATCTTCTGCCTCTAATGGCTACCGCTACTTTCTGGACTGGTCCCTTCCGTTTAGGACAATAGTGGGAGATATGACCCACTTCCTTGCAAATGAAACATTGCATGTCACTCCGCTTCCCCTGGTTACTCCTACCAGATTTTTCAGGTTCCCTGGGTTTTCTGTCGTTGACCTGATTCCCACCTTTGACATCTCGCGTGATAACATTCTGCGAACCTCCCCGAGCTTCGGCGAACAAATCCGCCTGTGTGGCCATTTCATGTACATTTGTGAAGGATCTTTCCTTCAAGAATAAATATAACTCCTTGCCACAAGTTGTTAACAATTGGTCACGAAGCAAGAAATCGACAAGACCCTCAAATGTCTTGACGACTTTACCACATTCCACCCATCGCTGCAAATAATTGCAAGTCCTACTGACGAACTGGGTGAATGTTTCGCCTCTCTCTGGTTTACTATACTTAAACTTCTTGCGAAACCCTTGCTCGGTTAGTTCATATTTCTTGAGAAGTACCTCTTTCAACACGGGGTAATTGAGCGAATCGGCCGTGGATAAACGCGAATACACGTCTAACGCTTTACCTTTCAATAACGCGCTAAGATGGAGCGGCCAATCGTCTTTCTTCCATTTTTGTACCGTAGCATACCTCTCAAACCTATTTAGATAACTATCCATATTATCTTTATCGTCTTCAAATGGGGGCAATTTTGGACCTCTCAGTTTAACATCATGTTCCCCCTCTTTTTTAGCTTGCAATAGCTCAGAATTTCTTAGATGTTCCCTCTGCCGATTTCTATCTTCCATCTCTAAAGTTTCTAACCTTACCTGTTTTTCCCTTTCTAACTTCTCCCTCTCTGCTTCCCTTTCCCATTCTATCCTTTCCCTCTCAGCCTGTTTCTCTAGTTCTATCTTACCCTTCTCTAATTCTATCATTTCCTTCTGGGTTTCCCTTTTTTCCCTTTCTATTTGTTGTTCCCTTTCAAATTTTTCCCTTTCTAATTCCCTTTCAGCCTGTTTCTCTAGTTCGATCTTACACTTCTCTAATTCCCTCTCCTTTAATCTTTGGTCCCTCTCCCGGGCTTGTTCTTCACGAACGAAATTTCTAAGGGACTCCCCCTCATAACCAAACTGTTTCCCCAGTTCTACCAGTTCTTTCATAGAAGTCATTTCAAAACTTTGGTGGTGACCAACCTTAAAGTGCAGTTTTATACAAACCACGTAATTACCACAAACCGTATTTTCTTTCACGAAATGCAACAAAAATATTAAATACAAAAAATAAAGTAATATTAGGTATCTACCTAACCTTGGTGCTTTGTCAAACGCATCTGAAACACACAAAAAGCATACAAATATAATAAAACAACTTCAGTGCTCTGTTATATCCGAAATGATCCCACTTCTGACACCATTTGTAACAAGATAACCGGGTGGGATATTTCGGATTAACAACAGAACACGTTTTGACGACACAGATATATGGTTTAATGTGGCGATTTATATGAGTAGTGGATGATGAAGATATGTGCGTATTTATAATCCAAATATTGGATCTATTTAACAAAAAAAACGCACAGTTTCAAAGATAAAAAAAATGTACAAATAAATTTAGGTCAGTAACCCTAAAACACAGGATAAATGATTTCACCAATGATTCAATAATGGAAAGATGAATATAGTTCACTCAAATAGTAAACAATGTAAGCGTTTACACATAGTAAAAAAAATGTATTCGCTCAGGTAGCGAAATTATGTCACTAAACAAGAACGGATATACAATCTATCCTTCCAGTCCTGAATAATACACTGGGTCTTACTAACCCAAAATTAGCATACAGCTAAAAATACATGTGTGGAGATGCACTCCGTCACCCGTGCACCATATCCGCTCCACAGCTCCTCCGAATCAATTTCACAACCAATATAGACTCCGGACCCTCGGAATACTATGATCACTTGAAACATTAGACCCTCCGGACACTTGAAATATTAGACCCTCCGGTCCCCCTGGTCCTTTGACGGCTCTATAGCTGGGTCACCTTAGTCACTCTTGACATTCCGGACGCTAGACATTAGACGCTCCGGCACCTTAAACGCTCCGGACACACGGACGTTTCTACCCTCTGACAACACCGGACACCCCGGATATTCCTACCATCAAAAACTCAGCCCTACAGCTGGAGTTGTGCGAATCCTTTAAGCAGGCCGCTTGCTGACAAAACCATTAGTATTGTAAAGGTCCTTTACATGTAGTAACGTATTTATACCTTTATAATTTTCGTTATTCTTTATCAAAGGCACCTTGCACGTGTGGCACAGGACGAATCGTACTCACGATTTCGAAATACATAGACCATATTATAATCACCCTCGGGTATCGTTGTACAGAGAAAAAGAAACGAAACCCGAGTACATGTATTTAATTAACAACATTTACACCATTCCGTGACAATACCTCCCCCCTAAAAAAAAGTGGTATCACTTTTAGAACAATCACGGAATGTGAACAATGAATCATTATTAAAACTTCCAATTTTCAGACCGAACGAAATGATTTGCTAATTACACCCTACTTAAAAAATCAGCTCCCACATTTTCTGACCCTCGAATTGCCTCGATTCGAAAACTGTATGGTTGCAAAGATAACGCCCAACGCATCAATCTTGCATTGGTGACCTTTGCTTTATTCAAATATAAAAGCGGCTGATGGTCCGTTTGCAAGGTAAACTCCCTCCCAAAAAGATATGTATGGAATTTCCCTATTCCCCATACTAAACCTAGGCACTCCTTTTCAATCACGGAGTACTTTTCCTCTCTAGGGAGCAATTTCCTACTTGCATAAGCAATGGGCAATTTCATCCCCCCTTGCTCCTGTAGCAAAACAGCCCCAAGACCCGTATCGGACGCATCAGTCCTCAGTACAAAAGGTTTATCTATTTCCGGCAACTTTAAAATTGGTGCACTTACCAGTTTGTGTTTTAGAGTGTTAAACGCTTTTTCCTGGCATACACCCCATGAAACTTTATTCGGTTGCCCCTTCCTAGTCAAATCCGTTAATGGGCTGGCAATAGCCGAAAAGTTGGGGACGAATTTCCTGTAGAACCCGATTAGACCTAGGAAAGACCTTACTTGTTTTTTTGTCTATGGTCTAGGGGCATCCCTGATTGCTCCTATTTTATCTGGATGAGGTTGCAACTGGCCTAGTCCACTTACCAGATGTCCCAAACATTCCAGACTGGAATACCCTATGCTACACTTAGTAGGCCTAACTGAAAGGTTTGCAATGTGAAGTCTATCGAACAGATCCCGTAATACCTTAACATGTTCATCCCATGTATGCGTGTAAACAAAGATGTCGTCTACGAAGCTGTCGACGTTTTCCGTTCCGTTTAATAATTTGCGCATGAGACGAACGCACGACGCACCGGCGTTGACTAAACCGAAAGGCATAACTTTAAATTGAAACAGTCCTTTGGGAGTCGCGAATGCTGTCAACTCGCGGACATTATCGGCGATGGGTATCTGCCAATATCCCTTGCTTAGATCTAATTTGGAAATGTATTTATGACCGGCCAATTTTGAAAATACACTTTCCATATCTGGCATTGGTTCTGCATCAAATACGGTGATCTTGTTTAATTGCCGAAAGTCGATGCAAAACCTGTTGGTCCCGTCTTTCTTTCTGACTAACACCACGGGGGACGAGTATGGTGAGTTTGAAGGTTCGATCACTCCCTGGTCTAACATTTTCATCACTTCTTCGCTGATTGTCTCCCGTGCATTAAAGGGTATCGGATATCCTTTAATCCTGATAGGCTCAGTGGTATTCAATTTGATCTCGTGTCGAATTAGACCCGTACAGCCTGGTCTGTCCGTGAACACATCTGGATATTTGGACAAAACCTCCATAATCTGTGTACGTTGACCCTCCGATAACTCAGGGCATACATTTATCTGGTCAATACTTTCCTTACCAACGTCCATGGGGTATTCAAGGGGTATTTCTGTGCTGGAGACGAATTCCGCTTCGTCACCAGACCTATCCTCTATCACCGCAACGCATACTACATTCAAAATCCCTTTATCGATCGTTTGTCCAGATCTCGCTATGTAGAGTTTAAGCATATTGGCATGAAATGTCTTGGACTTCCCCTCCGTATCAATGATATAATCCATTTCGCCTTTCACCTGTCTGACTTCATATGGCCCTTTCCATTGGACTAGCAGCTTGTTGTTATTCGTTGGGAGAAGCACCAACACTTGATCGCCTACGTCAAATTTTTTACTCCGAGTTCCTCGGTTGTAGTACTTGGCGTATCTACGACTAGATTTCGCGAGTTCGTCTTGCGCCATTTGACAAGTACTTTCTAATCTTTCGCGCAAATCAACTACGTAATGGTATGTGGTCTTAACTTCTTCGTCCGCGACCTCGTCTGTCCACAGTTCACGAAGTATGCGCATAGGACCACGAACTGTCCTACCGTACAATAGTTCAAACGGGGAGAAACCCAAGCTTTCCTGAGGAACCTCACGATATGCGAACAGAAGGGCGTTCATATATCTATCCCAATCCTTCGGTCTTTCCGCACACATTCTCCGCAACATTTGCTTCAATGTGCCGTTGAATTTCTCGACCAATCCATTGCACATTAGGATGGTAAGGTGTTGTGCGTAACTGTTTAAGGGACAACAACCTACTAATTTCTGCCATAAGATCTGAGGTGAATTGCGCTCCACAATCCGTAAGAACTTCTTCGGGCACTCCGACCATGCTGAACATGTCTACGAGCGCTTCGGCTACACGTTCGGTTTCAATTGATGGCAAAGCTATGGCTTCTGGATATCTGGTAGCGTAATCTACCAGTGTCAAGATGTATCGGTTTTTCCGATCTGTATGCGGAAATATTGGTCCTACAATGTCGATGGCCACTCGTTTGAACGGAGTATCTATCAAGGGCATCTGACCTAACGGTACTCTAGTTACCCTGCCCTTAGAGATCGTCTTCTGGCAAACGTCGCACGAGCGACAGAACCGCGCTATGTCGCTATTGACGCCAGGCCAATAAAATTCTCTTAATACCCTATCCGTTGTTTTCTTTACGCCTAAATGACCTGCCATACTCGACTCGTGCGCGACCTTTAATACATGTGCCCTAAATTTCTGGGGAACCACTAATTGCAAGAACTTCCTATCCGATGTAGAGTATTCCCTGTACATTAAACCCTTTCGAACAAGGAATTTAGAGGAACCCCCGTTCTTACACTTTCTCACGGTACCCGTTAATGCCTTCTCAGAGGTTGCACGTAAAGACGCGTCACGTTTTTGCTCATTTTGGAATTCTTCGCGGGATATATCAGTAATGGCTTCCGGTACTTTTAACTTACGCAAAGGTTTATTTTCCTCCTTTACCTGAGCCCTAGTTTGCACTGCCTGGATGATAGGGAATCGGAAATCTGCTATGGTTGGAAGTCTAGAACCCGGTACGTTGCCAATCGTCAGTTCATAGATCGGGTTGGCTACGCATAAAGCTTCCACAGTCCCGGTCAAAAAAGGTGTATCTATCATTATCCTTGCAACTGGAACGTGGTCGATTGTCTGGTCAAGCAACATGCAAGGTGATTTAAACCCAAGCAATTGATCATCGCAGACTAAGCTCCGTTTCACGACTACAGTAGTGCATCCCGTGTCTCGTAGAACGGTGACTTCTTGTCCGTTAACAGTGCCGTTTGCGGTCGGCACCCGTGCCTCTGGAAAAATACACGTGCCGATTGATTGGATCACATCGCGACTGGTCTCTGAACGCACCACCGGTTCACGCACCGCTTTCCGCTTAACTTGCTGGGAAACATTAAGTTTTCCATTTACCGATCTTCTGCCTCTAATGGCTACCGCTACTTTCTGGACTGGTCCCTTCCGTTTAGGACAATAGTGGGAGATATGACCCACTTCCTTGCAAATGAAACATTGCATGTCACTCCGCTTCCCCTGGTTACTCCTACCAGATTTTTCAGGTTCCCTGGGTTTTCTGTCGTTGACCTGATTCCCACCTTTGACATCTCGCGTGATAACATTCTGCGAACCTCCCCGAGCTTCGGCGAACAAATCCGCCTGTGTGGCCATTTCATGTACATTTGTGAAGGATCTTTCCTTCAAG
Organism: Sinohyriopsis cumingii; assembly: GCA_028554795.2. Classification (NCBI taxonomy): domain Eukaryota; kingdom Metazoa; phylum Mollusca; class Bivalvia; order Unionida; family Unionidae; genus Sinohyriopsis; species Sinohyriopsis cumingii. Next base: position 48,082,436 of record CM068833.1, read on the forward strand.
AATAAATATAACTCCTTGCCACAAGTTGTTAACAATTGGTCACGAAGCAAGAAATCGACAAGACCCTCAAATGTCTTGACGACTTTACCACATTCCACCCATCGCTGCAAATAATTGCAAGTCCTACTGACGAACTGGGTGAATGTTTCGCCTCTCTCTGGTTTACTATACTTAAACTTCTTGCGAAACCCTTGCTCGGTTAGTTCATATTTCTTGAGAAGTACCTCTTTCAACACGGGGTAATTGAGCGAATCGGCCGTGGATAAACGCGAATACACGTCTAACGCTTTACCTTTCAATAACGCGCTAAGATGGAGCGGCCAATCGTCTTTCTTCCATTTTTGTACCGTAGCATACCTCTCAAACCTATTTAGATAACTATCCATATTATCTTTATCGTCTTCAAATGGGGGCAATTTTGGACCTCTCAGTTTAACATCATGTTCCCCCTCTTTTTTAGCTTGCAATAGCTCAGAATTTCTTAGATGTTCCCTCTGCCGATTTCTATCTTCCATCTCTAAAGTTTCTAACCTTACCTGTTTTTCCCTTTCTAACTTCTCCCTCTCTGCTTCCCTTTCCCATTCTATCCTTTCCCTCTCAGCCTGTTTCTCTAGTTCTATCTTACCCTTCTCTAATTCTATCATTTCCTTCTGGGTTTCCCTTTTTTCCCTTTCTATTTGTTGTTCCCTTTCAAATTTTTCCCTTTCTAATTCCCTTTCAGCCTGTTTCTCTAGTTCGATCTTACACTTCTCTAATTCCCTCTCCTTTAATCTTTGGTCCCTCTCCCGGGCTTGTTCTTCACGAACGAAATTTCTAAGGGACTCCCCCTCATAACCAAACTGTTTCCCCAGTTCTACCAGTTCTTTCATAGAAGTCATTTCAAAACTTTGGTGGTGACCAACCTTAAAGTGCAGTTTTATACAAACCACGTAATTACCACAAACCGTATTTTCTTTCACGAAATGCAACAAAAATATTAAATACAAAAAATAAAGTAATATTAGGTATCTACCTAACCTTGGTGCTTTGTCAAACGCATCTGAAACACACAAAAAGCATACAAATATAATAAAACAACTTCAGTGCTCTGTTATATCCGAAATGATCCCACTTCTGACACCATTTGTAACAAGATAACCGGGTGGGATATTTCGGATTAACAACAGAACACGTTTTGACGACACAGATATATGGTTTAATGTGGCGATTTATATGAGTAGTGGATGATGAAGATATGTGCGTATTTATAATCCAAATATTGGATCTATTTAACAAAAAAAACGCACAGTTTCAAAGATAAAAAAAATGTACAAATAAATTTAGGTCAGTAACCCTAAAACACAGGATAAATGATTTCACCAATGATTCAATAATGGAAAGATGAATATAGTTCACTCAAATAGTAAACAATGTAAGCGTTTACACATAGTAAAAAAAATGTATTCGCTCAGGTAGCGAAATTATGTCACTAAACAAGAACGGATATACAATCTATCCTTCCAGTCCTGAATAATACACTGGGTCTTACTAACCCAAAATTAGCATACAGCTAAAAATACATGTGTGGAGATGCACTCCGTCACCCGTGCACCATATCCGCTCCACAGCTCCTCCGAATCAATTTCACAACCAATATAGACTCCGGACCCTCGGAATACTATGATCACTTGAAACATTAGACCCTCCGGACACTTGAAATATTAGACCCTCCGGTCCCCCTGGTCCTTTGACGGCTCTATAGCTGGGTCACCTTAGTCACTCTTGACATTCCGGACGCTAGACATTAGACGCTCCGGCACCTTAAACGCTCCGGACACACGGACGTTTCTACCCTCTGACAACACCGGACACCCCGGATATTCCTACCATCAAAAACTCAGCCCTACAGCTGGAGTTGTGCGAATCCTTTAAGCAGGCCGCTTGCTGACAAAACCATTAGTATTGTAAAGGTCCTTTACATGTAGTAACGTATTTATACCTTTATAATTTTCGTTATTCTTTATCAAAGGCACCTTGCACGTGTGGCACAGGACGAATCGTACTCACGATTTCGAAATACATAGACCATATTATAATCACCCTCGGGTATCGTTGTACAGAGAAAAAGAAACGAAACCCGAGTACATGTATTTAATTAACAACATTTACACCATTCCGTGACAATACCTCCCCCCTAAAAAAAAGTGGTATCACTTTTAGAACAATCACGGAATGTGAACAATGAATCATTATTAAAACTTCCAATTTTCAGACCGAACGAAATGATTTGCTAATTACACCCTACTTAAAAAATCAGCTCCCACATTTTCTGACCCTCGAATTGCCTCGATTCGAAAACTGTATGGTTGCAAAGATAACGCCCAACGCATCAATCTTGCATTGGTGACCTTTGCTTTATTCAAATATAAAAGCGGCTGATGGTCCGTTTGCAAGGTAAACTCCCTCCCAAAAAGATATGTATGGAATTTCCCTATTCCCCATACTAAACCTAGGCACTCCTTTTCAATCACGGAGTACTTTTCCTCTCTAGGGAGCAATTTCCTACTTGCATAAGCAATGGGCAATTTCATCCCCCCTTGCTCCTGTAGCAAAACAGCCCCAAGACCCGTATCGGACGCATCAGTCCTCAGTACAAAAGGTTTATCTATTTCCGGCAACTTTAAAATTGGTGCACTTACCAGTTTGTGTTTTAGAGTGTTAAACGCTTTTTCCTGGCATACACCCCATGAAACTTTATTCGGTTGCCCCTTCCTAGTCAAATCCGTTAATGGGCTGGCAATAGCCGAAAAGTTGGGGACGAATTTCCTGTAGAACCCGATTAGACCTAGGAAAGACCTTACTTGTTTTTTTGTCTATGGTCTAGGGGCATCCCTGATTGCTCCTATTTTATCTGGATGAGGTTGCAACTGGCCTAGTCCACTTACCAGATGTCCCAAACATTCCAGACTGGAATACCCTATGCTACACTTAGTAGGCCTAACTGAAAGGTTTGCAATGTGAAGTCTATCGAACAGATCCCGTAATACCTTAACATGTTCATCCCATGTATGCGTGTAAACAAAGATGTCGTCTACGAAGCTGTCGACGTTTTCCGTTCCGTTTAATAATTTGCGCATGAGACGAACGCACGACGCACCGGCGTTGACTAAACCGAAAGGCATAACTTTAAATTGAAACAGTCCTTTGGGAGTCGCGAATGCTGTCAACTCGCGGACATTATCGGCGATGGGTATCTGCCAATATCCCTTGCTTAGATCTAATTTGGAAATGTATTTATGACCGGCCAATTTTGAAAATACACTTTCCATATCTGGCATTGGTTCTGCATCAAATACGGTGATCTTGTTTAATTGCCGAAAGTCGATGCAAAACCTGTTGGTCCCGTCTTTCTTTCTGACTAACACCACGGGGGACGAGTATGGTGAGTTTGAAGGTTCGATCACTCCCTGGTCTAACATTTTCATCACTTCTTCGCTGATTGTCTCCCGTGCATTAAAGGGTATCGGATATCCTTTAATCCTGATAGGCTCAGTGGTATTCAATTTGATCTCGTGTCGAATTAGACCCGTACAGCCTGGTCTGTCCGTGAACACATCTGGATATTTGGACAAAACCTCCATAATCTGTGTACGTTGACCCTCCGATAACTCAGGGCATACATTTATCTGGTCAATACTTTCCTTACCAACGTCCATGGGGTATTCAAGGGGTATTTCTGTGCTGGAGACGAATTCCGCTTCGTCACCAGACCTATCCTCTATCACCGCAACGCATACTACATTCAAAATCCCTTTATCGATCGTTTGTCCAGATCTCGCTATGTAGAGTTTAAGCATATTGGCATGAAATGTCTTGGACTTCCCCTCCGTATCAATGATATAATCCATTTCGCCTTTCACCTGTCTGACTTCATATGGCCCTTTCCATTGGACTAGCAGCTTGTTGTTATTCGTTGGGAGAAGCACCAACACTTGATCGCCTACGTCAAATTTTTTACTCCGAGTTCCTCGGTTGTAGTACTTGGCGTATCTACGACTAGATTTCGCGAGTTCGTCTTGCGCCATTTGACAAGTACTTTCTAATCTTTCGCGCAAATCAACTACGTAATGGTATGTGGTCTTAACTTCTTCGTCCGCGACCTCGTCTGTCCACAGTTCACGAAGTATGCGCATAGGACCACGAACTGTCCTACCGTACAATAGTTCAAACGGGGAGAAACCCAAGCTTTCCTGAGGAACCTCACGATATGCGAACAGAAGGGCGTTCATATATCTATCCCAATCCTTCGGTCTTTCCGCACACATTCTCCGCAACATTTGCTTCAATGTGCCGTTGAATTTCTCGACCAATCCATTGCACATTAGGATGGTAAGGTGTTGTGCGTAACTGTTTAAGGGACAACAACCTACTAATTTCTGCCATAAGATCTGAGGTGAATTGCGCTCCACAATCCGTAAGAACTTCTTCGGGCACTCCGACCATGCTGAACATGTCTACGAGCGCTTCGGCTACACGTTCGGTTTCAATTGATGGCAAAGCTATGGCTTCTGGATATCTGGTAGCGTAATCTACCAGTGTCAAGATGTATCGGTTTTTCCGATCTGTATGCGGAAATATTGGTCCTACAATGTCGATGGCCACTCGTTTGAACGGAGTATCTATCAAGGGCATCTGACCTAACGGTACTCTAGTTACCCTGCCCTTAGAGATCGTCTTCTGGCAAACGTCGCACGAGCGACAGAACCGCGCTATGTCGCTATTGACGCCAGGCTAATAAAATTCTCTTAATACCCTATCCGTTGTTTTCTTTACGCCTAAATGACCTGCCATACTCGACTCGTGCGCGACCTTTAATACATGTGCCCTAAATTTCTGGGGAACCACTAATTGCAAGAACTTCCTATCCGATGTAGAGTATTCCCTGTACATTAAACCCTTTCGAACAAGGAATTTAGAGGAACCCCCGTTCTTACACTTTCTCACGGTACCCGTTAATGCCTTCTCAGAGGTTGCACGTAAAGACGCGTCACGTTTTTGCTCATTTTGGAATTCTTCGCGGGATATATCAGTAATGGCTTCCGGTACTTTTAACTTACGCAAAGGTTTATTTTCCTCCTTTACCTGAGCCCTAGTTTGCACTGCCTGGATGATAGGGAATCGGAAATCTGCTATGGTTGGAAGTCTAGAACCCGGTACGTTGCCAATCGTCAGTTCATAGATCGGGTTGGCTACGCATAAAGCTTCCACAGTCCCGGTCAAAAAAGGTGTATCTATCATTATCCTTGCAACTGGAACGTGGTCGATTGTCTGGTCAAGCAACATGCAAGGTGATTTAAACCCAAGCAATTGATCATCGCAGACTAAGCTCCGTTTCACGACTACAGTAGTGCATCCCGTGTCTCGTAGAACGGTGACTTCTTGTCCGTTAACAGTGCCGTTTGCGGTCGGCACCCGTGCCTCTGGAAAAATACACGTGCCGATTGATTGGATCACATCGCGACTGGTCTCTGAACGCACCACCGGTTCACGCACCGCTTTCCGCTTAACTTGCTGGGAAACATTAAGTTTTCCATTTACCGATCTTCTGCCTCTAATGGCTACCGCTACTTTCTGGACTGGTCCCTTCCGTTTAGGACAATAGTGGGAGATATGACCCACTTCCTTGCAAATGAAACATTGCATGTCACTCCGCTTCCCCTGGTTACTCCTACCAGATTTTTCAGGTTCCCTGGGTTTTCTGTCGTTGACCTGATTCCCACCTTTGACATCTCGCGTGATAACATTCTGCGAACCTCCCCGAGCTTCGGCGAACAAATCCGCCTGTGTGGCCATTTCATGTACATTTGTGAAGGATCTTTCCTTCAAGAATAAATATAACTCCTTGCCACAAGTTGTTAACAATTGGTCACGAAGCAAGAAATCGACAAGACCCTCAAATGTCTTGACGACTTTACCACATTCCACCCATCGCTGCAAATAATTGCAAGTCCTACTGACGAACTGGGTGAATGTTTCGCCTCTCTCTGGTTTACTATACTTAAACTTCTTGCGAAACCCTTGCTCGGTTAGTTCATATTTCTTGAGAAGTACCTCTTTCAACACGGGGTAATTGAGCGAATCGGCCGTGGATAAACGCGAATACACGTCTAACGCTTTACCTTTCAATAACGCGCTAAGATGGAGCGGCCAATCGTCTTTCTTCCATTTTTGTACCGTAGCATACCTCTCAAACCTATTTAGATAACTATCCATATGATCTTTATCGTCTTCAAATGGGGGCAATTTTGGACCTCTCAGTTTAACATCATGTTCCCCCTCTTTTTTAGCTTGCAATAGCTCAGAATTTCTTAGATGTTCCCTCTGCCGATTTCTATCTTCCATCTCTAAAGTTTCTAACCTTACCTGTTTTTCCCTTTCTAACTTCTCCCTCTCTGCTTCCCTTTCCCATTCTATCCTTTCCCTCTCAGCCTGTTTCTCTAGTTCTATCTTACCCTTCTCTAATTCTATCATTTCCTTCTGGGTTTCCCTTTTTTCCCTTTCTATTTGTTGTTCCCTTTCAAATTTTTCCCTTTCTAATTCCCTTTCAGCCTGTTTCTCTAGTTCGATCTTACACTTCTCTAATTCCCTCTCCTTTAATCTTTGGTCCCTCTCCCGGGCTTGTTCTTCACGAACGAAATTTCTAAGGGACTCCCCCTCATAACCAAACTGTTTCCCCAGTTCTACCAGTTCTTTCATAGAAGTCATTTCAAAACTTTGGTGGTGACCAACCTTAAAGTGCAGTTTTATACAAACCACGTAATTACCACAAACCGTATTTTCTTTCACGAAATGCAACAAAAATATTAAATACAAAAAATAAAGTAATATTAGGTATCTACCTAACCTTGGTGCTTTGTCAAACGCATCTGAAACACACAAAAAGCATACAAATATAATAAAACAACTTCAGTGCTCTGTTATATCCGAAATGATCCCACTTCTGACACCATTTGTAACAAGATAACCGGGTGGGATATTTCGGATTAACAACAGAACACGTTTTGACGACACAGATATATGGTTTAATGTGGCGATTTATATGAGTAGTGGATGATGAAGATATGTGCGTATTTATAATCCAAATATTGGATCTATTTAACAAAAAAAACGCACAGTTTCAAAGATGAAAAAAATGTACAAATAAATTTAGGTCAGTAACCCTAAAACACAGGATAAATGATTTCACCAATGATTCAATAATGGAAAGATGAATATAGTTCACTCAAATAGTAAACAATGTAAGCGTTTACACATAGTAAAAAAAATGTATTCGCTCAGGTAGCGAAATTATGTCACTAAACAAGAACGGATATACAATCTATCCTTCCAGTCCTGAATAATACACTGGGTCTTACTAAAAAAAAATTAGCATACAGCTAAAAATACATGTGTGGAGATGCACTCCGTCACCCGTGCACCATATCCGCTCCACAGCTCCTCCGAATCAATTTCACAACCAATATAGACTCCGGACCCTCGGAATACTATGATCACTTGAAACATTAGACCCTCCGGACACTTGAAATATTAGACCCTCCGGTCCCCCTGGTCCTTTGACGGCTCTATAGCTGGGTCACCTTAGTCACTCTTGACATTCCGGACGCTAGACATTAGACGCTCCGGCACCTTAAACGCTCCGGACACACGGACGTTTCTACCCTCTGACAACACCGGACACCCCGGATATTCCTACCATCAAAAACTCAGCCCTACAGCTGGAGTTGTGCGAATCCTTTAAGCAGGCCGCTTGCTGACAAAACCATTAGTATTGTAAAGGTCCTTTACATGTAGTAACGTATTTATACCTTTATAATTTTCGTTATTCTTTATCAAAGGCACCTTGCACGTGTGGCACAGGACGAATCGTACTCACGATTTCGAAATACATAGACCATATTATAATCACCCTCGGGTATCGTTGTACAGAGAAAAAGAAAGTACATGTATTTAATTAACAACATTTACACCATTCCGTGACAATACCTCCCCCCTAAAAAATAGTGGTATCACTTTTAGAACAATCACGGAATGTGAACAATGAATCATTATTAAAACTTCCAATTTTCAGACCGAACGAAATGATTTGCTAATTACACCCTACTTAAAAAATCAGCTCCCACATTTTCTGACCCTCGAATTGCCTCGATTCGAAAACTGTATGGTTGCAAAGATAACGCCCAACGCATCAATCTTGCATTGGTGACCTTTGCTTTATTCAAATATAAAAGCGGCTGATGGTCCGTTTGCAAGGTAAACTCCCTCCCAAAAAGATATGTATGGAATTTCCCTATTCCCCATACTAAACCTAGGCACTCCTTTTCAATCACGGAGTACTTTTCCTCTCTAGGGAGCAATTTCCTACTTGCATAAGCAATGGGCAATTTCATCCCCCCTTGCTCCTGTAGCAAAACAGCCCCAAGACCCGTATCGGACGCATCAGTCCTCAGTACAAAAGGTTTATCTATTTCCGGCAACTTTAAAATTGGTGCACTTACCAGTTTGTGTTTTAGAGTGTTAAACGCTTTTTCCTGGCATACACCCCATGAAACTTTATTCGGTTGCCCCTTCCTAGTCAAATCCGTTAATGGGCTGGCAATAGCCGAAAAGTTGGGGACGAATTTCCTGTAGAACCCGATTAGACCTAGGAAAGACCTTACTTGTTTTTTTGTCTCTGGTCTAGGGGCATCCCTGATTGCTCCTATTTTATCTGGATGAGGTTGCAACTGGCCTAGTCCACTTACCAGATGTCCCAAACATTCCAGACTGGAATACCCTATGCTACACTTAGTAGGCCTAACTGAAAGGTTTGCAATGTGAAGTCTATCGAACAGATCCCGTAATACCTTAACATGTTCATCCCATGTATGCGTGTAAACAAAGATGTCGTCTACGAAGCTGTCGACGTTTTCCGTTCCGTTTAATAATTTGCGCATGAGACGAACGCACGACGCACCGGCGTTGACTAAACCGAAAGGCATAACTTTAAATTGAAACAGTCCTTTGGGAGTCGCGAATGCTGTCAACTCGCGGACATTATCGGCGATGGGTATCTGCCAATATCCCTTGCTTAGATCTAATTTGGAAATGTATTTATGACCGGCCAATTTTGAAAATACACTTTCCATATCTGGCATTGGTTCTGCATCAAATACGGTGATCTTGTTTAATTGCCGAAAGTCGATGCAAAACCTGTTGGTCCCGTCTTTCTTTCTGACTAACACCACGGGGGACGAGTATGGTGAGTTTGAAGGTTCGATCACTCCCTGGTCTAACATTTTCATCACTTCTTCGCTGATTGTCTCCCGTGCATTAAAGGGTATCGGATATCCTTTAATCCTGATAGGCTCAGTGGTATTCAATTTGATCTCGTGTCGAATTAGACCCGTACAGCCTGGTCTGTCCGTGAACACATCTGGATATTTGGACAAAACCTCCATAATCTGTGTACGTTGACCCTCCGATAACTCAGGGCATACATTTATCTGGTCAATACTTTCCTTACCAACGTCCATGGGGTATTCAAGGGGTATTTCTGTGCTGGAGACGAATTCCGCTTCGTCACCAGACCTATCCTCTATCACCGCAACGCATACTACATTCAAAATCCCTTTATCAATCGTTTGTCCAGATCTCGCTATGTAGAGTTTAAGCATATTGGCATGAAATGTCTTGGACTTCCCCTCCGTATCAATGATATAATCCATTTCGCCTTTCACCTGTCTGACTTCATATGGCCCTTTCCATTGGACTAGCAGCTTGTTGTTATTCGTTGGGAGAAGCACCAACACTTGATCGCCTACGTCAAATTTTTTACTCCGAGTTCCTCGGTTGTAGTACTTGGCGTATCTACGACTAGATTTCGCGAGTTCGTCTTGCGCCATTTGACAAGTACTTTCTAATCTTTCGCGCAAATCAACTACGTAATGGTATGTGGTCTTAACTTCTTCGTCCGCGACCTCGTCTGTCCACAGTTCACGAAGTATGCGCATAGGACCACGAACTGTCCTACCGTACAATAGTTCAAACGGGGAGAAACCCAAGCTTTCCTGAGGAACCTCACGATATGCGAACAGAAGGGCGTTCATATATCTATCCCAATCCTTCGGTCTTTCCGCACACATTCTCCGCAACATTTGCTTCAATGTGCCGTTGAATTTCTCGACCAATCCATTGCACATTAGGATGGTAAGGTGTTGTGCGTAACTGTTTAAGGGACAACAACCTACTAATTTCTGCCATAAGATCTGAGGTGAATTGCGCTCCACAATCCGTAAGAACTTCTTCGGGCACTCCGACCATGCTGAACATGTCTACGAGCGCTTCGGCTACACGTTCGTTTTCAATTGATGGCAAAGCTATGGCTTCTGGATATCTGGTAGCGTAATCTACCAGTGTCAAGATGTATCGGTTTTTCCGATCTGTATGCGGAAATATTGGTCCTACAATGTCGATGGCCACTCGTTTGAACGGAGTATCTATCAAGGGCATCTGACCTAACGGTACTCTAGTTACCCTGCCCTTAGAGATCGTCTTCTGGCAAACGTCGCACGAGCGACAGAACCGCGCTATGTCGCCATTGACGCCAGGCCAATAAAATTCTCTTAATACCCTATCCGTTGTTTTCTTTACGCCTAAATGACCTGCCATACTCGACTCGTGCGCGACCTTTAATACATGTGCCCTAAATTTCTGGGGAACCACTAATTGCAAGAACTTCCTATCCGATGTAGAGTATTCCCTGTACATTAAACCCTTTCGAACAAGGAATTTAGAGGAACCCCCGTTCTTACACTTTCTCACGGTACCCGTTAATGCCTTCTCAGAGGTTGCACGTAAAGACGCGTCACGTTTTTGCTCATTTTGGAATTCTTCGCGGGATATATCAGTAATGGCTTCCGGTACTTTTAACTTACGCAAAGGTTTATTTTCCTCCTTTACCTGAGCCCTAGTTTGCACTGCCTGGATGATAGGGAATCGGAAATCTGCTATGGTTGGAAGTCTAGAACCCGGTACGTTGCCAATCGTCAGTTCATAGATCGGGTTGGCTACGCATAAAGCTTCCACAGTCCCGGTCAAAAAAGGTGTATCTATCATTATCCTTGCAACTGGAACGTGGTCGATTGTCTGGTCAAGCAACATGCAAGGTGATTTAAACCCAAGCAATTGATCATCGCAGACTAAGCTCCGTTTCACGACTACAGTAGTGCATCCCGTGTCTCGTAGAACGGTGACTTCTTGTCCGTTAACAGTGCCGTTTGCGGTCGGCACCCGTGCCTCTGGAAAAATACACGTGCCGATTGATTGGATCACATCGCGACTGGTCTCTGAACGCACCACCGGTTCACGCACCGCTTTCCGCTTAACTTGCTGGGAAACATTAAGTTTTCCATTTACCGATCTTCTGCCTCTAATGGCTACCGCTACTTTCTGGACTGGTCCCTTCCGTTTAGGACAATAGTGGGAGATATGACCCACTTCCTTGCAAATGAAACATTGCATGTCACTCCGCTTCCCCTGGTTACTCCTACCAGATTTTTCAGGTTCCCTGGGTTTTCTGTCGTTGACCTGATTCCCACCTTTGACATCTCGCGTGATAACATTCTGCGAACCTCCCCGAGCTTCGGCGAACAAATCCGCCTGTGTGGCCATTTCATGTACATTTGTGAAGGATCTTTCCTTCAAGAATAAATATAACTCCTTGCCACAAGTTGTTAACAATTGGTCACGAAGCAAGAAATCGACAAGACCCTCAAATGTCTTGACGACTTTACCACATTCCACCCATCGCTGCAAATAATTGCAAGTCCTACTGACGAACTGGGTGAATGTTTCGCCTCTCTCTGGTTTACTATACTTAAACTTCTTGCGAAACCCTTGCTCGGTTAGTTCATATTTCTTGAGAAGTGCCTCTTTCAACACGGGGTAATTGAGCGAATCGGCCGTGGATAAACGCGAATACACGTCTAACGCTTTACCTTTCAATAACGCGCTAAGATGGAGCGGCCAATCGTCTTTCTTCCATTTTTGTACCGTAGCATACCTCTCAAACCTATTTAGATAACTATCCATATTATCTTTATCGTCTTCAAATGGGGACAATTTTGGACCTCTCAGTTTAACATCATGTTCCCCCTCTTTTTTAGCTTGCAATAGCTCAGAATGTATTAGATGTTCCCTCTGCCGATTTCTATCTAATATCTCTAAATTTTCTAACCGTACCTATTTTTCCCTTTCTAACTTCTCCCTCTCTGCTTCCCTTTCCCATTCTATCCTTTCCCTCTCAGCCTGTTTCTCTAGTTCTATCTTACCCTTCTCTAATTCTATCATTTCCTTCTGGGTTTCCCTTTTTTCCCTTTCTATTTGTTGTTCCCTTTCAAATTTTTCCCTTTCTAATTCCCTTTCAGCCTGTTTCTCTAGTTCGATCTTACACTTCTCTAATTCCCTCTCCTTTAATCTTTGGTCCCTCTCCCGGGCTTGTTCTTCACGAACGAAATTTCTAAGGGACTCCCCCTCATAACCAAACTGTTTCCCCAGTTCTACCAGTTCTTTCATAGAAGTCATTTCAAAACTTTGGTGGTGACCAACCTTAAAGTGCAGTTTTATACAAACCACGTAATTACCACAAACCGTATTTTCTTTCACGAAATGCAACAAAAATATTAAATACAAAAAATAAAGTAATATTAGGTATCTACCTAACCTTGGTGCTTTGTCAAACGCATCTGAAACACACAAAAAGCATACAAATATAATAAAACAACTTCAGTGCTCTGTTATATCCGAAATGATCCCACTTCTGACACCATTTGTAACAAGATAACCGGGTGGGATATTTCGGATTAACAACAGAACACGTTTTGACGACACAGATATATGGTTTAATGTGGCGATTTATATGAGTAGTGGATGATGAAGATATGTGCGTATTTATAATCCAAATATTGGATCTATTTAACAAAAAAAACGCACAGTTTCAAAGATGAAAAAAATGTACAAATAAATTTAGGTCAGTAACCCTAAAACACAGGATAAATGATTTCACAAATGATTCAATAATGGAAAGATGAATATAGTTCACTCAAATAGTAAACAATGTAAGCGTTTACACATAGTAAAAAAAATGTATTCGCTCAGGTAGCGAAATTATGTCACTAAACAAGAACGGATATACAATCTATCCTTCCAGTCCTGAATAATACACTGGGTCTTACTAACCCAAAATTAGCATACAGCTAAAAATACATGTGTGGAGATGCACTCCGTCACCCGTGCACCATATCCGCTCCACAGCTCCTCCGAATCAATTTCACAACCAATATAGACTCCGGACCCTCGGAATACTATGATCACTTGAAACATTAGACCCTCCGGACACTTGAAATATTAGACCCTCCGGTCCCCCTGGTCCTTTGACGGCTCTATAGCTGGGTCACCTTAGTCACTCTTGACATTCCGGACGCTAGACATTAGACGCTCCGGCACCTTAAACGCTCCGGACACACGGACGTTTCTACCCTCTGACAACACCGGACACCCCGGATATTCCTACCATCAAAAACTCAGCCCTACAGCTGGAGTTGTGCGAATCCTTTAAGCAGGCCGCTTGCTGACAAAACCATTAGTATTGTAAAGGTCCTTTACATGTAGTAACGTATTTATACCTTTATAATTTTCGTTATTCTTTATCAAAGGCACCTTGCACGTGTGGCACAGGACGAATCGTACTCACGATTTCGAAATACATAGACCATATTATAATCACCCTCGGGTATCGTTGTACAGAGAAAAAGAAACGAAACCCGAGTACATGTATTTAATTAACAACATTTACACCATTCCGTGACAATCTTTACCATTGACAACACAACCGATTCAAAGTACCAACCAAGCAATATTGAAAGGTACGCAGCGTATATGGAAAAAGAAAGAGTGTATCCCGCCGGTGCAAGCTTTAAGGTAACAGACATTGTGTATCATAATCTGGAGGCGAACGTGTCATTAAAACTTCTCAGCTGTTAATGGAATATATAGCAGTATGGTTGCGATTGTTATGCCTTCGTTCCTATTTGCATATGCTATTATTAACTACTTGCTTGTACATTTCTAGAGGAAATTCTGAAAAAGCAAAATGATCTTTTATAGAGAGGTCTTTATCTACCCTTTAGTAGAACAAGGTCGTATCTAGAATTAATTATTTTCTATTTTAAGTTTTTGAAGCTTACGTCAATGTTGTAAATATGGTGAAATTCGTAGATTGAGAAACTCATATATTTGTAAGTTGTTCCCAATTTTGTCAAATATCCCTTTGATACCTATGCAGAATATTTTACACCTTTTGAGCATCAATGTACTATGCGTATGACACGTTGATGCTTATATGGAACTTGATATAAAAGTATGTTATTGTCAAATATAATATTTTGCAATAAAATAAATCATCGACTATGTACGTTTGACGTACAATATTGCTGATTTTTTATTTTTATCAATTAATATGCAATCCTTAAAACAACATCTAAATTACGGTTTCATTTTGAAATGAGTACAATAATAAAGTCATGCTAACATGACATTGCACACTTTATACTACTGATCATGAAATTCTAAGACAGACATTTACAAGTCTGATTATTTGTAAAGCTAACAATAATTCCTTTGAAAGCTATTTTCATAATTCACTTATTCATCGTCAGTTTCATATTCACTTTCTGATGCATCTGGTACTTAAATGCAATATTTGTTATGCTTTGATGCTTGTATTGATTCGTAATATGGATGTAATTCATCACCAATGAACTATTACAAAGATATAGTGGTAGCGTTTTATCAATGTTCGATATTGGCTAAGTTATCTCTACATTTATCCTGACAACTTGTAACCAGTTTATTCTTGTTTTTCCGCTTCAGACATGGATACACAGACAAAACATCTTTGTAAGCGTTACATAATTTTGCCAATGTAGCACGCCTTTTTCTTGAAGCTCGAGTCATTTTCTGTTCCTTTTCCAATGTCCTGTTGTTGCTTTGTTCTTCAAAAAGATTGTGTAGATTTTGGACTAATATGTGGTGCTTGTCTGTGTGGTGCTGATCAACATCCCCATTATCCAACTTTGTTTTATTTCGTGTTTGCAAAGTGTTAGTAACTTCTCATAACTTAGCAGTATAACCGCCATCTGCACTGCTGCTCACACCATCATAATGCTCTTCGATTTTTGTTTCGGTCAAAGTCTCACGGGTCTGGTTTTGTGTAATAAGCATGATTAGAAATCTCTCTTGAGAATATCTTTAATTGACTTTAGAGTATATTTCATGAAGATAATAGTGTACAGTCAGGACATATTTGTGCCCCAGTGACTGATTCAATTTATGAGCAAACTGCACTGTCCTGTCCTCTGAATATATGTTATCCGTTACAAAATTTATATAATTTTTAACCAGGGGTAACAGCTAAACGTCACAAATATGGTGGTTTCTGTAACTCTTATAATATTTTGCACATCAGCTTGGCGACTTTCTTAAGACTAGTGGCTTTTGTTTAGTTAGCGTTTCTATTACTAAATCATGTACTTCGAATGGATTCTTCCACTTTTCCTGCAGTATTAATGTATCATAGCTACCAAAATTTACTAAATCGTCATCTTATTATGTCACTTATTTTATTTGGTTTTCGAGAAACTCAACATTGTTGGTCATTGCTGATTTAAACGTGCAGGCTATCTTGACAGACAATGAGCCATTTTATTTCTACGTAATTCATTCGTTTATATTGAACTGCTTGTTACAACAATATACATTAATATAATCATGTGCCTTTCTCAGTTAACTGAAGTTCTTGTGTATTGCGGAATAATTCGAAACAAAGAACCAGTTTACATATGTTTGGTAAATATGAATTATTACACACATCGTATATCAAGGTTTAGAGACTATTACTTATATTTCGCGATATGGTAATTGAGAGCAATCTGATGGAAGCCAACAGTTAGATAATAGGAATTGCAATATATCTTTCAAGTCAATATAAACATAAAGAACTTAGAACATAAAATCAGTGTATGCTGTAATCAACTCTCTCTCTCTCTCTCTCTCTCTCTCTCTCTCTCTCTCTATATATATATATATATATATATATATATATATATATATATATATATATATATATTTATATGAATGAATGACTAAAAGCATACACTGCGTTTATGTTCTACGTTCTTTATGTTCATACTAACATCATACATTGTTACGTGTCTGGACTCTTTCGAACAGTAAGAAGAAAAGAACGAAGAAAACAAGCTTTGTAAAACTGGACGAATTTTTTATTTCCCTAGATAAACAAGGTTAAAATGAGAAGAAGAAGAAAAATCAAATCGAAAATTAGTCAAAGAATCATAAAATATAAGTCTTAGTAATAAAAAGAAACTGATTTCGATACCCGATGAAATCCAACATGGACGGCGATGACGTATGATATTATCAGTGTCTTACTGTCTTGTTGAATCACATAAATTAATATTCCAGTGTTTGAATTCCGTGTAAATTTTGATAACTGTCCTTGTTCAATAATTAATTTAGAGCACAATTATTTCCATGGAAAAAGAATCCTTTGGAATCCTAATAATATGAAGAAAGCATAATCATTAGCCCCTGGTCACAACATAAAACACCTGGACTTCTGCAGTGTTCGGCAAGGAATGACTATTCTTTCTCAAAACATAAATACTAAATTTAGCTACGGCGCAAAACAGATGCCCGGATGTGGGTCAATCCTCTGGTAAAACCTAACTGATACATGTTATTTGTCACGTACTCCAAGTATGACCACGATTCCACTTTGTGAATCATACGCTGAGAAAGAATAAAAAATATTAAAAAGTTGTTTCCTTCAACTCTTACTAGTTCTGAATCAATGTCTCCACCTAGGTCAGCATTATATATTTTTATTATTAGTTGTTTACAACAAAAAACAAACAGTCACGTCATGCAAAACTGAACCTAATTTCGCAACCATTTTCTGAAAATACTCTTTATATTAATGAAAAAATGCTCCAAATTGTAAAACAGGGTAGGTCTTTTTATGTTAACTTATATAGCATAACATACATCAGGCATACAGTAATTTTCAAGATAAAAGCCAATGTCCTGAATTAAGATCGAAGTAAACATCTTTACTTACAAATGTAATCGGCACTAATAGATACAGATAGCCTCGTTGATGGGTTTTGTTTACCTAAAAAAAACCTTACAGTACATAAACTTGGACAAATCGTACATACAATACAGCTGTATATAACAACATGTTCTTATGGTCATTAAACAAACCTCAAAGATGTTGGTCTATAATGAATAAGGGTGAATGCCACTACCAATATCAAGATATTGATGAATGTTTTAAACTGCAAAATAAGCCTTCACATTAGCACCCCCCCCCCCAAACAAAAGCTAGTAGCTGCACTTAACTTTAAAGTGATCACTAAATTTGAGTGAGGGTCGAACATCTGTTTAATTGCTTTCAAACCGAGATGTACATATATTTTTTTGCACGAATTGAATTTATTTTCTTAATTTAATGGATCGCAAATAAATAAGAATATTTTTCTACAACCAGTATTATATAATTTAAATAGTTTCCATAGTGTACCTTTATTATGCATGTTCAGCAGTTAAAGCCTGTCCATCATGGTTACTGTTAGGTAGATTTTAAAATAATCCCAAAAACAGACAATGACTGTTCTTTTGTGCACATATTGAAAATAAATAACATCAGTTTCATATATGTCAAATGTACCCAAATATTTCTTATATTCCTAAAATTATTTACCTTGATGCTGATCTAATTAATACTATTATTACACATTTCACACCATTATGTGAACAATTCCGTCTATACATTGTCTCTATTCCACGTACAATTATTTCAGATCAGGGAATTGGTATGCAAGTTATGGCATTCTATTTGATTTGAAATTATTAAGGAAATAAGGCGAATGGCCAGTGTTACTAGAATAAAGGTCATTATTATTATAGCTTATCACCATTTGTAACAAACATAAAAGGGTTTCAATCTTCAAAGTGTCTATTAAACCTACGTGCTTTAATGATTTTTAATTACAAAATTACAAAGACCAATGTAGAAAGCAGTCGTCACTGGCTAAACCGCCATATGTTTACCCTATATCCCAAGCATTTGTTGTAAATCCCAAGTTTTACTTTTACCAATGTTTGCTACTTGGATTGAGCTTTTGAAAGCTTTAGCTAAACTTAATGTAATTAGGGCCAGTGCTACAACATTAAAACTTGTTATTATTGTTGGTGTTTTATTATTATTATCATTATTATTATTATTATTATTATTAGTAGTAGTAGTAGTAGTAGTAGTAATAGTAGTACATCTTGGGTACCAATATAACAAACATTTTACCGAGAAAGTGACTGTTCAACCAAAATGTTCTGCCGCCGTTTCTTTGCAGTGTATTAGCTTCTGATAAAGGCTGTGACTATACAATGGTATGGAATTACATTACACATTGTCGCGCATTATAAATAAAATATTAAAGAAAAGACACACGTCACTGTTAGATAAGTTAATATGGTTGAGTTAAAATTCACTATTGACTCTAAAACGTCATATTTTATAGGAACAATACAGCTTTTAATATTGTTTAGTGAGAGATAGAGAATTAGAGTTTAGTGGATGACTACGACTAGCTTATACATATACGTATCCTCTCTTATCGGTATTAGGCAAATGTTGTAATTCATTAATTATCCACCCGACAAGACAAAACCAAGTTTTCGAAAACTCATCACCCAACACCCCCCTATCAGTATGGTTTTAGAACAGTATGATTCCTGATGCAGCCTCTAGTCAACTCATATTTAAAAAACCAAAACCATGCCCTCGTTAAACAAACACGTTGAACAGTATTCAAATCAATTAAGAAATGTGTCATCTACTGCATACACCATTTTTGCTTATAGTCGCCATTTCATATGACCCTAAGGTCTATGTAATTTGGTCATTAATTCTAAAACATTTCATCAGGACAGTTGTCCAATGTAAAAGCAATTAATAGATGTCTTGCACACATTTTTGTTCTATTTTAAGACTCATGCAGTTTAAGAGAAGTTATTAAGATAAATACGTCATATCTTGAGTCACAAGACCAGTTCTCTACTAATTCTAATAGATGTAGGCAATAAAAGTAGGTTTGAGATTATCATTTACTTACTTGCTGGACACATTCAACACGATCGAGAATTCTTGCGGAGTATTGCAATTTGTCACAACATTTTTAAAAATGGAATAAATCTCAAGTAGATTTGAAACTGTTTTAAAGAAGATCAGTGAATATGGATTCCATATAAATCTTTCACTGGTATCTACCTGAAAAAAAATAGATGAGGCAAGGAGAACTGAATATTAACCTGAGTAGCTAAAGATGATAAATTTTTGAGTTCTTATTATTAAATGAGGT
This sequence comes from Sinohyriopsis cumingii, assembly GCA_028554795.2. Classification (NCBI taxonomy): domain Eukaryota; kingdom Metazoa; phylum Mollusca; class Bivalvia; order Unionida; family Unionidae; genus Sinohyriopsis; species Sinohyriopsis cumingii. The sequence goes on from CM068833.1 coordinate 48,101,950, forward strand.
TATGTTTGACGGATACAGGTTCATGTATGAACCTGGTTATTAAAATAATATTATTAAGTAGTTATTCTGCTATATTTATTTAGCATGTAGCAAACAACATTTGGTGCAGACATGGGTAATGTATATCATTGCGTTTGTAGTAACCGTGTCACATTTACTTAACGGATTTAGTAATTATATGTCCAGCTGTCAGAATTTGAAGCTGTGTTAATGGGTCTACATTTAGAGTTGTGATTGTGTGAATTTAGAAGAGTGATCATGTATGCGTGGATTCAGAGGTTTGAGTTTGGATGTGGAGGTAATATCTTGGATGCCGATTTGTTCAATTGTGTTTTCAATAACCATTGTATCGCTGTCGGTGGTGATATTAGCGGAGGAAAAATATATTGATGTCTCCATGGTGAGGATAAAAGTTTACGACCAACTTGTCTGCAGCGTAAAATAGAGTTCTATGGGTAGATTTTTGAAGATTTAAAATTTAACAGTGATTCTGAATATTTACCGGAGAGTAAGATGCAAAATAAATGCATGTCCCGAAGTTGTTTATGGTTATTTACATGTTCTTTACTTGCTGAACATTATCTGACATGTTTGTTTTCAATGTTAGATATGTGGCTCTTAAATCTAGTCATAAATAACGATAGTCTATGTAAAATTAGTCATTAATTTCTGGTGCAAATTATTACGTTTCTTCTGTAAACTAAAGCATTGGATTAAGTTGGTTAACACGGTTTATGTCTTTTGCTAGTGAGGATCTATATATTCCATGCCCTATGTTTGTTAGCTATTAATTTAGCTAAACGTTGGAACCTACTTACATATACTTATTCCCAGAATAAACTACTGTCATCCTTTAAACGTAACATAAACATATGGCGTAGCTGAACAGCTTATCAGATGGCATGTAAAATCATAAAGTTTCATTTATTTATGCTGTTTTGAAATATCATAGAGATTAGTAGAAAAATGAAAAATAAGGTTTCATCTAGATTACAGGATCTCTTAGAATCCAAATTTTGTCCAAATAATCTTTGTTTCGTACAGGTAATTGTGTGACTTTGATATATTTTCCCTGAATTAATTATTGGCCTTCTGCAATTCTTCCATGATCCTGCAATGTCACTTTCTTTCTTCATTTGCGCCATTTGGAACAAGTAATCGAAGCAAAAGAAACTATTTCCTGACAATGTCATAGCGTTATCAAAAATGTTCAGTCAATGATAATGTCTGCTGTTACCGTATTTGATTAATATATTAATTGAACATTTCCTGATGTTATCTCCTAATTAGAAATGTTAAATTAAACGAATCTTCACAATGATGTTAACATATAGCTGGAAAATAAAACATCTACTTGTTCCAAAAAATATGTTACTATATCATTGTGATTTTTGTTTCAGCTAACATATTCATATTTATGGAGAAAGTCAAATCGTTAATATTTACCTCATCTGCCATATAAGCGTCACACTTAGTCGAAGTTGATCTGTTTAAGATGAGGAAGGTTGAAATAATTCAGCTTTGTTAATGAGATAATACTGTGTTTTTTTTCCAGCCAAATGCGATATGATTAAATTACTAAGCTAATATGCGATTTGTTCTAAAACCAGATAATAAAACGAAGAAGCGAATTTGGGAAAAATATAAACCATTTATTCATCTAAAGCAGCAATATCATGTAATAATTGCAGAATTTAGAAAGCAGCATCTCTTCCCTCTATCTCTCATATTATATAGACACACACACACACACACACACACACACATATATATAAATATATATATATATATATATATATATATATATATATATATATATATATATATATATATATATATATATATATATATATATATATATATATATACGATTTCTGTTTTCTTTATTAGGTTTTGTTTCGTTAAATTATTTATTAATGCGTTCTGCACTAATCCTTTCAATCAGTTTATTTTGCTATTAAATCACTCTACACATCTTTTATTTACGATTTATCTACAGCGATTCCTTCACTTAATGGCAACTATTGTATTAATACTGATCTATTATACGAGACGCTATTTCTTGTGGTTTTGTTTAAAGCATCCGTTATGGTTATACACGTGTATGCTAAGTTGCTGCAGAGAGTACGGACAGACTCTAATTGAGCCACTCGTCATTTGCAAAAAAAAGCCTTCTTGGAAATCGCAAAAAAAGGATTGCAAACTGAGTGCCAAGTATGAGGCTTCACCCTCGTTGCTGCTATTAATTAAAAATTGTACCAATCCCGATTCGATATCGTGACCGTGGGTCATGCACGCTTATCGTTATAAAATCATGCAGGGTTCACTGAGCTTGACTAAATACATTTTTAAAAAGATTATAATCCAAATCTCCGCTGCATAAAGTCTGATGAATATTTCTAAGCGTATGTATATCATCTCCGTTAAACACAGCAATAATATTTCAGTTATCCCTGATCACTTTTGGTATTTGTATATACCGCTGGGTTACAGAAATCACATATGTGTATTTATGTCTTCCTTGAAAAAATATCCGAGCAGGATTTGCCTGTTTGTCCAACATCACATCATCGTACACAACTAAATTGTTAATAAACCCATCAATTTCATCTACAGACGGTGCTTCACTGATGTCAGTGATAAACTCGATGGCATCATCACCGCAAACAACTAAATTGCTTATAAACCCATCAATATCATCTACAGACGGTGCTTCACTGATGTCAGTGATAAACTCAATGACATCATCACCGAGCTCATTTAGCGCTATTGCGTTTTTATTAAAGTCTTTAAGTACATCATACCATTGCTGGTCATCTACAGACGGAACTACCAAATACAACTTGTCCCAGGTCATCCACTTCGTTATTAAATTAAGTAACAGTTGCGTTTTACCAGATCGGGACGGACCTATGATACTCATTCTGCTATAATTTGGTAGCGCAGCATGATGTTTAAACGATTCTCGTTTTCTTAACGCCGAAAGGTTAGTGACCTCCATGTTATAGAAATATAATAAAAAATATGGATTTATATTGTGTGAAATGCAGGGCGCGTACCCCCACATATGATCTAACAACTATTACAACAAACATAACAGGTCAGCAGTTACCGGTAAGTGTGAACGCTGTCGTACAAAAAGAAATTGATTTTATTCCCGCACAGTCGGGTTTTAAAAAAAGCAACACGGAGCTGATATCGCCTCTCAATTAGCCAAATTACCAGGAACACCGTAGACGAAATACCCAGGAGAAAAGCATCTTACAAAATATAACTATTGCGGACTTGGAACTCGACTTGATATCGGACTTGATAACCATAACCAACCAAAACCATGTGAGTACCCAATACATGCTATTGATCGAGCTTGTCATGCTCGTGATGTAGATTATAAAAGTAAAGATCTACAACATAGGCATATCGCAGATGTGAAATTAATTCATGCGCTAAATTTCATAACGGATACATCTTTCAAATAATAATTAGCTGGTTGGCTAGTATCCACTGCAATGAATGGTAAGCTTATATTGGGAAACGGTAATTAATCGTCCGATTATTGAAATAATGAAATCTATTTATTATTCCCCAAGAGGATATTGGAAAGGTAGAGCAGCGATTAGTAAACTCGCTGAAGCAGCAGAAGTCGAACGTTTTACTGCTGAAAAGGTTAGCCCGACAGGCAATATGGCAAGTTTATATACCATCGCTTAAAACAATAAAGTACGCTCATTGTAATCTCAGTGTCCCTAATGAAGTTCATCAGACTGATATTTTATTTTTGCCACACTATACTAGACGTAGAGTAACCCACAAATACGCGTTAACTGTCGTCGATGTTGCAAGTAGGTACAAGTAAGCAGAGCCACTAGCAACAAAAAGACAGCTGCTGCAGCACAATCTGCGTTTAAACGAATGTATCAACGATGTGGTCTGCGATGGCCACAGCTGCTACAGATTGATTCTGGCAAATAATTTCAGGGCGCAGTATCATAGCTGATGAAGCAACATAATGTTAAAATATGACGAGGACATATTGCAATTCACCGTTATCAGGCAATTGTTGAGCGATTTAATCGAACGCTTGCTGAGCGGTTATTAGGATATCAATAAGCAAAGGAAATCATTCAAGACAAAAGATCTCGCGGGTAGGTTGCAAGATTACCAAGTGTGATTGCTGCATTAAATAAAGAAATCCCTCGAACAACCAACATGAAACCAATTAATGCAATTACAAAAAACATATACCCGTATAACGACGTGATTTTTGAGCGCAGCCAGTATTAGGTAATGTGACTGTAAGATATTTATATGAACCTGCTGTTCTTGAAAGTGGTACCAAAATAGCAATTGATCCTGTCTGGAGTATTACGACACATAACATATATAGCGTGGTAATATCCACGGCTAGACCTTCAATCTACAGACTAGATTTAACTGCTCCTCAACGTGGATTTACACGTGAACAATTGCAAGTAATTCCCGAAGACACGCAATTACCACCGTAATCACTTAACTATCACCTCGACGTCGGTTACACTCGAGACAAGTCAACATCGTATTTTCACGTGTATGACCACGACAGTTATCTTTTCTGTCTAAAGGTAAATTGTTTATAATTAATACACGGGTACTGCCAGAACATTACACGATTACAGCTCGCACTTTGATTATTCTGCTGATGCTTCAGCGCAATGACAAATTCAACATCGATATTAAATTCTTGAATATTTCTTTTGTCACTTTGTTTATAACTGCCTTATTTTTCTTACCATATCGCTGTCAATAGCATAATCAATACTTTCTGTAGCGTCTATAACAATTCACCTCAGCTGAGATATTCTTCTGACCCGAGATACTGCGAGATAAACTAAATTTGACCATTCGACACGATCATCTACAATCCAAACTCGAGTATCAGAGATGGTTAACCCCTGAGATGAGTGAATTGCCATTCCGTATCCTATCGTCCACGGAGATTTGTCCGTGCGCAATGCATCCTCAGCAACACTAGTATCGACTGCGACAACATCATTTAATTCAAGATTCTGTTTCTCAGTCTGTCCTGGTATATCACCGTCGATATTATGTCGTCGTGTATCTGCTGGTCGATACCACAGCGGCACTGGTAAGTCCGGAAACTTTTCTTTATGTAACATAAATAATTGTTGTTGAAGTGTATCACGAACTATCTTTCTACTTGCCACTATATAATCATTTGGTCTCCATGTTTGTAGAAATTCGTTCATTGAAGTTTCTGAATTTATGTTACGCGTTATTTCACACTCAATTGTATTCGGTTGTAGTCTGATTAATTTCTTTAACTCGTTTAATTCTGCATTAAGAGATCTGTGATCATCAGTTATCTCGGAATAATAATCTACAAACTAATATAGCCAATCATGTGGAGATGGTCCAAGAAACGGCTGTGGTTGACCGCGATCACCGCACATTATCACATCTGTATTTTTCAATAACAACCAATCTAGAAACATTTTTAATATATCTTTAGATACTGTGCATATCTCATCCCAAAGAATAATTTTTGGAATATATTTCGCTCCCATTCGGTCAGGAGTCCATGTGGCGAAAAAAGCTGTGATAAGTACATGATTTTACTCCTCATTGTTTCATTTCTCTCGCGAGTCTGTGTGTTGGTGTTAGTACAAACATGTCATCGCAATTCTGTCGAAATAATTCGATCACCTGAGTTGTCTTACCAGAACTTCCTGGGCCGTTTAGATAAACAGTCTTGTGTCTGGTTGCTGAATGCTGGATCCTACACGGAAGCCGTCGTCGACATTTGTCGACGCAATAATTCTGATAACTGATTGCTACGATAAATATTTATAATCGTAACAACCGCGGATTCAGAATAATTACATAACATCTTGTGTTTTATTCTCCACGACCACCATTATGCATCAGTGTTTGTAAAACGATTTACCAATGATGTATATTTTCCATATTGATATAAAATGAATCCTTTGCAACTCTGACTGTGGTGTCAGGGAATCTATTTATCAGCGATATCAAGTTTATAGACACATAAGTGAGCGTCGAAGATCTTAAATTAGTATACTGAGGCGATTCGCCATTCATATAACCAACAAATGTGCCCAACCGTGTTCCGTCAGATAAGTAAGCGTTTTCTCGACTTACAAATATATTTCTTGCTGTCGCATATTCAGCATCATCTAGAATTAATCGTGCATAATGTCGTTTGTGATCATATGCTCCACCTTGAGCAAACTTGCCAATTATTTTTCTACCGAGATCCTTGCGGCGCTATCATCATCAGGTGATGATAACCAAACTTCGGTCTGCTTCCGATATGATATAATTGCCTCACTTACAATCAGCGATAACAGTATTTTGCGATCAATAATATATCGTAATAACTCTATTGGTGCCCAGCGTTTTTCTGAAACGTGCCTACCAAACCAAATATAATAGATCGGCTGAAGACCCTTACCTATTTCGAATGATACAATACAGCGAATTCGGTTTTATCAATATCAGGTAGTGGTCCATTTATCAATACTCACGTCATCTCGTTTTTGGGGTGTCCAAACCGCGCAAAATATCGAGAACACTCCCCAACCCAAGAAATCTTCCAGGGTAACACGCGACCATATCCACCGAGATAACGTCGTTGAAAGTATACTTAGTATTCCATAATTCACCATATCCATATTCACAACAGCTTAGCTGCACGTCTTCGAGAAATTCAAATCGTGCTGTCGTGCTGGGTTCCACGAATTTCTCTCTCTGGCAGCGTGGGTTGAACTGACGGAACATTCAAACAATTATTTAGCAACTACTCAGTATTTTTTAAACTTTCTGCGCAAGATATCTCGTCGTTTCGTGAAGAGATTCTTTACGATATAATTAGCCGTTTGGTCGTATAAATTGATCATATTTTCCATCATCGAAACTTTTAAATAACCATACTGACACAGGATCGTTTTTACTTATTTCGTGAATAAAATCAAACATATTTCTCCCAGAGTTCTCCGGGGGGTAAAATCTTACAGTTCGATCTCGTGGAAATGTTGTAACTGCGCTAGTCCACACGTGTGATCAATAATTTCAATTGGAGCTCCCCTCAACTTATTCTTTGATTTATATAAAACCTCTCCGGTTAATGTTTTCACTAGTATTCGAAATTAATTTGCTTGATTACTCGGCGACATTATTCAGCCCACTCAAATTATTTTTTTATGTCTTAAATTAGTTAACCTATTTCCACGCATCGCATTTGTAACATGTTCGATTACTCGTTCGGCTACACAATTCAGCCTTGACTTTGAAAATCTCATTTGGTGCAAGATAATCGACGTTGGGTTTACCATTTACCCGATAAATTTCATAAATGGTCGCTATTATAGGATACGCTCGTTCGTAATATGGTCTGCAAATACCAGTCAGCAATCCTGGCTTGGAAATTTTACTTCAAACAGAGGTTTTTGTTCCAATAGCAAGGATAGGGTCACATTTGTCACACATAATCCACTCAGCGGAATCTGTTTCTGCTAGCACAATAAACTTTATTCTGAAGAAAAGATATTTTAGATCGTTGAGATAATCAATTATCATTTCCGCTCGCGTATCGTTTATTGTTGCATCAATACTTTGTCGTTGACAGAGTCGACACCTTTGGTATCACGTACAATTTTGAATGTTGAGTTCATCAGTCAGTCAGAGTCAGACTTCGCCTCCGCAAGTCAGAGGTTCTTCTGTCGGGATCGTATCTGGAAGTTTTCCAAGGCTGGAATCTCTCAAACTCTTCCATATTGTATTTCAGGCAAAATAAGAAATCAGTGTAGGTGGTTGATGATGGGGTCTTCAACTCCTTGTAATAAATCCTGCGTGAAGGAATTCTGCGGTCAAAATCTGCAAAGTGTGCGACGGAGGAGTCTTGGTCCACATCCTTGTTTAATATGTGGATTTGGAGTTAGAGAGATAACACAGCTGTGTGCGTGTTGTGGTGGTAAATAGTATAGAGAATTAAAACGGTATTAGTATAAGATCCTCTGAAAACTATATGGCTAGATTTGAAGATAAATTATAATTTAGACAAATAATATTATGTATAAATGGAGCAAAATAATTTGTTTAACATCCCACCATTAAAAATTATGACGCATCTCGTGATGGTGTAGTCAGACACTGTCAGCGAATAAAAACCAGTTGGTGTTGTTGACAATGCTGGTTATCTTAAATTCACCGCTGGGGAAAGAGGTATGTCTGTCATAAATTTATATTCGAGGTTTTTCACAGGGAGATGGTCTTGTGATCGATCATTTTGTCGGACAAAAACTTAATAATTCTTTACAAAATCTTCAAGCTATCACACAGAGTGAGAAATCTCCATGGGGTGGGATTGGCAAATGCAAAATGATTCCTAAGGTGTTTCAAACTTTAAATGTAAAGACCGGCGAAGAACTAATATTTCCATCGATAAACGCCGAATATACAAATCAGCTTTTTCTCAGAAGTACAAAAATTGGATCTAATTATCATATGTAAAGATACAGGCAATGAACGGAGACAACTCTACAAAGTATATGTAATGTGGTTGACAGAGTTATCCTCGTTTCCTGTTCGGATTAACCGCATAATAGTTACACATTGTACCAAATCAATTGGGCTATTACAGTTTCTTAATGTAAATAGACTCAAAGGTAAATTATCATTCTTTCATCGGGTTAGTCTTTTCAGAATACCAGTAAGCAATATGTTTTGATGACGCACGGAAGTATATTATCCCCGATTAATTCCCGTAGATAAAATCAAGGACTGTCAACATGGGCAGGTGTAATTGATTATTGGAATACATAATAATTTTTGTTCACAGACAATATACATGATTTACTGAATCCATCCGGCTTTCTGGTTTATCTGTATTATTTCTGCGATTATAATTAGAAACAATTATGAATATAAGTCAAATCTATCCTTGAATTTCCAAGTATCAGTCCAGCTTATATACTATAGGGTCCGTATTCTTTATTGGGGTTTTTGAAACTCAACAAACACACCTTCGCCCCATGTCAACACGTGGCGGGTTACTTTTGTGCCCCCAAGGGTTGATTTTTGTGGGACGGTGTGAAAAATATCTTGAGCATAGAAAATAACCCGGTGTCTGTCTGTGCCTTTCTTACTGTAAATACTTTTAAATAGTGTAAATACCTGTAAAATGTGTAAATCCATATATTGTGCCGTCCATACTATAAATAGTGTAAAAACATGTACTGTGCCGTCCTTAATATAAAGTGTAAATACCTATAGATAGTGTCAATGCATGTTTTGTGCCGTCCCTTAATTAATGTATACTATATGCTTGTAAACTTGCTAAGATGCGGTGGCACCCGAGGAGTTTACAAATGTAAATACATGTTTTGTGCCGTCCTTTTATTAAGGTTTACAGTATTCTTGTAAACTTGCTAAGATGCTGTGGCACCCTAGGAGATTACAGATGTAAATAGTGTAAATAATATGTGTTGTGACGTCCTCGAAAACACGCCCTCTTGAGTCTGCTATACTGTTATTTGACACAATAAAAGAAAGTGAAGTAAAGAAATTTCTCTCTCTCTCTCTCTCGTGCAATCGAAAAAATTAGATCAGAATTATCTTGTGCACATAAAGCAAAGAAGACAATTGATACTCGTTTGAGGCAACAAAGAAAAATTATTTCAAGTAATCAAAATGAAAGTTAGACTCCTTGATAAAATCAAAGACGCGGAAAATGAAAGTTAAAATAATATGTCAGTCCACCTCTTTGATTTTTTTAAGGATAAGGACGGAAAATTATCTTGTTGCTTATGTTACTGACTACCTTAGTACCTATCAAAATTACAAAATTCGACAGATTCTCAGCGAAAATGAAATCTGAGCTTAGTCCATTTGTCAATCCACCTCGTTGATTTTATCAAGGACACGGTGGATAATTAATTATTGTTTGCTGTGATCGGGAAATCGTAGATTTTTAAGATTTCACATATACAATCAGACTTCATGTTTTATTTCTTAGGTCAATCAGGTTCCAGGATTGGTCAGTCAGTTGTAAGCTTATTCTTGATAACATTGGATTATTGCATCGCAAACAGACGGGATTGATTGGCTCTTGCACAATGAAATAAACAGGTGAGACTTGTGGTGTGAACGAATACAAAATATATCCTTGCCGTGCCTGTGTGGATATGCTAGTGTTTGTCTGATAGTTTCCATCAATTACATCACAGTCGAGTTTGACCGCTATCATTGGAGTTATATTTACGATTTCCAGAGATATATGGCGGCCTGTCCCGTTGGGGCCATTATTGTACCGGAGAATGGTATCCTGGGGTGGTGTTATCATTCTCCATTCGGTGTGTATTTTAGGGATAATACTTATCAATGGTATCATCGGTGGATTTTCTTAACTCGGGTGCGTTATACACGGGAAATTTAAATGTCGGAAGATCAGCTTCTGTTATTTTATATTTATCAAGAAATCTTTGTTTATACGATTTATGTTTTCAGTGTAATTAATTATTTCCTGAATTACAAACTGGTTAATATATTCCATGTCGGATACAAGCTGATTTAATAGTTCTATTTGTTTAGTGATTTCGCTGCGTGAACTTGACATATCAAAAAGATGTTCTTGGAAATTTTACCGTAGTTTTTCTCGTTGTGTTTTATGTTCTTGATTAAGGTCTTTAAAATAGTCAGTAATATAGTCTAACCGAATCTCAATAGATTTAGTTCCTCCTTCAAGGGATTGTTTAACAATGAAATTCCACGCCATATGATCTTTACTAAATAATCTAAAAGTAATACTCAATACCGTTCAATTTTTAAATCAGGGAAATAATGATATTTGTATGATGGGGTAATTCCATGATACGAACTTCTATCTGAAGTAAAACCAGCCCGTTCTGGTTCAGGTGGTGGTGGAGGTATCTCCGGTGCAACATCAGGCCAGGCTAGCTCTTTTCTGATTGATGATTGATATATATGTACGGCTTAATCGGGAGAGTTTATCTTGATTGCAGATGATAATGATCGTTCGTAGACTGTTGTTGTTATATTTGATTTCTCTCCCTGTTATGTTTTTTATTCGGCGCTGAAATTCTTCATTGACATCTTGGATCTCATAAATTCCGGTTCGTATCACAGCAACATTTCAGTCGGGGGTTCCATCTGGTTTATTTTTATTTGCAAACACCAGCGAATTATTTGATTTTAGCATACCAAATTGTGCTGATATTTGGCAAACTGTAGTAGACTCGCATCTTAACAAGGGTGATCTCACTCACCGGAATCGCAGTTGGAAAATTAATACCAAATTCAGGTTTAGTGGAGTCTACTGTCATGCTGTGGTCTTTTGCGGGGTTGTATTTGCGGCTATCTGTTGAAGTAGCTCGGTCATTATCATTTTCATATTCTTTCAAATAGTGAGTTTCTACGTCGATTACTTCATTGTATATATGAAACCTGATATTGTTGTCTCGTCGAGGCTGGATGATTTCATGATAATATTAAAAACACCTGCAATTGCTGCTGCTGATGAAACACATATTGTTGCTACAGCTACAGCTACCGGAGTCAGCGCTGATAATACTATACAGGTGGACGTAACTAACGTCGACACTGAATAAACTACAACGTCAATGACATACACACCGCTTGTATTTTTTTATACTTTTACGGTGTACTTATCAATGACGGTTTTTAATGATTGCCATTCACGTACTTGATCATATCTATATTTCTGAACATTTGACTCTACTAAGGACAGTATTATTTTACGCAGTAACCAATTGATGCATCTTAGCGACAAATTCCAGACACCACCAGTAAGATGTTGCGGTTAATTTCTTATCATCTGCTTCCAGTATAAATATTTATTCGGTTCCGCTATTTAACACAACAGACACAACCCCGGAAAACTTATCGGTTGAATGCCGCCAGAAATATGTTGTAAATATCTAAACTTTTGCAGCACTGAACACAGACGGTCTATACACACTAGTAACTGTTACGGTATGTTTGAGTTTTATTTTTCAGGAATTCCACTTACGATGTCTTCGAGTGTTTTCTTAATTGTATCAATGTTCGTCTTGATATCAGAGATTTTCATGTACCAAAGAATTCCTCTGCGGTTTCATTAATTTTTCTAAAATTTCTACGGAGATTCGTAAACATATTCACATGAACGTCATACTCGGCCCGTAACGTGGATAATTTATTATCTACGGTGCTGTAGCTGTCATCTACATATCTTTTTGTTGGCACGTCTCCGTCAGATGTTTTGTCTCCAGCCGTTGTTATTTTATTTCCTCTCATGCTGAGTTCACCTGTCATTGCGTCACCCGTATTCTTTAAACGATTAGTTATTTCATTTCTGATGGTTGTAAACAATATACTTGAATCTCTGATTCTACCGCCGTAGGTAAACATAGGGATGCTATCCGTGACGGCACCTATTACTCGTCGAACTATATCATTCCATTTTGATGTTGCTGGTTTTTAAAACACCGTGTCTGTCCTGCAAAAACAACAGCCTCATAACGGTCAACTCCAGTTAGGTTCGTGATATCATTAGTCTTTTGTCACATATTTTGATAAATCTACGTCAGATTGTTTTCTCACCGAGGGATCATCCGTAAATATCTACCATTATTCTTTTCGTTTTTTTCTTCCTCAAATCAAAGATTTCCATCGTTGACTTGTAAAATCTTCCACAGGTTTGTGGCGTGGTAATGATGATTTTGATATAGCGTCAAATACAGCAATTGCTTCACGACCGCAAATTGGCGGATCTGTTAATTTTTGTGTTGGTAGCGTTGAGTACCAAACATTTGCGTGAACGGGTGTAACATATTTGATAAATTCCTGTGGCGAAGTTAATCCGTATGAGTCTAAATAAACAATGACATGAGGTCAATCGTGTATGCTACCCAATGAGTACCAGGTCCAGTGCTGTTCTCGAGATTAATAACACCGATTTCAGCGTTGTTTAGTTTTTCTGGTAATTGATCTCGTATAGAAACACCTCTGAAATATTTTTAGTTGTTTAGCAGCATCAACAAAAAAATCAAAAATTGGCATCGGTGTTATTAAACTATCCCTGGAAGTCTTAAGCGCCCTTACTCCCTAGTAATTTTGGGACTCTCCCGTATGTGAAACGACTCCCTGGTAATCTTAGGCCGCTCCCTTGTTTGCATCCTTTTCCCATTGCTTTTATTACTGTCGCGTCAGCAACGGTTCCAGCGGCGTATCCAACAGTACCTAACGCTGCTGTTTTTGCAATTATTGGTGCGTTCTGGCGTAGGCATATCCTACTCTCAAACGGTATTCTTAATAATAGTATAAATTCGTGAATAAATGTATGCTTCTCCCTTCTAACGAAACATTTATTTACAAATATGCATCAGTTCTAAAGTAAAACTAAGTATATTTACAACTCTGCTAGTTTCGAAAGCTTAGAGCGCTTCTATGTCGACAAAACTATTAAAGGATTAGACGTGCGAAACATTTTGCCCGCGGAAACTGATTGCGAAAATCATTATTCTAGTAAGTAGATAATGTATATGAAATCTGGAGCATTAGCATAATTAAAAGTTTTGAATTTATCATTGAATATTTAATTGTGTTTTTTGATCTGTATGACTTGTATCATGAACTATATTGTTATAAAGATCCATATATTTAACAAGTTTTGCTCCCGATCCCATCTAACTGAAAATTTAATTTTGAAACTATATTTATTAACCAATAACTTTCCAGCTACCAAACATCAATTGCCCAATATCCATCACTTATTATCGTCTATCAAAAATGTCACACTGAACCATAAATAATCCGTTTTTAGTTACTAACACCTCGTTATTTACCATCAAGTATCCAGTTAACAATTACTCAATACCTTCAATATATCATCAACACTCCTGGATAGCGACCAACAACCCAAACTTACTATCCAATACACCTTTCTAGCAACCATCAACCATTTATCCACTGTTCAATATCCCCATATTAACTTACTGACGATTAGTGTTCGAATACATACAAACTATAATAACAAACAAGGAAATATACCATCACCCATTAGGCTAGGATGTACGAAACAACTATGATTGAAGACACACAAACATACACACATCATATCATCCACAAGCAAGCGTGGGGCGTGCTTACGCACACTATGATAATAAATACACTTATAAAAAGACTCAAACATAAATCGTAAGGGCTTTTTAAAAATATTCGCTTTTGGATGTTTATCATAATAGAGGGTGTCGAACAGTATGATTTGTGACACGTTTAATAGCTCACACTAACTCTGAATTTGCACAAGATGTCAAAATTTGGGGTTGTTTAATTTTCATTCCTAATGTATTTCAAAATTAAATTTTCAAAGTTCTTTTTTTCATTTTTATTTATGAATAATGTGTGAGGGGTTTTGAATGGTATGGTTATATTTGGTTAGCATGTTTGCGCGATTTCGTCACAGAAAACAAACTTCTCTTCTGATAGCTGGTGTTCGACATTGGGCACTGCACAGTGCATGTTTTTGATAGTCGGTATTGAGTATTGGATGGTATAGATGATGTGATCGATAGTACGCTTGTGAGACTTCATCGTCTTATTCATTTAGCCCTTTCCTCGTAATAGTAAGTGTAGACGTTTTGACAATACACATGGCGTTTAGGATAATGTGGATGGTGTTATGAATCGAACAGGTATGTTTGGTTATTATTTGTGTGCGATTTTGTCTCTTTCTTTTACACAGTACCCTTTTTTCTCGACAGTTGGTGTGGGAATTTAGGCACTGCGCAAGGCATTTTGGACAGTGTGTATGGAATATTCTATGGTATATACTTTGTGTTTAATGACAATTTACTTGTATTCATTATTCATTGTAAAAACAATCTTCTCATAGTTAGTGTAGATTTCGTTACACTAGACAAGGTTTGAATTTAGGAATTCCATTATTTATCTTTAGTCTTGGCCAATTTAGAAGAAAAAAAAAACAGATAATGGTTGGGGCTAATTGACCATGAAAAGTTGGCTCAGTTGTTACATGGTGTGCCTAATTTCACTTCTCATAGTGGATATATTGTCCCCGCACGTTAGGTTACCATCTTAGTGCCTTCTCTCATACCTCCAGTATCCAGGTAACTGATGTATTTCCATTCTTCATCGGGATCGTAATCAGGCAAATACTTCTTGTTGGCTATGGCGTGTCTGTGCGTGATCACTCTTATATAAACTCGAATTCATTTCTCGACAAAATTAAACATATAGACGTCAGTAAATAAAGACAATGCGATGCAGCTGATTTTCAATGCGGCACCCCACTACAAATCACGGTGAAGAATGACAGCAGCATGGCTCTGACCATAATACTTTAGACACACATTTCTGAAATTTCCGGAAACATCATCGAGCAACAACACGTTCGTGCTCAGATAAAAATCGTAAAAATCCCTCACAGGTGTCATCAAAGATATGCAACCATACTTTCAAGCATAGCGTTATCCGCTTTGGTGATGTTTGAATCGATGAGAGAGCTGTAAAGGGCGTCTTTTGTGGTAGCTATATATCCCATAAGAGTAAAACCCAGAACGGCTCATATAATCAATCTGATCCCCATATCGCTCTCTGGTATGTCGAAATTGCTTCATGGTTTTGACAAGACCGACTAACGATGTAGCCATAAACTGAAAACTATCAATAAACCATAATCGGCCTGACGAAAACGATATGTATTTTTCTATGTTGTTGGGAATGCATCTATTTTTGCGAAAAGGTACAAAAACATTTCGCGATCAGGAGTGAATTGTATCCTAACAAATTAAGCGTCATCACAGGAACAAAATTGGGTCACAGATATATATAGATTTACATAGATTGATGGACATAAATCTATCACACAAACAACTAAAGAACCGACTATAAATATTTTCGGCAAGAGTGTAAGAGCCATCTTTTCGAGACAATGGAGTGCCCCTGAAAAGTGCCGTATAACTTTTTCTAATATATCTCCCCCTTCTTATTATCCACCATCTTCTCATATCATCCATTACATTTGGCGTCTTCTTCTTCCCGTTCTCTTTCCCCTTCTCCTCCTTCTCCTCTTTTTTCTTTTTCTCATTCTCTTATTCTTTTTAAGCTTAGCACTGTATGCTCTCATTTATTACTTTTCCTCTTTGTCTTGGATATCCTATTCCTGTTTTACGTGGTCTCTCAGCCCTTCCTTCACCTTCTTTAAATTATTAATCTAAATTTTCAATCAGTGAGGACTATAGGCACCATTCTCCATTCTAACAATTATGAAGGAAAATATCCCCGTTCACCTACTGCCCATAGCATATACCAAACATCTCCATAGTGAAGTGAGCTAACCTAAAATATTTTTTATACAAAACAAGACACAACTACTACAATTGACAGTTGTGGTTGGAATAGCAGTGGCCACGTAATTGGCTTCTGAACCCCAATCTTCAGTTTGTGGGATTCTGAAGTCTCTCTCCATTGCTATCCTTCGTCCTGCATGTAAATGTTGCGGTCTCCTAACTTGCAGGGCTCGCTCCAAGTCCTGCCTCTGCCTCTCCTTTTATTGTTCTCAATTTTCATTTAAGGGATCACGACTCTCGCTACCGGTTGTGAATAGGGCTGACTTTGTTGTGGAGATGATGGCGTCCTCTCCTCAGGCTCGACCTCACTTGTTTGCCTGAGTATGAGACGAGGCAAGATCTATATTTCAGTTTCGTGCATTGTTACTGTAGTGTGTATCTCTTATGCCAGATAACTGGATCACAGAAGAGACGAGAATATCACCCAATTGCTTGAAGGCACATATCATTCACGCATGTTTAGTTATAAGATACAAAATGACAAAGATTGTGTAGTATCCAGGTTAACTACACGACGGTAACTCGTAAATAAAACATCATTTTATAAAAATACATTCACTGTGAGTGCAAAATAATTTTTTGTTCCATCATTGGTTAAAAAAGTATTATTAAATAAGTAATTGCTGTGTATACTATTTACCCTGCAAACATCATATGTCACAAAAATATAAGCCAGGTGATCAATAAACGCAACTGGAAGCGAGCAATAATCTGCCTACTTAAACATACCGACATGATGTCAAATATAAAAGTTTTTTTATTACAAAGAAAGCCAATCTCGGAAACTGACTTTGGATTCTTTTAAGAGTGCTGATTTTCTTATGAAGTCGGCCGTCATGAAGAAGCCAAATCTGGTTTCTTTGGATTCTTTTAAGTGTGCCCATGTTATTTGTTTCACAAAGGCGGCCGACATAGGGAAGCGAGCATTGACTGCTTTTTACGTGTATTAAGTGAATTCTGAAAAAAAAAATTGAAACAATGGAACAGTTTTTAAAGATACATAATCTAGTGCTTCGTGCATGCACATCCAAATAAGGCTGAACAGTAAATTAGTTTTCAATAGTTTCATCTAAATGTGCCCTATCCATAGTTTAAAGTTTTAATTTTTGACAACAAGAAATATGTACTTTGTCTTGTGGGGATAAATGTACGCCATTTCCGGTTGGCTTCTTCTATAGGTGGGAAATAGTAGCTAGGGGAACGTAATGGCGTTGTATACTTCTATTTTGAGTAACTATTTTTTTTTTACACTTGATAATTGTCTAATTGTTTTCGTGCGAGTATAACTACATTTGTTCATGCAATGCAAATGAAATGTAAACAAAAAATGTTGGAGTATGGCCGATGACCATTAAATGCAAATTATTGCAACCCATCGACAAATTTGTCAGCACGGGAATAGAACGATAAATTCCATAAGTCGAGTATGGAATTCCGGAACGCTAACTGCTCGGATACGGAGCTTTCTTACTATTATCTGTTTCAAAAATTAGTATGATGTTACCAAAACCTGCAAATCCAAAAATAGCATTCCTGGTATAGCATTATATGAGCGTGGCCTATTACTATCAGTGACAAGCACTGCTATTTTTATCCATAACGATAACCACCTAAAGCTTCCCTCCCCCGCCCTTGCCCTCCTACCACTAGACAAGGACAAAAAACCATGATACATTTTTTAAGAACAATGCGGAAAACACAGGACCCCCCAAACAATACTATGAGTGTGAGCCGCAGTTGTTATAGAATATTACGCAGTTGATAACACTGTTTTGTAACACAAATAAAAGCGAGGCTACTGGATTAATAATGTTTAATCTCAAAGGAGTTATCTTTCTTCACCTGCTCCTATTAACAAGTTCGAAGTTTAAGCGTTTTCCAGAGTTAGATACTTAAATATTATTTTTAACTTATATTTCTTTGAAAATGCTGAGTTGCTTATGTCTTCTGCGATATGGCTCACCAAACGCTGGCAAATAATAAAATATTTTCAGCCTCGTTCATTGATCAAAATATTATTTCTTTGCCTGCCTGTGGATTTATAGATTTAACCGGACTTGCACACTTCTAAATATAGTACTTCCCCGTGCAGAAATCGGTTTTAGTTTAATAGTCTGAACATTGTTCAAGGAATTATTAATTTGATCTGAATCAATGTGATCAATCACAAAGCCATTTTCGATCAGGCAACTGTAACATTCATAAATACATTTTTGGGCGTAATACTGTTTTCACGAACCGCTCTTTGCACTAGCGGTGATCATGAGATAACAACTATTAGTTAAAAAAACTAACTGGGCTTTTTAGTCGACAATGCCTGATTTCACCAGCACTCGACGCCTCATAATTATCGAAGATGAGAAGTGCAAATTTATCGACGATATTTCCTTGCTCCGTTTGTCATAGTATAGATCCCTTGTCTAAATTATGTGAATAAAACCGACTGCTCATAAAATCTAGCGAGATAGTCTCCTGTCCATCTTTTATCGAAGAAGAGGACACATTTGCCAACACATTTTTACCATAACATGGTTTCAAAAATTCAGTATTTTCTACTTTCATACGTTACAGACAATTGTGTTCCACGACCCCCTTATTGCATTATAAACTTGGCTTTGGTCCCAGACTCACTCGTCGCACACTCTGCATGTGGTATCCACATCAATCAGTTACACAAGCCTTATTACACGGAGTTGTGGATCCCATCATCAATCACTTGCAACTATTCTCTGCTTCGGTCATTATACATTTCAAACTGAAGCTTAATTTAAATATATATTGGCCTTAATTATATGATGGAGGAATTTGCAAGATTATTTGCGATCAAAATCTCTCAAGCTGGTTTCGATCTTGACAGAATAACCCGTGGCCCCCAACACAAAGTCTTGAAACCAAGTACCCATCCTGGCACGTATTAGTTGATGTTTATCTGGAATTTATTGATCTTATCAGTATGGAGTTAGAGATGATAATGTAATGCAAGTCTGCGCAACATTCAGAGTAAAACACGATAATATGTCCAGCAATACTATCATGAATAACCAACGAGCAAAGAAAATCATTAATTATGTGGATCGAGGTGAACACTGATATTTTCTCAGAATAAAATGTATTGTTGCTTCGATCGACGCTAGCGTCGGCAATGACGTAACATGGATTATCCGTGATAAACGTGAATCTGTTAGTGAAACACGAAACCGCACGAGTGCAAACACCAGGGATGTTGCCGTGTTAGATAAAAATTCTAGATCAGGAATGTTAACTGGCACTGACAAACCATACCACGAGAGATCATATCCGGTGACTAAAGTTGTTTATGGAATTTAGTCGTTATATAAAACCTGATATTAATGCGATATTGCCGATGCGACATAGTGCTAGCACCACGACCAGTGTTATCCTAAATTGTGTCGCCCGGAGAATCACAGAATACTTTACAAATGTGTTAGGAGGAAAGGGTCTCACAGATCTGTGACGCAAAAAAATAAAGTTGGATTAAGTGGAACCACTATCAGCGACATCGCATAACTGGAAAAACGAATAAGATTTCCCATCGAGGTTAGAACAATAACCGGAGAGATCTTGTACACAGCAAAATATGTAAGAAATGGATCTCCGATATACTAATTGATCATGAAGCACATACATTGACGCCAAGTATAACAATACTTCCACGAGAGAAGTGTCTGGTTGTTACAGGGCGATGAAAATAGTATCTTCAACCATTTGGCTATGTGGCGACGTTTATCATGCGGAATCTCTTCATACACAGATGACCAAGTCTGCATTGAGATACACCTAAGATAACGATGAGATAGAACGATTACTGAGGAATTATTTTATTGTTCCGTTTGTTGTTTCTCATTTTGTTCAGAAACAAAATTCATGGAGACCGATACGTGGAATATTTCTTGAAGACGTCCAGCGATCACGCGTCGCGTATGGACACGGCGGAGTATGGAATACCAAATACGGTTTCAAAATCATCGGTGAAGTTACACAAGGAGCCTTACTGAATCACCAGAGACGTTGCACGAGATTAATCATCGACGATGCTCAGCTCGATTTTATAATATCTGACATAATGAATAAAGGCACATTTGTGTGGCGGGAGTAAATTATTAACTATATTATTATGACGGCGACTCACCACAGCATACTTATTTAAAATCTTCAATGCTTTCGTGTGTTTTCATAAACCTATTGTCGATGATAAACATTTTTCCTGATACGCGGTTAGAGTCGCAACAGATTAATTTATATCAGCAAAGAAAATGTAAAGTGTTAGATGAATGTGATATATGAATCTATGATGCTCCATGAAAGAAACCTTTTTAACATATCTCCAGATATCGTGCATATATCATCCCAGATGACGAAATATAATGCTGTTATCATGTGTGGTGACCACCACCCTTTGTCGGTGAATCGCCACATCGCTGGTTAAATAATTAGATTATTATGAGGTGATACTTGATGATAATAAAACTATTGATGATTCACTGAAAGAGTTCAAAAGGTTAATCAGACTGCAGCCGGATATAATCCAATGCACGATAATGCGTGAAATAATTCCAAAGAGAACAAACGACGATTTCTGGAATTCATGGCACCCTATCGATCTGATAGTACCATCTATAAAAATAGTTCGTGGTTCACTTAGCGAAACGTATTCTAGTTACATAAAGAAAAGTTTTAATCTACCTGTTCTATTGTATTATCGCCCAGCAGACACGTAAACAAAATATTGATGACGAAAGTATGGGATGCATGTCCCTGAAGGAAGTTCAGGTGAGCAAGGGAGAAACAAAAGCTCGTTCTTAATTGTATTGTTGTTGTATATGTCAATGTTGTTGAGAGTGGGTTAACGATGGATAGATCTCCATCGACTCTAGGATATGCTATAACTATTCATCACAGGGATTTCGGATACTAATATTTGGATTGTTGATGACCGTATCGAATGTCCAAATTTAGCTTATCTTGCAGTATCGAGAGTCAGAAGAATTCAGCTACGGAGGGTTATTATATCCTGCTCAATTAATCATAATCAAACGCAGGAAAACAACGCATCGTTGTTACCTGATATAGTAAGTGAATACTTAGCTGGTTATCAGAGATGTGACATAAAGCAAAATAAACTTTGATTTTGTTATTGCCATTCTCATGACGCTGAAACAACAACAAAACAATCACTGTGTTTACTGTAATACAGTAATGTTGTGACAGTGTTCCAATACTAATTTACAAGACAATTTACCGTAGATAGAATTAATAGTAGTCTTGGCCACACACGTGAAAATGTGATGCTGACCTGTCTTGAGTGTAATCGAAGTCGAGGAGCTAGCTGCTTGCTTTGCTAAGAAATCATGATTCACAGAATTGAAGGCGGTGGTAATTGTGTATCTTCAGAAATTACTTGTAATTGTTCACGGACAAATCCATGTTGCGGATCAGTTTTATATAATATGTTCATCGCATTCCTTGCCAGTAGGTGTTACTACGTTGGAAATTGAGTGTGGTCACGCTCCAAATATGATCAGTTGTTCTTTTTTTTACCAGCTTCAAGTTCACCGTGTTCATTTACATAGTTGACAGTCACATTACCTAATAATCGTTTCTGAGAGAAAGAATCATGGTGCTTAAGTGGTATGTGTTTCTTCGAGATTGCGTTGAAGGGTTTCATAGAAATTCCACGAATAATTTCATTATTTAAAAACAGCAATCACACTTGGTAGTCTTGCAACCAATTCGCAAAATCACGTGTCGTCCTGATGGCGTTGAATTGCAGTATGTCCTAGATTTTGACGTTATATTGTTGCATCATGTTACTGCAGCAAGAAATTCTTTGCCAGGATCGACCTGTAGCAAATGTGGCCATCACAGTCCCCCTCTTTGATACATGCGTTCAAAGGCTGATGCAACTTCAGTTTTTTATAGCGGTTCTGCTTCGTTGTATCTTCTTGCAACGTCAACGAGAGTCAACGATTATTTGTATGCAAGTGACTGACGTCTACCAGTTTTAATAGTAACATGTTGTAAAAACAAAATATCTGCTTGTTGAACTTCGTTGGGAGTGCCGACATCAAAATGTGCGTACAGACTTGTCTTAGGTGGTGGTTGATAAATGTGTCATATTGCTTGTCAGCAGCAACATAACTTGCTATACCTGCTGCATCAGCAATGTTTCTAATCGCTGCAATACCCCGCAAATATCCTCTTTGGCAATAATAAATCGACCCCATATAATAGTTATCTATGATTAATTACCATCCCCTACCACTAGTTACCCTTTCATCGCGGATCTTATAAACCAGATGGTCAGAATGTGAGTAAACTTCACAAATGGAATACGTCGTTGTTGTAGATATGAAGTTGTATGCCTGACGTCATGAACATGACACGCTTGATCAATCGCATGTATTGAATACTCTTATGATATTGGGTCATCTTTCTCGTCAAGTCGGATATCAAGTCGTGTTCCAGGACCACAATAATTATACCCAGGAAGATGCTTCTCGCCAGGATACTTAGCCCATGGAGTTCCTGGTAATTTTCCCAGTGAAGTAGAGATATCACCACCAGGTTAGAAATGAGGATACAAATTTGTATTATTTTTTTGCACCATATTTCGAACAATCGCCTGTGAGGGCACATTTTTTATTCCTCGTCGTTATTTTTTTTAATCCACTAATTTCAGTGAAGCCCTTACATCGAACACAATATAGTCTCATATCGTATGCTATTTCTACAACATGAATGTGATTGACTTCTCAGCAGCACAAGAACAAGATCCAGTCAGACACCATCCAGACTATCGAATTTATATCAGAGCAATTATAATAGGTCCGTCTGGGTCCTGTAAGACTCAATTGTTACTTAACATGATAAGACGGATAAGTTATATTTATTGGAACCATCTGAAGATGATCAGTGGTGCTACCTTATTCTTAAGGATTCAATATGCTGGTAGTCCTAGCGATAATGAAAACGTTATCGAGTATGTCACAGATATCGATGAGATACCATCTGTAGATGATCTCAACAAAGACATCAATAATCTCGCAGCATACGATCATGCGATGTTAGACAAACAATTAATTCCATCTGGGATATTGTCTAGAGGCAGACAAAAAACACGATTATATATATGTTACTCGGCGATAGGAATAAATACCTAAAGTGATCAGACACAACTGCAATATTTTGGTTGTCTTTAATGGTGTTGATACTCGCACACTATGTAACATCCATCAGACCTGGTGTTCAGGGCACATGGATATGATTAAGTTTAAAAAACTTCGTCTCAAAAGCGCATGCGATTCCGCATGGATTTATCACGATGAATTTGCATAATAATTGGTCACGATCGCATAGGTATCGATACAATATTTGGTTTAGATATCTGTAACATGACTGCTACTTTTTTTACACACCCACACAGCAGTACGGAAGGTGATGGAGCGAAGACCAACATTGGATTCTCAGGTCGGTGAACGAGGACGCATACAAATTTGACACACACAAGTCAAGAGGAAAACAAAAAATACGCTAATCCGGTTAGAGGCCTCGGTGTATTGTTATTGACCTTGGTGCCATTTTTGTAGAATGGGTTTATTTCAGAAATAGACTTCTAAGAGTTGTAGGATTCGCCCCCCTACCCCCTGCTGCCATTAACGTGTTATTATCTATTGTGTTTTTCTTAATTTCGTTTTATGTTTCCATTCTGTGTTTTTTTTTCTTCATTTCAAGGCCGTTTGCTTGGAAAAATAATTATAGGTTACTGCATTTGTATGAGAAAAATATCCGAGCCTGATTGACAAGATTAAATCCTTCTCTGAAGCATTAAAACTACCAGATGCGGCCTCAGGACGTAAACAAATATAGCTGCATTTACTGATTTGATATCATTTTAGTATATCCACTGACTAGTGATGTGTAATTAGATCGTTGTTATTATAATAATAATGAGTGATTCTGCGCTAAGTATGGAATCTCGAAGAGCTAAATTAGCTCGACAACGACTATAGTCAATTAAGAAATATCTTCCCGTCCCTGATTATGTCAAAAAGCAGCTTCAACAGTGTCAGGAAGCTCAAGTGGAATTTACAGGGGGTACAGAACAGTTATTTAAACCAATTATCGAACCAACCAACACTATTGTTACAGCAAACCGGGCAACACCAAAAGCTCTTAAGACATTACCAGAGACTATTGCTGGTCGTCTTCAACCCCCACAACCGCCCAAGCAACCTGTTCAGCTAGAAACCGAATATCAACCACCGCCACCACCAAAAGGTAAATCTAACATAACATATGTATCTAATAAAGAAGATATTGACGTTTTCAGGGAAAGAGACCAAATACTTGATAACACTGGGTTTGGATACGGTCGTAGAGATTAATGTGTGTATGAAACCCGAATATTTTAAAACTCTTAAATCTGCCCATTGGGTAAAAAAAAGATGCATATTGCGTTGCTGCTAATACTTATCAAATTCGATCTGAGGAAGATATTAATAATTTTGAATTTAAACTAGACAGTAGCGGAGCATGCTGCATTTGCAACACAGAAATGAATAGAAAAAGAGGAAGAAATAAAGCAACAACTTGATCAAGCATCAACAGAAAGGAGAAAATCATATGCAACAACTATATCTGTAACAAAAAGTGCCATGTATAGAATTGACCGAAAGAATATTCATTATACCACACGTTGTCGTTATTGGCGCTTGCAAGGTATATCGATCATTATTGAGGTCCACTGGTCAATCAGTATGAGATCAGTAACGTGAGAATGAATGGTGCTGGAACTGAATTCGCATCGATGCATGAAGATTTTTTAAACAGTGATTTGCGGCACGATGATCAATGTTAAAAGACAAAGAAGAATTGTCTTAGGTAACTCCACTATCACATATCTTTGCATTTTGCAGAAATATCAGAAAAGTTATCTTCGGTGCTAAACACGCAGCTGTACGTGTTCAAAAGGACAACGACAACGAAATCAATCTGGCATGTTGAAGGCACTTATGCAGGTGCAGCTGCGGTGCTGCACGGAAAAGTGAGACAGCCAAGTGTTCGATGTGGATACCAACAACGACAACATGACTAGCTCAAGAACAACGTCTGCTCTCTGTTAAAGATAGCGCCGGCAGACCAACGTGTGTCGTAGTTGTCAATGACCACAGACAGCAGTCAAAGTGCTGTTTCTGGTTTATTTTCATGGCAGACAGCATCAGTGCAGTGAGTTTCAGCAGCACGGCATATATTCATAGCGCTTAAGGATAACACCCGGGTAAATTCGCAGACGCGAAACCCGATGGTGTTTGACAGGCTTGAGGTTAGTGAAGTGTCTCTAGGAATAAAAAGACATCAATATGTATGTATATGTATATATATAACGTACATTACACGTCCATTTTGCCATATCAAGGGCCTAATATCATTCACATGGTAATTGGTCTCATGTTGTTACATGTAGCAACAAAACACATTAACAGCTCGTAAGTGTACTTGAGAGTCAGTGAAAGGCTTAAATAAGATACGATTTACTTGCCACTTCAGCTATGATATGTAACAAGAACCCCCTATTCGCACGTCTCTATAACGCAAAGTATCATTAAAATATATGCTTTGAAATATAAAGACTGACATGGTCCCCATATCACGTTATTGGTGTTTTAGGGGTTATGAGGATGCTGATGGCGTTGTTAACAAAACTTGGACAATATCATTGTCACTAATCCAAGCAGATACGTAATGTTCTAACTTATATACTATGAAGATTTTCGAATTTTGCTCTTGCAGAACATCTCACAAAATGTGTTTTCGTGTTCGAACCATACAGGATTTTTCTCTTCTCAGGTATTACCTTGTCGACCTTTGTTGTCTTAAATCGTGTTATGACCCAATATATGGAAACTTAGTGTCAAGTGATAAGGATTATTTGTAGACGGTTTATATGCAAATAATGTTAATCACAAAGGAAAAGAGAAAATGGATTTAAGTGTGGCACAATGTTAAACATAGTTTAGATACGGACCCCTCACATTTATTGTACATAATATGTTATCATGGCGCGATATGTTTAGGATTATTTGGTATTCAAATGTTAACAATACGTCGATATGTAAGATGGGTGCATATGTTCACATAACTCATTTCTTCAGTATAAAAGTGCACTTTAAATCTTAAAAATATAGTAATCGTTTGTTGTTCAGCTCGTAAACCATCAATAGTGGTTTGCACACATATAGCGATGGAATGACTAACTGTATTTCAGCCGTCTTATGTATGTCAACATGCATAAATAACATCTATTACAACTACTAACACTACTATTTATACACATTTATTTAAATAGGATGAGCAAATAAGTAGCAATATTGTAATACATATTACATTTAAATATCATTGGCACGATACCTTATTAAAGCACAATAAACAGTTGTAATATATACATACATACATGGATTAATCCATGCATTCATACAAAAATAATAAAATAAAAAAGAGACAGTCATACTTATAATTATAGTATTATAAAGGATATACAATATATTAATTTAAGTCATACAATTTTATATATTGCATTGGAATTAATTAAATTAGGATACAAAGTATCTAATTTATGAATCCAATAAGTGTCACCATGCACAATATATATTGACATGAAAGAAAAATCGAGTAGATAGTGATTATTGGTGTTAAAGTGTGTTGAAATATTAGAGAAAAACTGAGGATCTCTTATATGAAAGCGATGATTATTCATTCCTTTAGAAACTTGTTGAAGTGTTTGTCCAACATATTGCGTGCTACATTTTGTACAGGTTATTAAATAAATCACATCAGTTGACATGAAGTTAGTGTTATCACGTAGAGAAAATACTTAGTTTGTAGTTCTTTCTCTTATCTTTGCACATTGAGAACACCGGTGTATGTTATATTTAGATGACGAAAAGTGCATTTTTTACTTTCTGTCTGTTTAGTTCTAATTAAAAAATCTTGCAAATTCTTGGGTCTTCGATAAGCGAGAATTGGTTTAATTTTATAAAGTGATTTTACGCTGGTTTTATAGGATAAATTTAGGAGACTATAATATTTATTACTTATATGACCTATATTTTCGAATTTTGAAATTTCGGCGTTTGTGTTTTTTTTCTTCTTCACAATGCATGCATACTTACATACATGCATACGCACGCACGCGTGCATACACGCACGCACACACGTATACATACATACATACATACATACATACATACATACGTTCGGAGATCATTATTAAGTGTTGCAAATTTAATAGCTGCTTTGAGAATTGAATAAAATTTCTCTGAGCTCTGTTATATTGATATCCCTTTAATAATGGCTTAGCAGCCTGTTTGATTATATTTGAAATGTTTTTGATACAATGTTTCAGTCATGAATGGCGTTACCGAAGATGATTTAGTATTGTAACATAAATTAATTTATTGTTCTAAGTGGCAAAATGCTAATGGTTTCTAAGTTCTTAAAAATTAACTCATATAAAACATCTTATGAGTCTTTTATCATATCCCTCAACGTTTAACGTTCTACCAATTTCAAGCCGATAGTGCCTCATGCTGGATCTGTGTCCATTTTTAAAAGGAAGTCTCACAGTTTTATAAAGAAGTAATCGGACTTAGTTCTTAAGATATCTACAAATTCCAGTTCACCACGTGCAACATCAGTCCTGGTTACACCATATTACAGCAGAAAATAACCTCTTTATTGCAGAGTTCAGTGATAAAATTCTCTAAACAGAAAATTTAACCTAGCATTTTTAATTTAATTATACTAGTTGCTATCAACTAGCCCGAAAGTGTGTTATCTATATGAAAACTTCAATATTTCAGTCTCATTTCAGAAACGATTATGTGACCAATAAGATATATTGTGAATGTTCCATATTTTGCTATTAAAAAAAACTCATCCACTTCAATCTAAATACGATGTATTCTGTCTTATTTAAAATGGATGTAAATATACCTGAGGAAAACAAAAAGACCAACCAGTGTTCTGGTCCAAGTGTCAAAGCACATCCTACCTATGCTTAGATCAAATAGTACAGAGATTAGACATTTTGGCTTTAAAAAATTATGTTTGCGAACCTATGTTAAATATTTCTGACTACAAGTTCTCACGCCAGCACAAACAACAAACAAGCAAACAAACAAGAACAAGCAACCAACACAAACAAACGTAAAAAAGAACTCTCTGAAATAAATAAAGTGTCAAAGTGTGTTGAAATATTTACATTTTTGTATATTTCCTTCTGCCACTACATGTATAAACCTGATCGTGTATTTATATCTATATATGTTTTCGTGTGTATATACATATGGGCATGCGGAGCCCCGAGTAACCGAGTGGTGTAAAGCGTTCACCGTTGCAGATCATTGTCATCACACATCTGTATGCGTGGGTTCGAAACTCATGTTCGGCCAATGTGGGTATGTGAGAAAGCTTGCCAGTAGCTTTTCGTTGGTCGGTGGGTTTTTCCCGCGCTTTCCCGGGTTCTTCTTACATCATTTATAATGACCGTCATGTGTAGCCTATATTGTGCTGAAAATGGCGGTAAACCAACCACAGCATATGTGCATGCAATCCTTGTGTATGGATACAGATATATAGTTATATTTTAATTTTAGAGTGCATTGTAAATTACAGTTGATCCAAGGTTGTCTTTTGGCTTTTGGTTAAACTATCTTAGACATTACTTTATTGTATTAATACTATGTGTTTCATTAGTTATAATACCATCTGGTTGTTACAGCAATTATTAAATCGTTCTCCTTATTCAAATCTTTAATTCTATTGTGGTTTACAACATTTCCTTTATTTTTCCATTTTGCAAGTTTTGATACCAAAGTCAGTTGCCTCAAAAATATAACTCCAAGTTATCCGACAATAGAAATAAGTCTTTTGCATTCATTACCGAATCATAGACAGTCACAAAACCACATGGATATTAAGATTGTTTTATTCAGATTGCAAACATGATTTTTTTTCTTACTAGAGATCGGTGTTGACGAAAACAGAAAATATTACTGCATGACAATATTATATTTGTAAGTCTTGTTATATTTCCAGAGGTTAATACTTGCTCGTCGTGATTGCGAAATGTATTCTACGTCCTGGTCATTCAATGGTTTTGTGTTGCTTTTCAGAATACGTTCTTAGTAAGTACAATGAGTAGTTGGTATATCATGTAGGCACATTTTATGTCGAGATCGATTCTTTATGACGTGAGGTAACACGATTGCTTACTTGCGTTATATTTTACGGACGTGATGGTATTTATTGTTGTCAGACTACTGAAACTTTGGTATGTTGAATATATTTAACACCTTGGTTATTATATGATGACTATGCAATGGTTATTATTTCATATTTTATACCGGAATCGCATCTTGTGGAGAAATAGTTACACGGGTCTTCTGGAATTGAACTCTGAGCATTAAGTAACTGACTTCTCTACGTCCTCTGTAATTGTGATGCTTGGCTACATACATTGATATGGTATAACCACAAATATTTGTGTTTGAATTTTTTGTTTTATTAACCCCGTAATAGGTAAACCACTGGGTCGGGGTACCATCCCAAGGTCACCTAACAATCAAACATTTCTGGTTATCAGATAATCTAGGGATGATTCATATAATCCACAGAAAAAGAAAAAAAGCATGCTCACATGCATATGGCACAAAATCTAGTTTTTTTATCTAAGCAGTGTATTTTTCAATTTTCTTATGCATTGCTTCAAAGCATAAAAATCTGAATCTGCAAGTATAAATTTAATATTTTGCCAAACATAAGCAAGAAATTACATAAACTTTCCAGCTGTTCACTTCCTAAAATGTTTCTTTTTTGGACAACTGTACAATATTTGGGCAAAAAGTTGCAAAAACGACAATAAAATGGAACCAAAACTGTGAAGTAATATTGCAATCATAGAAGAGATGTTCAATACTTTCATTTTCACTCTTACAGAAAGTACATTTTTTGTCGTCTATTATGTTAATTCTTTTCAGAAAATCATTAGTAGCGATTATTATATGGATACATTTAAAGTTAAAAGAGATCAACTTGGTATCCTTGGTACAGCATTTCGCCCGGCTATAAATCTTAGACCACTCCTCACTACTTATATTTTTGTTCAATATTTGCATTCAAGTTTCCTTCTTAGCATTGTGTAGCCTTTTAGCTTTTTAAAAAAAAAATCTTTGTAAACAATACCTAATAAACATTGCCAGATATTTTAAACTGAATCCGGAAGAATATAATTTAGTATATTGATACATATTTCTGAATTTCATCCAGAGCAGAACGTTGTTTAAGAAGGTATGTGTTAATGTCTCCTTTTTGTTTTGTTTTGTTGAAATCGGATGTTTCCTTTATTGCTTATTTTTAGGATGTTTATTTTTAGGATGACAGTATACAAATAATCAATTTGTAATGCCTGTTATTTCGTTTTATGCTACACAATAGATGTTAAAACTATGTTCGATATATCTCACAATTTATCTCACGCTGATTAATTTTGTGTTTGTTTCCACAATGTTTTCTTTAAAACAATCAAGTACAGCCTGGCGCGATTATTATTAGCACTTTTCTACATATAACCATTTCATACTGTTTGGATTCTCTCTCGTCGTCTGACTTCATTAATTGATATCGGAAAACACATTGTGAAATATCACTCATTGGGGTTACCAAATTATAGCATCGCCTTATGTCAGTCAAGACCGTAACAAGTGTCAACACCTACCGACCGCTATCAATAATATCACTGGCAAATGTGTTCGACATCATGCTATTTATATCTTTAATGACAGCTTTAATGGCATTCGCACCTAATGTCGTCTGTCACCTAGTCGAATGATGCTAACTGATATATACAAACGTAAATCGTCAAAACGTCAACAATTTCAAATGCAAAATTACTGAACACTAATTTTCGTAGAGTAAGTTTCAACATAAATTAGTCTGATTTTAAATCGCTGATATTGACCCCGTGGTTTCAGTGTGAAATTGACTAATATGAAACAAAACTAATTGCTACTGTCTATAAGGGATTTAGTTATTTTCCACAAGCATCAGGAGATCAACCAACCGGCAAGACCCTCGTGGGCAAAGCCTCCTACATCCAGGAACTGGAAAATGTTGATAATTTCATTGCCAAAAAGCCAATCCGAGCTTTGCATGATGACCAGACTCTCTGCCGACCAGGGTTGATTTCTTTGTTGCCAAAAGCGAATCCAAGCCTGGCTGGCAATATTAAATCCTTCACTGAAGTACGACAACTCCCAGGTGCGGCCTCGGGGCATAACAAATGTCGCGGCGTTTACTGGGATTGATGTGTATTTTAGTATATCTACTGGCCAAGAATGCGTAATTAGATCGTTGTTGTAAAACAAATATTGAGTGATTCTGCGCTAACTGTGGAATCTCGTACATCTAAACTAACTCGACAACAGCTAAAGTCAATTATGAAATATCATCCCGTCCGTGATTCTGTCAACTAACAGCTACAACAGCACTAGGAAGCTCAAGTTGAATGAAGAAGGTAGATAACAGTTATTTAAACCTATTTGCCAACCAAATCAAAACATTATTTCAGCAGCTGAGGAAATTTAAAAAGATATTAAGACATTACCATAGGATATTGCTGGTAGTTTTCATCCCCCAACGTCAACAGAGATGGGATGGGTGATGTTGTTCAAGATTTATGTAGAAGGATAGCACCAAAAGTGACCCCGATTGCAAATCAATTAGGCATGAAAACCATCAAAGTCGTTTGTGATTGAGGTAATACAATGGAAACCACAGTAAGCAAATCTGCCCAGCACCAGAGTGATGCTGGTAAATGTCAGTAAAATAATAAATCACGCTGCAAATGAGAACCCAAATACCGTCACCCAGCCTGCCACTAACAAAACAACGAGTAGAAAATGAACGACTAAAATAATCATCTGGCATTTCGTTACTCAGTCTGACATTAACAAAACAACAGGCCGACCAGATAGAAACAATATAACCGAAAGTCTGATAGCGGGAAGTGACCTGACTGGGCGGTCGTTTTAAACAAGAAATAATATAATAAAATGTTCAAGCGTGTATCTGATTATGTATTTGACATGGACGCGCCAGTCTTCAAAGACGAATATGTGCGTGATTATCAATATTATTTTTATGATGCACGTGTACCTGACGCACGTGGACAAATCAAGCTACAAGTTCAGAATACAAGTAGATTTGTCGTGTCCGCCGAGGCATTCATTGAGATCTAAGGTAAACTTCTGAAAGTAAATGATATATCATATGGAACTGGTGATCGAGTTGGTCTTGTTCCCAATGGTGTTATGGCGGTTTCACGTACATCATTTTGTGACGGAAAAGGTACTGAATAATGCCTCGAAAATGTTGACGTTGCTTCGATGATACTGGGTCTCGCAAGATATTCCGATGATTATTAAAGGTCGGTTGGTCCATCAACGATGTTTGCGATGGATACATTGATCTTCCTGAGAGCAGTAACATAAGAATGAACGGTGTTGGAAAAGAAAGTCGTATCGATGCATGACAATTTTAATCAGGGATCTGCGGCAAAACGATCAATGTTAATCGACGAAAAAATAATTTCTTGTGTAATTCCACTATTACATATCTTTGGATTTTGCAGTAATTTCAGATATTATCTTCGGTGCTAAACACACAGTTATACTTGTTCGAAAGGACAACAATAACGATGCAATCTGGCACGCTGAAGTCGCTTATACAGCTGAAATTGTAGAGCTGAAAGGACATGTGAGACTGACAAAACTTTCGTTGTGTATGCAGCAATAATTACATCACTAGTTGAAGAACAAAGTCAGCTCTCTTGTCATGGACAGCGGCGGTAGATCAGCGTTGCCATGGCTGACGATGACCACAGACATCATTCAAAGTGATGTTTCTGGTTTATGTACATGGCAGATAGAATCAGCGCAGGTAGTGTCAGAACTACCACATATATTCACAGCGCTTCAGGATAACACCCGACTAAGCGAAACACGATGTGGTTTGACAGACTCGGGGGTAGTGCATTTTCTTCACGAATAAAACAACATCGAGAGCCATCTTAACCTGTGTTACTGAATTTCGATAACAATGATGTTGCACGTGTGTATCACCGTTAGATGACATTCATGGGGCATGATCAGAATGTTGATTCCGGTTTGAAAATATCTCGGAGGCATTTCACAACCCTCTATCCGATCTATTATTTCTCACTGGAACAACTGGATCTGTTTGATATAGATTTTCGAGCTCGTGTAACGCGGCCAGCTGTAATTGCTGAATATGCAGCAGTCGCTGTTATATTATCGGACAAAACAATACAGCTCGAAGGCGTTAGCTGACGAATGAGAATCATTGACGCGTGCGTGGAAAATATATAATTGAACCATTCATGTTGTATAAAATGTCTGATCAGCGCGTAAGTGTCACACCGACACCTGGTCACAATAAAAAGCTACAATCGGCGTCACAGAAGAGTTTTAGAACAACAATATCTCTCAGATCAAAGACATTGCAAGGCCCACATTTACTAGAGCTGACTGAACGTCAGCCCAAACACTACAATGGCGCCAAGAAATATAAAAAAACTGATGTGCGACTTGATCTTTCCGAGAGTGCGATCAACAATACAGCAACGACCGGTGGTATATTTCCACTGCCAGCTACCATATCAGCGACATTGAAATATCAACGCCCGATTACGCTGTTGACATATATCAGTCGTCGATCCGAACCATTCTATAATGGCCGTTGAATGCGCCAACTTATGTTGGACCACCACAACCACAACGATCGGATTATTTATCAGACAAACAAGCATTCATGAGAAGACATCTAATATGGAGAGCGTGGAACTTATTTTCAGCTGTAAATGCAGAGAAAAGCATCACATTATTGGTTTTTACATCATGAAAATCGAAAGAATCTCAAGAGAACGTACATTTATGTCAAAGTATGAACCAGGGCTTACTGATAAAATAGCGAATGAACCTAAAATGTCCTGAGAAGGCGTCTTGAACAGTGTATATATATATATATATATATATATATATATATATATATATATATATATATATATATATATATATATATATATATATATATATATATATATATATATATATTAATGGTGATATTTAAGAAAATATCATTCAGATAGTACAGCATATGAACCAGGTGAGGTCCGATGCTGATTTCTGTTCAAAAGCTCATATAATCAGTAATTCACCTTGAGGAGATTTTGAGGGTAGAACGCATAATATATAAAATGTATTTTGTTATCTTTGTTCAGATCACAGTAGACCAACTACCTACATTCAAAATACCCGGGTTATATATCAATACAATTCAGCATGTTCTCAATGATATAACTGACGAATATTTTCCAAACTTATCTGCAGAATGGGGAAAAATAAGAGGCCTTCCAGTTATCCTCCGAGAAAACAACGATCCTGTCGGGGTGACTCGTCATGTATAGCCGAGTATAGTTAATATCAAGACGACGATGTATGTAAATCTTGTCTATGACGCAGTGAATGGTAGTTATACCTCGGGAGGATCACTGCACGGATTGGGCTGACCTAGCAGGGATATGTTCTTTATATGTTCTTTATAGATTTTAGAGTTCTCCCGGGTCATTTGATTGCGTCAGTGCCTGTTAATCAGGTTTATTTGCAAATACTGTCCACCGTGAAATGACCCGACGTGAAAATTTGTCCGACACAAAAAATTATTGGCGGGAGCCGCCTCTAATAACGAAAGAAATATAACTTATCTTTTCTTTCGTCGCGGCGAAACATGATTTTTGTAATAACCTTTCGGGTTGGTGACGTCACGATTCTGCTCAGATGATCTTGACGAAGTTCCTTGCAAGCATTCCACTTCAAGTTTATTTAGCTGTCACGCATGTACACCTACAGTGGATCAAATTTAGCAATCGCATTATCATTGTTGACAACGGCGGGCAAACCAGTAGCCTGTAAATCGGCTAGGGGCAATTTTATTTCCCGCTGGAGTAATTTGATAAGTCTATCTTATGCAGCTATATCTAGCACCTTTCTGACGCTATTGTATCATCTAAAAATAGTCATTGATTTTTTTAATATCAAGTTTGACCATCAGAAACCATCTTGTTTTAATTTTCTCAGTGATAATCGGGTTAATATTTTCTTGATTCATTATACAAGAAAAGTATTTCTTTTATATGTGGAACACTAATTTTCACATAGCGGTAAAACTGCAGTTTGTGAATGAACATTTATGCCGTTGCATGGCGTCCCTTCATAAATTATCCTCGCTTTCTGCGGTCAACAGGATGATCATTTATACTTTGTGCAGCCCCCCCCCCCCCAGGCGAAACCAGTTGGGTAAAACGAACTCCCCAAGCGGAGTTCAGCGTGGTTGGGTGAGTGAATTATCATGCCCTGTTGACTTTCGATCAAGGTGCGGTCCCTGTCCCCCCCTTCCGGATTTTAATAATTTTTTTTATACAAAAGCCAACAAGTCATGTCCGTCGCGTGATGAATTCAAACACATTTGTCGTGGACAGGGGCTCTGATGGGGGTTACGGTATTTTATACATGCTACCGCTATTTAAACAGTTTAAAGAAGACAAATTACTGATTTTATCAAATATCTGACGCTAACACAATATGTTAGACAAATGATTTGAAACTGAATACGTCACTAGGAAATTGCCATGATGTTATTGAAATAATCGTAGACGGGGCTTCCGCTTGGTTGTTAGTAGATAAACAAAACACGGTGCATTGCTATATATACTAAAGCTGAAAATAGTTTGATTGTTTTTAATTCACGTTTTATTTGCGTATTGACTTTATGTAGGCAATTTTATTTGATATTATACACTGAGTCGAATTTGGATGAATATCAAAATATTGTCCAGCAGCCGGTATTAATGAAAATATTTTTTTTTAATGATTTCTTTGTCGGTAGAACATCTATGATTTCCTTGTCGGTAAAAAGTCTGTGAGTTGCTTGCGAAAAATTGTGATTTATTCTTGTGATAATATTTGGCTTATTTTAGTCTAGCCTCGTCGTCCTCAACAGTTGTTTTCAAAGTATCGCTTTAGCGCTCAATATTTCTTTCTCCCGCAAGGAATACAACAGTCGGACATTTACTTCACGCCCACGCCGCATTTCAGGCTTGGTTTTTGTCCTTAACTTTGCAACGGGAGATATACAATACTCATTAAAACCATTTTTCCACATGGGGTTTTCAATCAAATTACAAGCCACTTACAATTATTATTAGCTCGTGACACTATTATGTAATATTCCTTGATAATATGTAATTAAAGAAAAACTTGCCTTAATTATATAATGGGTAGGT
Source organism: Sinohyriopsis cumingii (assembly GCA_028554795.2). NCBI lineage: Eukaryota > Metazoa > Mollusca > Bivalvia > Unionida > Unionidae > Sinohyriopsis > Sinohyriopsis cumingii. The sequence goes on from CM068833.1 coordinate 48,138,796, forward strand.
GGACTGTAGCAAAGCAATTGCAAGAACAGTATTATAATCTCACTGGTGTTAGACGAGCCCCCGCTAAGTCAAAATTTGACTTTGAAAATATGCGAAATTAGATTATATTGTTAGAAACTACGAATGAGTTTACAAAATTATCTATTAAAAAAGAACCGAAACTAAGTTTGATTTTGATAGAGGAGACGATAAGAACAAAACGCCTACCGTTTGATTTACAATTACACGAACATATCAGAATGGCCAGGGAGGAGTTCAAGAGCAACGACGCAGCTCATTTTTGGTGAACGTTCCGGATAGATTAATTTCATTTAATTTACACTTAATGAACAATGGAGAACGATGGTTATTGATTGTTAAGCTGTTGATAAAGAGCTACTATTTAGAATTAAATTTATTCTCCAACAGGATGGCGGGCATCATGATCTCAGCCAGAATGGCCAGGATAGCCCAACATAGATTATCCAGGATAAACTCGACCTTGTTCAACGATCAACGAACAAGTGGCCAGCATATTGCCGTTGCAGATAAAACTTCTGCACCGGTAATACTGACGAGCATTGACAAGCCATATCATGAAATATCATATCCGGTGACTGCTTTTGTTTACGTACTTTATCGTTTAAACCAGCCTGATATTAATGCTATTCAACAAATGAAAACTGGTATCTTAAAACTGTGTTGATCAGCTGGTCACATAACATTTAATGTACGAACATTTTATGTACGCACCACGAGGATATGGACTGAAATAAACTCGAACCAAATAATAAACGAATGAGCGTAGCGCGTTAACGAAAAGGGGGTCCGCATGGAAGATATCGCAGTGTTGGAAAAACGATTAAAATTTCACGTGGTCGCAAAAGTCAACCGACCAGGTTTTATACGATTACGGCAACTATCGTAATAAAGGCGCCCCGATAGTGTAGTTTGCCGTAGGGTAAACTTTATCGCGAAGAATCCGTACATGGTAAGATGAAACAGGCGGCACTAAAATACATCATTTTCGATTCACAAATCGACATATATCAATTTCGGAATAACTTTTTTACGTCTGTGGTTGCTCGTGTCGCCATACGAAAAAAGCTTGGGGCCCAACACAGCGGGGTCATCTCGATGATATATCGCGTTCATGTATTGAATTAGAACACGACGGCCTTTGAAACATGAAATACAATCCTTCTGATGTAGTTTCAGTTGATATGGCGGCTTGTTATTCCGCTAGTTTTCTTGGAGCGGGAGAACATGAAAGGTATTACTCACGGTTTGGTCATTCAACACACGAAATTACCAGAGTTGCAACAAACGGTCCCCTTCCATAAGTGGATCTAACTGGATTTGCCGAGATTGAATCATATGAGTTTGCAGCATGCATACATCCGGTTATTGTTGTTTGGTTTGGTCATCATTTTAATACCCAAATATGGAGATAAATGTCTTAGACTGCTGTGCAATATTAAACGTGGTTGGGCTTCAATAGTGCTATTGAGATTTATGCTCGATAAAACATAATGACGTCGCTGACAAAGAGCACAGCGATAATTTCATATAAGCCACGAAAACATGTCTAGCTGCCAGAGGATGACGATGTATCGTTTGCAAAATATACGAGCCGAACAATTATTGGCGCACGAGGATAATTTAATGACCAATCTGGACTTTATTTCATAATTGCTGATACGGCAGAAAAAGGCGTATTAGCGTCCAGGGAGTGTGTAAATTTATCTGATAAAACTGCAATTCGTACAGTTGTGTGCTACTACGACGGAGAGTCTCTCCAGTTTACTAATTTGAGATCTTCAATGCCGTCATATTCATAAATACACATGTTATCGATGATCAACCGATTTCCAAATGACGCTGCTATAGTTGCCACGGACTCATTTCATATAAGTAAATCAAGGATAGAACCATACAAAAATTCTTCCATTGATGGATATTGACTGCGCTGCTCCATTGGGTCATTGGAGGAAATAAAATGAGTAAATACGTAATTATTCTAAATTTGCAGATTATAAACCTCATCATGTGTATTACTGCAACGATAAATTATCACAACCATCATCTGCACCATTTGTTTATGATTCGAATTTCACGGCAACAAAAGGCGTATTAAATGGTTTACCTTAATGATCTTGGCGGTTCTGGTAAAAGAAGACGTGTTTTAAAATTATGTAGATATTCCAGGAGGATAATGCTAATCCCAACTCACCGGAGTTACCGGGAGATGAGACAGACATGCGTTAAATCTTCCACATATCACAGGTTCTTCAGCTGGATAAGAGATGCGTGGACACCAACTCAAATGGAAGAGAAACATATTCCTAAACTCATCATTTGGGACGAAATATGTAATTTGTCCAAATAAAGTTTAGAAATATTTCTTGGCTGGATAGAAAAAAAAAACAAAATGCGGTTATCACGTGCGGAGATCATGGGCACCCTCCTCCGTTTACGGGAGAATCACCACACAACTTGCTAAAATAACATGTCGACGCTTACAACGAAATGGAGACGGATCACCGCGCCAAAAAAGTATCATTACGAGAGCAAAAAGTGTTAATTAGACTTCAGCCGGACAGGATTCAATGTGAGATAATGCGTAGTGTAATTCCAGAAACGGAGATCAATGATTTCTGGAACTTATGGCTGTAACAAGGTAACCGGGTGGGATTTCTGATTTACAACAGAACACTTTTGATGATGATACAAATACAATGTTTAATAACGAACGACTTGAATGAGCAATTAATTATGATTAATATGTACGTGCATATGATCCAAATATTGGATTAATTAACATAAAACGTGCGGACGTAATAACGAAACTACAAATAAATGAGCTTACACAGTACAAGGACAAGGGGTGAATGATTCACAATGATTTCACAAAGAACAAGTTATGTGTTGTACTCAAATAGTAAAGAAATTTAGTATTTTACTCATATAGTAAAATGTATTCACTCAGATAGTAAAATTATGTAAACAAAAGGGACAGATATACAAAATATCTTTACAGTCCCAAAAACACACTGGGTTTTACAAAACCAAAAATTAGCCTACGGCTAAAAGATTACATGTATGGAGTTCCAGACTCCGCCACCAGAACACTCGGCTACAAGTCACACTGGCCAATCTAGGCGTCAGTATTCCAGGTGTGTCAGTCAAAGCAATCAGCGCCCACCAATCTCGGCCAGCTACACCCGATCACCTGGTACTCGACCAGGTCTAAGCTGGAAATGTATTTATGACCTGCCAACTTTGAAAATATACTTTCTATATCTGTCATTGGTTCTGCATCGAACACCGTGATTTTGTTCAGTTCCCTGAAATCAGTGCAAAAACGGTTTGTCCCGTCTTTCTTTCTGACTAACACAACGGGAGACGAGTACAGGGAACTGGAAGGTTCAATCACTTAATGATCTAACATGTTCCCCACTTATTCGTTGATTGTATCCCACGCTTTAAACAATATTGGGTATCCTTTAATCCTGATCGGCTCTGAGGTATTCAACTTGATCTCGTGTTGAATCGATCCAGTGCGGTCTGGTGTGTCCGTAAACACGTCTGGGTATTGGGACAAAACCTCCAAGATATGCGTACGCCGACTCTGAGAAGTCTGGGCATATATTGATCTGGTCTATACCTTCTTTCTCTACGTTCGTGGGGTATTCAAGGGGCATTACTGTACTGGAGACACGACCTATTCTCTATCGCCGCTACACATACTACATTCAATACCCCTTTTTCAATTGTTTGACTAGGTTTTTCTACTTAGAGCTTCAGCATATTGGCGTGAAATATCTTTGACTTACCTTCCACGTCGACGATGTAGTCCATTTCGCCTTTCACCTGTTTGACTTCGTATTACCCTTTCCATTGGGCTAGCAGCCTCGTGTTATTCGTTGGGAGAAGCGCCAACCCTTGATCGCCTACACCATACTTTTTACTCCGCGTTCCTTGGTTGTAGTAGTTCGCGTACTTATGACTAGATTTTGCGAGTTAGTCTTGCGACACTCGACATGTACTCTCTAACATTTCGCGCAAATCTACCACGTATTGGTAAGTGTTCTTAACTTCTTCGTTCGCGACCTCGTTTGACCCAAAGTTCGCGTAGAATACGCATAGGACCACAAACAGTCCTACCGTAGAATAGTTCAAACGGGGTGAAGCTTAAGATTTCATGAAGAACATCACGATTCCCGAACATAATTGCGTTCAGGTACCTATCCCAATCCTTAGGCCTTTCCGCACACATCAGTCGCAACATTTGCTTCACCGTCCCGTTGAATTTCTCTACCAACCCATTGCATATAGGGTGGTAGTGTGTTGTGCGCAACTGTTTAAGGGCAAAACAACCTGCTAATTTCTGCCATGAGATCTGAGGTGAACTGCGCTCCACAATGAGTAAGAACCTCTTCGGGCACTCTGACCCTGCTGAACATGTCTACGCGCGCTTCGGCTACATGTTCGGTTTCGATCTATCGCAAAGCTATAGCTTCGGGGTATCTAGTGGTGTAATCTACAGGCGTTAAGATATCGGTTTTTCCTATCCGTACATTTCAAACCTGCTGAGATAACTATCCATGTTATCTTTGTCGTCTTCAAATGGGGGCCATTTTGGACCTCTTAGTTTAAAATCATGTTCACCTCCCTTTTAGTTTGCAGTAGCTCAAAATTTCTTTGATACTCCCTCTGCCTATGTCTATCTTCTATCTCCAAACCTTCTAATCTCTCTTGTTTTTTCCCTTTCTAACTTTATATCCTCTACTTCTTTTAGCAGTTCTAACCTTTCCCTTTCTCCCTGTTTTTCTAACTCTATCTTTTCCCTCTTCCCTTTCCCATCCTATACTTTCCTTTTCGGCCTGATTTCTAACTCTATCTTTCCCTTTTCTAATTCTATCTTCTCCTTTTCGGCCTGCTTTTCTAACTATATCTTCTCTTTCTCTAATTGTATCAACTCCTTCTTGGCTTCCCTTTCTATCTCTAGTTTCTCCCTGTCTGCTCGTTTTTCTAATTCTATATTCCCTTTCTCTAATTCTATCAACTCTTTCTTGGCTTCCCTTTCTATTTCTAGTTTCTCCCTTTATATTTCTCTCTCCTTTAATCTTTGATCCCTTTCCCTGGCCTGTTCTTTACGCACACAATTTCTAAGGGACTCCCTCTTGTAGCCTTACTGTTTCCCCAGTTCTACAAGTTCTTTCATTGATGACATTTCAAACGTCTGATATGACCAATTTAAAGTGCAGTTTTATGCAGAAAATGCGTAGTTACTATAATTTCAACAATCCATATTTTGCCTTTCGGAAGGAGACAAAAACATGAAATATGTACAAAAAATAAAGTAATATTATATGTCTACTTAACCTTACTCTCATGTCAAGAGATCATAAAATAATAATGAAACAATAATTTCAGTGCTCCGTTAAATCCGAAATGATCCCACTTCTGACATCATTTGTAACAAGATAACCGGATTTCTGATTTACAACGGAAAACTTGATAGTGATACAAATGCAATATTTAATAATGAACGACTTGAATGAGCAATTAATTATCATTAATATGTGAGTGTAAATGATGAAAATATTGAATCAATTAACATAAAACGCGCGGACGTAATAATTAAAATACAAATAAATCACCTTACACAGTTAAAGGACACGGGGTGAATGATTCACAGTGATTTCACAACAAAAAGATTGATGTGTTTTACTCAAATATTACAACAAATGTAGTATTTTAATCATATGGTACAATGTATTCGCTCAAATAGAGAAAGTATGCAAACAAAAAGAGACAGATATACAAATTATCTTTAATGTCCCAAAAACACACTGTGTTTTACAAACCCCACAAATTATCTCACGGCTAATATATTGCATGTATGGAGTTCCAGACTCCGTCACCAGCACAGTCGGCTACTAGTCACACTGGCCAATCAAGCCGTCATTATTCTAGGTTAGTCAATCAAAGCAATTAGCGCCCACCAATCTCGGTCATAAACGCCCGACCACCTGCTACTCGACCAGCAACACTGTTTATTCAGCTATACGGCTGTTATGGTTCAGTTTCAGAAATTATATGGTCGATTTCTATTGTTAGCTCTGCAGCTGACACCACGTCGCTCCGGTCACTCGGGTCACTCCGATCACTCAGGTCATTCTGTGATCACTCGGGTCACTCTGGTCAGTTGAAAATACATCTAATAGCGTGTACTATGCATGATACGGGCATATGCGATAAAACGTAATTACGGTATATACGGTAAGTTATACAGATTACATTATCGGCACGATAATTACAAAACAACAAACAGGTTCAGAAGAAAACCTAACCGTGCCCGACAATAATCATACGGTACTAAACGTTTCGTAAAAATGAAGCTGAGGAACCGTCGAATCTAGTCTGTATATTGCGGGCCTACCCGTAGATTTTACCACGCTGGAAATTTTATGTGTTTACACTCCAGACGGGATTATTTGCTCTTTTTGCACCGCACTCAAGTTCACCATGTTCATTTAAATACATTACGGTCACGTTGCTACTCAGCACTGGTCTCGCGGTTAGGTCGCGCCGCTTAACCCGGATCTGTTTCTTCTCGATTGTATCGCCCGGTTTCATATCAATTTCACGCATGACTTTGTTGCTTAATTAGGCTATCACGTGTGGCAGTCTCGCAACCCATTCACGAGGTCTGTCCTTGCTCAGTAATTCATTTGCGTACTGATGCCCAAACTATCGCCCAGGAAGGGTTCGATTAAATCGTATAATTATTGCCTAATCACGCTTGAACTCATTGTGTTCGCGTCTGATTTCAACGTTACATTGTTGCTGTTTCCCCGCTAAGAAATTCTTTGCCATTATCAACATGTTGCAAACGTGAGCGTCGTAGAGGCCTACCCAAATAAATCAGTTGCTATTTTAGTAGCTAGTTTTTATCTGATTGCACTGTCGACGACCCTCGATGCGTATTTGTATGTACGAATATGTCATTTACTTGCTAGGCCAGTTACGACATTGTAATGTGTTAAAAACAAAATATCTGCCTGATGACCTTCGTTGGGCGTGCTGTCATCGAGCCGTCCATGCTGAACCGTTTTAGGTGGAAACGGATAAATTTACCATATTGCCTGTCGGGACAACCAATCACCGACAACGCCACGCGGCATCGGAGAATTTGCGAATCGCTGTTGTATCTTTCCAATATCCTCTTGGACTATAATAAATCGACTCCATTGTTATAAGTATCGGACAATTAATTGCCCGCCCCCAACATTTAAAGCCAAACTTGTCAACCAGTTGGCGAGCGACTTTCGCATGTTTTTTATATTTTACCAACTTCAACGTATGAATCAACTTGCCATCCGCGATATGTCGCTGTTGCAGATCTTTATTTGTATACTTGACATCATGGGTGTGCCACCCTTGATCAGTCTCATTCAATAGCAATTCGCCTGGTTTTGGATGATTTGTTTTGTAAAGTCTGATATCAAGTAGGGTTCCAGGACCACAGTAATTATATCCCGGAATATATTTTGCCCCTGGGTACTTAGCCTATGGTGGTCCTGGTAATGTTGCGAGTGACGTATACATATCACCACCACCTGACGTATCGCCAGACGCCACAAACTTATATATTTTGTGTTGCGTTTTACAAAGTTGCCTTTTATTTTTTGTCGTTGTTGCTCTCAACACAGTTGTATCAGTGACCGCCTTGCATCGAACACAGTATATACTCGTGATTATAAATATCACGTGATCCTAAAATCAGCGACACGCGAAAAAGTACCCGTCCAACATCAAACGGCGTTACCGAATCTTCCTTATGCGATGGTCATTGGTCCGTCTTATTCTGGTAAAATTCAGTTGTTGCTCAACCTGAAAATGAGATGGCTCAAATGGAACAAACTTTATTTAGTAGCGCCATCCGCAGACGACCAGCGATGTTATAATGTCCTCAAGGAAATCGATGAATCAGCGGCAAATACATGAGTGTGTGCGTGGGGCGTGCTTACGTACATACATGCATGCATGCATACATACGTACATACATACATACAAACATACATACATACATACAGGGCCGGCGCCAGACCCGGCCAGACTATCTGGCGCCCTAGGCAAGGTTAGATTCTGGCGCCCCCCCCCCCCCACGGAAAACATCAATTTCCAAACTTATAAACAATACAAAAAAATTTAAAATGCGCCCCCCCCCCCCCCGAAATCAGCGCCCTAGGCGGCTGCCTAGTTTGCCTATATGGTAGCGCCGGCCCTGCATACATACATACACAGGACTACTTGTTACTTCTTAGCAAGAAGCGACCCCTTTTATTCTGTTGCTGATGTGCAGGCGTTAAAGTATTATACTTTGCTCTGTTCATACAGATATCAACCAAAACTATTTGAGAGCACCTGACCAACCAGATGGCTTGAAATCGTACTGGAGAAATTAATTATAAGGGTATGATGGTAAATAATATCACATATACAAAATGATCATGTGCACATTCAGGGCTGTGCCTGCAACTACACCGATACATATAATGTGTTGAATGAACCACGCACATCAATAATTAACTGGTGTAGATCATTCACATATGAAACCTAAGTCCCGAAATATAACACGCGTTTTTCTAGTATTTTTACAACGTACTGATAAATACAGTTTCAACATTAACAATAACGACAGCGATGAATGACAACAACAACAATTACGACAAGAATCTTTGTTTCTCACAGTCAGCCGTGAATAAAGAGAAGACACATAAGCAGCAACGCAGAACACATGCACACCCTTCAATGTTTTTATTTCTACTCCATCAAACAGCCTTGTCCTTTCCCTTCCAACTCCCAGTTTCTTCATTAATTCGTGTGGGTGGGGATAGGGTGAGAAAGCGAAAGGATATCAAGTCGCAGTGATATTCTTTATTGAAACTTTTTACAATTTTTAAAAACGAAGGTAAAGAGAAAGTAGTATTCATATTTACTAATGATAGCGGGAATGTGGTACCGGGAATTGACGATCGATTTGTGCACATTTTACATCCTGGTACACAAACGAGAACTTGTACACGTCATCATTATCACTGGTAAACTGACTTTGTACGTGGTGACGCTTCGATTGTATCTTGTCCATGTTCCGTAATTTTAGGTAAGCTGACGTGTAGACTATGTTGATTTTATTTATATCGTCATCATTTGGTCATTACGTTTGTCATTATTATTATTATCATCAACATTTTCATTATGATACCATTTAAAACAATGGCATGACCTCACATGCCTCTTGCAGGAAGTTAATATATGGATAGCGGTATTATAGTGTGCTGATCTCTGAGCCAAATGTTCCATATATTTCATTGAAGCTGCTTCACTGATGTGTTTTTGAGTCAGCTACATAGCTATGTGAATAGGTATCTTGTTTAGTGATACAGGTCAGCTTGTTTGTTATCTGCATATTTAGTACCGTTGTTTATCGTGACTCTCCTGTTCTATAAATGTTATACGATGTCATTTATCCACAATTCACTGCACCTTCGGCCATATTGTTTTCGGACAATACATGATGTGGCGTTTAGTATATATTATTGTTTTCTATTTTGAGGCAGACGGGGTGGGTTGGGGTTTCTTATCCTTTTCTGGGTGATAACGTTTCGGTAATGTCTACAAAGGAACTTTAAACTATGATCGTGAACCACCGTTCTTATGGTACATGCTTAATGACTCTAGAAATGCCGATATTTATATATCACATGACGGGAGTAACTTTCATTCCATTTCCGAATTTCGGCCAAGATTTTGACTTCTATCGTCGATGGGTTAGGATTACCGAAAGGGAAAGTTTCAAACGTTTTTTCAACGTTTCATCTGCACTTCACTACGTTATCGGTAATGGACCATGCCTGCTGCATCCCAATGATATACCTGTGACTTATACACCCATTCAGGTAAATGTTATACATGTATACATATATGTTAACCTAGCGTATATACATTTTTTTTTTTTGGAAACGTTTAATAAATTTGTCAATATTGAAAATCTGCATTTGACGAAGAATATGTTATTATCATGTTTGTTCGTGATATAATGTGCGTATGTGTATACTATTTTTATAATTAGTTAGGCTATGTTTAATTTGAACATGTTGAAATGTAGACGATTACAGTCCAAATTACTCCACCTACTCTTTGTAAGCGTATAGTGTTACCCAACTAGGCCTCACTCTGTCCGTCCATTGTACGACTCCATCTTAATGTCATGATGGAATTCACAAAACGTTTGAAGCTATATTCCTGATATGAAAACCCCGTGCAGTAGGAGTATTACATTACTTGATTGCCCTGATTTATGTATGTATGAATATTTTCCTCGTGTGTACTTAAGACTAAAGTGTAATATAAAATCATGACCTCTGTATGTACCATCCACCCTCCCTCTCCTCTGATACTATTTCTACATATATAGTCTTCTCAATCGTTACAGATTTAACTTTACATCAACAAGAGAAAACTTGCCCAAAGAGAGGGACATAAATATCATTTCTGGGGAGCAGAAGAAACTAGACACATCTTGTAGTAGCAGTAGTGATTGGTTTAGTTTATAGCTCAAGGATGTCTCTTATGAATATTGACTTTCCAAGACGACAGGATGCCACTCATGAAAGCGATATTATTTATACAGCGTCAGTACAGTGTGTTGTCATGCACACAAAATCATGAATACCATAAAATGAAGACCACAAGGATAAACATATCAGATTCAAATCGGAGAACAAGATACATAATAAGAACAAAAACTGTTGCAATCGGAGTTTAATTTTCTAAACCATAATGTAAATGCACGTGCATTAAAAGTGACACACCCAATGTAAGGAACCAGAATCACTGTCAACCCCATTATCACGGGTATAGTTCATTACAGTGGAGTTTATTAAGCGTTGCTGGTGAACATTTGATATATTGGTACAGCATATGCAGCATATTCAGCAGCAGTTCTGTTAAAAAGTGTCACCATTCATCACCAAGTGACACTGGACCAGACTTGCTAATTAGGACATGGCTTATCATTTAATGTCAGCATGTTATTCGGACATACGTTCAGTTTTTCTACACCCAAATGTTACTCATGAAGAATTCATGTTTGCTGACAAATGCCTTGTTAAGTAAAGAACGTCAAGATTATTTAATGAACACAAATATATAAGACGTATAACCAAAGACAAAGACTTTCTTTGTTCCAGGACCAAGTAATGTCCTAAGACAGGAAATCTGCTTCAGTCTTAAAGCGCATCAGTCTTACAAACTACTCATAGATGTCACCCCAAATGGTGAAATAGTTTATGCAGTGATTGTTTGGATGGAACTCGTGTTTTAATCTGGATTTTTAAGCACCTGAACCCTTGAGATGTTGTAGTGGCAGATAGGGGGTTAAATATCAAGGGTATTCTCAATGAAATTAAAGTTGTAAGAATGGAATGTGGAAGCAGTATACTCTATAATGTTTACTTGCGTTTTGATCGAATCTCTTCAATTTCCAGTAGTGTTGTAATCTCTGCACTGTAACCAGCATTTCATCTTCAGCACCGAGCAATTATCTATCAAACTGTAAGGTACTTTTGCACTCAGAACATCATCATCTGTCAGTGACAAGTAATTTCTACTGACCTGTTATATTATAACATGTATGTCCGAAGCTGGAGGGGGGGGGGGTAAAATTGTACTTCAATATATATGACGTAGTGTTCCATGGCGACACACAAGAACCATTGCTAAAAAACGCAGTTGGTGCGATAACTTTGAATCCAAGTATATTCGTGATATCAGTTACCGAACGATGAATTATGCTTTATTTATTAACAACGTTAATATAATTCTCAGATTGCTTGATTATGAAAAAGCATAAATAAACCATGTCACTTGTGTTTTTGAATATGTTTTTCATACAAAAAAAATCATTTAGCCTAACACTGGTTGAGACTATATCAAAGAACACCTTTTATTTTTGACTGCCTGCACAACCAATTACTGAAAAGATGAAAAATTATATTGTTTCATTCTTTAATTATATAAAGCATTGCAAACAGATTTGTTTAAAGAAGAAGAACTTGTAAGTGGCCTTTCCATATCCATAAAATACAACCCTGATTCAAATGCGCATGAAAATGAATTGTACATACGAAGCGTGCGTAAAGGCAATGCTGATATTTAGAGCAAGTAGTGTTAGTCTGTTAGAGTCAATTCGGCCTGCACAATATCTGCTTGCGTGCATCGTTGATCATAATCGTATGTAATCTGTGACTCTGATGATAAGCTTCTTTGTTGCTGACAGACTTTTTATTAAGAAAATATTAAACCTTTTGTGGTTGTTAATTTACTGTCACCAAATATTCATTCTTTTGCATTCCTTTCAAGTTCTGATTTTACAGTGTACAGTGCCTTTAAGTAAATAATCAAACATTTCTTAAATGTTCAAGGAAAGGTATTGTTTTACTATGAAACCAGAATTACTAATCACTGTACCCCATAAGGCAGAGAAAATAAAAAAAAAACAATATTTACAAAGCAATACATTTATGAAGGGCAAATATGTCATCTATACCGTGTGTCGTATCGTTGTGTGACTAGCTAAGTGGCATTTCAAAACAGACGAATCAATATTTCATAATATTGAACATGTTTTCTTAACTTTCTCTTGATCAGTGTCTAAATATGTTCTTCGAAATTAGTTGCATACTGTTCATTTGGCAAACTTTACATCAACTTTAGGTATATGCAGTTTACCTCAAAGTCGTTTGTTCTCTAAACTACCTGGTCACTTCAATGAACGTTATATCTCCGGTTTTATACAAAACATTTCATAACCGGTTCCGTTCGTTAACTGGTCAACATAGGCTGAGTTCGATTTCTTGGGTCATGGCTCAAGCAACTTGTTAGGCTTACTATTTGAGGAAGCTATCCAAGGATACTAAAATATATCCGTTGCGAAATTTTAGCACTAAACCTTAACTATGAAAAGCACTTTCTTATCTGTGTCAACCATTGGTTCATGGGTCACAATTTGGGACCGGGTGGTAGGAGTGGTAGTGGAGTAATATTATAGCTTCTAGCTCACACCATATGACGAGCAACATCCACGATTGTGATGTCATGCAAACTGGCCTTTAATATATGGTAAATACTTAAACACATTACAAATACAAAGAACATGTAACTGTCTTTTTTAAAACGCTAACTACATCCGTCAGATACAGATTATTACTTTATTAGTAATTTGCTTTATACATATACTCTGCCAGTTTGGAATATTTTCCGAAGCACATATGATCCTTCTGGCGCAGAGTCCTACAGCAACTTTTATGAAAATCGTGAAAGTGACATAAGAGATTCCAACTGACAGACATAGAACATTTTAAGAAACCAAGGCCCTTTACAGCAAGATATGCACTGACTGAGCAGTATTTCTTTCGCTGTTGGAGTTTTTTAATTGGATACTGCATTCAGTTATTTCAATATTTAAACGATTACAAAATCACTAACAGTATCAAACCTATAATTGAAGGTGAATTGAGAAGCATTATATTGTTCGTAATATTCAATCAAAATCAAAACTTCGGTTTGTATTGTACTTTTGTCATATATATTATAAGACAAAGAAGACATATTTGGATATATCTCTGTTTCTGCGCTTTTCTTTTTTTTTTTGCTAGCCATATGTGAATGGTGTCTATTTGTAAGAAAGCGCAAGGGTTCACAACGCATTTTCTATAACATCACGAATGAAACTTACTTTAAAACCTGAATAGAAGTTTGCCTAATGTTTGAAAATTTTGCAATAATTTGTGTCCATCAATCTTAATGGCAACGATAACTAACTAAAGACACAATCAAACATTGAATTAACCTTCATCCAGTGTCACAGCATCGATATTGATTTGACTTATATTCTATTATATTTCAGTGGTTAAATATTTTCTTATCTTTCTGCCTTGATTAAAAGAATCAGAAACTAGGCAGGTAGAAGGTTTAAAATTTCCAATCCTTCAATTTTATATACAATCCAATATTTAACCCATTATTTTGAATAGTTCAAAACGTTCAAGAACGATTTCGTCTCCATGACAATTTGGAGTAATTGATTATGCTTGGTTGGTTATGATATTAAACAGAAATCATACATTTTCTTAATATAAATCGAAAGCACTTTTTCCGTTTTTACACTAATGAAACGTCATTGTGGTGTTGAATAAGAAATCAAGTGGGTTCCAAAAAACAGGCAGCAGCGAATATTGGCATAATTTGACCACAGTCAAAATTCTTAATTTAAGTCAATAATTATATTTTTCAGTTATTACTGCTTAATTATTAAAGACATTAATGTTTCTGAACTATGTATTTCGGGCAGAATTTCCAGAATTTGATGTATGACATGGAAAATTCATATAGTTACTTTAGAGCCTGTAGACAGCAAACTACCAAATATCGGCTGAGAAGGAAAGCTAGCTACCTGTAAGAGTAGAAACTGTAGGTTCAATGCAAGTAGAATACGTAAAACTGGCCTGGCTGGTAACTATTTTGAAATGCATAAAACTGCATATTATACAACGTTTTACACAATTATAGCATTGCAAAAAGACTGTGAGCATCGTTGCGTGCATAATTGACTTCCATACATGAAAAATGCATGCATGAATTTGGCATTTGGATGCATAACCTTTTTTTATCAGAATTGTTTATAAAACTGTCACTTGCACCCTTATTGAATGCATAGATTTAGTCGATTTCGATGGCCAGTTATCGTAGAAGTTATTTGTCGTATCACTATGTACGCTTCGCAGGATCCCACACAGCAGTATATCAATGTTAAGGCTTAGCGTAATGCATGTTTATTAAAGTATGGTCTCTCTCAAATAACTGCAATCTGGTGATTGGCCCTGCTGCTAGTAACACCTCCAGAACAATAATAAAAAGCTAGAACCTATGTTATGTATAAGACTACAATTGCTTGTAAAGCACATTCGTTTCTTAACCTTGCTCTAAGTTTCTGCTGAGACACCGGAATTAGACTTTATACAACCAATTCCTACTTATAATTGGCTCCAGAAAACAAAAGAGCTATCATTCACTACTAAAATCGTATCTCATATTTTCTCACAATTTGTAACTCCTAAATATCTTCCTGGCATTCGTACGGCTTGGTAAAGAAACGTGGGAAATACCCTGACACTATGATGGTAGAAACAACAAGAAGCAACTGATGATAACCACATTTTCACATCTTTGAACAAATGTAGATTGTGGTAACACACCATATACACTATGCAATGCTTTTTGTCAAAATGTAGTTAGTGTTGCAAAAGAGAAATATCATAATACTTTTTTATACAGTAAATTTTGTATACATTATACTCGATAAGGTCTTAGTATGCAATATGTATACCACATTTGCCAAACATTATTTTGAGCCATATCTTCAGCGTAGCAGGATATAATTTCGTAAATTGTCTCTGTTAAATTTCTGTTCTTCAACTATGATGTGACGTTTTGGGAGATTATTGTTTAATAGATACAAAATTTATATTATTATTATTATTGTTTTTTAGATACAGAAATTGATATATTTGTGAATTAGGTATTCAGGCTAGCATTGTTCTTGAAATGAATGTTCGCATGTTCACCCCCATTGTTATTTCGAAGCATTGAAAGATCAAATACAGTGGTAGTCTGGGCAGCAGGGCTACCCATCCATAATGGGAGACACGTTTGGTTCAAAACCAGCTGAATAGGTCAGAACGGCCTAGATGGCAACCATTGTTTTTTTCCATCAAGTTGCTAACGGCACAATCTTTTCAAAATGATCACAGAGAGAGGCATGGCTTGCATTGGCACTGTGAGTACCCCTCTATGTAAAAATGACCGTCGGGCAAGACGAATGCATATTTGAATTTGGGGTTGGGAAGCATACATTTCATTTTCAATGACGATACATTGACTTGTAAAGGCAAACAAGTGATATGCTTACTTTTTGATTTATTACATTTAATCCGAAAATATGCATGAAAGCAAGACTGCATATCCAGTATTACACACAAGCTATTAAAAGAATATAATTGTGCCATAGATATATAAATGGGAAAGAAGATATTACTAAAACAAAATAATCTATTATAGGTATCAAGGTTCCAAATTTAGACGACTCGGAAATCGATGAGAACAAGTAAATATCAACTACAATCTTTAAAAGACTAAACAGTCTGGAGATGCAGCAACCTGGGTAAGGCGACATTTCTAACACATCACTGCATGTACTAACACGTCACAACATGGCCATCATTAAGAATGTTAATATATTGCTTTTTGTTATCAGTTTCTTTTTTTCCTTGTTATATATATATATATATATATATATATATATATATATATATATATATATATATATATATATATATATATAATATATATATATGATTTAATTTATGAATAATTTGATTTACTTGCTTGTTTGTTAGTTTTAAATTTTTTTTATTCCATTGCATGCTATTGTAATCATATTTACTGGACTTTTTGACATTTTCCAGAAATTCATTTCAGAAATTCAGTTCAGTTTGACCTGACTGTTTTTCGCAAATTCTGTTAATATAAATTTTGTATCTAACGCAGACCTAGTTCCTGGCCTTGATTCAGAATCAGTGAGTTGAATTATACAACCATTCTTTTTTCTTTTAAATTCATTCCCAGAGTAAACATCATTGGTTTTTGTCAAGGCCATACTGGGATTACGTGATGTTAGGTATGTTAAAAGGTTTAACGTTGTTCTAAAAGAGTCATCATGTGAGTCTCATACGGGAATCTGTTTTGCGTCTTAAATTAGTGTATAACTGCTTTCTATAGATAATTTGGGCAGTCGGGCTTTAAACCATTGACACTTAAAGGTGTTTTGTTGAGACCGGTTTGAGATTAATTTTTAATTGTTCTTCAAATTATTTGGATTCTAAGAGATTATTTTTCCCTGGAAATACCTATGCTCTAAAATATTTATTGGACGAGGCTAGTTATCGAAATTTACACATAATTCAAACACTGTTATATTATGTTATGTGATTCAACAAAGAAGCGTTGAAACATCAGTACGACGCTGACCTCAGCATACGTCATCGCCTTCCATTTTGGATTTCATCGGGATTCGAACACAGTTTTATTAGGACGTTTTATTACTAGGACATTTATTTTTTACTTCTTTCATTATTCTTAGTCTATTTTTGGATTATTTGTTAAATTTTACAAAGCTTCATGTCTTCTATTTTTTCTTATTGCGTTTTGAAAGAGCCTTAATGTGACAAAGAAGATTGGGTGCTCGTCTTTGGGATAAAGCAATTTTGGCTAAAATATTTCAGAAAAGTTTGTTTTGAAATTTAAAATATCCTAAGTTTTGAAATTTCTTAAATCCCAAGTATTACTGTACATTTTAGAAATCTTTAGTGAAATCAACAAGCTGTTTTTACAAAGTCATCAAAGGTAGAGAATTGTTTTAATTTACCCAGGAGTGGTTGGAAATTTTTAATAATGGAAGTACGGTTGGAAAAAGTTGGAGTTAGAGATAAGACATGTTCAGTTTCAGAGAGAAATGATACAAATGGAAAGACAAAATTAGGAAAGACAAATCTAGTTTCAGAAAGAGAAAGATGAAATACAAATGCAGTTTCAGAAAGAGATGGAAGTAAGACAAATACAATTTGAAAAAGATAAAGAAGATATGTTAATGCAAATGCAAATGCATAGAGAAAGAGAAGATGGTGTTGGTGTTGTAGGGTGTAAGGCCATTTTTCAGCACACGATAGGCTATACATGGTGGCCAATATTAATGGTTGAGGAAGAAAACTGGGAAAATCCCCGGAAAGAACCACCGACCCACGAGAAGCTACTGACAGGCTTTCTCACATACCCACATTGGCCGAATCTGAGACTCGAACCCACGCAGACAAAGGTGAGATGGCAGTGATCCGTAACGGAGAGCGCATTAGACCACTCAGCCACTCGGGGCCCCAGAAAAAGAAGAAAGGGAATTTCAAATTAGGTTAAAAGAATTAGAGCTGGAAAAAGAAAAACACTCCCCTACGTTTGACGTTTTAAGTAGTATCAAGTTAGTTCCTCCTTTTCTGGAAAAACAATTAGATCTATATATTTTTCGTTTTGAAAAATTGCTGAAAGGTTGAAGTAGCCAAGAGAGCTGTGGACTCTATTACTACAATGTGTATTTACTGGTAAAGCTACTGATATTTGCAATTCACTGTCACAAGAACAGAGTGCTGACTATGATGTGGTTAAGGACTATATCTTGATTGGTTATGAGTTAGTCCCTAAGGCTTATCGACAAGGTTTTATGAATTCTAGAAAACCAACTGACTAGACCTATGTTAAATTTGAATGGGGAAAATGCACAACAGGTGGTGCTCTTCTAGAAAGGTTAATAAAGACTAAGAAAGTCTCAGACAACTCGTATTACTTAAAGAGTTCCAGAACCGTGTCCATAGGGGCATTAAGATTTATCTTGATGAGCATAATGTTGAAACCTTGGAAAATGCTGCTCGTGCCGCTGACGAGTACTTTTTTAGCTAATAAAGTTCCTTTTGTTGGCAAATCTTCCACTCAGCACCCTTCTGGCAAAAAAGTATTTCAGCCTAGTACAAGCCCTTCTAAATCTCAATATGGCACAACTTTTAAAAATCAAACTTCTGATAAGCTTGATCAAAATTCCTGGTCTCTTCTTACTTGAACCTATTTCAAGAAGAAAGAGCGCGTTATTTTGTATTGCTACCCATTAAAAAATAAGCATTAGAATCAAGACAGACCGATTTCAAATATTCTTGTTTGTAAGATGTCAAGGTTAGGATCATGTATTAAAAGCAATATATTTATTGGGTCTAATAAACCCCAGTCAGATTTTATTATGGAGAATTATGAACCTTTCATGTCGAAGGGTTCTATATCACTCTTAGGTGATTTGGCCAATCATAACCCTATTAAAATGTTAAGGGACACAGTAGCTTCTCAGAGGTTTTATTATCGGGTACATTGCCTTTTTCTGAGAAGTATTCTGATGATGAGAGCATTCTTTTTCAGGGAGTAGAGTGCAGCTTTGTTAATGTTCCTCTCCATTGTATAAATTCGTCATCAAACTTAGTCGAAGGACCCGTGACAGACGGAACGGTATATGCTTTACCCGTTGAGGGCATTAATTTATTACTAGGCAACGACCTAGCCGGAGATAAAGTTGTGGTTAATCCACTTGTAGCTGATAAGACTTGTTTGGATCAGAAAGTTGATACTATTGAAAAGGAATTCCCTGAGTTATACCCAGCTTATGCAGGTGCTAAAGCATTGGCAAAGAAAACTCTTGAGAATGAAGTTGATAAGGAAATCATTCCTTTAGCTGACACATGTCTTGGTCAGGCTTTTGATGAAGTCACTTTCACTTCCTGTTTAGATCAAACAAAGGGTATTGATCTCAGCGATCTTCTTTTAACTACCCATTCTCTTTATTATAATCAGGGTACCAAACGAGAATCACATGTCGTCGAACAGGAAAAAGATCCTGAGATCTATTGTTTGCTTCAAAGGGCCATTAGTGAAACTGAAGCCACCGATGTACCTATCTGTTTTGTCATTAAAAATGGAATTTTTATGAGAAAATGGAGACCTTCCGAGGTACCTGCCGGTGACGAGTGGTCAGTGAACTATCAAATTATAGTTCCAAAATCTTACAAACAGGAAATACTCAGTCTGGCCCATGAAACTACTTTGGCTGGTCATTTATGGATTAGTAAGACTTATAACAAGGTCTTGACTCACTAAATATTGACCACAAATCAAAAGTGATGTTTGTAAATACTGTAGATCTTGTCATACCTGTCAAATAGTTTGAAAAAACAATCAGAAGATACTTAAGGCTCATCTGCATCCTATTCCTGCATTTGACGAACTATTTAGCAGAATAATGATAGACTGTGTTGGTCCCTTACCTATGACTAAGTCAGGTAACCAATATATGTTGACCATAATGTTTGGGTCAACAATCTTTCCAGAGGAAATTCCTTTAAAGAATTTTAAATCTAAAACAATAGTGAAAGCTTGGATAAGTTCTTTACTCAATGTGGCCTTCCTAAATCTGTCCAATCTGGTCAAGGGTCAACTTTTAGGTCTGGAATTGTCCGGTCTATTATGCTTGAAGTTGGCATTCAGCAGTTCAAGTCAAAAGTGAAATTATGATTTGACAGAACTACAATTGAGAGAACTTTTGAGTCTGGTAATAGGATTATGCCTCTCAAGCACATACTTCAAAATTTTCTTTAGATTAGGTATTACGGCCCTTACAAAGTTAAGAAGAAAATGAATTAGTTAAATTATAATGATAGTACTCATGCGATGTAAATAAAATAACGGAGTACCACTATACTGAGAGAGATATGCAGGTTAATAATGCAATTAATTTACTTGTAACTGTCCCACTCAGTGACGATATAAGTGAAGGAATCAATCGGATTCTACTAATTTTGGAGCAAAAAATCTTCGGAATTCAAAAGTTATGGATAATCTGGACTAGCGACTTTCATATTTGCACCAGCAAGAAAGGAATGA
Source organism: Sinohyriopsis cumingii (assembly GCA_028554795.2). Classification (NCBI taxonomy): domain Eukaryota; kingdom Metazoa; phylum Mollusca; class Bivalvia; order Unionida; family Unionidae; genus Sinohyriopsis; species Sinohyriopsis cumingii. The sequence continues at coordinate 48,159,430 of CM068833.1, forward strand.
ACTTAAACAGTTATTATTTGAATAAGAGCATTTATTTCCAGATGTTCATAGAAGAACAAACAAAATGTTCCATGACGTTGAAATTGTAAATTCCAAACCGTTGAATCAACACCTGTACAGGATGAACCTACTCAAACAGGAATACTTAAAAAAGAAATTCAGCATTTGCTGGAGAATTATTTCATAGATCCCAGTTAAGGTAACTGAAGTGCACCATGTATACTTGTTCCGAAACCAGAAATAAATCTTTCCGTATATGTCCTGATTATAGGAAGGTGAACGGGGTGACTAAAACAGATTCATTTCCATTACCAAGAATCGATGAATCTAGCGAATATGAATACCTCTGGTCTAGATAATTGTGATGCTTACATCGATGATGTCATCATCTACAATGACACCTGGAAAGAACATTTAACGACAATTCGGAAATTCTTTGACAGACTCATCGATGTATGTTTGACAATTATTCTATACAAACGTGAGCTCTACAGTGCTAGTGTAACATATCGTGGGGCAAGGACAAGTTAAACATATAGCTGCTAAGGTGAAGGCTATCTCTGAATTCCTTGTGCCTGTTAGTAAAAAGCAACTGATGCGGTTTTTAGGTACGGCTGGATATTATTGAAAATTTGTTCCAATGTTTCCATAATTGATGAACCCCTGATAAATTTATTGAGCAAGAAAACAAGTCTTTTTCTTGGAATGAAGAATGTCAGGAGGCTTTTGATAAGTTAAAAGCCATGCTTAAAAGAGCTCCAGTTCTTACAGCTCCTAATTTCAGAAAAGCATTTAAACTGTCTGTTGATGCAATTGATGTTGGGGTTGCAGCAGTATTGATTCAAGAAGACGACAATGTTGCTGATCATCAAGTGTGCTATTTTTCTAAGAAATTAAATAAGCACCAAAGAAATCATTCAACAATCGAGAAGGAATGTTTGTCTTTGGAACTGGCAATAAAACATTTTAAAGTTTACATTAGTTCAGCTCCTTCTTCGATTATTGTGTTTAGTGATACCGACATCCTTTCTTTCATCGGGAAAATGAAAAATAAAAATCAAAGCCATTCTAAGGTAGAATTTGTTTTTACAGGAATATAATATTGATATCGGGTACACCAAGGGAAAATATAATTTAGTAGCAGATGCACTTTCCCATGTATAAATATGTTTTATTTTATGTATACTTTGTATACTTTATAAGAGTTCGTCTTATTTTTTAAACCTCATGTATAATAAATATATAGTTTAAAACAAAGCTTTATTATATATATCTTACTTTTTCTTTATGGGGGAAGTGTTATGAATATTTGGTTGAATTTATATTTGGTTTAATTTGGTTGGTTTGTTTGTTAGTTTTATTTTTTTTTTAGTCCATTACATACTATTGTAATGTAACTTTATTTACTGGATTTGACATTTTCCAGAAATTTGTTTTCCATAAATTCAGTTTAGTTTGACCTGGCTGTTTTTCGTAAACACTAATAATAGAAACTTTGTATCTATTGCTGACTTAATACCTGACCTTGATTCAGAATTAGTGAGAGTTGAAGTAAACAACTTCTTTATCTTTTATTCTTTCCGAAAGTAAAAATCATTGGTTTTGGTCACGGCCATGCTGGGAGTACGTGATGTTAGGCATGTACAAAAGTTCTACGTTGACACTTAAAGGTGTTTTGTTGCGACCAGTTTGAGTTGAATTTTTAATTTTTCTTCAAATTATTTGGATTATGAGCCATAATTTGTCCCTGGAAATACTTGTGATCTAAAATAATTCTTGGATTTGGTCAGTTATCAAAATTTACACATAATTCAAACACTGGATTATTATTTTTCGTGATTCAACAAAGAACTGTTGGCACATCAGTACGACACTGACCAAAGCATACGCTATCACCTTCCATTTTGGATTTCAGCTTGATTAAAACTCAGCTTCATTTACAAAGCTTGATGTGTTCTATCAACCTCTCTCTCTCTCTCTCTCTCTCTCTCTCTCTCTCTCTCTCTATATATATATATATATATATATATATATATATATATATATGGGCTTATGTATGTCCCGTTTTGTTCTCGAAAATTATAAAGATGACTAGAGTATTGGCACATTAGTATTAACTGGGTTCGACAAACCGAACTCAACTACATGCCACATTGGTGAGTGCTTTACAATCGTCGTATGCGGTGTTTCATCTCTGCGTTAAGGTATCAATATCATAGGAGTTTTTCAGTCGTCTGTGGCAAAAAAAGTGTACCCTTTGTATAATCGATTTATAGATTAAGGGTAGATAATCCAACCTAAGCTAATCGTATCTTAATATGTTAGTCCCCTACTATTGGGAAATTTGTTTTCGTTTGCATAATTGATCTCAACTGGAGAAAGCATACTAAACACTGTATGATAAATACATAATTGCTATAACAAGACACAACGAGTCATCATTGTTATATAATATATATGACATTTTCAACCTTTGGGGCAATTACAAAATGAGTTTATGACAACCACTGAAGTAAAACTAATCTGTGGAATGACTGAAATATATAATTATAATGTTATGAAGCATTGATGTGTCAGTCAGGAAAAATATACATTTCCATTTGCAATGATACTGATATATTTATGGAAATCCTATGTCCTAAAATACTCTTCTGCGAGTCGAATAAAGACCTGTATTATCTTTTTGAAAACCCATTTTATTCAAGGCATTGAGATTAGAACGAAAGCGATTGTTGTACCGGTACTTAAGTTCCGAGACATATTATATTTTGTTAAATATAAATGACATGTTTCAAATTGAAGAAAAAACAATAACTAATTAGACTGATTTGCATGTAATGATAATAATAATAATAATAATAATAATAATAATAATTTAAATGCCTTGCCTTCACGCTTTTCATAGCATATAAATTCCATTAACTACCCACATATCCAGGAAAAGTGACTCAATAGTATTAACGAAAATCAGTCCAATATGTGATGCATCTTCCTGTTGATATTGCAGATATTATATTTTGTTTAGACTATAGTTTGACAAGTCCTTGCGAGTCCATTTGTTGGTACATTTAACATTTGACCACCGACTATAAGGACCTCGGGGGTAAGAGTCAGGACGGACACACATCTCGCAGCTGACTACTACAGCCAAACATTGCTTACAAAGATTCGTGAAATACCTGCAGCTATTTATTAGATAATGTTTAACGGACAGACAGATGAGCAAATATACCTGAAGCTTTTATAAAATGCACGTTGATAATAATAATAATAATAATATGCATGCCGTCGTATAGGAAGATAACTAATATATCTTATACATTGGTCTCAGTAATGAGTCATTGCGGGTTTAAATCAAATTAGGTCACATCTGTCAAACTTCTACATCATGTACATCCTCTTCATTCATCTCTTGTTTAATTATCACGTTTCTTTAACGATGTAAACGCTTCATGCAAAATTAAATTATGTTACGGATACAGTGCAAGAAAAGGCTCTGGCTGGTGCGTTTGTAAATTACATGCTAAACTTGTTTTTTTTTTCTCTTCATTTTATGCGACGGCGTTTGTAGCATAAAGCATAAATGATTCTCTTTAAAACCAAAAAAAGATGCACAACGTTAGTATGTGCAATTCTGTTGTCATTGTTCCGAGTTTCATTATGATCTTGTGAAATGTTCTGCGCTTATTTTTGTATCAATCTTGTCTTCATCAACTAGCATCATGTTTGCCAAATTTTCATTTGTCCACAAAACTAAGAGTGTGAAATAAATGCAATGTTTTAAGATGTTATTCAAGACAGTACTCTAGAGAGAGAAATAAAATTCGAGATTACCGTTTGAATTTTTTAATTTATTATATTTATGCTGCTATCTTAACTATATGGATAATCTTTACTCTCATGTTCAAAAAAGAAATCAAACTGAACTAAATTACTCAACTTTCAAAATTTACAAGCAAAAGCAAGCTACCGTTCGCTGCTTAGTATATTATGTAAGCATCCATACTGTTCGAAAATATTGTTATCCGTTAATGTTTTCTCAACATATTTGACCATAAGTATATTTGCGTTCTTCTACAGATCATTCCAAAATAAAATCGACGAAGAGTCACAGGAAGTTAATAATCTGCTACTATATGCAAAAGGTGGCCAGTGGGAAAATGTCTGGCCAATAATTGGAACTCCAGAGAATCCCAAAAGGGCGTACCTGATTAATTCAATACCAGAGAATCGTCGATGGGGAGTTTTGCACCAGGCTGTCTACTGGAAAGATCCGAATATTGTACAGAAACTTCTCAAGTATCCTGCTTGTGATTCTAGCTTGAGGACAAAAGAGTGTACGTCGGAAGTAGGTCCCACAAGTGGCATGACCGCGATTGAACTAGCTAGTGCATATGGCTGTACGGAGGTCAAGATGATACTAACAAACCACATTTGCAACTTCAAAACAGAGACTGAAGAGATTGATACCTTCTACCCCTGGCACGCAGATATTGAACGGAAGGGACTTGGCCTAATACCTATCACCCTTGCAGCGTACAAGAACACATTTCATCCCAAAAACATTGACCCGAAAAAGCCGGTTGTAACGGTACTTGGAGATATTTTCAATGATTTGAACACTTCTCATGATAGATGGAAAAACGTGCGCGACAAAATATGTGACTCCCTCTACGTGGTCAGTGAACAATCGGCCAAAGAAATCAAAGAATGTGCGTCCAGACAGAACTTTTACGAGACAATCGTCAACGTTTACACTGAAGAATCAACGTTTCTCTATACATATATGAACACAGCTCTTCGAAGCCAAAAAGAGTCTGACTACAAGCCTTCAGCCATTGATCTTGCGATGGGTCCATACGTTGTTATGTACCAGACACTTCTCCTTTTCTGGGGAGAGCTGAAGCGGGAAAATGCCACTACCTATCGAAGAATGTTGCTGACTAAAAAAGATGTAGACAAATATCAGATAGGAGTCAAATTTACATGGCTATCCTTCGTTTCATCCTCTGTCGAGCTTGATAAAGCCTTGCCTTTCCCGACACGCAGCACGGTAAAAGGTGGATGTATCGTTATCTTTACCATTGACAACAAAACTAATTCAACACACTCCCCAAGAAATATTGAAACGTATGCTAGGTATATGGAAAGAGAAAGAGTGTATCCCACCGGTTCAAAATTTGTGGTAACGGGCATGCACCGGCAGAATGAGGAGATGTACGTGGATTTAAAACTTCTTAGTAGCTAGTTGAGTATGTTACAACATGGTTAAAGCTACAAAATAATCTGAACACTCGCCTGGTACCTACCTATTGACTTAAGCAACATTACAACATAATCTGAAACTTCAGATTGGGATCTCACAGTCGGAGACATATAGTGAGTGTAAAATGTTTTTGTTTTGCACAATTATATGCTATTGTAAATATTAGGTTCCTGGAGGTTTCAATTCGGTACAAAATTAGTTTCCTATGTTTAATGGTAAAGCTACGAAATTAAGGATATTTATTTGGAAACATTGCATGTCTAATTCATTTATAAGGGCTAAGAACGATGATAAAGGAATAACTATTCAACCTCCTGCACAATTAATTTTATAGACAAATGTTCATACTTTGTTGATGTCATTATCATGTGTGGTTTGTCAGCTATATATATATAAAACGAGAACCTATGATTAACATGGGTGTAATGCTGTAAATACAATTTTTCCCTCCTTCACAATGGTTTGTCATTTCTTTTATTAGACCTTACATACCATTGTCTGTTATTACGATGCACATAACATGGATTCATCCAGTTTACACACACACACATTGCAATTTTGGCCATATCGCAATAGAGCTATATACGGGTAATTCTTAGATTATTATGGTTATGCTTCAGTGTCATCTGTTTATGTCACCATCATTATTTTTGTTTTCGACGAACTCTCGTTATTGGTCTCTGTCTTCATGTACAGGCTATGTTGACATACTGGTTCTATTAAGCAGTGAACAGTTTGATTTCCACATGATTTATTAGTCGGTTCAACTTACTCGTATAACAAAGTACTTTATCTTAAATAGTCGTTTACACGGTGAAGTGAGAGAGATATTTGTATGTAGCATACTATTATATGTTCCAATGTTTCGGTAAACTATCGATTTCTCTATCGTGTAAAAAACCTCATACCTGCAAAAATGCTACAGTATTTACTTGAACCGAAGTCGGCAACAAACATTGGTCTTCCATAAGAAGCGTTTGTTGACTATCCTACAATATATTTCGTCTTTGTTATAAAACATTGCTACATCATCGACCACACTCGGTTCTTGGTCAATCTGCTTATTTAATTGTAGGTTTTCGTCCATTGTCTTAAAGGTTATTCCACTGGAGTATCAACCTAATTGTTTTCATTTCAGTTACTTTTCACTTGGTTCATAAGTTATAAAGACCAGACGAACAAACGATTATGCCGAAGCTGTTAATAATAATAATGATGATTGCTCGAGAAACTAGAAACTCACTTTTCATATAGAAGCTTTTGCTGCTTTTCAAATATAATATGTTTTACTTTGGAAAATACTTCTTACGTCATTTCCCGATCCTCTTCTTCATCTCGCTCGTACATCGGAGCTAAGTCCATCAGTGATGTCATAGAATAATATGAAACATCGACTCGTTTAAAGCGCTCTGGAACACAATCAACATATTCACAATAATATAAAAAGCCACAAATATGTCAAAGAGAAACTGCACGAGATCTCACGGTTATGCACCGCTTATTACCCCAACAAAACAAATCGTGGAACAGGTGGCGGCACTAAAGGAAATATAAGAATAGCCGGTTTGAATTCGTAAAATACCTAAATGCACCCGGAATATCTAAAAACCAACAAGAACAACTTCAGATGTACTTAGATATTGTTTTAGAGGAAAACCATTTGCTGACATAACATCCAATCACAATCTTTTGGTGGTATCAGTGCAAATAATTCATGTCTGGTTTCAGCAGACACTGGTGCCACCTGCAAGCTATTGAACTTCCTGCTGGCGCTGACGACATACAATGACGAAATTCAAAGAATAATTTCGTTGGTAACCGGCAAAGACCCTAACATTTCTATACGTGAGCAAAAGCCCACTCTCAGCTCTGTCATCTCGATCGTTTCAGCACCATATGCAGTTGACATTAAACGGTCGTCATTTGAATCAATTGACCTCACGACATTTCAGAAGACCAATAATTTTCACGCATGGGTTAACATATCACGCTTGACATTGTTAGGATTATCTCAACGATACAGATCAATTTAATACGAGACTCCATCAGTGGCAGTTAACAAAGCGAGGTTTCCTCAAGTGTGGCATCCATGGATTACGTATTGTTTGGGTTTCCGAACAGGTGATTTGATATCGCTTAAGACTGTGCCACTTGCGGATTTGTCTTGTCATGTTTTCATGTTGTCTTATGTTTGTTTTACCCTTAGGGGTAAAAACGGGTCCATTGCAGATATGTGCCATGGTACGTTGATGATGCAGTGGTAAAGTAGAGATCGGCATGATATATATAATATAATGACCGCATACGTGGACGTGTCATACAGGTGCATGTTTAACCGACATATTACGAAACTTTCCTCGGTAACGCTCTTCGTGGATTGCTCATAGCCCTATCATCGCGTGCTAAAACGTTGCTATGCAAATCGTTGATAGAATCAAATATATTGATGCCCATCAATTAGATAAACTAGGATTGCGAGCGGTTCAATCGATTCTAGATCGACTATAACGATTCGTGATTCGAGCAAGATCAAAAGCGGTTACGCTACCATCAACAAAAACATCGCCTGCCGCCCTTTGTACAATTAGTAATAAAGCCGTTGAACAATAATTCTCTGCTTAAGAAGCCCATCAACAATAAATAGCGGAATCTACTATTGCAATTTAAATTATAGAAAGTAAATTTTGACTTCTTGCTGCCGCAGAAAAGTATTAGATAAGTCAATAATGTATAAACAATGGCCCAATTCAAAGATGTATCAGATCGCACATGTGTTGTGGGATCGAAGCAAAATAGATTTTGAGTTTTATTAATACCCTACTAGAGTGCAGGACACGTCTAGGCTTTCTCCTCCATATCAGGCATTCCTCGAGATTGAGGGAGAACTTGTACGCGCTTACAACGGTAACAGTTTTGATGCTAATCTTCAGGATGGATTTGTTAACAAGGGTAGTATTGGTGTTGTTAAACAGTGCACGTTATTCCATCGATATAAAGGAGACTTAATTCTTGGAAACGTTGACGTTGCCACGACAATCGGAGGACTTGCCAGATACAACGATGTTTATGCGGGGTCGACTGGTACAACAATGATGTTTATTAAAGATGCAGCTGAGTATGCAGATAAAAGCCTTTGTACAATTAGGTCTCTTCGAAATAATGCAAGCGATGCTGACGCAGATGCTCAAGCACTAGTCCATAACACCAGTGCCATTCTTAACCTTGGATTACCAAAGCGTCGACTACATTTAACTAGGGATTCGTTGATGTTTTCGTGTGCAATTTCTCTTAGTCACGTATTTGGGTTTTGCAGAGATGTTCTCAAGCTTATGTTTGAGCAAAGCATAGTTACTTTAACCCATCAGAACAAATCCAACGATGCAATATGGTGTACAGTAAGTGTTGATGGTAAAGTTGTATTAGAAACATTAACATTGTTGATCCTCTTAGCTGTCTACATAATTGTATTTGTTGTCCTTTATGCAGTCTGGAACCGTTTCAAAGCTGTCGAGTCTCGCAAATATCACAGATGCACACCCACCAGATGGTATTATGAGAAATTGTACGTTTCAAATAAGAACCCAGCGTGGGATTACCGCACAAAAACAGATGTTGGCGGCGTTTCAACCTACAAAGTGAGATGGTAATTACGTACGTAACAATGTAGTATTTGATCCCTTAGGAGTGACTGAAGTTTCGGTGCTGTTAAACAGTCATCAGTAAACCTTTGTAGAAATTCGGCTTAACTAAGTAGAAACCAATCCTGATATTGCACATGAATGTTGCAATATATGGTCGTATACGGATCGACATCAATGCATCGACATGGGTCTGTAATTTCGCAACAGCAGTATGGTAAATTATACCCGATTATTTTTTTTTTCCATTGACATGTATTTTCATGCACTTGTTGATGACGCTGTTGGTGGTTATCGATTCTGTGATTTTATTCTGGCGAGACTCTATTGATAGAGGGTGCAGGTGATCAAATGCGTCCATGATGCGCCTCTCGAAAATTTACCTGTTACGATGTTAAATAGCAATATCCTATGATGAAGTGAAGGTTGGCCTTAGCAAAGAAGTGGAAGAACAAAAGAGCAAAAAAAAAAAAAAAACTTTTGAGGGTATCGCTGAGACTTTCTTCAGCCGAATTAACCGGAATTGCCCTGTTGTGGTTGACCCAATACAACTCGATCAGCGCAATGCGGCTGCACAATAACAAATGGGTGGTATTAAAAATATCAAAATCCGAGTTAATGCATTTACAAAAGACTAGTGGAATATTCCCTTTCCTTGCTGAGATTCCAGCGTTTCTAAGATCAGCGATTGCAGTGTTGCTAGAGCGGCCTCGTTAGGAATTATCTGAACAACATCCGGGCTGGAGCTGAAAAAGAGGTTAGCAGTCGCATACAAAGAAGAAAAATTAAGGTCATTCGATTGATATGAAGAAATTGGCAAATACCATCGGTTAGAGGTCTTCGACAAAACCGTCCTATAAACAGAAGGATACGCCTTTAACCTTATAGAAATATACGCCTTTAACCGTTCCGAATTACTCGCGATTACAAAATTCATCAAGTGTTTTCGTTTGGTCTTTATGCGAAATGAACTTGCATCGATGGTGTTTCACGCACATGAGATAGGTATTTTCAACCTGGATTTGATAACCGGACCTGCCCTCATTGGGTTGCATATGTCGTACCACCTCGACATCGTTTATATTATGACTGGTATGGACTTACATCACAAGTTGATGTTGTGAAATATTCAACCCAGAACGGTGGAAGACAACCACTGTTTCATTCTACTATACCGTTGGAAACTCGATTTGATTCCCCCATATGAGGTCATCTTGATGTTGAAGCGTTGCATGCACTTGAGGGATCACCAATTCCGAACCCCACAAGGACTTACTGATTTCACATTAAGGTAAGTTTAATATAATATTATAGTTCGACTACGCGGCGCTGATGTAGATTTTAGCAGATATGCCAGCAAAGCCGATTTAACGGAGCTTACAAGCCGAATTTGTGTTGGTGTTAACCCTGGCGAGATTGCAATTTTCCAAGATCAAACTTGTAAATTACAAACATTTAACGTGCATTTGCCAGATATTATATTAGGGCAAATAGGCGCCATCGCAAACAATAGAGACGTCGGTGGAATCAAATACTATGCGAATCGGTTTTGTTTATCAAAGAATATGTTGATAATGACGATGTTGAAACAAAAGAATACGAGGATGAACAAATCGCGTACTAACTTCATACTACCTAATTCAAGGAATATTACCAACAGGAGAGGAAGAAAAATCTCACGAGGCATCCATACTAAACGGTTGAATTGTTTTCAGTCCTAATGATGATGCTTTTTATAGGCCTAAACATCATATCACGAGAGCGGATCATACCGGATCATACTTATTTATCATAATTGGAAACAAAGGTAGTTGGGGTAGAATGGGTTTGTTGATACATTATAAGGAGCATGTTGGTCATAATTTTTGCGCCAGTAATATTACGATTGTACATTTCGAGCATTGTAATTATACAATTGTTGCCACCGGAGACGAAATTTGGTTCGAAGTAGGCAATATTTATCTTGAATGGTACTAAACGGTTTTTTGGTGTTTGTGTTTACGATTAGATTAATCATTGAATGCCTAATTGATCGCCGTGATATGGTTGATTATTTACAAAGTGATTAACCGCAGAACAAACTTTGTTAGCATTGATATCAATCTCGTTTCACTTGTCGACGAATATATACTTCAAAAATGTGCTAGTAAACCATTTTATACACTGGCATATACAGTTGTTGCGGATCAAATAAATAGATCCCGTTCGAACCACCCTGATGTATCACTACCAACGATGCAACCACTGAGAAAAATCTAAATCCCGAATGGTTATATACAGTGCAAAAATATATCGGTACATTTTCGGAAAACATAGGTATATATTCTTCTGCATAATGCTCCCATAGAGCGAATAGGAAACATCATATACCTGTGTCGACCCAACAATCAAATATTTACAAGATATATGTGTGCAAGGAAGTTTCAATGACCTATGTGAAGAATGAACGTGCAATAAATTTGTAAGATCTAAAGCTGACTTTGCACATAGAAGACATGAGTTGAGCAAAGAAAACGTCTTGAAAACTGTCCTACTGTTTGATGTATAGTAGACAGCTTTATATAAAACAGCCATTCAAGCATCGCGTCATGATAATGTTCAACAAAGTAGATGGTACAAAATAATAAATCAAGGCAATACAGGCAATATATATATATATATATATATATATATATATATATATATATATATATATATATATATATATATATATATATATATATACAGTGCAAAACAATATATATTTACATGTTCGTAAACGTTTGTCTAGGTTTTTCTGCAGAAGGCTGACATACAGTAATTGTTATATGAAATAGAATGTACCTTTGTAGACCCAATAATCCGTTATTTACAAGATATCATTCTGAACGTCTGTCACCCTTGGAATGATACATGGCCCTAGGCATGTAGAAACATTCAAATGACTTTCTTGCGGTCGACTGAATAAATAACCTACGCTTTTGCTTCCCAACATTTGAGATTGAAAATTTATATTCTATGAAATGAGTTTTGAACAATATTTAATTTCTCCAAAATCTGTAGACATGATTTCACTATACTTTGCCACAAATTAGTTAAGGAGTAATTACATTGCCTTTGTAATATAGATATAAAATAAAAAGATAAGAAATCTTCAGACGTCGTCTAAGCGAATATATATATATATATATATATATATATATATATATATATATATATATCATATTACTGTTAGTACCATAACAAACTGCTAATGACAATCTACTATGTTCTTTTTATTTCGGCATAGAGGGTGCAATACAAACGTTGAACGTGTACCACCTTCACTTTTGTATATAACCATAGTGTATGCATGATACCTACTCATGACGAAATACGTCTGGTTTTCTTAAGCGTTTATCGATATCGTATGTATTCATAACAATTGGAATTAGTCGTGATAAATTCATAACGGTGTAGTGTTGGCAGTTAACGTTATACATTTACTAAATGCTGTTGAACCATACAAATATTTTAAAAATATTTTAACTTAATTCATATCCACTAAATTCAAGAAAGATTCTACTGCGTTTCAATACTATTCTTTGCACGAGGTATATTCAACATTCATTGCATCGTGCATATTAATACTGGATATAAACCTTATTCCTTTTGATTATTTTCTTTGGTTTAGTGTTGGAATGTGAAAATGCCGTTTTTTTTTTTTTTGTGGGCCGGATGGTAGTTACAAGCACTGGCTGTGTGGAGTCTTATTGAATCAAAATGCACACATGGATGTTAAAGTTGTGCTGTTGAAGGCTGAAAGTTGAAGATATTGTCCATTGATACAGAGTTATACGTTATGGGAAATGCTGTGCCTTTGCTCGAGTAAACATTTTGTGTATAATTGCAGATTAAGGATTATATATTGACAAAAATCTAGTTTTAATATTTTTCCTTTATTATTTACTTTTATAATATGTATTGCTCATTAGTCTGAGGTTGTTGTGTTTCATTGCTTTACAAAATTATATCGCAGATTGGTCTGAGGTTGTTGTTTTCCATTGTTTTACAAAAGAAATCTGAATCAAGTAAAGATTTATATCTCCCTTACTCCAAGTTAAAGTTGAGCGCGTTGTTACAAATCATGCATAGTGTGGTTACAGCTGCATGATAAATATTTTATAGAAATTAGTGACAAGATTTTTGATAATATTTTTATATGTAGGTTAGAGTGGACAAATTCGTAATTGTCTACTTCATACTGGTCTTTAGTTTGCTTTGTCTAGTTTTACGTTTAGGATTTTAGGATGCTTATTGTTGAGTAATGTTAGTTTAGTGTCTGATGAAATATACTTTAATGGGGTTAAAAATATGGACTTGAGTAAAGACTTTCGTAGTCTGATACAAATCATATAATACTGTTTGGAAAACTAGGGCGAAACAATCATTTAAAACATATCATATTCCCGTTTTTAGAAACGCTGCCATTATCATGTTATCAACATAATGTAAGATAATACATATTTATGTAGAACATGAATTCTCCATATTGAATGCTGTTGAAAAATCAAGCGTGTCTCTGGAACAGAGAGTGGGTAAGGCTTGACTTCAGATGTGAACATAGTTCGGCCGGCCGCAGGAAGATATACAGTATTGAGACATCAAAGCTTCTGTAAGTCTGAAATCTGCTTCTCAAACCGTTCACACTGTGAGCAGTAGGTTATGGATTCGGACATGTTCCAAAGCTGCTAGTGTAGCTAAAAGATTTATAATGGCTAGACCCGAGACAGCTTTTCGTAAATATTCTTTGTCTGTATGCATTAGCGGCATACTTGTGTCATCGTCATATAATGCATGTAAACAATTGACACGTTGTGTTGTTGCCTAATATCAGCGACTGCATTAAATTTGCAATTTGAGAAAGAAGATACTTATATATCATGACTTGGAAAGAGTATCTCAACGACGATCTATATGAGCCGAATCAGAATGGATCCCTCAGGTATATTTTGGGGCATAAGATTCTTACAATTTTTTTTATGAACAATGGCTATATCTTCATCGCATTTACCATAATATGCAGATGCCAGAAGGTAGTGAGTACTGATCGTTTTAATTTTGAGTGTTGGTTTGATGCCGAAAGACATTATCATCGATCACGTCAACATCACGATGTCAGAGAATTGCATCTAGTGCTCAAGGCTGTATCGGTATATACGAATAATCTGTGTGGCAAAGTTGGCAAACATTGAAAAACGACACCTCCAGTATACTCACCACACTATGACTCTGGCCAACAACAAAAAAGTTCACTTCAATAGTGTGAGCTAATAATTCTTTAATCACCAGCCGGAGTTCAATTTTGTTATTTTGCTCTGGGGTCAGAAATATCTTATCCGCGAATTAGCGGTATCTAGTATTATTTATATTTCGTCTACGCTTCACATGGTTTTGTAATTTGTTTTTCTATTATGGCCACATCCTTTGACAAATTCATGACATTGAAACATCCGGGACCACAACAATTGTAGAAAGTTCCGTTACATGTTCCAGGAAGTATTTGTTTTGCTAGGTATGAACGACAAAGTGACCTGTATGCATGAAGAAGTATTAGAAGACTATGACATATTCATTTCCCGGTAACTGACTGAAGACAAAGCAGGCGCCAATAAATTAAATTTTGTTTTGCATGTATGGTTTCAGGATATAAATTTTCTTTCCTTGTGCTTCTGGATGATTATTTAGCGCACTAAAGAGATGTTACGGATAATTATGTTTGCTCATAAAATGATCGCCTAGTTAGGTCTACCAGTAATTTGGAATGCAATCCAAATGGTTTTTAATACGTTTGACACAAAAAAATAGTTGCTTTGTCATGTTCTAGAAAGGTCCAAATTGATCCAGCGATCACTTGCCAAAAAAATGTATCTACATGCAGGCTGTATGAAGCTATTACTAACACTTCTAGACCGGATAATACTTGCGGAACAGAATAACCACGCAGCTTGCTGACATCTGCATCCAAGAGCAACATTTTTTTTTCTCCATTTACAGTGTTGCCATCTGGATTTTATCTGAAACCGTCTATATGCCAATAATGTTTTCTCTCATGGAGATTTCACTCTACGTTCCTTTGAAGGTCTCGAATAACTATATCGAAAAACAAGATGATGTTACCTAACATCTTGCTGTTTACTAAATGTTTTGTAGGTAAGTCTTCAGGCGATGCAAATAAACAAATACAAAGAACTCTCATCAACTCAGAGCTGCCAATTGTGGTCGGCATAATCGAGTACCATTATGATGACAATTGTTTCATCTTATTCGCTTTCATGATATTGTTTTTAAGATAACATTAAGATCGATTATTATTCTATATCAATTCTTCCATTCCGCATAACATATGATAGTATATTAAAATGGCCTATCTATTTGCCTTACTAGTATGCAGAGATACTCGCGCAAGAAACAGATAATGTGTAAAAGATCCGTCACACAACGTTTGCTAGTACTACTATATCTTTAAGTTCACTTAGCAGTTATGGAACATATCGGAATCGAAAACGTCCTGCACCCCGGTCGCTAGTGTGAACGGCTCTGGGAGGCAGATATAAGACATACCGGTGTGTATTGTCTTCCGTATTATTTTAATTTCCTGCGATCGCTGGAATCGAGTTCACATCGGAAGTCAGTCCATAATGTTTACCTTTCTTAGCGCCGTTTGGATTAGAGCTCGAAATCACCTCAAAGTGCCCAGCGCCTGGAGACATCAGCCCAGCTATCTATTCAGAGGCTTCCGGTTCTATATTAATAAGAATAATACTACGTTGTCATGTTTAGGGTTTGCGAATAGCATATTTCATTTTGCTAGGGAATGGATGTATCCGTGCTACTTTAAATTAGAAAAGAAATACGCGTTGTATCTCGAGTTACCTTAAAATTGTACACAAACAAGGGCTCAAACTCCTATGTGCCTGTCACCAGTCGTACCTAAATCATTGCATAAACATAATCTGCTAATCATTACTATCAGAGGTGTGTAAACGTATGACACACGCATCATTGTCTGCCATAATTTGTATGTAAACAAAACAAAAACAGGTAACTCTAAATAGTAGCAAGACAGTTGGCCACACATGTGTCGTTATTACTAAAACCTTTCCCGAAGACGTGGTTATGCTGACTAAATTCGTTTCCTGATCTGTTGTCATGGCAACGCTTGCTTGGCTTGATGAAAGATGGTCATGCTTTTTAGAAGTATAACGAATTTCTTAGATCATGGTCATTGCGAGTTATCGTGGTTATAAAGATTTCAATTTAAACTATGCCGAATAGATTCCTCCTTTAGGAGGAATGAAGATTATTAAGTTCACATCTTAGGTCGACATGTACGAGGCGAGATCTTAAAATTTAATTTACTAATATGTAAGCGATCAAGTATTTCAGTTATCTAATTGTCAACGTCCGTGATAATGTTACATATTTACCTGCTGCCAGCAACTTCAATCGTGAGACAAGCTCAGATGATGTATTGTCGTATTTACTGCATTGCCCGATTTTCTGTCTTCTTTTCCATACCTGATGACGATTTGTTTTTTCCTTCTTTTCTGTTCTGCCTTTGCTGACCATTTCTTTACGATTATTGGTGGTGCTTTCTCAAGTATGGCCATTTCAGTGGTAATATATGTGGAGGCGTGGGCTCTACCTCTGGAGGTATATCGACAATCATCTTAGCAGCCTTAATCATGAGGACTGGGTGCTAGCGGTGCTGAATCTTGCAGTTCTCTTATCAGCTATGAAATATATTGGAATCGCTAACGTAATGCGCCCGGTTGATAGTATGAATGGTTCTCGGAGGTGGATATTTGACGTATTTGAAGTCTATTATCTATCCGTAATATTCTGTCTTCATGGGCCCTTTAGGGCTGTATTCACATCTGTCCGTACCCACAGTTCGTTGGACTACAGTCAGAATATAAAGAAAGAGTACCCTACTCTGTGAGGAAAATTACCATTCACAGTCCTGCACATTGCCAATTTTAATGTTCGCGAAACTTGCATATTTTACAAATAAATTACATGCAGGTAGGTAACTCTTAACTTTTGTTACCATAACATATGAAGCAAACAAGGAGGATAACTCATATGAACCTGCTCTCATTCTTGTCATTCTTATGTAAACAAAAATACAGGCAACTCGAAATGGTATAAGAGCAAAATGGTCTACCGGCTAAGCAAATGTCGCTTTTACACAATTATAAAGAACAACATGCAAATACAATTCTGACTTTTTTAAAATTTTTAAATGAATTTACTGATCAAATCTTCTCACAGACAGAATAATGAAACATATAATTATTGACAGGCTGATTTTAAATATAGTCAGTACAGAGAGTTAAATACAGCTCTTCAAATACGTCATAATGTCGTATCTTGTTATAAAGGTTAATGGTCTGTATCAATTTGATTCAGCTAAATTACGGTCGTTATTTACTTTTAATTCTCATCAATATTTTCAGTGTGCACTCTAAAATGTTATTAAACGCAAAAGAAAGGAAAATGTTGATATCTGCAGCTTTAAAAGGGTTTGTACAGAACAAAGACAACAAAACTTTTATTCGGGAACTTATTACTTGCAGCAAATGTTGCATACCGTCTAGACTAAAACGTACTGCTGAATAAGATCTAATACTTTTACCTAAGTGTACTAGAGCTGTCATAACAGTGAGTCCTGTGATTAGGGAAGCAGTTTAGGGAAATAAATGAGTGAATCTTTTAACGATACGCTTAGTTTGCGACTATGATTATGTTTATGTTATCGGTCCAGAAATTTTCTAATTTGAGGCGAAATAAACCTACAAATGTTACAAGTATGTGTCAACGTGTAACTTAGACGCAAACGTGGCATGCCCAGGCACGCAACTCTCTCTCTCTCTCTCTCTCTCTCCCTCTCTCTCTCTCTCTGCGGATTATCAGCATTTATATTGATCGATACAACGCTTTGAAACCTCATGAAAACAGATTCATGTTACAAAATGTTTCAGTCACAGCAGTATTTAATATTCACTGTAAACACGTACAATCACATTGCCATTGCTAATGATATTTACCGACATTACGTTAATGTAGCTTGCAAGTATCTTACACATTTAAAAATTCTATGCGAATGCACAAAACGTTGTGCCAGTAGCGGGGCTAAATTACTATACCTTTATCGGTTCATGCAAATATAAGCCAAAATTATTCGGATGCACCTGGCATATCATATTTGCTGGAAATCGTATGGAATATAATTATAAGGATATAACGGTAAATACTATCACAAATAAAACAAATAGGTCAAGAGCACAATCAATGATGTGCCTGTGGACACACATTGTCGATACCCATATTTTAATGAGTGAAGTACGCATACCCATACTTAACTGGTGTAAAGGATGCAAATATGAAACTTAAATCGCGAAAAATAATACGCATGTTTCTATTATCTTCACATTGAACTGATGAATCAAATTTCTATTCGAGATTCCCAACAACAGCGACAGCGATGACAACAACAATAACATCACCAGATAATACTAATGCATGCACGCGCTTCTCCGTAATTGATTCCCACTCCTTAAAACAGCCTCGTCTAGCCCCTTCTTACTTCCTAGCCCCTTCATTGTTGGGTGTTGGATGAGAAAGGGTGAGGAATATTCATTCTCAAAACCTTTTACATAAATCACCTAAAATAAAAAAAAATGAGATATAATTAAAGCCGATAAGTCACAATTGTATTCTTAATTGAAAATAATGTTACAACATTCCAAATCAAACCAGGAAGAACGTAGTATATGTATTTATCAATGAGAGCGTTTATGTTCCTTTTTATCTCGGACTTAAAAAAACCCAAATGATTAACACGTAATATGTTCTAGCTTAATGAATATTAAATTGAGAGGGCATTGACTATTACAGGGATGATTTCTAGACTAACCCGCTCTGATTTGCATAGTAAAAGAAATTGTAAAAATAATTCAGCTTTTAAACTTAGAGACCAACGTAATGATGATGCGGTATTCCTTATACGTCGTGTTGTGGGATGGACTGAACATTATATAGGCATGATTCATGTGCAACATCATAGTTGCGTTGAAATCATCGAATGTGCTAACATGATATACCTTGGATTTTACTTACATTTTGTTTACATCGCTACAATGTAAGTCTGTTTTTTTTTTTTTTTTCTCTGCACTGTAACCATAGTTTCAACTGCAGCACCTGTCGATTTTGTATCAGGATATGAGGTAACACCTGATTGTACTGAGCCCCCATAGTATAATATATCTGTCATAACTTGGCGATACAGTCTATTTCTAGATATTATGCAGTGAACCATAGCGCCACACGATAGATACAGTTAAACAACGCTGTAAGATGCTACAACTTCGATGTATCAGATACAGTATTACGTTTGGTTTATTGACATATTTAACGGAACTCTGTGCATGTGTATAAAAAGTGAAAAATAAACAATGCCACTCGAGTTTATTCAGTATATTGTTGTTCATAGAAAAAATTATTCAGCCTTACACTGCTTGATACTATGTTAACCTAGGCCTTTATGTGTTAATGGGAATGAGAATAGTGTACCTGGAACTGATGATCGAATTCTGAACATTTTGCTTCATGATACACAGACGAGAGCTTGCATAATTATTCTACGCCACTGGTAAACTCACTTTATAGGAGGTGTTGGCTTAGCAAGTGTGCAGTCCGTGTCCCAGAGTTTCAGATAAGCTTACGTGTAGGCTATTATGTTCACTTGTTTTTGTTTTATTTGATACCATTTGTTACAATGACAAGATTGCACATGCCTCATCCAGCAAATTAATATTTGGATGGTTATAGTTTGCCGTGCTGACATCTGAACCAAAATTGTAAAGCATTTCATCGAATATTTTTCACTAATATATTGTTGAGCCAGTTCCATAACTTTGTGAATGATTATCTGGTTCAGTAATATAGGCAAATGTATTAATGTATCTACATTTTTAATATCATTGTTTAGCGAGACTTCCTTGTTCTATAAATGTTATATGACGACTTTTATCCACAATGTACTGCACCTTTGGCCATATTACTTTACAACAAAAGATGATGAAGTGTAAGTTAGACCGTATTGTTATGTTTTTCCTACGGCGGGGTGGGTGTTCTTTGTTCTCTAAGTTTTACATTATGGGTGGGTTCCAAAAAGGACTTTTAAATAATGGTTACGAAACACTTAGTATGCTACATGCCGTAGTGACTCTACACACACCGATAGAGCACACATGACGCGAGTTATATTCATTGAATTTCCGAACCTCAACAAGGCGTTGGTGTGTTTTGTCGATCGCTTTTAGGCTTGCGGAAGGAAAAACTTTAATCGTTGAAAAAGTCACAAAATAAATTTTGTATCTGCCCGTCAATCCATTGGCAAGAATTGGACGGTGAACAGCTTCCCCTTCCAATACTTGCGATTTTCACACTCATTCATGTAAATGTTATATATATATATATATATATATATATATATATATATATATATATATATATATATATATATATATATATATATTTATATGTGTGTGTGTGTGTGTGTGTGTGTGTAAACCTCTGCACTTGACTAAGAATATGGCTTTATCATTCTTGTCCTTTGATAAAATTATCCTAAAATGTCCTTATGTGTATACAATTTACATCATTAATTGCTCTATGATTTATGTTAACACTATAAAATTTAGATAATTCCAGTCATAATTAATCCAGCTACTTGGTATAAGGAAATTGTGATATATACTAGGACTCAATCTCTCCGTCCATTTTAGAACTCCAACTTAATGCTTGATAGAAATCAAAAACCCTAAAGGTTGAAGATAATGATGAAAACTCTAAATTTTATACAGTACATTATGTGTCTAGATCAGGACTTTCCTTACTTTACCGCTCCGGTGGCCTAGTGGTTAGAGCTTCCGCCTCGGATGCGGAAGGTCGTGGGTTCCATCCCAGGCTGAGTCATACCAAAGACTTACAAAAATGGTACTAACGGCTGCCTCACTTGGCGCTCAGCATTAAAAGGTTAGTGTTAGGACTGGTCGGTCTGGTATCAGGATAATGTGACTGGGTGGAACATCATGCTACATGTCTGCGGCATGATGTCCCAGTGATAGACCTGACTACAAACTCTCACACTGCAGACATCATAGTGATATGACTGAAAAATTGTTAAAGCTACGTTAACAATCCAAATCACACACACACACAGAGAAACGCACTTTCCATACCTTATAAGTCAAGCTGTCGAACATTTGAAATATTGGTAAACAAATGCATGGTATCTAATATCTTTTCTTGTGGATAGTGTTACCTCTCACCAAAACGCGCATTCCTCACGACACTGATGCACCATAGACTGAAGCATGTTAATTAGGACCTGACCTATATATTCATTGTTAGCGACGAATGGTACCATGCTATAAATTCAGATTTTATAAACCCAGATATTACCCATGTTAATTTGTCCAAATCATTTCATGAATACGTCAATATAAGACGCATACACGATGGCATATAATTTATTCGTTCTGTGACCAAGTAATTTCCAAAGACAATGAAACATCTTTCAAAGCTTAAAGCTCATACAACCTTCAAAGTGCTCATTGATGTTGCCCAAAATTGTGCAATAGTGTATGCTGTAAAAATTGCAGGGACATTTTATTTTAATCTGGATTCTTAAAGCATCTGAATCATGGAAATATTGTAGTGGAAGATTGGGGCTTCAATGTCGGGGGACATTCTTAGCGGGATTCAAGTTGATCTTGTCATTCCTCACGTTTTCAGTGGCAGGAGCACTACACAAGAGGAAATACTAATAAACGGTGCAGCTAAACATCTAATTCAAGGTGAACTTGAAATATAATGAAAGAGTTCACATGTTGCACAAGATCATTATTGTTGTATTATTGTTGCAAAATTGTATATTCTAAAGAGAACAGACAGTTTTTGTGGAAATTAATTATTATTAATATCAGATGGAACATGTTGTATAATATCTTGAGAGATCGGTGTCACGCAGATAGCGAGCGTTGTTAAAAATTGGATTGAAAACAAAAATGTACTGTTGATCATATTTCAGCTTTAAAAGACATGTGTGAAATGAAAATAAATTCATACATCCAAGAAATAAATTTATGTAACCGTAATTACTTGACACACTCTCTTTTAAATTGTCCTTTATAAAGTTCTCATCTTACTGAAATTATGGACTTAGCTGTTTATAATAGAAGAAAGCTAGTTTCCTATGTAAGATTCTCAAAGTTATGGGTTAAATTATTATCTTAAGTTTCTAAAGATTGTGTCAGAGCATACCACAAAGTTACAAATTACACCAAGTTGCATTTGCTTAGAATAATCTACTGAAAGTTTCTTTCAAAATGGTCCATACATGATTTCTTGTCTAAGAATTAAAAACGTCATTTAATCAGGTCTACAACTAAGTTCTGTGAACGACCCTAAATCCGGTTTTCATAACAAGATATCATTCAGTCATCATCTAGATTAAGTAACCTGAGAAGGCATTCTTATAAACCAGATTTGATTTAAAATGGCACAAGCAGAATGTGAACTGTTTGCTGTTGACACAGCCATATTCCCTAAAGCTGTCATGCTAACACGTATCTGCAATGACAATTCAGCTTAAACTGCTCCTCTACAGTTTCCTGTGGTTTTGGAGAACACTTTTCAGACAAAAGTGCTTTCGATTCAGCATGCCTGCAAAGGATGGACAACCTATGCACCTATGATTTGTAATTTCTTTTAAGAGCATTTAACAAATTTGTTACATCTTGCAAAGAAATTCGCTGACTGTATGTTGGAGCTGAATTATACTGCATGACGGAGATCGCTTTTAATCCTCCAAACTTTACTTCCGAGTAAATAGTCGAGAACCTGTTTACATCACCTATAGCACAGGTAAACTTACTTTGTGGGAGGTATCGGCTTATAAGTTATGTCGATCTGCATGATCGATCTTCGATTAAGTAACTTTGAATACAGTCCAACATAGCGAAAGGAGGTGCACACACATGTTAGTGCCTTTTCAGTGAAATGCAGTGTAGTTACTTGATACAGCTCTACCAAATGTATTGTCTTTATATATTTGTACCATTGTATTCGCTATTTAAGAAACCATGACCCTTGTTTTCATTCATTTGGTTACTTACCTGGCAATCTTTCGTTGGCTATACATTTAAAATATTTTCCCCCTTTTAAACAATTTCACTGCATGTAGTCCTGCACAGCATCATCGTTTTTATGTATTCAGCATTGTTAGTTGGGGCAATAAATTGCGCTAATTCCTTAATAATGTGATGATGCACATGTTCTGGATTAAATTGTTTGAAACATCAACGGGAGTGAACATATTCCATCCGGCAATGTGTTAGGGGTTGGGTGGTAGAACAGTTAGGTCTGTCTTGGTATTGTGCCGATTTCTCTTAATTTGTTCAGTTTGAAATCATATCATGTAGCAAAATTAACCAGCAGCTATATATGATAAATACTAATCATAAACATAATAAAAACAATAATAATCATCATTATTACTGAATTCTTGTAGGATTCAGTTGTAACATTAGAGGTCATTTACAAGACTAAATTACATTTTGGTAAGACAAATAAACTGTAACCAGTAAAAATATGGTAAAACAAACAAACCATTTCAATTTCGATGTTAAGCACCTAACACTGATTTGAACTGACAATCGAACGATGTTTCTGCATGTTATAGCACAAGTTACATCATCTTTTAAATTTCCATTATTATAAAACAAATGATTCAAGAACGATCTGGCCTTGACCGATAAAGGAACTCTATCAGTTTACATATATTTTCCTTTTATCAAGAGCTTAAAAACAAACAGATTATCCGCTAGTATGTGTCCCAATGAATTGGGAAACGAGTTTTCTTTGGACAAACAAACAATAATTCAGCTCCTACTGTGAGAGAAAATATAAGGTTGATTTGGCAGTTTATTTACTTTTTGTTATTGGGTGGACCACATATGATATAATCATGATGCATGTACCGCTTCATTTAAATCACTGAATATGCAAGACTTATACCCACTGAATTTGACTTACCTTTTCATCAAATAGCTTCAGTGTCTACTCGTGTTGAGATCTCTGTTCTGTAGTCATCGTTTCAGCTGCAGCACCAAGCAATGTTCTATCCAGCTATAAGACAATTTTGCACTCAGATCATCATCTTCTGCCAGTGACACGTAAATGAACTGATCAATAATTTATAATCTGTTTGTCTCATGTTGTGACTATATTGTATTTTTATCCTTGACGTAGTGACCCGTGGCGTCTCACGAGGGTCAATGCCAAGCAACTCTATAATATGCGATGACTTTGAATCCGAGTATCCTCGCTCTATCAGTTACCGTACGATACATTATGTTATGTTTATTGACAATGTTAACAAAATTAATTCCTGTGCATAAAAGGCGTAAATAAACAATATCAATGTTTGTTGAGTATATGTTTGTTTATACCAAATAATGTTGCAGTATAATGTTGGACGTATCTATGTCAAAGTCGGCATTTTAATTTGACCGTCTTCAAAACCAGATACTGAATAGAAGGAACATACTGTGCCTATTTCTTTAATGATATAGATGAAATAAATACAATGATTAAGCAAGGGACCACATCCATAAAATACAAGATACAAATTCATGCCAATGAACATGACCTTAAATAGACAATATTATCCGTATGTGAAAGCAACGATGATATCAATAACAAATGGTGTTAGTCTTTTAGAGTATACTCGGTTACGTAAAGTATTTGCCCGCGTGCATCTTTGGTAGTAATCATATATGATCTAATTCTGATCATAACATTTGTTTATGACAGCAATTTTGTATTTAATAATAATATTAATGCTTTGTTGTGATGTTTTACTTTTCATTCATCAAATATTTATTTCAATTGAATTCCATTCGATTACTGCTTGCATATTATACAGTGGTATTAAATAAATAAAAAGGCATTTCTTAAATCGTCAAGGACAAATATTGTTTTGCTATGAAACCATTCACTATTTCCAATAATTGCACCCCATAAATAAAAAACAATTTTTTAGGGAGGGCAAATACATCGCACATTAATCGGGCTCCAAAATGCTATCTCAAAACAGTTCGAGACGGGGCTTTATTTCATAGCAAGGAAAATGTTTTACAAATTTAATTATCAACTTTATTTTTGATCATTTTCTTAATATGTGCTCGAATTAAGTGACAAAGTTGTTGAACGTTGTTTCGCAATCTTTATATAAACTTCTAGACATGTGTAGTTTGCTTAGGGTATCCTCTTCTCTAACATATCTGCGTTCATTCCAGACAATCCAAATTTAGAAGTCACTTTTGTCTAGTCGTTTCACTTTCGGTCAAATCCCCAGTTTTATACTAACGTTAATTAACTGGATCTGTTTATTCACTGGTTAGCTAAGGCTAAGTTATAATTCTTTCTGTCACACCTCAAGCAATTTATCAGGCTTGTTATTTTGGTAATGAGGACTAGGAAACGTGAAACATAAGAGTTGCAGAATTATAGCACGAAACATTATATATGAAACAAAGCACACTTCCTTGTGTTTGTCCACCACTGGATCATGGGTCATGTTTGGGAGAAGGGTGGTTGGGTGGTGGTGGTAGAGTAAATATATACTTAAATATATTATAAATACAATGAAAATGTAACTGTCTCTTTTAAAACCGCGCGTTATGCATTCAAAGTAAAATTGTCTCGTTATAAGTGATTTGGTTTATAAGAGTACCTTTCACAGATAGTTTTGTATATTTATGTAAGATAAACGGAGGACACTCCTGGTATTAAGATCCTAAAGGCATTTCCATCGCTTGACATATAACGTTGTAAGAGTCCCGTGCTGTTAACAGCTACACTGATTGATCCGTGCTATATACACTATGCACTTTTGTAATTAGATATTACAGTTTATACGTTCCAACATTTAAGAAGTTTTAGAACAAAACTCCCTAGCATCATACATATAAAAAATGAATGTGAATTTAGAAGTATTATGTTATTGATAATATTCAATCAAAATGCAAATGAGCTTTTGCAGTGTTTCTTCACACAACTAATAAAATAAGAAATATCGATATCTTTATTTCACCAGGTGTGTGTCATATCAATTTATCAGAAATCCAGGTTCAAAACGGTTTTTTCAAAGCACAACGATTGGAGTTTACTTACATAATCTATATAAAACTGTGCTTAATATTTGAACATTTTACAATAATTTGTTTCCCTTAATGTTAGTGGCAGCAATAAATAACTATGATATCAATTTGAATATAGTTCAACTACATATGGTCCCGTAGCATCGATATTATATGTTTTTATCATTGTGAAACACTTTGCACCGTTATTAAAATAATCTGCAAATATACAGTTGAAAAGTTTAATACTTCCAATCCTTCATTTTAGATACAGTCTCATACTTGATAGATTCTTTTACATATCAGGAAAGTTAAAATAGCATTTTGTTACCGCAGCAGGTGTATATGATTGAGAATGAATATTTGAACAATTGACTAGGCTTGGGTGGTTACGACATTATACTTAATGCTTATAGTTTTTAATGTAAATTGAAACCCAATGTCCTTTTTCCGTTTTTACTTTAAATGAAAACTTCTTATGATCTTGAATGAGCATCAAAGCGGGATCAAATAATGTATCATAGATTAGTTGCGTAAATGGAGCCCAATCCATTATTTTAAAGCTATGGTTCTACTTTTACAGCATCTATTGTTAGATAATTAAAGACACGATTATTTCTGAATTAAATATTTCAGGCTTATGTTCTTCTAGTAAAAGACGAAAGGCAAGAACGCACTCCCTAGTTTCTCTTTAGTCTCTAGACAGTGAAATACCAATGGCATGGTGGAAGGGAAGCTAGTCACCTGTAACAGTAAGCACGGTGGGTTCAAGGCAAGTAGAACGTCTCAAACCTGGGATGGATGTTAATTACTCTGAATTGCATAGAGCCGTATGTTACAATGTTATACAAAACTAATATCATAGGCATACAGGCTTACATTTGCACTGTGGGCATCGCTTTGTGCAAAGTTGACCATCAGCTATTAAAATTAAATGCAATTATAATGTTGGGGTTGGTGTGAATAAACTTATTCTATCAATACTGTGCATAAAAGCTGCCCTTTTAACTTTAATGTATGTATATATTTGGACAACTTCAGTGGCTATTTGTCATAAGCTGTAAGCTTCACCGAGTGCCACACTGCAGTATATCACCGCTCTGATATGGTTGTTTATGAAACTTTGATCTCTCCCAGTTCGCTGTACTGTAGCAACTGAACCTCTTCTCTGTTTGCTGCTGCTTTTATCAGAGTAAGTGTGGTGGTGACAATAATAATAGTAATAATATTAATAATACTATAAATGCATCCCATTATACAGGAAGATGGCTAATATGATGCATTGATGAGATAATGAAAATTTAAATCTAATTAGATCACAATTGCCAATTTTCAACATCATTTATAGCGTCTCCATTCATGTTACGTTTAAATACAAGGTTCCTTCAACGATGTACCTGTCAACATAAAAATAAATTATGATTCGTACAAAGTGTAAAGAAAGATTAAATGTGGTTTAACACGCAAAGAAGTATTTTAATTTCGACGAAATTTCTCGGATAAAGCATAAATAACTCTATTATCAATCACGAAATGTGTACTGATTTTGTCCTTGTTCCGAGTTTCATGAGAACTTTGATTAATAGTGTTGAGATTAATTATTTACCAGTCTTTTCTTTATTATCCTGCATGATATATACCCCGTTTGCATTTATCCGAAGAACTTGGATCTTGGTCGGTATTTATCTACCTGTTCAGTCTTTCGTTTTTCACCCAGCAACGCTGTGTGGCCACGTTTGCATTTGTCCAAAGAACGTTTAAGCGACAATGACAGTTTTGTGAAATAAATTCCAAATAATCATCTGTGTCCTAGCATGGTCCAAACTTAACTAATGTTCTGAATGAATGTCATTAGTTAGGAATGACCTGATAAACGAATAATCTTAAATATCCTGATATACAAATAGCCTGAATGTCATGATGTACCAGTAGTCTGGAATCTCTTTTTATACTAAGAATGTGTTTGATTGAATTCAGACAATCTCAAAAATGAGGTGGAAGTCTAGTCGATGAGCATTTAGTAATTCTAAATAATGATTTAAACAAATTATTATTCTAGAACTATAACTGAACACAGATATAAACTTTGAAAAGAAGAGTCCACACACAAATATTAGGATATGAATGAATTAGTTATCAGGTTACCTATGTTTGCAAAAATCCGTCTGACATAAGATGCAGTTAAACTATATACAATTCGAATAGTAAATTCTAATAACTCGTAAACAATTTAAGGCATCGATCTCAGACTATAATAAACATCATGTTTACCATTTACAATCATGACATATTTCAGGTAAACAAATATTGTATACACAGCCGTCAATCACGGACAAAGTTAAACACAAACTATACAACTTCACAGATCAGAAAATTGTAACTATTTCAAAGGTATCAAATATTTGGCTTAATTATGCATAGAAATAAAAATATAATTGAAAGAATTTCATGATGTTGAAAAGAGAGTGTGGTAGGGCGTTTTTAAATGGTCAGTTATGATTTGAGATATTATAATTGTATAACATGACTTTATTAAATATAAGTTTTCTACTTTTCTGCAATCTAGGCTTCCAGTTTTCTTTGTCATGAAACAAACAAATTAATACCAAATACAATTAGGAACAATCACAAATAATGTGAAGTAATTCAAATCTAAAATTGCGATGGTGTTTTTGTAACAGTCAGGGTTGTTATTTCACCGTGTGTTAGATTTGTGTCTACTGTGTAGCTGCATTTGTAACCATATAGCAACAAAAATCATAATAACGTGGACTTTGCATTGTGAGAATGTTCTTAGCGACTGCAACAAACAATGACGTTTCTTTACAGCAGGGCTTATATCTCTGTGTTCAGTTATGGGTAAAAGGTGGGTCAAACTGAACTTAACTCGTCTTTAAGGAAACAAAACAGAACACAAATTAAAAATGTACTATTTCCCAGGTCACATGTGTGTGTGATATAAAAAGCAAATACACTATACATAATTTAAATAATTGGAAAATGTTACGTTTTGTGTCTTCCTTTTTGATACTGGAAATATCGAATTGGCTTTCTATCTGTAAATGCCAGCAAGCACGTTTCAATATGTGATTGAGAGAACAAATTAATTCGTCTATGCTATCGAGCATCAGTATGTTGTATCATTTGTCTTTATCAATCAATTGGCATAAATAAATTAAACGAATATATACAACATCGGACATTTTCTTTTGTAGGAATAGTAATAGACCCAAACTATAATGTAGTATTACCTAGATCTTTAAAATCCGCTAAGACAGAATTTTTTAAAAACAAATTCACAGTGTTTGAACTAATAATTTTGTGACGCGCTCTTAATGATTGAATTTAAATTTACACTTCTGACAAATTATGTTTTCATTATCAATCTATCTTGAATCATTAGAAATATAGCTGAGACTAATTAAGCTGATTTCAATCTGCAGTACAAAGACAATTGAGAAAGAATATATTTTTCTATCTCAAATAAAGTATATTCTTGTTTAATATTTCAAACCTTTTCATGTTTTTCCCTCAATAATAGAGCTAGAATTCAGAAATTTCATTATAGCATTAACTGATCATGGTTGGGTATTTATCGATGTGCTAATTTTTCCTAATCACTCACAAAGTAAATGAAGTTCGAAGGACTTTACGTTAACTTTGTGAGTGATTA
Source organism: Sinohyriopsis cumingii (assembly GCA_028554795.2). NCBI lineage: Eukaryota > Metazoa > Mollusca > Bivalvia > Unionida > Unionidae > Sinohyriopsis > Sinohyriopsis cumingii. The sequence continues at coordinate 48,189,241 of CM068833.1, forward strand.
GGTAAAATTTACACATCGATTAATACCCAACCATGATCATTTAATCCTTATAATTCCAATGTCATCGTTTCCATCGTCAAATCAACTTATTCCATCAATAATGCATTCGGATATAAGTAGCGCGTACTTTCCTTTCATTCGCCGCTTCATATCGCCACAATAATACATAACCTGTACAATATCGCACGAACAGATGGACTACTGTCACAGTTACGTTTATTCAGAAAATCCATACTTTACATCTTAAGCAATGGCTACCAGTGGTTTCAACACATTTCGTTTATTTACAACATTCTTGTTCAATTTTAGTCAGTCCCATCTGGTACGTCATATGACCATGACATTACACAATAACAGCTGATACGGACTGAACAAGTGTGCTTAATTAAATTTCCAATCGAACCTAAAATCCATTATGGATTTTGTCAATGATCAACATGGACATATGAACAAGATGATGCTACCCCTCACTAAATTAAGGTAAAAATGAAATAAATTGTATGTAGGAATAGCATTTTATGTCGTTCTCAACAGCGTTAATACTTAACAAGACCCATTCAGTGATCTAATTTGAAATGAAATATTGACTACTGTCATAGTTACGTTTATTCAGAAAATCCATACTTTACGTGTTAAGCAATGACTACCAGTGGATTCAACACATTTCGTTTATTTACGACAATCTCGTTTAATTTTAGCCAGTCGTATCTGCTACATAATATGACAATGACCTTTCATGATAACAACTGATAGGGATAGAACAAGTGTGTGAAATGAAATTTCCAAACAAACCATAAATCATTATTGATTTTATCAATGAACAACATAGAAATATGAACAAGATGATGTTATCCCTTACCAAAATAACGGTAATAATTAGTATGTATACAGGAATAACATTTTATATCATTTTCAAGAGAGTTAATACTCAACAAGACCCTTTCATTTATTTTTCCTCGCAAAACCGGCCATATGTTTTGTTTGGTTGCATAGTTGATTGTTAGAGTGCTGAAGGACTGAGGGATTAGAGTGTTCGAACTTCAGACTAGAGACTTTATCAATGGTTACTCACTTTGATCTGAAATGAAAGCTGGGTTGATGTTAGGGTCCGATACAGACAGAGCTCGACCACCATTATCTATATTTTCCAAAAACTGAACTATTTAGTTGTTTTTGTTCAGTGCCAATTTTTCGACTGTAAGTTTTTAGAGACTCATCATGTTTATGGTCTGTCATAAACAAAATATTTCTGGTTGCAAACCCAGCATCACTCATAGCCTGAATTACTGTTGCACGGCGTGAGTGACCATTATAGCGTTTCACTCCTGCGTTCTTGCAGATGTCTGGCGTGAATGAGGAGAATTGCATTGGTTTGACGGCTTCACAAATATACAATTTGTCAGTGAATTCATGAGATCTTAGTGAATCTTTACTGCATTGCGTAAATAATGTCTTTGCTGCTTTGTCATATTTCTGAAGTGTTTGTGCCAGTTGCATACATTCTTTTGTCTGATGTTTCTTCAAGCTTTGCATCAACACCACCTTGGTGTTTTTTGTTGTTACTTTGAAGTGTTTCATGATTTAGAGTCATGTACTCCATGCCAGAGTCATCCTTTTCAAATTTTAAGGACGTTTGGGTCAGTTGATGGTGAAATTCTATACCTCTAGTCACCAAATGAATAGCCAGCAGAAACGAAATTTGAATCGAAGGGCAACAGGGTCAAATTTCTGATGATACGCATTGATTTTACTTGATTCTTCCAGTGAAATTACTTGGCAATGCTGGGTTGGCCTTGAAATACCTGACTTTAAATTCAATTTCAGTTTTGCATTTAACATTGAATTAGTATTTTTGAATTCTTTGTCTTTGACAATGTTAGTATCTTTTCCATTGTCCTTCAAGTATTGTGTACGGCTGCACGAACATTTTCCAATGCATTCTTGTGATATTCTTGCGCCTAATTGGCTGACGTTTTTGTGACCCTGGATGATAACAATTTTGGTTGGGCCTAAGCGTAGAATCTTCTTAAGTGGCCACTCAGTTCGTTTGGTCTGATTGTGGTGAAGTCAAGTTTGTATCCATTAATTTCAATACACCAAGCTGTAAGTAAATAGAAAAATATTCATAGCAATACAATTCTTAGACATGGCAAGTTCATTTTTCAATACACATAAAGAAAACATGTCCTACAATTTGCGCATATTTTGTCTACTTATGGTTGGGATGTATGTGTGTAATATGGAGACATTAGTAATTTTATCCTTCAACATTAAAATCTTTAAAATTAATACAGAAGATTTATTTCTTGAGAAAAAGAATAGCAACGCAAAAGGTTATGTAATTTGTTTTTCATTGATATTAATTACTACACGTCCAAAATAATTTAACTTAGCAAAACAATCACTTTATGGATAATAATATACATTATTCATTGGTAACATTGTCATCTCAACAAACTATGCGATATGTTATTATATATGTTCAAAATCTATCGATCAAAGATATTTCATGTAAATAATCTGATTATCTTCTTCTTGTAGTTTTAACATTGATAAACTTTATTCAGTCTTTGAATAATGGTCTCATAAATATGTTTATTTTTGTATAAGTAGTCATATTCGCACCATGCCACCAACACCCACACACGTTTGAAAATAAGCAAACACAAAATATGCAGAAAATTTTAAAAATGTACCATTAAAAACGTCAATGCCCCATTTTGTGTTTCGTGTAGTAGCACCTGAGTATTGATATTTTTCAATAGTTTATAAGTCCTTCACAGATAATTTCTTGAATCTTGGTTTATCTCCCTCAGCTGCCTCAAAATCGACTGTCCCAGTTCTCACGCTATTAGTGTTGTTGTATGTATGGCTAGGGTGACGACGGTCATGGGGTGCTCTGTGAGGGAATTTGTCAATCTCTGATCGATTTCATTTTTAGCGTTTGTACCATCCGTCGCAATATCAAATCCATGTCCATCTGCTTCAATCGCTGCTATTATTTATTTTAATTACGTGTCATCTAATTGTTCAAAATAACTCCGCAGAAAATTGCAGTGAAAAATCACCGTAATGGGCCATTTTGCTCGGCTATGTAGCAGACGAACGAAAAATTGTATAGTCAAGTATGAATTTCAATCAAAGCATATTGGAAAATGTATACAAAGGGTATACGTTATATTTATTTGCTGAATTAAGATTTAAAAGATGAAACAATCTTTTCACATTGACGTGTCTGCAATATTTATTTATATTGCAAACGGAAAGTAGTCCCAGAATTTATTGAAGTGTAAAAAAATCCAGATCAGTATCACGTGACCATTTACATGCAATCATATTGCAGAAAATCCATTTAATTTATAAAATTGGAATTATATGTACGTATTATGCATTAGCCTTTTTATACTAATCTTTGCCCCAGTCTTACGTCTGCTATATGGAAGAAGCGGTGCAGGGGAGGTAACCTCTTTCTTTTGTTAGAGCTATTTGTATTGGGACAGAATGGCATATATGAGACTCAATGTGGGTTATAATGTAATTATATTGATTTATATCTAGGTATCAAACTCTGCACCACTATACAACGAACATAATTAGATTTTCATTACAAACACAAAATGTCGTGTATAGCATGTTGCACATTTTCAAAGTAACATGAGTAAATACACTTAACGGAAATGATAGGTGGTTAACCACCTTGGTGTTTTTTGTTGTTGCTTTGAAGTGTTTCATGATTTATGATTAACACCATTACTAGTGTTAATGGTGAATGATGTAACTTGAACAACGTTGACATATATGGTATATAGTGGCAATATTTTGGGGGAGGTTAATACAAGTTTAAATACAGCGACTTACTTGCTACCATTGTGACCCTTTTTTAAAGTTCACTTCAGAGATTCATATCTCACATCCACGCCACAGATGTAAATACATCAAAGCTAAGTATATATCTTAAAAAATAATGTGAAATGTCAACGGTAAATCTATAAAATAAATAGCAAATGTGTGGTATGTACTAGTTTAACCAAATGTATCCCACGGGTAAATATTACATTGTTGGTCTTATGACGTATACATTCTAATTGTGTAGTCATGGTTCATTAGTTCTGTAAACAAGAACTTGCATATTAGTTATTGAAACAAATTGATTTATCTGAATGTACCAGCAATTTGTTATGCCAACACATTGATTTCTCCATGGAAGTGTATCTTAGGCATTCGAACAAATCAAAATTAATATACCTTAGAGGAACTGAAAGAAAGAGAACATTCATATTCTTGTATGCCTTTTGGCAGCAAAAAAACCACTTTCAGACTCATGCTAATAAAACACTCTAATTAGTTCAGAAGGTTTTCTGGAGTTAACATGCTTTCACTGCGCTTAGAAAGTATATAAACATAATTTTTCTGTTGTCTGCTTGTAAGAGAGCTCACTTTGCATTTTAGAATTTCAAGATTAATTGATCAGTCGTGTTAACAGAAGCTCAAGCCTGAAAGCAAATAATCACCCTGACCTAAGTACTAAAATTTCTGACTTCGAAGGACAGAATTAACTCCCGCAAGAGCTTTTTTGTGGTATTTATTTATTAGAAGCCCATCAGTTAAAATGCGTCCTATATCACTACGTTTTGCAAGCTCCACCAACTTGTATTGTTATTTGTGAGTAAATAGAAGAATGAGAAGGGACTTGTAAGTTAAAATGGACATTATTACGAATCTAGGTATGTAACCAAAAGGCCAGCCCTAGAATGTTAAGTACAATCCACAAGCAATGTTTTATTTACAATTCCAAATGAAAATTCAAGAGACACTTACAGTATTGTAAATTAAATCCCAAATACCCTCAATGTCCTATCACAAGTCCGAAAATAGTGAATGTTTGAATGAAATCAAATAGTACTGAATATTCGAATGTGCCACGACGATGCAATCTAAAATGTATTTGAATGAATTCACAATATTCGAAAAAAGTGTGTTGTTTCAATAGTCAAGGATCACCTTAGTAATTCAAATGAATATTTTAAATAGACAATTCATCGTAATGTTCTTGAACGTAATGTGAGTCCTGTACCCATTTATTGTTATCCCCAAACATCGAGACAGTGAAATACCAATTGTTGGCTAAGAATCAGAGCTAGCCCCCCCCCCCCCGCCCATTAGCAGTACACACGTTGTGGTGCATTTACTTAAGCTATGAACTTCCAATGACTTGCCAGAGCAGATGAATAATATGCTTTGTTTTTTTATGTATTATATATATGCATACCTTTGTTATTACACTGGTGTTATTTTTAATTAACTTTTGAATCAAGCTAATGAAGTGTATAATAGTGAATGAAAACAGCAACTTCTAGGTTCCTAAATTAATAATAACCATGAAAGTGAAAGCACATCTGCAGTATCATACACCGAGTATTATGAGAATGTCCTTTGTCATATATCCACTATGGTACAAGGTATTCACTGCAACCAGTAATCTATTATAGGTGCTTAGATATCTGAGAAACCGATGCTGACATACATGTCAGATCCATTCTTTGCAGAGCTAAACTGATTAGAGATGCAGCAATCTGGTTAAGGCAAAGTATCGAACGCAGCATTACCTTTGTCAACACAGTCTTCAGTAAGATTGTATTTTTCGTATTTCTGCTATTTTTTTCTTCGTTGTCTTGATATTTATAAACATTATGGTATATATATATATATATATATATATATATATATATATATATATATATATATACACTATCGTGTAAGTCGGCTTTATATGTTGTGACTATAAATTCCTGGGGACTTGATTGTCCAATTTCCTCAGTAGCTTAGGTCAATATCCTATTTACACAGCTACAATGTTTCCACATTAACATTAACTGGGTTTGCCAAACCGAAAACAAGTGGATACCACAAAGTGACTATTGATTCATGCCAGTTTTATGCAGTATTTCCTCTGCATCATAATGTATCAACATACATCCAGACATTTCTTGGCCGCAGTTTTAAGCTGGCATTTATTTAAAGGCTAATAATGTATCAAGTTTACATATAAATTAGTTATTGCAATAGACTCCAGTAATTCAGATTACTGACAGAAGTGACCACAATAACAGACTTGATGGTATTCATAGTATCTTGCTTGATATTTGTGTGAAGTTTTGCTGTTTGTTAGATGTAATGCATGTATAAATTTTGAACTTGATTATATCTAGACGAAGTCTTGTCATGCTGATATACTTTTGTTTCTTTAACATAGTAACGGTGGAGCATGTTGGTTTTCTAGTACACTACACCTGTTGTGACGAACGCTCTTCAAAGTGAAAAGTTTATTTATTACTAAGTAGTGTATTACCATCACCTTGTATTTATAGACCTTTCATGATTATTTGTTAAACTGTGAACTCTTTGTTAATGCCTGTGAATGTTTTCAAAGCTTCATTTCAAGTTCGTCTCACTGTTGGTCTTTATCTTTGTGTGGGGTTAACCCGTTGATTATTCAAGCTTTCAATCATCTCGTTTTTGTTCCTTTGCTTTCGTTAATGCATAGTTCACAAAATTTTGAAAAGTTAAGTTAAACATGTTTTTTATTTGATAATAAAATATTAAAAGTTGATTTGAAATCAATTTTGGTAAACAAATAAAGATCTATGCAAATCAGTCGTTTGAATATCATGAAGTAGGATCTCTAACCGCTTGTAATCATAAAAGCAGACTGTGAAAAAGAATCGAAGAACAAATGCTGAGAAGTCAACTTGATGTATGTAGATAGCGCCAACGAAACGGTATAGCACAAATACAGAAAATCAAAGCATGAAATAAACTAAAGAAGAAAGGAGTGCTTTGCGAATATATGAAAAAATGAGACAAATTTATTATAATGGTGAAAGCATTAGATTTTGTAGGATGAGAAGAAATTAAATTGTATGAACACTGAGGCAAATCGTCAGATGAGACCATTTAAATATACTCGATGCTCCAGTCAATTGAATTATACAGAAAGTGGTTGAACTTTACAAACTATGAATTCGTTGTTGACAAGTGATGTCATGTTGATCATTTTGCTTCGTTTGTTTTGTTTCTTCCTGGGCAATAACGAAAACCTTTTGTATTGTCAATGGCCACATACACCATAAAAGAAAAATATAAAATATATTTTGAAGCTGAAATGGAATATTACTGGGAGACATTTTATGCATTTAAGATGTCTACCATAATCATAAAGAAAATGGACTGTTATTGTTATTGTTAAACTTGTTTGCATGAAATTGTCACTCCTGAAATACAACTTTTGTTCACATTCTGCTTTATATATATTAAAATATTCTCCTTCAACGATGTTAGCTTACGTACTTATGGGTCATTTATTTTTTAAACAGTTGTCCAGTTTCTCTTATTTTCTGCTCAGGGTCACAGAGGCTTCACCGCTGTCGTTTAAATTGATATCTGCGATATCCAATCAGTGCTTAATGTACTTAGAGGCAAATCTTACTTCAATATGAAGAGTATAGTGATGTATCTGATTTCGATTGAAATCGTTACCATTTTTCATTTCATCGTGTAAACTAAGCTGTGTATTGGAAACATTTAATAATAAACGAGGTCAAGGTGAAGTATGATACTGATGTGGAAGTGTTTGCAATTATAAGATAGATAAAGATCACATGATTTCTTTATTTGGTTTTCGCTCATTTTTTCCAACTCTTTCTGTCTGGTTACTGCCGGTTATTCCGTTGAATGTTCGAGTTGCAATATATTTGTTACATTCTCGTTTGTTCCCATACAGAGCTGCAGATTGCAGGTTATAAACAACAACTAAGTAACATAATCCTTTTTCCAACTGTAATTTTACCATACATTGAGTATTTAATGATTAGGCATGAGAAACGTACACCTTAGCATATTGTTGCCACATTAAAATGTAAAATGAGAGTTTCAAACTCCAGCGAAAATAATTTGTTTATATAGAATACCAGAGATAACGCATGCTATATATTTTTAGATTCGAACGGAGAATAGAGGTGAGATCAGATTTTGAAAACAACCTCAGCAAAAATAATTTCATTAGCAACAATTAGATCCAAACAAATTTGTATAGGAAAATGACTTGGAAAGGAATAAAAATACAAAAGCGCAATTAGTAGGTCTTCTAACACATGTGAATCAAGTTTCAAAACAAAGCATCACAAAGTTATGAAATAAAGTGTCATTATGCGTCTGAATCAAAGGTATATCAGATTTGATATGCATGCTGTTGTACCTACATTTGCTATCTTCTCTTCCTTAAGTCAATATCAAAACCTGCTTCGGCTCTAAGCAGATCATGTTAAATAAAATTGATTTAAAAATCTAATCAATCTTTTCTTTGTGTAGGCCAAACTTTCGTAGCAATATCGGTTTGTACTATAGTTATGAAATAAGTTGGTACTTTAATAACATTTAGCAAATTCGTTATCATCTAGTTCACTACGTCGTGTTTTTTGTTTTCATTAGTACACTGGTGCTAAACGGCGTATTCAAATTAGAAATGAGCTCTGACGGCTTTAATGCATTTTCGAAACGAGACAACCAATAGCAGCCATGCAACCGTAAGTATCAATTTGAATGGTTAATTTCTTATTGCATGATAGAGGTCATTTTGTTTTTGTTTGTAAATTGCATGTTTACATTTAGGAATATAATTATAGTTTTTTTCATCTCTACCCATATTTTTTTTTAACTTTGTCTCCTTTTTGCTGTCTATAATTTCTTGTGTTGCAAAGAAAATGCGGTTCTTTACTATGTTGATAATGACGGCTGGTACAAAAGAGTCAATGTATTTAATTTTAAATTGTTCTTGTATCTAACAATATTTCCCATTTGCATGGCTTTCTCTCGTTCCAGTCAGTATGTACCGTCACCATCATCATCATACTTTAGCTTCATTTTTCGATATATTATATATTAATGAAATGTTGCAATAGTGGCAAACCCTTGTTCTCCTAAAAGTAATTATTCCATTAGTTGATAATATCGTTTTGCAACATTTCGGTAATATATTTTGTTTCATAAATTTACATATAAAATACCGATCATATAAGACCACAGATTCAAGCTATACATTCGCTCATTTGGTAATGCATTGTGACCTTTCCTAACGAAGTATATCCAAAAGTAGGTTTATCTTAGTCGGACAGCAAAATAATTTCCTTATGAGATGCAATTGCTCTCTAGTGTTGAACAGTACTGTCTATGCTATAATAATATTTACATTTGTAAGCAGCCAAAAACTTCAAATTAATAGACCACCCCGAAGAAACCAAAAAGGGTAATATAATAAAATAAAAGAAACAAATCAATCAATTGCAAAGTTAAAGAACAAGACAAAATGTATTATATTAAAAAGAATAGTAAATTCAAGCAAACAATTTGCATATAAAGGGTAAGTTGTCTTTTTGCCTTTAAACCTTGAATATCTATGCAGCCATGCCTTAGTTGAATTGTAAAAGTATTACTACTCAAGTTAAATAGTTGCATATTTGATAAGAATGTACATTCATGTAATAAATATATGTTAAGTTATTATAACAGTAAACATGAAATTTGTATAAAAAATCTAAATGCCAGATACGAAATCTAACAACCAGCTGCTAACAGCCACACTGCCCAGTTTCGCTGATTTCTGCCAAAATCTCATGTCATGTTGTAATCTGTACCATCATTGTTACATTTTGAAACTGAACATCACAAATACTTAATTATTTTGTATATGCATAGCTAAATTTCAGTGTAACATACTTTCAAATCCGTATTTTTCTTTCCAATATCAGGAGTGGATTAAGCATTAAACTGAGCTGACGGATAATGGTATGGTTTCATACTAGTATTATAAACAAACCCAAGACCCATCCACTGATGTGAAGCCTTCTGTGCTGAGGAGTAGATACTCTTGTTTTTGAATGTGTATTCTTCATTGCTGCTCTTGTTTCTCGTTTCTCTAAGAATTACAAACGCAGTATAGTATCATGGTCTATGAGTAAATCTGATTAAGTCAATTCGTCTGTAACGACATGTTAATTTTTTCAAAATCATATTATCTACATTTGTGTCGAATTTACATTTCAAATAAGTTGCCATTTATATACTGTCTTTAAACATTCACGCGCCAATCTGTACGTTTTTTCTCAATAGTCTTTCCAGCTTCCCCACTGTCATAAAATGTTATTTCGGTTGTTCGAAGGGAATCGGTTCATCTTAGGTCTCTCGTATTTATAGTTTAGATGTTCTTAAACAGTGCTTTTCTGCCGTTTTTTGGAAAATATAATAACTGTAGTTTGTACCATTTATTTGGGTAGGTTGATTCGATCACTATCTAATGAAACAGGAATGTTATATATCATGTATCTATCCGCTTGTAGACTTGATATAACAGTTGAAACTGCACTAGGTTAACAGCGTAATGACTACAAAAGTGCATAATAAATTGTGTAATATATGTACGTACTTCGAATAAGATTTAAAATAATTTTATGTATCAATGCATTAACACCGATACGATTTTAATCACCCTTTTTATTACTAAAACCTATACTTGATTGAATCTTTTTTTAAATGTAGTGATGATCACCTTCGTTTCACCAATGTGTCTCCCTTCCGATTTGATATGTAATCTTATTATAACATGTCATGTCCACTTTGAAGTTACCTTATTACGTTGATCTTTTTATCACACATTTCGCATCCGAGATTCTCATTATTTTCACAAAATAAGTTTACATGCTTCGTGATACTCATATTTGCATATTGTGTCTCACTCGTTTGCGGTGGAAATGTCATCTATGTGATGACAACTGTTTTCAGCTGAGTTCCAAAAATAAACAATTGATATATTTCCATCTAACGAGTAAATACTTGTTACACTTGACTCTTTTGCTTGCGAAAATACATTTAGCTTGATATGTGAACTTGTTTTGTTGTAAGTCTTCAAGCGTATAAATTACTGGATTACCAAAAATGACTTGATTGGTTATAAATATTTCCCAGGTTGGAAATCATCCCTTTATAAATATTGCTTTTCCATTTTGAAATTCTAAATGCTCACCAATTTAATGTAGGCAGTCCAAATGTATTAGCTATCATTATCGGTCTCGAAAACGTTGTATTGTATCATACAATGACCTTTGCTAAAACATCTACATAACTTTTTATTTCTTTTGGGGTGAAATACGTAGACATTCTGGCATTAATAGTACTGTAAAACCTTTTTGTTATAAATGCTTTTTATCTGAATAAGTCTTAAGTCATTTGCTATTTTCATTTCCTGTAGAATCGTCTCTCTACGTGTTGTCAACCTTTCAAAATTTGTCTTAGAGCGTGACGTGAGTCATTACAACGTTTGTGTTTAATTCTTCAGCTAAACGTACGACAAATAAAAAAGCCAAACACATATATGCTGCTCTGAAGGTGTATTTATTGTACGCTTGATAAAATTGTGTTTAGGTTCTAAGGACAAAACTGTATGATATCCATATAGAACGGCTATGTTTATTTTAAACAATATGCAAGGTTAATTCGTCCAGCGTCATGAAAGATTCTTATTTATGTCAGGTGATGCTATTCTTGCAATTCTTGTGATTCAGTTAAAAACAGATAACTTCTACACTGTCAACAAGTGTTCTTTTAAATTAAAACTGTTTAAAAAATATTTTTGTAGATTTTTAAATAGATTAGTCTTTTAAATTTGACAAGGTCATCACTTTTGTTATGTACCTTCCGTATGAAAATAATTTATATATTTGCATGTAATTTATTCATCATTTCTTAATGTTGTAAAAAATGTAACTGTAGATGCAAAATGAGAATATCTTTTGACGTTTTAGTATCAAATTACGCAATTTGTATTCTAATAAATAGTGTTTTGTTATGAAATTATTTTGGTCACACTTTTATCTGATCTAAAGGTGTTTTTAAGTAAATATTAACTCAGTATATCGACAATTTTGCTTTAATTGTCAATTTTTTAAACCCCGCTGAAATTATTGAATGCTGTATGCTGACAGAAGCTGAAATTCATGAATGGTTACACTGTATGGAGATTGTAGTGTTATGCGTTTCCCTACAGGACAGTGTAATCCACAAAATATTAGTTTGCCGTAATATCCATGTGTAAGAAGACACAAGGCAAAATATAATACGGTTCATATGGATATATTTGTTATGAAAATGCGATTTATTTGAGACGATTTAGAGTAGTATAGAAAAGGGTAAAGCCATGGACAATCCCCATATGTGTTGCTTGTTCTGTTGTTGTTTTTACTTGTTCTGGAAATTATTCATTCCTTGCCTTTTCTATATTATTTGCTTTTGCAACATAAGTTTTCGTATTTTAATAGGGAGAGATGTATATTCATGTCATGTCATTATTTCAGACTCACAGCATTAGAGAGCAAATATAGTGAATAATTTTTATTCGAATTCATTTCGTCCATTTAATCCTTGATATTATTGTGGGTGCAAATATATCGTTATTTAACAATGCATGGACTAATCAGTCTTGAAAAGAACAAAATATTTCAAAATAATCACAAATCGTTAATATGACCTTCTATATTGTCTATTGCATATTAAATATATGCACACAATCGCTTTGTCGAAGAAAATCCAATACAGATAAGGAAATCGTATGTTACTATATGCATATCTTGCCTCAAGAGTTTACTGTGACAACTAAAACTCTGTATAGCGACGAGAATAGTCAAAGTTATGCATTTGGCCTTCATTTGTCTGCTCGTTAATAATGAGTGCAAGCGATACCATGCATACAATTTGTACATGTGTTAGATGGTTGCAAAATGTATCTTCTGCAAAAAGGTCAAACGTGTTCCACATTGGGCTGCAAGACTTTTGTGAGAACAAAGAGGCAGAACACGGTAAGAAAAATTTAATCGAACATAAAATAGCTGTTAATTTCTCTTTGATTCATGATGCAGCTGATATGTAGTGGATATGTCATAACCATAACAAATACTCTTTGATATATCACCAAACTTAGGGACCAAAAGTTGTCTTTATCGGACCTTATCCAGCGATTTAGGAGGTTATGAATTAACGGACGGTTGGACTAATGTTGTGTTATCATACTGTTTATGAATTTTATAAAAGCAAATATAATTCGTGTTCATTTTTTCATTTTTCCCGTAACCTGACTAGTTGTTGGGGCAGTATCTACATCTTTGCGACAACCTCTCTCCGTTTTACTATGTTCTCCAGTGCTATTTAGGACTTTTCAATACCCATGCATGTCCAATTCTCTTTTTTTTTTGTTGATCTTCCCATTTCTTCTTCTGTCCTCTTGTTTGCTCTTTAGCCTCACTGTGCCTTGGAGGATTGTCTTTGACAGGCCAGATGAGCGCGAAACGTGACCACACCGTCTTAGCTTTCGTTTCATTACGGGTTTGAGCAGATTTACAAAGGTCCACTTGCACATTGGATTTTAATGGTATGCGATTTTCAGGATCCTACGATAATCTCTCATCTTTAAGGCATGTATTATTTCCTGTAGTTTTGCCGTCAAGGTCCATGTCTCATATGTATACAGGAAAATGGACATGACATTAATGTTGTTGTTCTTTCAAATATTTTCACCGCACCCAGTACAGTTGCTGTCTGGACAATCCTGGAAAGACCATAGATTTTAAGCTTTCATCAGAGTATATAGCACCAAGGTACTTGAGCTTCTCCTTGTGCCCAGCTCATGTCCACTCACTATTATTTCCTCGTGGATGACATCTTATTTTTTTGTCATTAGCTTGGTCCTTTTAGAGTTGATCTCCATCCCTATACCTTAGTGACATTTAGTTGAGACGGTTCATTAAGGTTCCTTGGTCATCTACTGCTGAGCCAAGAATATCAACAATTAGCGCAGGTGGGTTGTTCTAAGTAATGATAGTAATGACTTCATATAAAAAGGTGACTAATTGTGCTCTTATTGGTGAACTGTTAATATGTTATGTCTAATTTGCTCCCAGTTGCTCATCTTAAACATTATTTATCGCTCCTTGATTCGTTCTATGTTTAGATATCAGGTTCCTTTAACGATGTAATCGTAACATACAAAAATAATTTATTGTACGTACACAGTGCCAAGGAAGGGCTGTGGTGCTTCCTTTTCTAACTTTTAAGTTGTCTATCATGAAAAGGATTTGCTTTAAACAAACTTTCTCGGATAAAGCACAACCAATTCTCTTTAAAGCCACAAAGAAAAGCATGAATTATAAATTGTGTAAGAATTTTGATTTGGTACATGAAGAAGCTGCTTATTGAGTGGACTGTGTAAGCCGTCTAAACAATTTTGCTTTAAGACTTCATTTGATAATCCATCTTGTAATTCTTTCTCATAGGGGTGGGTGCATCGCATTCAGGTGACTGACGCGCATGGGCATCATTTTTGTATGAACAAGGCATTGCCAGTATATAAACGAATTACTGGTGCATTATCAGGCCTTAGTTGTTTGTTAGAATCAAGTAGTATTAGTGTACACGCCATTTTCTAGGACCACAAAAACTGTATCCAGAACTGTGCTTGTCACCAGGATATTTACTCCATGGTGCTCTTTGTGATTTTGTTAATGCAGCAGCCATATCAAAAACATATCTTTTTGAACCGAACGTTTCAGTTCAACGGCGAGCACAAGTTCCATCAATCACAACTCTTCCATTGAACTCAAGGTGGATATGCGATACGCGTTCTTGAGCGGCATTGCTCACAATGTGAAGATATGATTGCGTAAGTATACTTTGTTATTCAATAGCATGACAAAACGGAAATGCTCTAAAGATGTTGCAGACTTGACAAGATCCGTCTGAGAACAAAAGCAAGATTTTTCTGACATTGACTTTTCCGGGCAGGCTAAATATGATGGTCGAACCGTATTTACGAACTGGGTTCATGCACAATCCTTCCTGGATTAGGAAATCTAGACTCTTGTTAAATATGATTAAAGATTGCTTAAGTAGGTTCGGATTTACGTGATTGCGCCATTGGCTGGTGATCAGCTGTCTTCTCCTGTTTTAAAAGGTTACAAAAAGCGTTGAGTGAACATGTATCGTTAAACGTCGATTTCTTTTCCATCATCGTTGAAGCACGAACAATGCATATGTCATAGCCCCGTTTACATCGAATTATATTTGAATAGATTGATATTACTAAAACCCTGACAAATTACTATATCAGTAAAACATTTTTTTAAAATAAAATATTTCAATACAAAATAACACTTAATACCAATAACAACAGAAACCATAGCTAAAACATAATCCGTTTTAAAATGGCATTAGGTTTTATGACAAGATACACTAAGTACTTGATTCATGATATATTTGATTGTACATCAGGTTTTCTTTTCTTTATTTTACAGTTTTCAGGATAATGGGTGTCGATGAATCGGGTCAAAGAAAGTATGCAAAGAATGTTCCAATTAAATACGATGCAACATTTGTTCTGTTGTTTACAGTCTAAAACTCAAACATTCTTGAAATAAAACGTACCTAAAATATATGAGTACAATTATTATTTGCGTGTGCATTTAAGCAAGTCTCCAATTGCATGATTGCATAGCTGAGTGGTCTTGCAAATAACAATAATAGGCAGTTAATCGTATAATGTGTACAGGTGCCTTCATCACATCACTGAGACTTCTAGTGCGCTAACTGCACTTAAACGATGAGTGGATGATAATATATGCACTATACAGAACGTCCTGAATTCAGATTATATCAGCTTGAATGACAGCTGACAACTGTCCAAATCATAGCTTAGAGCAACAGCGGCCGGGCAATGCCAAGCACCGTCAGCTCGACGGTAATATAATTTCGGCTGATATATGCAATATAAGAAGTGGAAGTTGTTGTGATATAACTACCTTAGTAGCAGCAGTTAAAACAAAACCGACCAAAACTCGTATGGGTGTTCTGCTGCAATGGTGACAAGCTATTGAGTATCATTCTCAGCACCTCGAAAATTAGACCTCGTACTAGAGAAGATAACAAGCCCGCCACCTGTTCCTTGTCAAGGGACTAGTTTCTATGCATCATTTATTCATCCATTCATCCTTTATTTCCTCCATAAAGAGATTGTTGGATAAGTGCATGGCAAGAAAGACAAAAGGTCACGTTAATAATGTAAAATATATGCAACGCTTAGCGTGATGGTTATAGGATATCACAATCTAACAGGAATAAATAATCGTATCTTAGCTACAATTCGTGAATGACTCAGTAAATGTGAAGACGGTATCTGGAGAAGCACATCCAGTTCTAGAGTAACTTTGTTAACTATTCCCCTCCAATGTCATCTTCCTGCGAAGCATCTCTGTTTGATGAAATTTATCGAGAGGTAGGTTTAGCCATACGTTTAAAGAGCTCTCTTGATATTGTTAGATCCATTTACATGTTTCTTGCATGGTAACAAGTAAGGTAGGTTCATCAAATGTGCAAAGTAATGTTATAAATGAGAATTTGACATTGCAACAAAAATAAATGAATAGGTTAAGAAACAAGGAACAGAATTTAATCCGAGTAAACAATTTTGTCTCATAACGATCAACTCCAAGATACATCGAACTGCTGATACCTGTTTAAGATTTATCAAAGGTAAAACAAAGGCCGCATGAAGACGACGGAATGTTAGTTAACATTGTTCAGCACAAGATAGGTTAAACATTGTGGCCAGTAAAGCTGGTAGAGGATATAGCCGGGACAAACCCGGGACAAACCAGCGGTCCAAGAGAAGCTTCTGGCAAATTTTCTCATACTCGCATTGGCCGAGCCCAAGGCTCGAAGGATTGAGAGTGGAAGGTGGTGGAACATATTTTGAGCCGCTTAAGAAGGAGGTCAATGACTAACACAACAGCCAATATCTCAAAATGTTATCAAAGGACATGGACGGATATGGAGGGATACAATTACCTTTGAATCATGATGATGAAGACATGGGATTGATTTTGTTTATTTCTATCAGTTACGTGTAAAAGATGCATACCAAAAATGAACGAAACAAATGGGGAACAGCCAGCACCAAAACTAGAAATGCATGCCAAACATAGAGCATATATAACCGACTCAACATCATATGTGCAGGATTCTATTAAGAAATAGATACAGACATGTGATGACTCTTCAGAAAAGGAGGTTGCTTCTCCAACTCATTTTCATATATATTTCTTAAAAATATGCCTTTTCATTTTAACAAGTTCCCTTGTTATTTCAGCGAGAGGCGATAGCAAGGCGTGAAAATGTTCTTAAAATGGAACTATCTTTTGAAGTAATAAAGATTTGAATTGGTATACGTTACACAGTAATTTCTTTCTACTCAGTTCGGAAAGCTCTTGCCCTGCCAACTAATTTCGGAACGATTCATTCAATCAAACTTAAATTTCAATCAAACATCAAGTTCTACTATGCGACAGTTGTTTGACAGATGCCGCCTGTACTCGATGAGTCATTTGTTGGAGACTCACTACTGGATGGAAAAGGCGATATACAATAGCATGTATTAATGATTGTATAACTCAGCCAAAGGTTCAGGTAGAATTCATCGTCAAAGCTTTATACATTCATTTCTTTACAACATGGATAGCATGAAATTCTATACCAACGATATTTGGTAACTGTATAAAATAATTTAATATTATCACATAGTTAACAAATACTGTTGATACTAGAAAATACTATAATCTGAAATCATGAAAAGGAGATTAAGACAGAAAGAAAATAAGCAGAGCAACAAGCAAAAGTAGAAAAGGTAAAGATAGGTTACATAAATAAAATGTTTAACACAACTCTACATATTCTTTACGATTAAACGTGGCAGCGTAAGGCCTAGTCCTTGCATCAACCGATTAAATTAATTAAAGTTGTTACCACAGTGTGATGTATAATAATTAGCAATTGTTGTGACCCAGGGTATATGCAGCATTGAAGTTCTTCGCTCAAAACGATAAAAATATATCACATACATCGGTTAACGACACGCAGGATTCAAGATGTCTTGCCATTTTATCCATATGACACATTATATAATTTATTCCTTACGTTATGTTACGGTATTATGTATCCTGCATTTATAAGTCATTTATCTTGTCGCTATCCTTACTGTACCTTCAACCCACCTTGGAACTCATTTATTTAAATTTGTGTAATTGAATTCATACCTTGCTTTGTAATACAAGAAAACTTCTTAAACTTAAAGTAAAGTAAATTATATCAAAATATAGAAGAGCACAAAGAATGTCACTAAGGATTTATATGACTGTACCAAAGAATACTATTTATCAAACTATGCACACGCATAGACACACACACACACACAGACACACACACACACACCATGCCAACAAATGTGTGAAAATAGAACTGGAATTAAAGAAACCTGGCTACAAAGGTTCCGATCACTTTAGAACTATCAAATAGTCAGAGGAATAGTTCCTACAGGAAATTCCCAATATGTAAAGAATTGCTACGACTGGACTTACTACGATATGGAAAATCAAAAGAATAATCCCAAGAGCGTGAGATTTAGAAAACTGTAAATAAAACACTGATACACCTACTGCAGTCAGGTCTGTACCAAAGCTTAGGTCATGTAAAAAAAATCTGACATAACTATTTTTAGAACTAAATGAGCGATTTGAAAACATTACTCACAGAGGGCGCCAACATTATATCATACACCAAATATTAAATTAGTGGAAGATATTTTGTGATGATGGTAAGAAGTGGCACAATTATTTTAGAGGTGTTTAGAGCCTACCGAAAGACCAACGTAATATATTATATTCACCAAACCAAGCAGACGAACATGTGTTATAGTTTCGACTGTATGTGTACCTTTGCAATAGAACCACGTTGCCGATAATCTCCCACTCACCTTAAATCATCTGCTAGACAATTAGTTAACCAACCAAACACCCAAACCACTCCAAAACAAAACAAACACAAAAGCAACAGCAAATCAATTATGTGAGATAAAGAAAGAAAATGGAACTAAATAAAAATGAATTAAGATTTTAAGGTATTAACGACATTTGCAGTACCTTGAGAGAAAATACATGTATGATGATTAACCATTATGGACGACAGTTTTATGCTCCATAGTGGCATATGCTGAACGCAAACCTAGATAACACAAACAAGTAGCAATATAAAATTAGTAACAAGTGCCAAGATGATTATTAAAAAGACCACTGAAAAAAAGGTTTTGCCCCTTGCATTCGTGTTTGAGTTTTCACACATATATATATAAAATGAAGGTGTTATGTATTTGTTGTAAGCGTGTTTTACGTCATTATATTAATGACGATTGATTATTTACCCACAGGTAGATTATGTGAAATGAGAAATGTTTTTTTTTAAATGTTCGTTTGCTGAAAGCTACCATGCAAACGTTCGTGTTATCGATGCAGATGCATGACTCTGATAAGAGATCTTTCCAAATGCATATCAGCCTTTGAATGATATCTGCCATGATATGAAACATAGTAATATAGGTTTTAATTTGTCCATGGAAATTCTCTGAAATTAAGTTTATAAGTGTTTATATCTTATTAGGATTTGAAACTACGTGAAACTATGAAACTAAATTTCAAACAATTTAAATAAATCATGAGAGGTCAATATGGGTCCCTTTGAATCATGTGAATGCTTAACAAAAGTTCGTTTAGTCTCACTTTCTGTTATATAACCTTAAATCTACGACCTTCTAACACGGATGATTTCACAGAACAGGTGACTATTACCGAATGATTCACAGTCGAACCTTTGCTTATAATCACTTTCCAGAAAGGTAATTCATGTTTTCTAAAAAGGCCAACTTGTAACGATTATCTTCGTATCAGACACTTGCCACTAAAAAAGAACCTCATGCCGTGAACAACATAAATAATCAATGGATTTGCTCCCCAAACGCTGAGGTTGTGTATTTCCATTTTGACAGACTGCTATTTAAACAAATTGAATTTCAACGCAATACTTACATTTTCATCTTATAATATGTAAAATTGTAAAATATTGTCTCATAACATAATGTAATTGTATTATAATTATTAACTTTTGGTTTAATGAAAAGTGTGACAAACAATGAGTAATTTTGTTGTTTATAAGACCAAGATCTGATGCAAACAGATCATACATGATTTCGGTGGTGAGGGTTAGGAATTTATATTTCATATAATTTCATCTATCATGCCTGATAATATCTATTTTAAATTTCTCATTTCTTTGCTTTGCGCCATGCAGGTATGTTCGACTTATTTATATCCATAGCGTGGACTACTTATTTAGTCGTCAGGGGGCATAAGACCTACACCCCACACGCGTTTATGCATACAAAGTACCCTACACGCGTTTATGCATACAAAGTATGCTGTTCACTTGGGCAATTAAGTCCAACGGGACATAAGAAGAGTGAGAATTTTACAAACACATGCTCATAATTGTACAGTCTAAATCACTTAAAGGTGCCTGTTGGAAATTAATACCCCATTCAAGGCCCCACCCCGGTTCCGTGCTTACAGCGGTGTACCTGCGTAGTAGACGAGTAAGCATCAACCTAGCCTGAACTTTGGAAGGGTAGGAAGGGACCCGGCTCGGGAAATAATTGCTCACATGATGTTTTCCAATCTAACCCTGTTCTCCAATATGGTTTTCCCTAATACCAATTCTGTTTAAGCTACATTCTTAATTTACTCGCGCATATAACGGGTTTCAAATTTATTATTTGGAGTACAAGTATTCAAAGAATCCCAAGAATAGCAATAATAATAGCCAGTTGAATTGCCAGCCAGGTTAGGTATTTCTAGTTGTCAATTGAGAATGGCGAGTAAAACGATCTGGACAGGTTACATGGGATTATGAAGCTGGGCTGTCAAGCCAGAATGATAGCAATTAATAATGAGGCAATTCTGATTAGCCCTATAAAGGGCTGAGGTTAAAACTCATTCGGAAACAGGAGTTCAGGTTAACTGGCGATACAAACTTCCTTCTGCCTAGTCCTTCGGTCAGCTTTGACAATTTTGGATGGCGAACGGGACTGATTATATACCTAAATCAAGGACGTGGAAGAGAACATCTCTTTGCACCATACCAAATACAATTTGTTTTAAAGGAAATATCGCGCGGACCTAAAAGAAACCAATTATGTGTTATTTCACATACGTTTATATACTCTTAAATACAAGCACAGAGTTAATAAGAGAATAAGAAAATCAAATGAATAACACCAAACCTACAAAACATACTATGACACACAAGCGGATGAAGTGTCTATAGACACACCATGATAGCCTTGCATAGAGAAACGAACTGTATAAGGAACGGGATTGTTTTGTGGTGAAATACAACCACGAATGGTAAACTAATAAATATATTTTTCTAGATATGTGGTG
This sequence comes from Sinohyriopsis cumingii, assembly GCA_028554795.2. NCBI lineage: Eukaryota > Metazoa > Mollusca > Bivalvia > Unionida > Unionidae > Sinohyriopsis > Sinohyriopsis cumingii. The sequence goes on from CM068833.1 coordinate 48,210,654, forward strand.
TTCCTGAAAAGTGCTGTTTTGTTTGTAGTTTACCTAGTTAGTGCCCACAACACCCAGGTCGAGTTCAAAAAATTCCTACTATCTCCAGCCTCTGAGCTCTGACCCGTATCCTAAGGCATTACATATTATTTTTTAACGTTTTACAGATCCATCGGGCAAGAAAAGGGTATATGACCATTCCTTCCTGTAAGTCCTTTACTTTAAGTTCATGTTGGGGTTCATGGATATTCCACGTTCGAAATTTGGAACCAACTTAAGTGTCAACATCTTATTGCATCTCACGATGTCAGTCCAGGTAGGGTGCGACGGTTCATGGACTAAGACCCATGTCGTGTACATTAGGAGTAGTTTTTCTCGCCTAAGGGATGGCTTCCCTGCTATTATTTGCATTTTATCCCTGCAAGTACTTCTGAGAGCGCCGGTGAAGATGGCTATAGATTCATATTGATTTCGATCAACTTTCTTGAATCAAGTTTGCGTTGCTGAACCATATGCCTAGAATCACTAATCCAATTTAGAACGAAATAATGTGCTATATAATATGAATAGTGTATCCTGATTAGCCCCCTCTCCTCACAATCGGTTCCTTTCAGCCTGGGCGCTTACCGTTGCCGAAAGTATCTAGATAATTTTTTGACTTGCGTAAATGGAATCAGGAGCATAAGCCTCAATACATCAGTGGTTTGGAAACCGGACACTTTGGGTGTATTCATTGACACATACTTTACCGCGACTAACGATCTTTTCAGTGTAGGATTTAATGACATTCAAAAGAAAGGTATGTAAGGTGAAATGGATGGTTCATTTATACGTAGACAGGTAAGAGAAGTATTTGTTGAATGATTTTGTATTACGTTTAAGACTGACTTGAAGTAGGTCTGTATTCTATTTCATGAATGATATTTAAGATTATGGGCGTCAGATGGCAAGACAGAGCGACGAACCTAGAAGTGCTGGATAGAGCAGGCTTAAGCAGTATCGAAGCGATGGTCATGATAGCCCAACTCTGGTGGACGGGTGATGTCATCCGTATGGAGGTGTCTATAATGCAACTTCTGATTTTGTACGGAGGTCTATTTAGTGGACACAGAAAAAATGGTCGCCTGAAGAAAAGATTCAAAGACCATGAAGGACAGCCTGAGATGCTGCTCGAAATCTATGACATGCCTCGAGTCCTGCGCCAAGGATAGATCTGGCTGGCGTGCAGCTGTTAGTAATGGGTGCAAAACCTTCGTGGATGTCCGCAGAACGAAAGTCGACGATGCCATGGAATGCAGGAAGGTCTCAAAGTAAAGAATCTACTCATGTCTCAAGTGCAAACACTACTCCAGGACATGCACATATCTTATCGGACTCACATGAGGACCCATCAGCGAAGAACAGCGCAGGATTGACTTATCCAGCCCCGATGGTGAACCAAGAGAAACAAATGTAAGAGTACGAAAATAGCATCAAAAAGGTTTTATGAACGATATGTTCAAATCTTACATAAAGTGGGAAAATATATCAGTCAAGATCTAACTAGAACTACAGCCAAGTAGACTATATGACGTGTGAAAGTTAAACCCTTCACAACTGCGTCCGTACTCCCATTAAAGATCGATTATCATCCCCATCCATCATCTACTGCCTAAATTTCTTTTTTTTTTTTTTGGTATGTGTGTCTTCCTCGGAATTATGTAGAAAAGCCCTTTAGAATTAAAACACTTTAACCTGAACATACATGTTGTGTACCAAACCTTTTGAACCTTATGTTTCCGGGAACAACTAATTGAAATCTTACTAGACAATGTTTCAATCCACTTCCCAATTACGAACAAATATCAATTATGCAGATGGAATTAATTCATGGAGCTTTGATTTAGCTCCATATCAGTGAAAATACCAGGGGCATTTCACTCTATAATTCAAACCAACTCCGTATGGAATGTTACTTTTCAATTACCCTCATAAACGTGACTTTGGATATTGCATGAACATTCAAAAGTAGATTTAGAAAAGATTCATTTGATCATCATACTTACAATTATGTGAGACTGAAACGTTCAATATGCGGACAAAGGCTTAACCATATTTTTAATGAAATAAGACTCACTGATGTTTAGAGAAAAACTCGCTGATGAAACCTATATATACTGTGTGATGAAGAATCAGGGGCTGACTTTTCTTTCGGATTTGTAATAGCGTACATAAAATGAAACTGCTGATAGCAATTTGTTTCTTTTAGTTCATAATATGGAGCATTCAGAAGGAAACATACTTTTTAAAAGTCAATAATTCATTATTTATTCGAATATATATATATATATATATATATATATATAAAACAAATAATTGTGTGTGTTAAATGACACTATTTTTCTGATATTTATGTATAAAGTGACGTTTTCAATGTTTTATTATTTTAGTTAATCCTCAGTTAGTATTTAAAATCTTTCAATTTGGTGCAGGGATAAACGATTTTTTTCTTTTCGGTATATAGTCTCAATTTACAATCAGAATTTTAAAATTAAATTATATGAGCTTGTAGTTTTAATTATACGTCAGTTTCCGTTACACCTCGCCTGACAATTACTTTCCGATATACCTCGTGTCCATCCCTTAAATTTTCCTCCATGCATCCCTCAAAGTTATGTAATTACAACTACTTCAATGATGAGACAGTATCTTCGTGGATGAATCGAGTTGCAACTGCGTCCCACAAAATGAAATGTAAATTGTACCAGCTCGGATGAAATTTAATATTCGAACTCTGATGCTACATAGCCCAGTATGTAGTCGTGTCGAATATGCTGGGGACAAGGAAAACATATAAGAATTTTGAAAATAAAATAAAACTTTGAATGAAATTTCTCCTTGCATTGTATACATCTATACACTTTTGTCGCACGTTACTCTATATGAATTGATGACAAATGTTTCTCGAAACGAAGAACACATGAAAAGAAAATAAGTCGTACACAAAAAAAGGCACAAGAGGACAATGACTGTTTGATATATATGAGTACCACCTTAAAACGGTATAGTACATCTTGAAGAATGCTAGTCACGTAATTTAGATATTTTACCGCTTAGAAATTAAATTTAACAGAAGATTACGAATGCATGGTCCATACTGTAACCAATTAAAATAATGATATTAATTGATGACTCTACACTAACAGAAATTCAAAAAATTTAATGGCTGGTCTATATGATCTATAATAGAGGTCTAATTACCGTAGTATATATTACGGAAGTCCCTACTGTGTTTTTCCAGTATTCTTTGTCTGGCCAAATGGATTTATAATGATAATAGAAATAATGACGACGATGATGTTGTCGATGATGATGATATTATTATTATTAGTAGTAGCAGTAGTAGTACTATTATTAATTATTATTATTATCATTATTATTATTATTATTATTATTATTATTAAATTTATATAGAAGTTCAGAAAAAACAAAAATGTACCAATATAAGCTGTCACAACAACTTAATTATTTCAAGTTCACCTTAGAAAAATAAGATATTTGCTATGTTTCAGTTTGTTTAAGTAGTGTAGTTTCAGATTTGTTATTTTTGAAACGAATATATATTTTCGTATAAATCTACTTTTATCACAGCCCATCTAACCTAAATTCCACTATGCATTCAAACACGCTTACAAAATGGCCATTAATCATAGTGACTATACAAAAATAAATCTGAAATACATATTTCAGTGACAATGTATCAGACGTCTGGTGATCGTATGATTGTAGATAAATATCATCCTCCCAATTTGATAACGTACTTAATCTCCGTACGTTTGTCGCATGATACACCGCACCGAGCTGAAACTTCCTAGCTATCACAGCGGTTCTGGGGGAAATTTCCAAATTGGGCGTTATGGAAACGAGTCACTGTTGTATGAATGCAGTCACTGATTAGCTAATTGAGAGACACAGCTTTGAACTATATACCGTCCATTGATAGTGGCTAGTTGATGATCCCAGGTGCCAGATAAAATAATTCATAGGAAAACGAACGTACATTTAAACATCGCACCAAAATAAATAAACAACTGGCAATGTATTAGCCACGAGTTGTTCCGTTAATTTGAGTATCAATGAATCCATGTAAAGATTAAACATTCGAGAAGCAAGAAAGAAAATCGGTTATACATGAGTGATTTGTGCAGAATGTTGACCACATAAGACGCTCTAAGTTGAGAAAGACAGAGGCAGAGGGTGACGGATCTCATCTTTCTATTCATGAATGTAATTTTCTTGCCCCCTCTTTATCCCTCTTCCTTCATCAGTTACTCACTCAGCTGCAACGTTCCGTCACACAAATTAAGATTAATCTACTGTTATATGTGGTCATCAGAATTCCTGGCAGGAGATTAGAAAATAGTTTCCTGTCAGCAAGGTACTGCAAACATGATTCCGATTTCTTACATTCTTATTATGATTGTTCTTCTTCACTTACTATCTGAATGACATTAATAAAGTTTATGTTTCGTCCTAAAAATATACTCTTCAGGTTGCAGAATATTGGAAAGAGACAGGACATGAGGAGGGGGGAAAGTACATACCCAATTACACACGCAGTAATTGAATTTAGACACTGAAAGCTTTTATATGATTGAGTATTTTATATAAAACTCACAACAATCATGAGAATGGTCCAGAGGGTATTTAGCGCCTCAGTTCTGTATAATATACTTGCTCGCATTGTTTAAATATAAGTTTGTAACTTACTATTGGCCACCCAGTTGTATTTAAACTACATATTTTAATAACAATGAAACATCCATCCTGTTTGTACACGTTTGTACGGCAAAGCGTGAGGAAAGTACCTTGCAGATGTAAGTAATAAGAATAACCTAAAATCCCTCAAGTGACTATTATAAAATGAATCTGTGACATTTCTATGCAATCGCGGTGACACACAGAGCTTCTCAGCTAAATTTAAAAACCTGGGTATCTAAACAAGAGAAGATGATATACTAATCGTTCGGCTGTTTTACTCCCAGTTTTTTCATGCAATAATTCAGGAAATTTTAATGTATTGGGTTCAATAATATAACTCAGGTTTCCTGCCACATATTGCATTTTGTCGAGTAGTGTTATCATAGGTAATACAACTAGGAAGCCGAAATCGTGATATTAGTAATGTGCTTTATTGTATGAAGTCGTAAAATTGTAAGCCGATACCTACCTAAGGGGTGATTATACGGGCCATTACACATATTACGTGTACAAATGCCAGATGTAAATAAATCAAAGGAACTTTCACAAGAATAGAAGTAAAACACGTCAATCCTGCCGAAATGATCCACCATGCAGCACAAACTAAATCTGCAGCATTTAATCAATTTCTGATTATATGAATTTTCGGAATATGTACTATGTAATAACGAGAGAGAGAGAGAGAGAGAGAGAGAGATATTCTAAATAAACAAAATCGGTAAATGAAAAAAAAGAAGATTCACATATTTACGTTCCTATGTCTTACTTAACCAATTGCAAAGTTTGTAACAGACGAGCACTTAATAGCACTCGAATAGACATACCCGGAAGTTCGTTGGGTTCATGTGTAAGAGTTTAAAAGACAAGGGACGAAAGGTTTTGTTTCGTCCAATATGCACAAAGCGATTTAAAGTTGTTAGGTCGACTTGAGGGCTAGGAATAAAGGTAATGAATTTGAAAATGAATACAATAATAAGCATGAACGTCGGCACATCAAATGGCAATCCCATGGATTAATCATTAGGGTCAAGTCTGCCTAGTCAATCTTTTAATCCAAGGCCAATCAATACGTAAGTTGCAAGTAGCTTCAACAGTCATCATGAGTCTGTATTACTGTTGGTGCGTGTGTAGTCAACTGTTTGTTTGGGTTCATGTATGTATCACAGATAAGGTGAGAAGTCGGTAGCAACCTAATACACTAACGTTAAATATTACTGGTACTAAAGATCTGATTTTGCAGATGTCTACAGTTTTATTATATCCAGTTTAATGCAACATTTTCCCTGACATAATTCGATTAACAAACAAAGTTACTGCAAAACCATGCTGATTCTGCATTAATCCGTATTCGTCGCTAGAACTGAAAACATCAAAATATTTGGTTGAAATGACAATGACCATATTTGTTTTGTGAATTATTTTTACTTATGTTTCAATACACAGTTGCGACATTTCTAAGTAAACATCGAGCAATACTTATCGCAAAAATAACATTTGTTTCATAAAATGACATTAAAATGAAAGGATTACATCGAAATCAAATTGTATATAAAACCGTTCTTCTGTATCTGCATCCAAACGCAATGATAAGGAGTGTTTGCAACGGATTTAGAATTCAAAGATATAATTCTAACACATGTTTTAATATTTTGCATTGTTATGACCAATGGGCCTAAATTACCAAACATGAAAAAGCGACAGCCAGTAAGTTTTCTATAATTGAAAATATAAAATAATTATCCTCAAAGACAAGGTAAAATAATTTAAACTAACTTACAGTGGTTAATGAATTCCTACAATTCCTTGAAAGTTCTGTGAATTCCAAATAATCCGGATACATTCCAAGTGTATTGCGAATGAAAATTGTCCTGCCCTTATGTGCTAACGTCATAGAAAAAAAACACTGTCTTTAATCAAAATACCCTTTAATTGAATTCGTAATAAATCCAAAAGATATCAAGTCAAAAATGTTTAAAAGTAAATCCAAATGGCTATATCTAAAATGCCCTAGAATATTTCACGATAATCCTTTCACGGTAAATCCAAAGGATTCTGACAAAGTAAAGTCATTCAATATATCTTACAGCACTGTAGATCCAATGAATGATGTCAAATTAGAACACATAAATCCAGCTTTTCAATACTCTTTCAACACTGGTATAAGCTTTGAGAATAAGCGATTCCGCGTTCTGTGTCACATGTATAGAAATATATATTAAGCTAACCATGCCATAGCTAAAATACGCATTTACTATTCAAAAGGTTCAGTGAAATCATCTGAAATTCTAAAAGACTAATTTGCAGTTAACAAGTCAGCAACTTCCAGATCTAGCCAATCAGAAAATATATCAGTCTGACCTTTCATCAGTACGAAAGTCCACCTTGGATACGTGATGTTTACTAAATTGTTCTAGAGTACTGACCGTATAATTCATGAATAAAGCCGTATTTATGTGTTATACATGACCCATCTTTACAAAACAACCAATTCAGATGATATTTTCATTAAAATAAATCATTAACTAAGCACCATTACTAGAGAACAAGTTACTCAATACATATAATTCATGAAGATAGTTCAGATGTACAAATGAACACAAATAATAGGATGAATTCAAAGTATCGCCTTTTAATTTACAATGGTTTTCGTTTTTGAAGATTCATCAATAGTGTTATACCACAAGGAATTAAATATCCGGCTCAACAAAAATTGCTAATGCATTCCATCCCGGATTGGTTAGTACCGCAATCCCATTTACAAAATATGTTAGGTAATATTATACAGTTGAACGGATTGTTTTGATGTATTTTATAATAAATTGGGTAAGACAAAATTATAGTGTATGACTAGTAAGGCGTTAGATAATGAGAACATGTGGTACTCAGATAATATATAATATTTCTATAAGAAGCATGAGACAATATACATTATATATTCAAATATTGTGACGCAGCACTACGAGTGCAACTTGAAGTATAAATATCACAAATGCATACAACTCTGTTCGTTCAGACGAAAAAAAAATGAATATGACAATCTGTTCATAAAGACAGTTGTCAAAACTGAATACTGACCTATATGAAGACGTAAGAAGGATATCATAGTTGATAGGGTCAGGAAAAAAAAAAAAAAAAAAAATATATATATATATATATATATATATATATATATATATATATATATATATATATATATATATATAGTTAGATAGATAGAGAGAGATAGAGAGATCAATATGATTCACTTGACATGTTATAGAAGAGATGTATACGAATTTGAGTGAGGAAATGCTAACGGAACGCATGAACATTTTCGAAACATAAAATCCATGTATATGAGGAAAGGTATATACCCATACCCCTTTTTAATCTGTGGTCAGTAACCCAAGTGTAAACACCTATTTCACGGATACCACAACGTCATGCCATCGGGTCATACTGAAATATACCCCATCCTAAGGACGTTTACCCCTGCGATGCAAAATAAAAAATATTGTTATCGCAGTCTTACATCACTATATCATCTAACTGTGCATAGAATGATGAAAAAGTTAATGAATAAATGCATGCGACCTGGGGAACTGGGACTTATCCACACCAACACAGGCAGTTTCATCCACGGGGTCATACATGATGATTTATATTTTTCGAACATTAAGGACGAATTCAGGAAGTTGTCATTTACATATATATTTGTAAAAGTACCTATATAACGTAGTGCCTGATATAGGTACGTTGAAATAGAACCGAAAGAGACAGTTAGGTAACTATTTGACCAACCCTCATGAACAAGACCCTTAATTCACTCGCCCATGTTTTCTTCCGCAAAGATGGTTGCAACAATATCTAAGAAGTGACTCAAGTGAACTTGCACTTTGTTGCCAGGCAAGTGGAACTTAGTTTAATACCGCTCTATATATATATATATATATATATATATATATATATATATATATATATATATATATATATATATATATATATATATACGATGCAACTTATTTCAATTTAGAATCACACACACACACACACACACACACACATATATATATATATATATATATATATATATATATATATATATATATATATATATATATATATATATATATATATATATATATTGCACTACCGATTTAACACCTGATAAAAAGCAGCGATTCCAGGAGATTATAAGTAAGAAAACTGTAAAATTAGACACATGTGTACATCAGCTGGGTACGGATTGATCCGTACATATTTCTGAGGGAAAATAATACCACTTTCAGTTCCCTGCGCAGTTTGGTGCCAACTTACATATAAATTGCTAATTTTGTCCAGGTGTTTCTCTCCATTAATGGTGCAAAACTCTGTGTGGAAGCCTCACACCCAGTCTGCAGCCTACTTGTATAGAATACATCATATTCTGTATCCAATGCTTAATCATCAATCCTCCCAGCAATGAGATTAATGTAGTTCACATATTGCTGTTTTGTTTCTTCCGTTTGTCCTACATTTAGAGCTTACGGTTTGTCAAATAGAATATAAGGCTTTCTCTGTAATCCATGTGCATCTGGAATCTTAATGTTCATACACGAGAGAACTAAACGTACAACTGCTATACCAACTTTAGATTTTAAAACTGGTAAAGCCAGAGCTTCAACAAGCGCACCAGCAGAAGGCCCGCGTGATTTTTAAGAGGTTCATACAGTTCCACGCCCATCGATTTGAAACTGCAGTTTGTACAAGTGACCGCAGCTCTAATGCACACTCCAATCTGTTTCTCAATGATAGCCTTTGGTTTCGGAACATCAGAAATATGGGGTATACAAGCTTCGAACAAATGTGTTGAAATTTTACATTAACGATCACATTTACATCTAATGCATCTGATTACGGACTGCATTCTTCTGGAGGTTCCGGGTTTTCTTTTCTTCTAGGTCTTAATGTGTATGGTAGCACACTTGCTGAAGAGACATTTCTAGCCTGGACGACATGAACGGTTTTATCGGGAGTCAGCCGCATCAGTTGTTGTGGGGTTTTCGCTGGAACCGGTGTATCAGTATCAACTTCGATGGAGTTTTGGTGAGTTCCAAGAAATGGATGTCCCTTTTCAACTGTTTTTTTTTTCTTCTCCTCCCTTGATTTAATTTGCATGAGTTTCTGTTTACTTTAGATTTGAGTGTAGTCATGTTACAATCAATAGGAAATAAAAACTTGCATGAAAAGTAGCAGCTTCAGCAACAATATGAGCTGGCTAGTGTGAAAGTTACCCGAAGGTGATCTTCTTAGGGGTGTTAAAATAAATTTTCCATCCATATCAGCAGATGTGCTGAGTTTGGTTATAAAATTGCGCTGTTGAAGTTTCCCAAATGAATTGGTTCTGTTTACAAAAATTGATTCTGTTTACAAAAATTGGTCAGTAAATTTGGGGTTACAGGAAGATTTGCATCCCCTATACTCTGTCTCAGATTTCTCTGTTGTAACATACATCTGACCGTCTTTATTAAATCAGTGAGATAGTACTGGTCATTATTTATATGCTGTGCATCGTTATTATTTTGTCAAGTACTTAGCATGTACATTCTACAGTTAGTTTACAATAGATTCAGCTTGCCTTCTTTTACATCTTTTATTCACTACAATTTCAGATTTCATGACGAGTTGTATTATTTGTACTCTCAGATATCTCTGTCTCAACAGGCTCTAACAATTTAGGGTGTATTAGCTGTGAAAAATGATGAAACTGACATATTATAAGGAAATTTTGTTTTTCAGTGGGGAAAGTAATGCATAAAGTATGAAGGTTGCGTGTTTTATTTATAATTGCCCAACGTTTTGACAATAAGAGTATTTTCCCTTAATCAGACTGCAATTTTGCTTCTCATGGTCTCACTGGAAAGTTTCGTTTTTTAACACTCCCCCAATTTGTAAGGTAGAAGGCATGAGCCTAATTATCACAATCCTAGCATTTATCAATTCACACATAAGCTAAATCTGTAATGTGGTTTACATTTACTTTGAGTTAGGCTTCTTGGTGACTGCCTGTCACAGTTAGACGAGCACTGCAGATCAAATGCGTAACTTGGGCTGCAAATGAGCAGCCGACTTGGCTTACGTATTTACGTGATCTTTATTTATGCATAAGGCACATACTGATTCTTTTATCTGCCTTTGCACAGGAAAATATTAAAAATAGCTCTTTCCAGTCAAAAAGGAGTGTAAAAAAGAGGGGTTGGTTGTAGAGTTGGTTCAGTATGAGATCCTCCAGTTGCACAAGGAACTAACCTTAATACCTCAGTCGGAATCGTACAAGCATCCTTAACAAAATTCATTAATTTGTATTTGTATATTTAATGTAATTGTGTTATCATTTTCAGTGATATGTCATAGCCAGATGAAAATATGCCAAAAATGGTCAAGTGAGACCTTAACTTCTTACTAACATTGGATATAGACTAGTTAATGAGACTGGGTGTTGCCGGCGATAATAAATGACAGACAAACCAACGTGAAATTAGATATCACATCAATTATATCACGACTCACCATTTACTTGCAGTATATCACTAATAACTACGACTTACTGCGCTCCTTTGAGTCTCGCTGAATCTGTGTAAGAGTAAGAGCTCTATCAAAGCCGGTTCTCAATAGCAAAGGTAGTCTGGTTTCCGTTCTCAGTAGCAAAGTTATTCTGGTTTCCTTTCTCATTAGCAAAGTTAGTCTGGTTTCCTTTCTCAATAGCAAAGTTAGTCTGGTTTCCATTCTCAATAGCAAAGTTAATCTGGTTTCCAGCTTTGTATTTTCCGTGTGCTGCTCACCACTAAATGAAGTCCCGGAAGAGCTGAGGCCATATTGTCATGTGCTCAAAATAAAATGGTCGCATTTCTGTTTGTTAGTGTTTCATCACGAACTTTACTAATACGTTCGATTTGAAATGAAAGATTTGTTATCTTGTCTTCAATTCAACCAGCAATTCTGTCATATTTTTTTCTTCTAATATTTGACTGATAGCCGAAAATGAAGGAAATGAGATCATACACCGATACTTTGTTGATAGCGCACATTTTCCACATCGTCATGCCAAACAAGTCTTACACAAAAGATTAATTGACATTCTTTCCATTGAAATTGATAGGAGGTGCCGAAGATTAACACGAAAATATTACCCTCTACTATACATGCTTAGCATGAAAAACTTATTCAATTCGTTATTATTTACCGATATAAAACTCCACTGTCACACATTGGTACCCTAACGTTCAGATAAGGGTAAAAGAAGCAAAGACGGATCTAAACAGGAGGATAGATATACCTATTATGAACAGTAAAAGATATAATTCCTTGTAATTCCACCTCAGTGAGTATAGAACATCTGCTGCGAGTAAAGTCACCAGTCGCAGAGCCATCAGGATCCCCTTAATTTACAAGAACACGTGTGCTACTCTCCAAGAATGGCAAGCGAATCGTGGTTAGCTTGAAATGTATTGCCATGCAAGAGAAACTTAATACTGCGTATATGTATTTCATTTTATAAATAAAATATATACATATATTAATAGTATTACTACATTTAATCGGGGGATCAAGGGGTCGAGTGGTCGCCTTTATAGATCGATGCCATCTCACCTTTGTGCGCTTGGGTTCGAGTCTCCGGATCGGCAAATGTGGTATGTGATAAAGCTTACCAATATCATACCGTGGATCGCCGGTTCTTAGCGGGGTTTCCCTCGTTGTTTATCCACCAGTTACACAGGCTGCCATGTATATTCTGTCGTGTGCTGAGAAATGGCTATAAACCCTTACTTTAACCACAGCTAAACAATGTTTCCTTTAAGATGTGAACCACTCTTTGCAGAGTGTCACAGGTGGACGGAACTTCATGGTTCACTAAGAATATCAGGAATCAACATGTCACGTTAGGTCAGTAACAACACATGCAGCGTATATTCATGTCGAGAATTAATTACAAAATTGGTAATACTTGAAACGTACTTTCTCTTTCTTTGACCTCTTTTTTAGCATTATTTGAATCCGCCTCCCAATGAATTGCGTAAATGAATTCTCGGGGATCTACAGTCGTTGGAAATTGTAATATATATTCATTCTGGTCATGAGAGAGAGGTAGATGTAGGGATAGACAACATGAGCAGAAGAAGAAAAATTTATTAATCCTTAATATGGAATTATTGGTTTGAATGACACAAAAAAGGGTAGATACATTTCCTAAACGGGACGAGAATATAATTCAGAATGTAGCGATACAAATCATAGGCCACTTTGGCGGTATCATTTTCATACCATATATTCAAAAATCCCATGATGACATAAAACAAAATACAGCGAATATTAAGGATTCATTATCAGTTAACTTCACATCAGTTATTATATAAGAAAATTTATTTTAAATTACTTGTCATGTGACTACTTATTTATACTTCCTGCCACCTTAAGCGTGTGTTTGGCATGTGATTAATATTGGTACTTCGTTGTGTCTATCAAATAGCTGTACTAAATTGAAAACAAACGATTTAATCAAACAAAACATCCGCAGTATGCAAAAACTGAATACACCTAGTAAAAGAGGGATTTTTGCTGTATTTGTAGCGTTTCACTCCAGAGAACGCGAGGTAAAATAATCGGTATGCTCACTCTGTTCACTTTGCTTGATACAAATCTATAACATGGACAGTAGAGCTTTATTGGCAGTTATTTTTATACCAGGATGATGTACGTCCAAAATACTACAGTCACGAGGGTATAGCGTACCAAATCTTCCGGTTCTTTTTTACTGATATTACCCATATTACTCAGATACTATTGATACGATGGTGGTAAACTGGGAGCAACAATATCAATAGGAACAACATTTCAGCACCTCGGTTCTAGACTTGAAAGACAGAAGGTAAGAATTACAGTAAAATACTAAAATTGGCTTTCGATGATCTTAATAACGCACAAGACACTCGTAAGGAAAGCTATTATTTCAACTCTGCATATTAGTATGTCAGATACCTAGCATCTGAAAAGTAGTTAATATTGGCCACATGGTGACAACAATGGCTCTCTGGCTTCAATGGGGAATTTTATTTGGTAAATATTATTGCACACTTTGGGTACGTGAGATAAACGGATATCACTTAAGGTCAAACAAGTCTGTATCGATATTATTCTATTTTTTACTTAGGACATATTTCCCAGTAGTTTTCAGTGGCAGCATTCAGAATCAATCGTTATATGAACGTCCTCTATCGATCCACTATGGGTTACACACAGGAGCATCTCCAGGGCCTCGACTGAATGTCCATTTGTTTCTCCGTGTATAGTGATTATCGCATTAATTTTGATGCGAAAATGGATCTATTGTTTTTGTTCATTCACTTTTTGGGGGAATCAACAGTTTCGCAAACACATCGGGAGATGGGTTACATTTTGGCTCGACCATCATATCGTATGACTGAGAGTAAAACTAATTCGTGTCGCCGAACTTATGACCGATTTGGTTCCAGGCATATGATTGCAGATTAGGACATAAATGTCTTTACAACCATATGTGCCTGCAATAAGAAAACAAAGTTTGTTGTCACAATGATTATCCACCAGTTATACAGACCGCCAAGTATGTACAAATTGTAGCTAACGCAAACACAACTCGCTCAGTCTTTTGCGGTCAAACACAATAATACGTCGGTGAGTTTAAAGCTATCTAAGTTAGAGGTGTCACAAATGAGAGACCTGTATAATAGTTTCATTCCCTGCAGAGATTCTGTCTTTGTTATCAGCAGCAGTTACAGCGATAGCAAATGCTATGACGTATCAGCTGTCGGAATTGCACCAGGTATGGCGTTTAAATGTATGGTGCCTGGTACAAGTCAATCCGGAAAAGGTCTTCGATTACCAGGTACAATATGCAGAAGACCACGGGTCTTTTGACCAATCTTGAGTTACTCTTGATGACAATATGAATCATTCATTTTTGTGATGTCTTTTTTCAAAATGAACTTGCATCAATCGTATCACACACCCTTGGAACCTGTCTTGTCAACCCGGATTAACAACATGACTAGGCACTCATTATGTTGCATACACGATGGCATAGTTCGTATTTTGACTCGTTTGGACTTGCATCACAAGCTGAAGTCATTGACTAATAAACCAAGGACGGCTGACAACACATATAATTTTATTCAAATATTCCGGTTTATACTCGGTTGTGAGGACCATTATGTGGCCATCTTGTTGTTCAAGATTTGCATGCACTGGTTGGAGGTCAAACTTCCTAACAACCATCCAAGTACGCCCTTATTGATTTCATATTAAAGCAAGTTTAATATTATCCAAATAGTCTATAAATTGTTACGGGCGTTGTTCAGCCCGACGACTCGGATATGAACAGATTCACCACTAGAGTAATTTAACTGACTTTAATAGCCATGCAGTTGTTGGTGCTGACCCAAGTGAGCGTGAGATTTTCCAATTTGGTCTGGTTAACTGCAAACGTCTCAAGTGGACATTGAAAAAGTTATCATCATTTTGATTGGTGCTTTCCTAAAGAGCTTGGCAAAATATGTGAAACCTGTGGAATCAGAGGCAGCAATTATGGGAATATTAATCAAAGATATAGATAAACCATTTAGAGAGGCAACATTTAAAACGGCCTACTTATTTTAGGTACCTTGATGGAAATGGTTTTGGATCAGCCTTAAAGTCATATTTTAAATGTGCGCGAATCTTGATCATATTTGTTTATTATAAATGTGGTAAAGATACATGGAATCAAATATTAATATTGATAAATGATAAGCGGTATCATGGTATTGATTTTTTAACAGTAATATCAAAAGTTAAAAGGCCGGACATTGTTGTCATGAATTTTTACACATCTTCATTGTCAGCATCACTTATCACCCAAGATGAAATTCAGTTGGAACGACTTTGCGGTTATCCGGACTGCTAATTAACCATCTTTGTAGTTTGTGTTGATAATGATATATGTCATTTAGTAATGGATTCTAGCACGGTGATGATGTCGGGCCAGCTTGCTGATAATGTCAACATCGATATTGTTTTTGTTCCACTGGACGATGAATATATGCCACATATTGGTATTTCTACACCCTCGTATGAACTGACATAAGTTTGTTAAAGGTCCAATAGAAAGTGACCGTTTGAACTACCTTGAGGTAGTAATACCAACACAAGATTAACTTGTAATCATCGCACTTGTACCGCACTACTAGACACAAAAGCACTCCCAGATTGTTATATAATGGCTAAGTGGAATTCACGGTTTGATCCATCCGGTTACTTCTATCATCTATTATTTTTAACCGGCACTGACTCACTTAAGAGAAGAAAGATCTAAACTGTTACTCAACAAGGACTCACTTGTTCGGATAACAGTTATTGGGCAACTACGATCGTTAGATGCAAAGATACATATGTGAATTTACATACAAATGGTCCTAGACTAACCAGAATTCACAATCAACGAATATTTAAATGTTTGCCAAAATGATATGTTATATACTTGTATGACGTATGTGTCAATTGTACTACGCGACTGTAGTATTATTTGAAGAACTATAATGAACCCTCAATGTTACCGATATGAAATAGTCAGCTGCAGGATGAAAACAAGAAGCGAAAAGGATGATAATGAAATACAAACGCGCTTGTTTGGTAATATAAGTTTTTTGTGGGCTTGCGGCTTGTAACAAGACTAAATGCAACAAAAACCATTGTAGGTGCACAAAGTGAAATTATTTTCGGGACTATATCGACAGTAACCGTTGCTGTTGGTAGTGCTTGAAAATTAATTTCGATGCGATGACATTCAAGAGTACGTGCCTATTCAGAAATGCTAGCAACGGAAACAAAAAGATCTCAACATGATCAGTAAACTTTAATCAGTGACAATCGATTATAAAAATGCATCGCCGCGAGTTCTAAATAGTGTTGGCTGAAATGGATAATCACCCACAATACAAGATAATTTAAAAAATGTTTCACCGCTCAACGTCACGGTATGACGCATGTTTGTGGATTATTAATGCTAATAAACCGCGGGGTTGCACGTAGTGTGTGATTTGCCCGCTAAAATGAGCAAACATCTTGGGGAAGAGAGGCTGTGACCGGGAAAGTAAAGGTAAATACAAAACCTATGTTAAGTTGCTACCGCCTGTGAAACCAAACATTAAGTGCAGATTCAACTTCCAGAGTTCAGAGAACTTGTTTACATATATTGGTACTGCAGATAGCAAACCATGCTTGAAACTGATCATTATCTATTAATATGGAGGCCAAGATGGAAAAATTAATTTCTGGAAAGTCAACAAAGACAATATATATAGGTAATTAAGTGTATTAAGTGTATTAATTTACATCATCTATGTGATATTTATGTTCAAATTGACGTTTTCAACGTTTTATAATTTGTGATAAATGATAAGTTTTGTTTAAACATTTTAACGGATTGCAGTGATAAACCCTTTGTTCTTTTTCTCAATTTATTATTATAATTTTAAAGTTCACGAGGTTGTGGATTTTTGTGTATCGAATTAGAATCACCTGGCATTTACGTTCCAATGCACATACAATCCTTCCTTTACACTGTCTCCTTTCCTTCGCTTAACGTATCTGTATATGACTACTTCAATGCTAAGACCGTGCCTACGTGGCTGAAACGATTCATAACAGCGTCCTACAAAATGCAATATAAATCTTACAAGTTTCGGTGAAATTTATTATCCGAACTTTTAGCTAAAAAACCAAAGGTGTTTTGCTGAAGATTATACAGTATTCACTTAAAAGGTTTTTACGGGAATAAAATTAAAGTTTAAAAGGATTTTTCATCTTGTATTATATATATGTATACTTTCATTCTGTATGACTAAATGCTACGTGTCATCCGCAATGTGAGAAAGATGATCATATACAAATATCGATGCAAAACAGATTAGTAATTATTAGACTCACAAGCTTAAAACAGCGAAGTAAATCTAGAAGGAAGTTTGACATGTAATAGTGTTGTTGTACTGCTTCAACATCGTATTTATCAGAAGGACAAGGAACTTTGTCCATACGGTAATCAAGCAAGTGAAATAATTAAATTGATTAGTAAATCTACAAGCTTAGAAATTCAGATCAAAGACTGGTCTATACCATAGATCTAATTGCCGTAACATATATTACGGAAGGCCCTAATGTGTTTTCCAATTGTCTTTATCTGGTCGAAATAAAGTATAGCGTAGTTTGGTTAATGATAATAACAACAATGATGACGACGATGGTGATGACGCTGCTTTTGTTGATGATGACGATATTTTTATTTGATTTTTAAAACCCAAGGAAATCAAAACATACCTTCTTGTAACTTCGGCATACGTTTTCAAATTCACCGAGAAGATAGAGATATTTTTGTTCTTCAGTTTGCTGATAGTAATTTAGCAGTTTTGTTTAGTTGTTTAATGTGCATGGAAATGAATTTGTGGAATGTAAACATATCTGCATATAGACCTATCTTGATTATTAACCATGTAACCTGGGAACAGAAAGTAAAATGTATTTATAACAAGCTCTACTCAAAATTACCATGTCGATACGACTAAAGGACACTATCGTATATCTTAACTGAATATTGCGTTTAAGAATATTTTGAATTAAGATCACAGAATATACGTTACAACGTCATGTAACAGTCTTATGCTTTATCAAATGGATTCCATGACGTCAGCTATGCTTTCGAGACACAAAGTCTACATTTGTGATTTACAAAAGATGATTCACTGACAACGGTGTCACATGTAGGGTACTTGTTGGACTTCAGATGACAGTCATTACCCCCCTTTGCAAAAGTATTTGATCTCCGTACTTTATTTTCGCATGATACAATGAGCCGATCTGGAACTACTAGGCACTCACCACACTTCAGTGGGAAGTTTCCAAACTAGCCGTTATGAGAATGGGGCACTATTGTGTGAATGATGTCACAGACTAACCAATTGAGGGACACAGATTTAACTTCTTACCGCCCATTAATAGAGACTAGTTAATCAGACTGGGTGGTGCCAGCGAAAATACATGAGAAAATAACCAACGTAAAATTAAAGAATACATCAAACAAATAACGAAACACTATTTACTTTTGCAGCATAGAAATAAAACTATGAGTTATTGCACTACTTTGAGTATTAATGAATCGGTGTAAGAATTAGGTTGAGTAAAGAGAGAATAAAAGCCGGTTGCCTTTGTTTGAGTGGTACAAGTAGTCTTGTTTCCAGCTCCGTATGTTCCCTGTGTTGCATTCCGCAATGCGAAGTCAGGTGAACGCCGAGGCAATATTGTCATCTGATCAAAACAAAATGTACGCATATCGATAAAGCGTAGTAAGCAAACTATGGCAAAACTCCTTTTCTCTTTTTGTAAGTGGCACAGTACGAACTTTACTAATACTAGTTTTATACATCATGTACATTATAAGTCAATATATTGCCATCCAGGCGAAACATTAGATATTTGCAAGCTCTAATCCAATTTGCAATACTAAGATATAGCCTACTGAGCTTTTTGTTTTCTTGTCTCTATTCCGCGTTTTCCTTTCACAAAGGCTCGATTATATATATATATATATATATATATATATATATATATATATATTTGTTTCATCAAAAGTAATTGATCACTTTAACTAATGACACAGTAATACTGAATTTAAGTTTCTCAGACAAAAGGAAATTTATTTAATAATTAAACTTTAGAACCATAATGGTTATATCATACAATTTGGCATGCACACGTACTTTTGTGTAATATTGAAACAACTTATTCTTGTTCAGGTTTTTTTGTTAATATGCCTGAGTAATCATGGAATATCATTGTGAATAAAGATGCTAGTGTCATAATCGGATTTTCGTCTCATTGGTCCTCTCTCTATTCCTGTTTCCCGAACCCCCTTGTAAATGAATGATTGTGTCGTTTTCCAAAGATTCCTCTTTTGTATAATTTCCATCGAATTTACGATAAGGAAATGAATGTTCTTTTGTCTATTTGCATTTCAAAACAAATGAGATTCATAACAGAATCAATGCATCAAGTCCCTTTATCGCAGAACATCTAATATGTTTCGATTAGTGCCCCTTCATGCTAGAAAATTGTGCCGCTCTTTGGGTCATTCATAGCTGAAGCATGTTTAATCATGTCAACATCTGTGCTGTCGCCTAGTACTATACATTAATATCAATACAAAACTGGTAATGATATCGGTTGCAAATGGAAGTTTTAGAAGATTTAGACTCCAATATGTGGCACTTGTCAAACTATTGCCACCTCATTCATCCCCGCCTTCACAGAAAACATTTAGGCGTGCTTTTATGTTTGTATACTAATTTCGATGTAAAATACATTAAGGAATCCATTTGAAATGTACAGTATATGACAAAACATTGTCCAATTCACCGCATCGTGGAAGATGGTTGGTCCCTGAGGTCAAAATATTTTGCAAAATCTGAACTGTCTTGTACACTAATATATCAATTCGATGAACAATAGATCAAAGAATGGATGGCAAATGCAATTATACAGACGCAATATGCAATGAGCAATACTTGTAAATCATTTACCTTCAACTCTCATAGAGGGCTGAGATTTCTGTCTTAATCTTTGACAAAAATAAGGTTGTCATCTATCACCACTTATCAATTTCTACGTACACTTTATCAAAGAATGGAAAATAATGAATGAACATTTGCAATCACTATTAACAAAGCATCGTTGTGTGCAAGCACTTCCTTAATGCTGGCCTACTTGTAAAAAAAATAAAAATAAAAAAAGAATGAGTTGTTGTGACGCTTGAAGATAAGATAACGACTGCCATATATCAAACCGAAAGTATTAGCAAAAGTTCGTCGTAAGTCACTAACAAAAATTTAATTAAACTTGCCATGGTTTGTTTGCCAAGTTTTATCCGTATGCGGCAATTTTGTTTTGATCATATGACAAAATGGTATCTACGTTCATCTGTCTTTGTACAGCGGAGAGCAACACAGGAAGCATACGAATCAGGGAAACAGCAATAGTAATATCTATATTGAGAGAGAGAGAGAGAGAGAGAGAGAGAGAGAGAGAGAGAAAACAAATGTATACATCTTCTTTCTACCTCTCAATAAGAGAGAAAACAAGGAAGTAGGGACAAGTAGACAGATCAATAATCACACAATATGAGGATATAGATACATGTATATACAAGTTGCTATTTCTACTTTAAGGATGAAGTCATGCCCCTTTACAATATGGCATATAAAGAAACCAACGGTTAATAGACTAGAGGAGCTTTCATAAAGACACGTGGAACGTACAAAGCATGTTGAAATGAAGGATCGAGCGGGTAATGTTATAATAAATATATAATAACGAGAGAGAGAGAGAGAGAGAGAGAGAGAGAGAGATTCTGAAATTGCTATGCCCACACTATCCTACTAAAATTGGACGGTCATGTAGAAAGAGGATTTTTAATTTTTTTTTACTATGTTCCACGCTATCAAATGCAAAGTTTGCAACAAACCCGATTTGCCGTACTTTTGGCACTAAAATGGACCTTATCCGAAGTTCGATGAGTGTCATATTTCAAACAAGTTGAAAGATAAAATGACACTATGTTTTTGTTCATTACAATTTGTACATAGCTATCCTCGGTTGTTAGGACGATTTCAGAGGTACGATAAAAGGTAAAGGAGTTTTAAAAGGAAGAAAATAATATACATGAACAACGGCACATCGGGTATGTACATTCATTAGGGTCCAGTTGAGGTGGATCATTCAGTTAGGTCGAGGCTAATAATTGGGTCCGTTGCTAGTATCTTTAACAATGATAATCAGATTTTTATATATATATATATATATATATATATATATATATATATATATATATATATATATATATATACATATATATATATATACAT
This sequence comes from Sinohyriopsis cumingii, assembly GCA_028554795.2. Lineage (NCBI taxonomy): Eukaryota > Metazoa > Mollusca > Bivalvia > Unionida > Unionidae > Sinohyriopsis > Sinohyriopsis cumingii. Next base: position 48,232,313 of record CM068833.1, read on the forward strand.
ATATATATATATATATATATATATATATATATATATATATATATATATATATATATATATATATATATATGTGTGTGTGTGTGTGTGTGTGTGTGTGTGTAAGCATCAACGTTTTCAGATCCCTTAGTTTGTAGATGATAATCTTCCTGAGGTCGAGATACCGATTATTGAAATTTGGAATGCACCGTCTTGCGGAAAATTGTTGATTATGAGGCCGACTGTACGAAGTTTGTTTTTCTTGCCTATTATTTATTGGCCATCTGTGCCTTAGTGAGGGCTTTTATCTATCAAAAAGTAGTCGGGGAGATTTATATCAAGCTGATTAGAGCAATAAGATTTTCAGTATGACTTAGGATAAACGAATATAGTATTTAAAAAGTCTTTGTTCTTGATTCTGTTCAAACGTTGGATAAAAAAAATTGACAGCTGAAACATTCCTATGGAAAACGGATGTAGGCTACAAGAAACAAATAAAGGCTTCGCTGAACTAAACAGAAAACAATGTCAGATTTTTTCATGATCAAATAAAACATATGACTAAAGAAATAAAAGCATCCTATTTATAAATCAAGTATGTGCTTCATGAATATCGATAAATTGGCAGAAGTTAAGCTTTAATAACAAAGATAATTTTCATGAGGACGTTGTATGTTATTTTGCTAATATAAATGGGTATAGATGGTGATTTGGGTCTTTTGCAGACAGTTGGTAGGACAAACTCTAAGACCAGTTTCTAGAACCATTTACTACAAATTCGTCTATGATTCAAAGAGAGCTACATTATGGTCCGAGCTAAAACAAAAAGTAGTAGATACAATCCTGACGTTTTAGCATGATAACAGCACTTGCCGCCCATTTCAATCCATTTCGATTGTTCATCTTCAATGAGTGTACGCCAGTTTGAGGGCCATATGTTGTTTCTGTTAGTGCAGTTCCATTGACTGTTATGAAGCTCTGGATCGAGGATATTGTGGTACATTTTGACTGTACGCAAGCAGGTGAATTCGTTGGTACGTAAGCATATGTAATGTCCTCGGATTCTTTTATCCGAGATTTAAGCTAGAAACTTGAAACTTGTGCCTGTCATCGTCCTCAAGTTCTCGGTCCCACAGTGTACAGACCTGTTTCATGAAAACCACTATGCCATGCCATATGGTCATACTGAACCCCACCCCCATCCCCAAGACTTAGCACCTGTGTTACAAAATATTAACTATTGAGATCCCCTTCTAAATGGCATATATGCTGTAACTGTCATGAAACAATCGAAATACAAAATGAATAAATGCATCTGACATTGTACCTAGACTTACCCATTCCTTCTACCCAAAGTGTTAGCCCAACGATCGCACTATATATATATATATATATATATATATATATATATATATATATATATATATATATATATATATATATATATATGACAGAGACGGACACAGACAAGCATAATACAAAGCAGTTAGAGAGATCTAATATAATTCGTTATAATCCATTCCTAGCGAGAATAGAACACTTACTGCAAGTAAAGTCACCAGTCGCCAAGCCCTTATGAGTGATCCCCTTATTACACAAGCCAGTGTCTTCGTCCTTAAGAATGGATGCGACAAGGTTGATTAAAGGGACTCGTGGTGAGATTGAATTTTATTGCAAGGTTAGATGAACTTAATACTGCGCTATTGGATATCAGTTTATAAATTCAATATACACACATATATTAGGATTATTACTACATTTAGTCGGGGAGACAGAGGGGTCGAGTGGTCAAAAGCGGTCGCCTTTACCGCGTTCTGTCGTCATCAGATATGCTGACTGTGATGTATAGCCTGGCGTGTGCTGAAAATGGCGGTAATTCTATAAAAAAAACCTACATTTAAATACTATATTTTCTTGGAAATGTGTTCCGCTTATTACAGAGTGTAACAGGTGAAGGATACTTTATATCAAGTAGCAACATGTCACACAAGTTCACCGACTTAAAAATCGTATATTCATCTCAAGAACTAATTACAAAAATGCTAATACTTAAGGCCTACTTTTTCTTAGTACGAGTTTTTTATTATTATTACTTGAAACTGCCTCATTATTAATCACATAAATCAATATTCGAGGTTCTACAATGTGGGCAGCGGTAAGGAGAGAGTGAGAAAAGAATGGGACGATAAAAACAAATAGGCCTAAATACTGAGATAAAAGTTATAATGACATAACTAAGGACAAATATATCTCATAAATGGGACGATAATGTAGTATTAAAAGTGATATCGCAACTCTAGCGATATAATTCGTACCATCACGTTGGCGACATCATTTTCCTTCCATATGTTCCAATAACTAATGATGAAATCGCACAAACAAAGGGAATATTAGTCTTGTATTATCCCTTAATACTTAATATACGTATGAAGAATTTTTAACATAAAGGTTATACTTTTCACGTAATAGATTTTTAATACTTCATATCACCTAAAGCGTGTATTTGGCAAATGGTAATAGTGGTACTTTGTTTCGCCTATCAAACAACTGTATTTTAAAGGATAAACCATTTACTCATCCATCCACAGTGCAATCCTGTTCGCAGTAATATTCTAAAATTTGTGAATGAGGCAACCCTTGTGTTTATAACATTTAACTCCATAAAATATAAGATAAAATAATGAGTAAGCTCGTTCTGTTAGTTTTGATATCAATTTATAACCGTGAAAGAACGAGCTTCAGTGGTAGTTATTATTATAACAGGATGGTGTTGGTCCTATATTAAATAGTCAGGAGAGTCTAGCGTAGGTTTTCACCTGAACCAAACTTCCGGCTTTATTTACTAATTTGCTCAGAAAGAAGAAAGTACAGATTGCTATTGTTACGATGGTGGTAATCTAGAAGCAACAACACGGGAATAGTCAGAACAAACTTTCTGCACCTCGGTTCTAAACACAGAAGACAGCATGTTCGAATTACAGAAAAAAGTACTAAAATTGTTTTTTTTTTTTTTCTACATACTTGTCGATTCAGATACCTGGCAAATGAAAAGTAGACAGCATGTGGCGATAAGTCGTCACATGTGGTTCTATGGCATCAATGGGAATTTTCTGGGATAAACATTGTCGCACGTTTTTTGGGGTACAGGTGATACATTGATATCACTGCAGGTTTAATAAGACTGCATCGGTAGCGTTATATTTGTACAATTTAGGACACTTTTCCCAATAGTTCTCAGTATGCAGTATATCTCCTTAAGTGCACCTTCTATGTCGGTCCACTAAGAGTTAGGCTTATTTGCATCTTGTGGGACTCAGCTGAATATACCGTAGCGTTGAGATTTTAGAAACTTCTTTGAGTTTGCGTTCTGAAAGATTTGATCTGGGATCAATGCTGCCTAATCATCTGTTGTACATTACGGGAAACGGGATGTATTCAGTGGATTTCTTAGTTTTGTTTTTCAAGAGGAATTTTCAATCGAGAAAACAAGTTTTGTACTAGCCCAACTCATCATATTTATTTATGTAATATTTCCTTCTAAGGTGCAACTTGAGATCTCCCAGTAATTTTTCCATTTGAAAGAGGGAGAGAAAGAAATAAAGTCAGGATATTACAAGGCGGGACCTGTATATTTTTCACGTTATGATACAGGGCGATCAGTCTTTATCTTCAAGCTTATATATGGTTTGCAATTTAAGGGTACTACATCTTTGATGTAGTAGCACAGAATAGGCTTATTTTGACTCCACTTGTATTTTTTCTGAGGCAAATATTCTCCACGCACATGGATTTAGATTGGGGCGGGACTGGAGGATTTCAAGGAATTAAGCACTTATCTACGTACGTACGGTATAACATTACATACTCACTGAGGCGAAGTTGTGTGTATATATTTGCAAAAATCAAGGTTACATTTAAAGTTTTATTCTAAGGATTATTGCTAAACCTGGTTACATAAAGTACCATATAAGAAAAGTGGTAGAAGTAGTAATGCATATATTTTGGTAAAATAACCGCTTCTTTATGTTGTAGTAAACCGCTCCGCTGGCCTAGTGGTTAGAGCGTCCGCCTCGGATGTGGGGGGTAGTGGGTTCGATCCCCGGCCGAGTCATACCAAAGACTTACAAAAATTGTACGAACAGCTGCCTCGCTTGGTGCTCAGCATTAAGAGGTTCGTGTTAGGTCTGGTCGGCCTGGTGTCAGGATAATGTGACTGGGTGGGACACCATGCTACATGTCTGCAGCATGATGCCCCAGTGCTAAACATCACTATAAATTGTCGCACTGCAGACATCGTACCAATATGACTGAAAAATTGCTAAAGCTACGTTAAAAATCCAAAATCACACACACACACGTTGTAGTAAGGATGATATCGGACAGAACAAACAACAATTTAAGATTTTCATGCTATTTTCAGTTCAACATCCACCAGCTGTATTGCTGTAAATGATGGGGTGTTGCGCTTCGTGTCCTAGAGGGATGCACCATGACGAATACGTCTTTTACCATCCTGGAACAAATGGTAAACTATTTTACATTATAGCCGGTTTCTGCTGTCAGACGTTTATATGTCTAGATGAATAAAACATGTATAATTATAGTATTGCATTGCCCGACAAGAATATAAATGAAAAGATCTCAATAGCTAACGGAATAGATATTCATTGTTAATCTCAGCACTCCTATTTTAATTCAAGCGAATCATTCAGCGGTAATTGTAGCTATAGAGTCAATGCACACTGATTAAATTAATATAAACTTAATATCACAGTGATTCAGATCTTCATATATATACATCTGTTACATGCTTGTATAATTATTAAATGTTTCGAGTAATGAAAAGAACAGAATCCGAGTATATCTATCTATCTAATCTATATATATATATATATATATATATATATATATATATATATATATATATATATATAATCTGTCTATCTATATATATCGATCGATCTATTTATCCATCCATCCATCCATCCATCCATCTATCTGTCTATCTATCTATCTATCTATCTATCTATCTATCTATCTATCTATCTCCTTGTATATGTCTTGACATTCGTTCCCGGATCTATTTGGTTAACTAAAAAATAAGCTAGTTTAAATTTTCCAGAGGGCGAAGCAAATAGTGTTGATACCTTGTATTGTGTTAATTCTTTCAAAATTATGTTAATTCTTTTAAAATTGTGTTAATTCTTTTAAAATTGTGTTAATTCTTTTAAAATTGTGTTAATTATTTTAAAATGCACATGGAAGAATTTGATATCATAACACGAATCGAAGCGAAAAAAATGTGTTCTGAGGAATGATAGTTTTCTATGTCCTCTCTTCAATTAAAATCGTTAATACAATAATATTATACAATTATATATATATATATATATATATATATATATATATATATATATATATATATATATATATATATGCAAGATTTGTATTTTCGTTCAAGAATCTACAATTGGATATAAAAGAAGATACCCAGAAACAAATCAATTAGAACAAGTTACTCTGGAAAACATTACAAGAAGATCAGACAGCGGCTTTTACAGTGGTAGGTACGAACATCTTAGTAGAAACCTAGTGCAGAATGCTTTTCTTCTCCAACGATAAATGTTTAAAGTTGGTGTCCATTAATTTGGGAAAATATATCCTACGATGAGCATTGAACAGCACATAGATACAGACCGGAAAGGGTTTCTTTAGAGTAAACAGACTCTTTTCCTATTATCTTATAATTTATAAATTCATATTTGACATTTATATGTTTCTGATCATAAATAATATAGCTAATCATCTAAAACGACATAACTTGTAGATAATCAAAATCTTGATGCATGTATTTTTGTCCAACACATAATCCTTACTTTCTTAATGGTGTTAGCGTATGTAATTACACTTTTTACCAATAAGGTACCATTTTATTGTGGAATGATTTTCTTGTTCAACGTCATCCGTTAGACGAATACTTCTTTTAAGAGTATGTAACTACTCACACCAAAACATGCATCTGAAAGACGAATTCAAAACGTGTATGTTACGTCTGCTTGACATATTATACATGTATGCTCACGTACAGAGCACGATACCAGATTCGAAATTCATATGACAAACATCAATCATAAAGTGTCAAAAATAAAATGTGTAAACGTGCGAAAGACATTTTTTCCTGATATAAACAAACACCAATTTACAAGGATACTAGAAGCTCAAGGAGCTGTTTTCAAAATGCGATGGAGTCAAACGAAGTTCATAATCCTGGCTATTGCTTGGGTGCACCTCCAACCAACAGTGTTAATATTACATCTACAAAAACATAAAATACCATGTTCAGACCTGAAAGAATAAACATTATTTTGCTTTTGGGGTTGGGTGGAGTTAACTGAAACAAATAATTAATAATATTTATTATGCCTTTCTAATGGTGTCATTTATGAATTCATCTTGAGCAGAAATCGATCCACTACCACGTACTTTCAGACTTTGGCATACTCAGAGCAACAGTCTATACAACCATATTTATTGCAATGGATGTATCAGCTATTGTTCCACCCTTTCTTTAAATAGCTGTTATAGCCATTCACTTAACTCTGATATTGGTCAAAACATTTTCAATAATTCTTTAAATACTTTCACTAATCGTGTCACTCGATTTATTATTGTTCTTTGTTTACTTGTTTTGTTAGGATCTGCTAATTGTGTTGTTAAACTCGTCGATCTGTTTTTCATACATTTCGTTATCAGTCTTTTCGTATATTCAATTGCGAATTGACAGCTTCTACAGTATTTATATACTTCTTTAATTATATTTCATTTAGTGAAAAAAATCTTCATGTAGAAATTGTTCCCTTTGAATTCGTACGTATATTCGTCAGTCATTATAGCAGCTTTTCTTAGTTTGTGATCATGTGCTTTTTATCAGAGAACTCAAACAGTCTCGAGTGCTTTTCATTTGTCAATATATTTAAAATTATATTATGTTGTCTGGTTAGACTTTGTAATGGTTCCGACGTTTCTGCGGTATTTCGAAACGGAATAAATTAAGCTATAATGAATTTTTAATTCGTACTCTATGGAGATTCTGCTGATTTTTATTTATAATTCTCTATAATTAGTCGTACATGCCTTGATTTCTTTCATAGGAATCCGGAATGGCTGTAGATAAATGAGAATTAATTAATAGGTTGTCATGCGAGTGTGTCTGCTACACACGAGTGCAGATAACACCGATTAAGTTGCATCATCTGTTGGTGATGTCTGCTTGGTCGTCATGGAATATGGGCTTGTTTGTGCAGGGCGATAGTTCCGTTTACCCGTGGACCTTGCTTCGAATCTCCGTAGAGTACGAATTAAAAATTATCTAACCTGTATGATAGTATTATTTGTATTAAATATTAATTATTCCTACTATTATCAAGCATCAATATACATAACCCTTGGATAGCACTTTCCGTTCTGTCTGGTGTATATTTATAATCCTCTCTCTCTCTCTCTCTCTCTCTCTCTCTCTCTCTATATATATATATATATATATATATATATATATATATATATATATATATATATATATATTTGCTATGCAACGATTAACTCCACTGTTGACAAGGAGATATTCAAGGCGTTGACGTGTTCACTATCTTGGATTTTTATGATGTTATAAAGTTGATTATCCTGATTTCATGTAGACCTCTTCCAATGAAAATTGTATAGAATTAAGTAAGTAAAAGAGTACTAATGAACTCTTTCCGTTTCCTGATATTTACATTGGAGAGAAACCAACTACATTCCCTTCGTATCCATCCGTTCTTGTATATACTGTTTTGAGCTAGATATCATTTAGCGTGGCCACTGATTCTGGTGGGAGGGTGTAGCAGTTCCTTGCCTCGGAACCACAGGATTTACAAGATTTGTGATCCACTTGGGTTACAGCGGGTTTGTTGCCACTTTGCTAGGTTTTGTGGCAAATTCCTTCAAGGATACGTCTTAGAAAAGCATGTCTTAGAAAAGAATGAGATAGTAACTTCTACAATAAAGACGCAATACAGTACCAAACGCTTAGTTAGCAAAGTAAGTATCCAGTAATGAGAGTATTTGGAGGAGTTTAATTTGATGTTCATCGGCGTGTATATAAAATACAAAGGAATAAAGAACGAGGTCTTGAAGAAAATAAAACAGATTTTTTTTAAATCTTTGAATTCTTAAGTTCGTTCGCTGTCATTCTTACCATAAATATCTCCTATTGAAACGTTCTTTTCTATTCTGTGCTAGGTTCACGTTTATTCTATTGTATATTCTATATATGACTCTATAGTGAGGATGTGATGATGTGCAAGAATCGCCGGCATACCGTTGAATTGCTTCTCACGAATTGTTTCAAATAATATTTTGTCATCTGTGATCTCACCGCATTTACTTAACTCTATCATCAATGGTGTGCATGGCAGGGAATAGTATTGAATTGATCAATGTGTTACAAATGTCTTGCCTGTCCTTCGAAGGAGAGAAACGGTTTTACAAACGATTTAAGTGAAATGTCAATAAACGTCAATGTTAGTTATATACTACGTAGATACATAAGCTTTGCAAGAAAGAGCCAATTTCTCTCTCCTTCAATCTCTCTCTCTCTCTCTCTCTCTCTCTCTCTCTCTCTCTCTCTCTCTCTTTATTTTCAGTACACAACTATTCCCTATTATCAATTCGCTTTACATTCAATATGCTTTTTTATAATTCAACGGCTTACATTTTGAGTGCAATCGCATTTTTGTAAGACTAAATAATACAGTTCTATAAACATTTATATTGTAAAGAATTTCTATTTCATCCGTTGTTCGGAGTCCTCGTGATGCAAATCAATAAAAACAGAGTACTAAATAGTTTGAGATTTAGCCATTTGCTAGTACATTCAAGCTTTATGTTCGTAAACCCCAATCCATGTCGTATCATTGAGAACAAAACATTTAGTTTAATTTTTATATCCGGTATTAAATTCCCTGCTGATAAAATAGCATGTGAACAATATATGCGACGCTGCGCTACTTGGTGCGTAATATGAGTCCAGTGTCTGACTATAATGAATGAAAGTATGTGTGGTTTGTTAGCCAAATGACATAAAAATTATTTTTATCTTTTTGATTTATGAACATTAAGTTCTAGGAGAAATTAATTAGTGCTCTAATATATATATATATATATATATATATATATATATATATATATATATATATATATATATATATATATATATATACGTGTGTGCGTGTCGCTATGGATTATAAATAAAGTATATAAAGTGCCTTTTCAAAAAAATTATAATTTGGGGCGGTGATGCATGTAGCTGAGTGTTAAATCTATCTACCTATAATTGTATATATGATTTCACCACTTAAACAGATTACTTAGATCGCCTCTCAGCAGAACATGAAAAGACGATACAAAGAAACTACCGATTTCTGCAGGAGAATCTAATGGCGAAATGTATATCACCTTGGCTTGTACAAAATGGAGTTTTGTCTTCGGATGCTGAAATTGAAATCCAAAAAGGATTATCAGAAAGAGCAAGTACAGAAGTATTGCTCCCAAAACTTGTCCATTCCAAGCAGGGGAGTTATGCAATCTTTCTCGATGCACTTCGTCAGACCAAACAAGAATTTATTGTTTTAACATTGGAAAATAATGAAAAAGCACAATGTGGTAAGTGGAAGAGAAATTATTATTATTTTTCAAGACACATTAACTCACTGATCGATATATTTAACTAAACTTAATGCAAAATGCTAATTTTTTACTCAAGCGAAACATATACATATAGTAAGGACGAATATTCGACCACCATATATATATATATATATATATATATATATATATATATATAAAACACATACATTAAAAATAACAGGTCATTTAAAGTGTAGGTATAAAGCAATTTGATATATCAATATTATTGGTATATCAAATTGTGATCCGCGCATGGCGCAATAATAATATTAATAATACTATAATGGTACACATTTTCATCAAGATCCTTTCTGATTTCTGTTCTCCTCTCCTCTCCCCGACTGCAAATTACGCAGAAATGAGGTGTGAGAGAGAAAAGGAATTTTGGCTGGATTTAAACCTTGAAATAGAAATCACACCAAGTTGCTTCCAAGAATATGGTTCGTCGTAACGATACGTGTGCACTTTCCTTGGGAGTTATCTACAATGTTTTTTAATGAAACAAAGTTGCAAACCAAGTCGACATTATATAGCAAATTCCTCGGTTACGCATTGAAAAAAAAAATTGTTTTGTTTTTTTCTTTCTTAAACATACTATAATGTTCAAAAATCGAGTATTATTAACTAAATATGAATATGTCCAAAGGTCCCTCTCTCTCTTTCTCTACCATCTTAGCTAAAATCAATGAAATGACAAAAACGCAGGTAATTTTAGTTTGTGTCATCCCGCGATATCTCTGTACTTATGAATGATGGAGAAAGTTAAGTCAAACCGACCAAAGGATGAGAGAGAGAGAGAGAGAGAGACAGAGAGAGACTTTTAAAGTCTATAGCATACCTACTGGCTACCATCCATAGTCTGAATACGACTAAAATACATTTTTTTGTGGAAGCTTTTCAATTTATGGAAATTACGGATATAAAAAGCTTTCTTTACAATAAATGCCGTCAACTTTTCAAAAATGTCTGATCTTAAAGGAAGTATTACAACGTTACGGTTTACATATAACACCTTGCTTTGCATGTCTCGATCGTCACGAAGAAAACAAATATTATCATAATGCAACATTCAAAACAAAAAAATGTTTTGGTGTTAATAGTAAATAACGTGCTAATATGCACCACATTTACGTGCTCTGAAATGACGTGAAGTAACCGCTACTTCAAATTACTTGTGTATTCAAATAATAACTATGGACTATATTTTGAAGCATTCAAATTTCATTACGTCATACTTTAAAATGTACAATGACATGGAGTCAAATATATGCTTAATATTCGTTTTTAGCGGACCAAATCTGGATATGATTAAATGTTGCTATTTCAGAAGTTCCTAAAGTTTATGCTACTGCAGATAAAACGAAAATTGAAAGAATGATGAAGCGGGAGGAATCATATATCTTGGACGAACTTGACCCGGACAAAATCCTTGGATTTTTTGTGGAACAAGAAATATTTAACATAGAGACTATTCCAGACTTGACTTTCAAGTCCAGAAGAAATAAAGCTAAGTTTGTGCTAGATAGTGTCTTCCAAAACTTGCCGCATGCCTTTAACGTGTTGCTGTATGCCTTGGAGCAGACGGGGTCGGAATTATTGGCCAGTCGTCTGTGCGAGTTCGTTTCAAGCACCAGAGATGATGCTAAGCTAGGTATTATGTATAATTCAGTGCATATATACTGACAATTTGGTCCAATAAGATAAATATGGTGATTGTTTTCAGATGTTAAATATTATTAAATAAAACTTGTCTCCGTCAACATCGCAAACATATATTATTCAAATATTTTTTTTATTATTTTCCTTATTTATAAGGGTAATAATCAGTGGTCTATTATTGCTTTAAGATTATTCTGACACTTTTCCAGACAGAATTTGAAATGCTTCAGTTTCTATTGTAACCAATGTAAAAATTAGCTTTTACGTAGGTAGATGTGGGAATTGTATTAGTTAAACAACGTGTCTTACGTAAAGTTGCATGAAATGTTATCTCTCTCACTCTCTCTCTCTCTCTCTTTATATATATATATATATATATATATATATATATATATATATATATATATATATATATATATATATATAATGTTTCTTTTGCAGGTGAGATTTTGTATTCGAGGCACACAAGATCTGCTAGATGTAATTATTTTATTTACTTTAACAGTACTAACATAACTTTAACTATATTTTGACACTTTTCCAGATAGAATTTGAAATGCTTCAGTTTCTATCGTAACAAATGTACAAATTAGCTTTTACGTAAGCAGATTTGGGAATTTTATTAGTTAAACAACGTGTCTTACGTAAGGTTGCATGAAATGTTATCTCACTCTCTCTCTCTCTCTCTCTCTCTCTCTCTCTCTCTCTCTATATATATATATATATATATATATAATGTATCTTCTGCAGGTGAGATTTTGTATTCGAGGCACACAAGATCTGCTAGATGTAATTATTTTTAGTTATGATAACATTATTAACATAACTTTAACAATATTATAACACGTTTTCAGATATAATTTGAAATGCTACAGTTTCTAGCGTAACCAATGTAACAATTAGGTTTTACGTAGGCAGAGTTGGGAATTGTATTAGGTAAACAACGTGTCTTACGTAAAGTTGCATGAAATGTTATCTATCTCTCTCTCTCTCTCTCTCTCTCTCTCTCTCTATATATATATATATATATATATATATATATATATATATATATATATATATATATAATGTATTTTTTCTTTTGCAGGTGAGATAATGTTTTCGAGGAACACGAGATCTGCTAATTGTAATTAGTTTTATTTATGAATACACATTTTTTTGCATAATATCCACGGAGATTAATTTCCTGAAGTAGATCTCAATATTCAAAATAATGACATATTTTGTTCTTACAATCGATCTAGCCAACCATTTACCTATGAGCTAAAAGTTAAGGTACCTACATTTTGAAAAGGCGTCTTCCGAATTTGATAAGTCAACTATGCTTTTAATTTATCATTTCCATCGCTTAATCTGCTATACATGATATCGAACTTTAAACATGGCAGTACAATACGTATACATAGTTTAACTATCACACACATCTACTATATCTGTTCTTTAACATTGTTCGGTCTACGAAAATATGAAATTTACATAAACTTAATGTTTGTTATTTAATTATTCAACAACAAAATACTTATTAGTTTCTTTTATTTAGATTCGGAACATTTTATTAGTGTCATCTAAAAGAAAAGAAAAATATTCAGTATTCGTCACAAATTCAAATGATGCTGTCATTGTCTGAAATCTTGAGGACAAGCAACTTCCACCTGAAATCAAAATGATTAAACACATTTTGTGATATTTAGGTTAGGAAGCACTTTGAAACGTGTCAGGTATAGTATGTGTACAAGCGATGGTTTTAAATACATTAAAAGTATATTAAGATCATACTTACATAGAATTGCTTGTTTAATAGGTCAACTGGCACATATATTGTAACAATGTTATATTTCTCGAGGAGTAATATTTTACGATATGCCTCGAGAGTTAACTTTGTCTGCAGATCAGATTGATTCAGGTAATATTTATATTGTATTATATATCTTGTATCAAGATACATTTAAATACATTTGGTGCTTTACATTGCGAGTTTTAAGTTCTTGCATATTTTAACAATTTCTAACTGACTGAGTTTGTCTTGTGTTTTTTTCCTCTTCAAATTGAGCATAACACCTGAGTGCAGTTAGCTATGAAAATCCAGTATATTCTACCTTCAGAGTAACTGAGGATGTCGCAGAGAGTAAACGTTGTGATCAGTGAATTACCTGTGACCGTTGCTTAGGAAGTGTATATTATATTCTCATTTGTAGGAACACATGTGCTAACAAGTAATACAAATATCGACTATCTTGAATTTAATTCGATATTTTTCAACAGTTACGTGTTCATTAAAAGGAGCACAAGTTGTAGGGTTGTTTTCGATTTTTCCAAAGTATGTTATATAACAGAACCACGAAATTCGAAATCGTACATTTTTTATTCCAGGTGAATCAGAAGTATCAAGAGCAAGGATCCAGATGAGGACAACACTCTATGGTGGAGAAGACATGCAACCACTTCTTCAGGCAGAGGTTTGTGCTGTGGAACGAATAAATAAGGATGAATGGGAAAATGTTCGAGGAACGATATTCAAAGAGACGGGATCAACATTTAACAAAGCAACCAATGGCAGTTTAATTCTTCATATAACGCCCTACTCAAAGAAAGCATATGACAAACTTTTGAAGTTCTGCAAATGCGGCAGTTTCGAAAAACTGCTCAAAAATCTTCTGAGCGACGAAAAGACAAAGCTTCTTCTTCCCCAAGGACCTATCACTGTCAAAATTGAGTTACTTGCAATCGGTGTAATAGAAGAAAGTGGACGAAGTGATGGTAAGATTGAAATTATAGTAATGATTAGAGTGTAATAAGATGGAATTTCTTACATATAAATACATCGCGACAATACCTTTCTTCTACGTCACAGCGTGATTGATATAAAAATGAAGTGACAAGTTTTCAAAGGATTGTCTAGACCAATTTTAATTAAATCATTCGCCATAATCGATTATGCATTCTAGTAAAAGTTGATTAGGTTTCATTCAATCGGTTTGATGATGCTACTCACTGAGAGATTAACTGACACTAGAAGTTATGTTGCTTTAAACGTGCCGACATATTAAGCCTCACTCCTACTATTCTGAACAAAAATATGCCGACACGGCTAGGGAATATATGGACGTCACATCGACAATACGCTGTGATTCGCTGAACTAAAGTATCAACAAGATCGTTTCCCTCTCTGAGTTACATAAATAAAGAAACAAGTCAGCGACCAGGGATCACTACACAAAGATTGCCGATTGGAAGAAACGCCTCCATGTTCCTTCCGGCAGTACATTTTTGTTATACATTATAGTAGCATAATATACTGATTACAATACACATGCTTGGTTTGATGTAGCAACTCACTAATCAGCCTTCTAAAATTAACTGACAGCGGAAAGCTTTGTTGTCCTACAATTGCAGACATATTAGGTCAATAGATCTACAAATATTACGATGAAGATAACGCTTTCATGCAAAAACATTTAATTCTTCTATTGCTGTTCCATCGACGATGAGAAAATGTTAGTTTCGCAGTAAGATTCATGTTATGAAGTAAATTGTATTGACAAAAGCTCACTTTCGTTCGATAGACTATGAATAAATAATTTATGTCATCAAATATTGGCAGCGCTGTCTGTAATTCATATCTTCTTTAGATTATTAAAACAATGTCCATTATTACACAAAACGCTTCAAAATACCCCAACAATAATCCGAAAATCTTAAATCACAACATAGTTCAAAGCAAAAACGGTAAATTAAGACACCCGCAAACACATGCTGAAGTCTGAAGAATAACCTTTCGATGTTTTAAGCGTGTTATAGTATTCATGATTTAGTTGACCTCACATTTCATTCAAATCTCACCTAAATTTCACTTAACTGATAACAGTTATTAAAATTCATATAGCCATTATCATAAAAGTAATATGAAAATCTGAAGTAGACGCCATAAATGATATTGTTCTGTAAAAGCAAAATTTGATGTTTCTGGGATGAATGACTATTACGTTTCGGCAAAAGAGCTACAAGAACCATGCCAATTATAAATTCGGTTGAAATTTATAATATTTAAGATTCTTGTAGCCTTCATTACATTCGCATTACATTGCTTGCCTGGATTTTCTTATGCATAATTCCGACGAGCCAAATATGTATTCACTGTAAAAACAAAGCGAGTTTTCTCAGAATTACCGCGTCCTTTAAAACTAAAATATTCAGATAAAGGATACTGGCAGCTCTGATATGTTTGATACAACTACATGAACGTCTTGGAGTTGGATAGTTAAGTATCCCTGGGGACGGTGTGAATGTTTATGTTAACCTTGACACAACTATAAACAATATGGTTAGATGATTGCAGTTTATATTAAGCAGTAGCGGAAATTTAAATATCGACATCGTGATCAGATTCATGCTAAATCGCCAGCTCGAGTGATCACTGGTATGAAACAGCTTGAAGATAACTGCATATTTTGCATGGAAAAAGGAATAGCTATCAGAGATTAAAGGCTTAATAAAGCAAAACATAAACTGACAACTACAGAAGTGTATAGTACTATTATTCATCAACCAGACTTTGAGCATTTGTCTTCAACAGAAGAAGAACATTTCATAGGATGTAGTTGATGATGGTAAGGATGCATCGAGAGAAATTTATTTGGATAATATACTTGCTGGACATCTGGACAATGTGTTGCGAGCTCACGACATACCTGAATTAACGCAACAGAGTATGACTGTTGTCCGATGAAATGTATTAATCCTTTCAGTTTCGTAATGCACATACATTTGGCACTTTGTCATTTCCACATATTCATACAGCAAAACCAGGATCAGAAAAGAGTTAAATGGAATGTTTTAATGTGATACAGTGATATGTGCAAATCTAAATTACGACGAAGAGACAGAATATCCACAAGGCACATCCCAAACATAATTATTACATTGAAAACGTACAAAATGCAGCATATTCGACGCAAATCTCGGATTTGTCTTAAAGGAACCAAACGTATCCATAACGTACATGTACTTCGACCCTCATGAATATAGATATATGTATAAAGTATTGACGAATCCCTCCGTCCAATAGATACAATTACCATTTCTTGAAAGGCACTTCCAAATGTGAAACTCGTCTCATATCCATATTCTGATGCTACAAACATGCACACCAGGTTAAAATGTGCAAAGAGTCCAGAAGTAGGTGATCTTGCATACAAGTACCTTCTAACTCTCTAAATTGCAGAAAGGAAGACAGCATACGTATATTGAACTTCCTACAGCTATCATTACAGTTAATCATGAGTCTTTATTCCATCACACACCATGACTAGTTAAGGACTAACGAATGCCAAACGAACCGGAAACAAGTATAAGATAAATTGTAGGACATGTAAAGAAAAAATGATGTGGGATATGATGAACATCTCTACATCGTTGGTCTGGATGACTTCTCTTATCACCAGCGGACTGTTTTTAAAGCGCTCAAACGAGGAGATACAGTTATACAATTAAGATACCTACGGGTCTGACTTGTACATTCATCATCTTATATTTGCATATTCTTGTACTGTGTTTATAGTTTCATATATAACTAAGCCTCGGTGGAACGTGTGCGATTACCTGTATGATTCATCCAAAGGTATTAGAAAAATAAATGAGGATCTATAAAAACAGATTCAAAATGTTGGAAACCTTATTACAGAGTTCTTGTTGCCTGTAATTCTATTTCTTTAAACAAATTTCCATTGCATTCAGGGTTATGATTGGTAAAACTCGTACATACTAAACATAAGTCGGGCAAATATGTAGTGGGGGTGGGATATTCGTTATTTTTGGTACTGTAAAATTAATAATGATGGATCGGGTCGCTACGTTTTTAATACATAAACAGAAGACTTCAGTAAGATAATTGCAGTTCAAAAAGCATTGAATCGTGTATCTATAAAATATGGTTAAGTTCATAATTAAGCGATATCATATTGCGTCTTTTCTCACTTTATAATTTCGAACGTGATTGTCGCCGGGAGTCAATAACACTCTCAACCTATTGGCGTGTCATACCGAAGAGAAGCTCTAGATGTAAACGTGCAGAAAGACAGCTCGGAGTAGTTTTCTTGTTTATATAATAGTCCATTTCAGTAGTAACGGCGTTGCCTCAGTGTAATATTTGCAATGTCTAGTTGTAATATTTCTAGAGTAAATGTAACAAATAAAATTGGGCAAGTTCTTTTATACACGTGTTCAAAGATATGCAACTCCAAAATTTATGGAATAATCATTGTGATTATCAGAAAATGAACTACGTCACATATTTGGCTTGAAAATATAGACTTGCCCATGCAAATATGGCAATGGACGTTACCAAGGCAACTCCGTTTGATTTGAAATGCCAAAAAGACAATTTTTAGGACACCCTGGCAATAATCAGCTTAGAAATAATAAATTAATGAATAAAATTATCAGTTATGTGCATTGTTTATATATTAAATGCCGTTTGTTTAGATCGGTACGTAAGCAATGGAAACTGTAAAACACTTCATTAATACATGTGACACATATATTTATGTAAGAATTAATTGAAATCCATTATTCCTGTGTATCCTCAAATATGTGAAAAATAATATAGTCACGTGTGATCTTTTGTTTCTTTATTTGTACAGTCGCCAAGTTTCAGGACAGACTCATCGAGGAGATTGACACAGTCGTGGATGAAATAGACCCAATGAATTTTCAAAAGCCTTTCATAGAACGTCGACTTTTGTCTGAAGCTTACTTCCACCAGCTTTTCCAATCATTTACTCAAAGCAGATCAGCAAGAGCAGCAGCCTTTGTTGAAAAGGTTTTGGAGCTTGGAGAAAACGCAGTAATAACTTTCATGGAAACGATTGAAAAGAAAGGTCCAGAATATTTGCTAGGGGTTTTGAAGAAAGATTCAACGACGGTAGTTGACATTCATGGTAAATAATGCTTTTTCCAAAATGTAATTCATCCCTTAAAGTATTTTATTGAATTTTAATTCTTATCTTTATCACGCTGTCATCACATTGGGGCCCCGAGTGGTCGAGTGGTCTAAAGCGCTCTCCGTTACGGATTACTGCCATCTCACCTCTGTCTGCCTGGGTTCGAGTCTCGGATTCGGCCAATGTGGGTATGTGAGAAAGCTTGCCAGTAGCACCTTCCTCCACCATTAATAATGGCCGCCATGTATAGCCTAGCTTGTGCTGAATAATGGCGTTGAACCCTACAACAACAACACTGTTATCACACTGTCATCGTATGCAATGCATTCTGATACTTATCACGGAAATATTCGATCCACATGAAGAGTTTAAATGTGATGGTAGCTCTACAAATAAGGTATTATCTGTTACTCCAAATGATTCATTTGTTTCTTAAGAGGAAAAGACAAATAACATAAAAGAATTAAAGGTTATAAAACGCCTACAGCATGAAAGAGAAACAAACAAGTAGCTACACAGCTGACAAACACGAAAAGGAGATAAAAGACTAGCATGCAAACTCTGTGAAAACGCATAATAGAATATATTAATATTCAGGGGATTTGGAAATGAAATTTAATAATGCAAACGCCAATGCCAAGCAAAGTATAACAGCAAACTATAAAGTATCTGTGTTTTAGATTGATATATCAATTATTGCAAAGTGTTGGATCCAAGGTAACTGTCTTCGATAATTTGGTGACCGGAGTTGAGTACCAGTAATTTCGAAGCCAAATACATCTCATCGGTTGGGTAAACGGAAACAATTCTAATTTCCTTTCCTTTGGTTAAATTATAAGGAAATTTTTGAGAGTCTTGTTCCTGATATTGAAATATATACCAGAGAATATTGAATTATATACCTTTTCCTGCCTTTTCATGTATGCCTAGTATCATTGGACCTTTTTTTCTTCAGATAATGATGAGTTGATTGCTAAAGGTACGTTGAAGAACCAAAAATCTACCGATTCGGAAAACATTCCGTTCTACGAGACGAGTTTCCGTATTACGGTGCAGGATTCTATCAGTAATACTCACTAACTTTACATAAGTTTTCCGTATAAATATTTCTAAATGTTTTCATCAAAATAACCTTTAGCTTGCTCTTATGTTTGCTTCCAACTGAAGAATCACAGAAGCAATTGAAACACACATAACTCAAGGCTTTGGTGAATATATATATATATATATATATATATATATATATATATATATATATATATATATAGATAGATAGATAGATAGATAGATAGATAGATATATATAGATAGATAGATAGATAGATATATGTATGTACATATACACACACACACATATATATATATAGATATATATATATATATATATATATATATATATATATATATATATATATATATATATATATATATATATATAAAGAGAGAGACAGACAGAGACAGAGACAGTCAGAGAATGCAAGTTATATGAATATGTGTTTCAACTCTCTTTGGTACATATGCGTCATTAATAATTACTCTTTCAGTGTTAGGTGCCTATGCAGCGCATTTCTAACTAGAAATCCAGTGAGGTTTGCCGTATAGATGCGTGAATTCTAGTCTAATATTCTTTGCTATGAATGCGCTCATCGTCGTGTGGGTTAATAATCTGGTACATCAGAGCCACGTGATATTTGCCTTTACTAGGCAAATCCCGCCTGGAACAAATTATACCAATTAAAATGTTTGATTATACTTGTGTCTTTATATACCTTACAAGTCTAATACAATGCTGAATGTTTTGCAGATTCCCATGGAACACAACATACAGATTCGTCTGAAATGTTAGTAACGGTTGTGGATAATTTCAAAGCGAAACAACAGGACATTGAAATAAAAACTACACGACCTCGACGTTCCGATACTTCAGATTATGAATCTCAATATAGCCCCCGCTCTTCAGGCGAAAGCAAGGCTTCAGTTCTAACGGCATCTGATCCAGCCACAAATTTAGATGGCGACTGATGACTGAGCTAGGTCCCTCCCTTCTTATTTTAATTAATGACCAACAAACATCCTACATCTCAGTCTGAATATTTACTATATACTATCTGTATGCGTAGTGTTTACACATCAATCATGTACATTAACGTTGACATTTATATGTTTATTCATTTCTCACAATTTAAAAATAACCGGCATTTAGATTTATCTTAGAAGATTACGTGGCCCTTTTCTACGAATTAATCTAGATGGCAATCATAAGATTAAATTTCTATATCCTAAAGTTACACAATTCGTAAAAAGGTCCAATTTACTCGAGTGATGTTTTATCATTTCAGCTCCATGTGTTTAGCTACTTAAATCGTTTATAGATACCATGTGTAAATACGGTGCAATTAGAATCCTTTTAAACTAATATGTTGCCATGGTTTTCAGCCAGCTCCTTAATGAATATACATAGGAAAGCCAAAAATAATAAAACCTTTATTAATATCATCAATAAACGGAACATCAGTTAAGTAACTTGTAAATTAATACCTATAGATCATAAACTGTACGTGGAATTTATTTTGCTAAAACACAAGTGCCTGCATGTATGCTCAATCCCAATTCGTCATAATATAACCGTTTTATGCTATACTTTATTTACATGTATTTGGCACACGTGTCGTATATTTTATTTTAATTCTCCACGTGTGTCGTATCTAATTCCTTTGTTCGGCTTCGCTTGCTCTCATACGTTTGTTTGAGTCATCTTTTCTTCACACATTACAGCTTCCTTTAAAGTAACCTCTTTTATCTGTGTCCATGTATCATACATGCTCATCCCTCTACTGATTGCATATTCAGTATTATAAAAGTGTCTGAGAATTGCGTATATTCTACCTTTAGCAATTTGTGAGAATACCTATCTTAATTTTAACGCTATTCTCTGATTTTCGATGCAATAGCCTTTCTGTAAAAATTCGACGTGGTATGTTTTTTCATGCTTTAAAAACATCCATAATAGTATTACTCATGTCAGTGAGAACAGAGTTTCTTTGAGTTACTTGGCAACTTAGTACACTTCTCGTGCAGTACCAAATCGGTTTATAGCCTGTTTAAGTTTCGGTTTCGGTTTCTGCCGTACTAAAACAAATCAGTTCCTTATTAGCCATATTAATGAGACGCAGTGAGTCCTGATCGAGCTAGTGTCAGTTTATAATCCGATATTATTATTATTATTATTATTATTATTATTATATAAAATTAAACCCATATTCCTTCCAGGTAGGTCCCTCCTTCAACTTATGAGGCTAGATATTTTTAGTAGCGGTGAATCGAACTTTTATAAATCCCACTGAGTTGTGAATTGTATGCATAGGGTAAAGTTACAAATATTTGGACAATGTTAACTAGGAATCACATAATAAATGCAAAACCACATTCGTATTATGCGCTGAGTTGGGGGAAGAACTTTAGAGTCCTGCCCTGATGGCCCCGACTTGCCCGTCCGCCTTATCAAAGTCGTCTTTAACTGCCAACTCAAAGTAGAACAACGGTAAGAAGTATATGTGTATGCACACACACAAATATATATATATATATATATATATATATATATATATATATATATATATATATATATATATATATATATATATTACAAATCTATAGTGTTAAAATAAGTACAATTAAGAAGAAAAAATAATTGTGATATTCAACAATCGTTGTAAAATCCAACAAAAAATTTATTTCCTAAGAACACAAGGTCAAAATGTAAAAACACAAGACCTTAAGGTATCTCGAATTAAATCCCCAATAATCCTAGAAATACATTCAAAAATCCTAATGATTAAAGTTCGGAATAAACTTAAGTGGAAATTCGAATTAAATCCAATGTTGAAGGTGTTGATGCGATTGTGGCGGCCCGTATAGTGATGATGTGCCAAAAGTCTTCTGTTGGATCACATAAATACAATCCAAGAATATATCCTTGTAAAAAAAATTAATTATATATTCAAGTCTGTATTTCCAATGATATTATATTTTATGACCAATCTGTATTTCCAATGAATAAATAATTTGAATAAAGCCCAGCCCAGTTTCTGCTAAGAACTTAATGTACCAATAATTTTGTTCTAGAAAAACAGGATTAGATAGTCCTCTACCTGACCTCAGAAGATAATCAGCAGTTTCGATATTAAAAAACTTTTACCTAATTAAAGGTTTCCTTCTGGAAAACTCAGAATGTTTACAAAATGAAATCTTAGTTATAATTAGAATTCTATTTCTAAAATAATAATATCAAATGTAATAAACAACAGGTAGACCCGGCATTTCATGGGGAATTTCCAAAGTTCTAGACTCAGAATAAGATAAACAATTTTTACTACAAAACCAAAATCTATGATTCAGGTCAGGTAGAAAATATATTTGATTTCCGACAAGGCCAAGTCCAAAATAAAATTATCTATAGTATATAATGAAAGTTTTAAAAAAGATCAAGCAGACAATGCACGTTAAATATACATAACATCTCTCTCCATTATAAACATATTTGCTGAAATAATGAGCTCGCAGACATGAGTTCTGGAAAAAGGTGGGATAGGTTACATATAAAAAGATTAGTGTTTTTGGTGTGGTTCAGTTAATAAAAGTTTAACTTTAGCCAAAAGCCATCAGTGAATATTTTCAAAGTGTCTGTGTTAATTACAAATATCTACATTTTCTTTTAAAGCAAACGGTTGCCCACTGTGTAAAGTTTCTTGCCAGATAAAGGTATATTATAACCATCATTATTATTCATTCGATGTTGTTTAAGAAAAAGTTAATTTCTTACGTTTTAAGGACTCTGCATTCACAAAACAATGATATCGTTTTAAATTAGAAATATACATGATCTTTTTTTCAGCGAACTGCATTTGTGTCGCATATTGGTTAATTACTTCTAAACGCTACTATTATCAATAATACATAACTGCGACCAAATATTTTAGCATTGTTTATTAAAATTATAGTTTTTCATCTTATTGAAAGCTAATAGATGAACAGTTTTTTTATGGATTGCGGCCATGAGTCGATAACTGTTTTTATATAAGATTTATGTGAGCAGATATGTCTGCATCGATATTGCATATCGTAGCTCGAATTTTTTCTGATTATAAGAGAAGATGGGAGAAAATTACTGATATAGTACAGAGACAAATTATTCAAAATTTAACCAAAAAAAAAGACACTTACTTTTTACATAAAGTGCTTCTCTACTCAAAAATAAAAATGAGTAGTCCAGACAATAATCTTGGTAATTCAAGTTTTATTTGGATGGCATCTGAAACAATTCAGAATTATCACATATCAGTTGCATATTGCAGAATTGGGCGAATAATGGGTCAAATAAATTTATACAGAATATGCTTTGATAACACATGTTTAAACGCCCTCAGGTGTCCAACACTCATTGATGCAGAATTAGTTATACCTTAATATGGTGGGCCGAAGATCCATTGGATGCTAATGTCGATTGTTTTTAAGAAAACAAACCTCTTCGTATGAAATACAAGGTTGTGTGTGTATTAAATTTTCTAATTGCGAATACAATGCACTATGTTTTGGACGGATTAAAATTGACACACTAGATCTTTACTAAAGCTGAAAATATTTGAAGATGCATCGTTTAATGCATTCTGAATGAAAAGTGAATGAAGCGTTCTGAATTGCAGAGCAGAATAGTATGCACATAAGCAGGCAAATAATCTAATCTGTGAATTCCGTTTCGTCTCTTCCTCCTTCCACTTTGATACACTATCCCGTCACTAATCACAAAGTATGCACAGGTTGCATTTGTTAGAAGCCAATGTCAAGCAATTGTACGCTTGCACACTTTCATAGCTACAATGAATTATTCATATCCGTTATCAAACACAACTTTTGTTTATTGTACTTATTTGTTGAAAATCATAAACTAGCTTTGCCACAGCTTCTCAACGTAAGAATCGATCATAATTATCTTGAACCCAGGTGAAAATGGATCGTCTTTCAGTATAACTATTCGTTCGTTTCATTTTTGATGCCAAAAGTAAAAAAAGCAAAAGATAATAATAATCCCATATCTAATAAACAGAGAAAAAGTGACTAAGATACAGCAGCTGCGGTTAGGATATAATGGTCACTTGTTTTGCCAAATGGTGAAAAAGAAAATTTCAATTAGTCAAAGAAACAATGTCTCGTTCCAAAAGAGGGATTTTTTTCCCATGGTGACAGGTCGGTTGTTAACCGTTGCTTTTCCAGCGTTAACATTGGTTGAAGGACTTCGTAATAAAGAAGTGTTGACAAAAACATAACAATAATACACCTGTCTAAAATGACATAACATCTATACACCTAGGTCTTATGACCTCGGCCGCTGGTACGAAAACCGATTCGTAATTTACCTCCAAATCCTATTCTCACAGAGATGAAAAACGCACAACTAGAGTTACAATCGTTGATGAATCGGTCGGAAACGGTACGTAGCAACAGCAAGCGCAAATATTTCAACGTCAGCAATTTGAAGATATAGATACAGCGGACAAAAGTAATCTGGGAGATTTCTCGAATGCAATGAAAACAGAAGAAAAACTGAAAGCAGCAGCTCCAACGAAAAGGAAATAAGTGAAGAAAAAAGAATGAACTGACACTTACATTGAAAAATACAAGACACAGTTAAGAGCATATGTGGTTGGGTACTTTATTGAGAGCAACAACAAGGATCTACCCTTAGCCAGTATTTCTTATACTCTTGTTGATACGTCTTCCCCGTTAATAATTCAAAGCTTTGTCCGAGCATTTCCAATCTAAATCTAAACTCTTTGTCTCTACGCTGATACAAAATGGTTACAAAAGATTTCGACGGACTTGTTACACGAATCTTTTCCTCCGAAATCTTCACGTAGTCAAACCATAATAGCAAGAACCGATCGTCAAAGACAATCCCATTTAACATATGTATCTCATTTATCTTAGCATGTTTGAGGTTACAAATAGGTTTTGAGTAACTTATTTATTGTCAAATTCAGTTAGAAACAGATGTTTAGACTTGGTCCGCGCGTAAAAATCGTTTCGAAACAAAGTGTTTGACACAACTGCGATGGCAAACTGACACAACTCTAATCAAGCATTTCAAACAGATTTGAAAGAAAATGAGACATTTATTTTTCAGTGACAATTCCTTAACCAAAGCCATTGTCCACGAACGTTATGAAAGACTCTTGAAACCTATATTGTACACATTATCATACTTTCAAATACATCATTGTATTAACAACTTTATGGACTTTCACAATATAGCATATCATAGCAACATCGGAGATTATGTTTGTGTTTAGGAAACCAGCACATACTTTTGAGAACGTCTATTTACAGAACATGACGTGATAATTGAAGTTTACTTTACCACAGCTGCAACAAATGACCACGTTAGACGATGGCGTATAGCTTATAGAAAGAATTCTTAATCAAGAAACGCGTGAAAAATGGAAACCAACGTATCCAATAGTTAAAAGTTCGTTGATAAGGTTTGGATTGTGTGATTGCGGTTTACCGAGTCTTCCACTGTGAAACAACTCAGAGATCATGAATTTAAAAGGCACCCTATACAATGAAACCAAATCCAAGCATTTCAATTTACACTCGTACTTGTGAATATAATATTTGATGAAGAATTTTATAATACTCTTAAAGTCATCATTTTTGAAAAGCAAAATATGAAACAAGTACAGATGGAAATCGGTAAGAAAACTAGATCAATTACAGCCCGTAATTATAAAATGAAGACGAATAATAGAAACAGTACAAATGTCAAGAAATCCAGAAACATAACAATCTTAGCGTCACGTTTGCTTTGCTGGCAATTAAGCTAAACGAATCACACGCCAGATCAGAGGACACTTTTGTGGATGTCAAAATGATCATCCAAGTAACTTTCAACACGAACATTGTTTGATGATGACAATTGACGGCAGAAGTGTGGACTCTGATCCAGACAGCAAGGTCTTGAAAAGGCGGTGTAAACAACGTGTGAGACCATTATATAGCTCCATTCAGAGGGAGGAGATTTTCAGTTCATCGACTTACTCTACGGAATAGCTATATAATAAAGCTAAGTAGGAAATATACTTATCATTTGCTGTAAGAAACAAAATGAATACCTGGAAACTACAAGACGTACTGATCCAACGTTGTATGCAGCGTCCTAAAAGCCAGTCCTGTGCTATAAATACATAAACCTCCTCATTGAAAACCTAAACGCGTTTGAGTCTCATTTTATTTTTTCACATTATATTGTCAGGCATCCACCTGTATAATCTAGTTACCGTATTTTCCATTTTGAAATGTATATAGATCGCCAATGGGTATGCGAGTTGATTGATTAGCTTTTCAAGGCAGTATATAAGAACAACAATCGTTCTTTATCTATAATTTTTAAATTAATGAAATTACGTTCATTTAAATAAGTTCGTGATAATTTGATAATAATGATGGATGGAGGATCCTAGTTTAGTTATCACGCAATATCGTATGTATAGTTATGCAGGTCGGAACAGTCCAGTGCAGATAGAAATTTTTTTACATATTTCTAACGAGATTAGTATCATTCATATTTCGAGAGAAATGCACAGATACAACAAGCAATATACTTTAAACCCGACCAGTACGAATTGATTTTTCTTTCAGATTTCGGAGAACTTGTTTACACACACACACACACACACACACACACACACGCACACATAGTCCACAAAACCTAATTTAAGGGACACAAGATACAAAACATTTTCTTAGCCCCAGAGAGTTTGTCAGCGTCTCTTTTCAAAACTTGTTTTCATGTATTCAGCTCTTGATTTTTCTGTGACAGGTATGTGTTTTGAAATGAGGCGCTCTCTTCCCTAACGATTAACTACCAGAACGATTTCGGCCAAATAGTAATTGCTGATAGGAAAATGTAGCACCCACCGTCGGTGTTTATGTACTACTAACATAGCAGGAGGTTCGCAAACAATGAAATCCAACGATACTTGCATTCTAACGGTTTTCACTATACGTACTTAAATGTAATATCTCTCTCTCTCTCTCTCTCTCTCTCTCTCTCTCTCTTTATATATATATATATATATATATATATATATATATATATATATATATATTAGGTAACTTTACCTGTCAACATATGGTCGAAAGGCTCCGATACAGATATAAAGAAACAAAATTTTCAATGACTATAATGCCATTTCCATAAAATATCATATTTGTTTTTGTTTTATTCATATTGGGGCAAGCTCAGACTTTTAAAAAGCAAGATATATATATATATATATATATATATATATATATATATATATATATATATATATATATGAAATAAGTAAGCAAGTGTATTAAATTACAATATGTATCTGCTATGCATGTGCTAAGTGACGTTTTCAATGTTTTATCTTTTTTATATATGCTCAGTTATTTGTTAAGTTCCTTTCATATGTTGCAGACATAATCTCTTTCTTATTTTGGGTATGTAGACTTAGTCTGTAATTAAAATCATAGAATTTAATCCCACGAGTTTTTGTATTAGTCTTGTTTTAGGAACAACTCGCCTAATGTTTATGTTCCAAAGACCCTCGTGTCCTTTCTTTGAGTTTCTTCTTTCTTTCTTTAAACATATCGCATTATCACTACTTCAGTACTGAGAGACTGCCTACGTGGTGTTCTACAAACTGCAACGTCATTCCGACCGGCCCCGATTAAATATAATATCGAGCTTTAACACTGCATAGACCACGATGTCTAGGTGAAGACAGCCATGAAAACAAGTAATAATGTCGAGAATACAATTAAAGTTTTGAAGGAAAACTTGGAT
Organism: Sinohyriopsis cumingii; assembly: GCA_028554795.2. Taxonomy (NCBI): domain Eukaryota; kingdom Metazoa; phylum Mollusca; class Bivalvia; order Unionida; family Unionidae; genus Sinohyriopsis; species Sinohyriopsis cumingii. The sequence continues at coordinate 48,260,479 of CM068833.1, forward strand.
AATATATCTCCATTTGCAAGTTACCGGCCCATACACTCGCATGGGGAGTTACTAATTATGAATAAAAAATAAGTATCGTCTGTAATTTGAAAGCATACAGCATGAAAAGAAATTAAGTCCTACGCAACAAGTTGGCAAAAGAGGACAACATTTATTAGATATACATGAGAATCAATTTAAAACGGCGGATTAAAAATTGGAGGATGCTCATCACATGTTATTTTGATGTTTAAACGCGTCAGAGTTTTATTTAGCAGAAGGATATGATGAAATAGTTCAAACAAATAATGAAATTAATTGGCATTTGACAATATTAAAAATTCAAAATGAATACCTGGCGTATACTACAGATGCAATTGCCTTAACATATATTGATAATAAAAATAATGATGACGATAATGATGTTGATGATGATGTTATTCGATTATTTAAATTCAACTTCTATACAAACTCAGAAACAAATTAGTTGCATGTATTGTCACTTCCATTTGCTTGTTTTAGTTCACTTGGAAGATTAAAAGATTGTCTATTTCTCTCTTTTGGTTGATTGTAGTATTATTGCCGTCGGTATACCAATTTAATGTACATTGAAATATTGCATTTGTGGTTTGTATGGATAGTTTTGTACAGAGATCTACCTTGATAGTTAACCATGTGACCTACATTCACCAGGAAGTTAAACACGATTGCAAAAAGCTGGTAGACTTATGACAGCTGCATATGTTCTGGATGATTGAGAGTGGAACACGTAGATGCGTCATATCATATTGTAAAAGTTTATGTATACATATAACCATATACTCAATGATATTGAGTGAAGTCTGTGCTGCGTAACTGTCGAGGAGTACAAAAGGTCATGGTTGATGTATTCCATCATACATCTATATTATAATATTATTCATGGCTTATGCATGTCTCAATACAAGCCGGTAAAAAATATTAGATAAGTAAATGATGAACTAATTATATTACCAGATGACTATGATATTGGCTATATTCTGGAACTTAATTTGGGGATTCCTTTACATTTTAATTAACACTTTCATGACAATTTCTAAAGACAGCTCGAGAAAAATATCTTTCAACAATCTACGTGGCAACATCAATTCATAAGAGATTGCAAAGGAACCAACGAAAGTTTACTGAAACTGGTATATACACCGAACAGACAGATATCATCCACAAAATAAACATGACCCTTAAATAAACTTAGGTTTAAAACTGAAATAGATACACAGATGCGTTTTGTTTGATTGGCAAGTATGGTTAAGGCGAGACATTATATTGAATATAAATTTGAAAGAGATACCTAACAAGGATTTAGGGAGATTTTGTTTAAGTTTGTGAACGTCGCTGTATTTGGTGAAGAGATGGTAAATCTCGGGTATAAAAACAAGTTAAAACAGGTACAGATGACAATACTTACTGAACAATGTCAGAAAATGTATCATTTGCTTGGAAACCAATCAATGGCGATACTTTAATGCTAGTCACTTTGCAAATAATAAAATTAACTAAACTATTTTATGGAAGTTTTACGGTATCATTGTGATCCAAATGATTAATGTGTAAATTTAAGTGAAATATGTTCAAAAACCAATATAGCAACAAATGAGATATTTAATGATTGATACTCATATATTGTGTATCTCGGCAAAGTTAGAACACTTTTATAATAATATGGCAGATTTATATGGCGCTAATCCGAAGGATAATATATTTTGTATCCAATAAATGAATAAGAATAAAATATCACTAGCCCTTTGAAGTATGAGTCAAATGGCTTTCGTATTCAAGGGATAAAGAATATGTTGGTTAAGGTGACGAGATATGTGGGTTATGTTGAAACTTTATACATTCACAAATTATACACTGTAAAGGAATAATAAAAAAACGCAAATGTGCTAAACACGAATTTAAAATAAAGCATATTAAGAACCAAAGAAAGTTACCTGGTAATTAATTTATACAGATCATTCAATCATAAAAGGTACAGAATAATATTTAGCGAATTTGCATTGAGTGTGCATGAAAAAAAGCGATTTAGGTTGACAATATACTTTCATTGAAAACATTCATACACCTTAGGTTCTGGCCTTGAAGACTCGTATTCAAATTATTACTCTATTGAAATCTTACATGTTACTTATTAACCATGATCTCAAATACCACCGATTATCAAAATAAAAACCATACGTACTCGTGATTACGCGTCATCAGTCTTACAAATAATAATGATAATATTTTAGAGGCCAGTTTGTTAACTGTTAGATTTTCATAGCTCTGGTCAAGGTCCATTCATTAACCTGATACCTAAAGCTGCCATGCTAGCATGATTTTTGAAACTGCTTTGTAACACCGATTTAGTAATCTCATTTTTTGGTGACGTGTGCTTAGTCTTGATGGAATATGGGCCCGTGTGTGCAGGCAATGCCATGCGTGCCGTTTACCCTATGACCTGGGTTCGAGTCTCCGTAAATCACGAATTAAAATTACTCCAACCTGTATGATAGTATCATTTTTATTGAAATAATAATTCTGCCTGCTATTATCAATAATTTTTCTAATCAGTCAAGGGAAAGCACTTTCCGTTCTGTCTGGCGTATATTGATAATTCGTATTCTCTCTCTATCTTTATACAGAACCGAATATATATATATATATATATATATATATATATATATATATATATATATATATATATATATATATATATATATATATATATATTCGGTTCTGGCAAGTTCACGTTTGCATAATAATAGCCCACGGTCAAGTCCACAAAACTGAGTGAGGGACACAAGGTACAAAACTTTTTTTTTCGGCTCAGAGGATTTGTCAGATTCGCTTTTCAAAACTAGTTTTTATGCATGACGGCGATTGTATGGCGAGTATGTGTCAATTGCTACAAATCAAACGATTTATTTTTATGTGACAGGTATGTGTTTGAAAATGAGGAGCTCTCGTCCCTAACGATTAACTACCAGAACGATTTCGTCCAAAGCATGACTGATTCTAGGAAACTTTAGCACCCACCGGCGGTGTTTATGTTATAACAAAAGGAGTCTCGCAATCAATTAAATCGACTAAAATAAGTGTCCTCAAATCGATTGCAACAGTCAGATTCTCAAATAGTTTGATATTTGTCGCGAATTTGAAGGTGACTAAATGTATTTTTTTAGGTAAATGGACAAAAAAGGGCTTATAATCTGATGATTAAGAAAATAAATAAATTATTACAAACAGTCTTGATTTAATTTTTTCTCAACTACATATCCCTTTATTCGTCTATATACATGCACATGTCTGCTTTTGCAGTTCAACCTATATATGCATTCTTGCTCTTTCCAATAAACATACCTAGATGATTTATTCATATCTATATTTTAGGTAACTTTACCTGTCAGCATATGGTTGAATGGTTCCGGTGCAGATACAAAGTAAACAAAAGCTTCAAAAGCTACCATGCAACTTCCATAAATATATCTCTACTTGCAAGTTACCTGCCAATATAATCGCCTGGGGAGTTATTCATTATGAATAAATAATACGTATCGGATGTACTTTGAGAGCATACAACATGAAAAGAAAATAAGCCCTACGCAACAAGTAGGCAAAAGAGGACAACAGTTATTAGGTACACATGAGTATCACCTTAAAACGGCGGATTAAAAATTGCAGGATGTTCATCATATAATTGTGATGTTTAAACGCTTCAAAATTATATTTAGCAGAAGGATATGATGATGTTGTCCTTACTCTAACAAAACATTTATGGAATTAATTAGAAATTCAAAATCAATACCTGGTGTATACTCTAAGATGCAATTGCCGTAACAAATATTGATAATACAAATAATGATGACGATAATGATGTTGATGTTGTTAGATTATTTAAATTCAACTTATATTAAAACTTCGAAACAAATTATTTGCATGTATTGTCACTTCGATTTATTTGTTTTTAGTTCACTTAGATGATTTAGAAAAGTTTTTATTTCTCTGGTTTGGTTGATAGCATCTTATTGTACATTGAAATATTGCATTTTGTCGTTTGTATGGATAGTTCGCTGTTTTGATTTGTTAACATATTTCTAAATACTAAATGATACTGCACAAAGAGTGCAATGAACCAAGAAGCTTGAAGCTTGTGGTTATGAATTCACTAATGATTCACTAATGATCATACAATGAACAAGTCCCTGAAAAGCGTCTATGTCAGCGTAGTTTCGAGGATTTAAGGTTCCAATGAAGGAAGGCACACAAGGCTTCAATTTGAAATACAAATCATTTGCAAAATTAACTATGATCTGCACAGTCGGATTAGGAACAAATACACGTAAAACGACTTGGCGTGTTTCCAAACAAGGAAGTAATTTATTATTTGCATTGTTTCAATAAGATTAAGGGGGTACGGAATATTTTCTTTAAACTTCATAATATCATTTAACGCTCAAAAACAACATTATCGTCCATTCACATCTGGTATATCTTCGTGCTTGACAGCGCAAAGAATTACGTTGCAATTATGTGCAATCCAAAGAATTCCACATCCCGTAAATTCCTTTATTATAAAATGTATCAGTGACATTTCACTACAAAGCTGCTGGCACACAAAGCTTCTTATCCACATAAAAAGCAAGAATATCTAAACAAGATACCAATCTCTTGTTGCTTCTCACTCGGTTATTTCGATACAATTTCAGGTAATCTGGTCTTAATATATGACGTTCCCTTTCGTGTCATTATTGCGAGTGATGTTACCGTCAGTTACACAAATAGGAAGACGATATGACTCTGTTAGTAATGTATTGTATAATATGAAGTCCTAAATTTGTAGTCCCATATATATAATCATAAGTGGTGATGAACTGCTCCATTACAGATATTACACGTAAACATGCCAATCGTAAATAAACCAAAGGAACTTTCAAAAGGATAGGAGCCAAACACAATGACCAGGAAGAAATGACGGGTCGAGTAGGCTACCATCACAGTCTGCAGTAGTCAGTCTATTTTCGATTATATGGAATATATTCGGAAATATTTAATAACGATAGTGAGATTCTTAAATAGTTGCCCCACACTCTGTCGCAACAAAAGCAATAATGGACTCAGCAGTGGGAAGAAATAACGAATCACACATTACCAATAACGTCCCTAGACGTCAAGTGCAAAGCTGGCAAAGTATGAGCGTTGTTTTACTGAGTAGCGTTCTATTATATCCGCAATGCAATCTTTACATATAGTGAGTTGAAACTTTCAGCCAAGAGACAAATAAGACTTATTGTCATTGACTACTTTATGCGTTGTGATCACAGTGAATACAGCCTACGTTGATTATTTGCAAACATTTAGTCTAGAGAATATAAGATTACATACTGGTAGCATTATATTCCTTTGAATCAAGACATAAACGTGACAGTAAGGGCTTCAGTGACAATTGCTATTATACAAATTTGAGTTGTGTTCTTGCTTGGATGGTCACGATAGTCTAATGTGGGCTTTGACATGGGTAAATCTTCCTGGTTTGTTTTGTAGTATCGTTTATATTACGCAGACAAACTAGCCGTTGGTATATTACGAAGGTGGGACACAAGGAGCAAGGAATATAAAAAAAATCAAGGACCAAAATTTCATTATCTCGCTACAAAGATGGAAGGCAGCAGGTAATAATTACATTAAGAATACTAATATTAGGTTTTCATCATTTTGACTCTCGTTGCGTAACATGTGGTGACCTGTCGACCACAAATGGTTTTATGGCTCAAAATGGAATAAATATTATCACTATCATAATCAATAATGGCTTTTTTTGTGGTCAGTGTGAACATCATCTTAAAATACATAGGTTTAATGTGGCTCTATAGCAGCTAGGAAAACTAAATGCTAATAATGAACATAACATCTCCACCTGTCTTTGTAATTTGAAAAAAAAACAACTAGCTATATGGTGAAAACGGGAATTTTGCCATTACAAATTGAGATGACGTTTCCCGCTGTCAGTATGAATTATTTTATTTTAGATAGAGCAATAACACTGTTGGGACACATACTAACCTGCAGGCCATTTTGACTTCGCAATACCCTGTATTCCACTAGCCAACAATCACTCATTTAACAAGCAACACTGAACTCGCTTGTGTAACCAGAACCGACATCAATCGCCTAGCACGTATTCTGGATTAAAAGAACGGGTGTGTAAAAAAAGGCTGAAATCTATTATGAACAAAAGTAAATATTTCTAATATCACTATCGCCCGATCAGCGTAACTTCATCACGATTCCGTTATAAAGAGAATTATCACTTGAATCGTCCCCATAACCTAACAAGAAACTATAAGCAAAGAAAAGGATATGAATATCGCACAATATCTACACACATTTACCAATATGTTATAACACACTGGTGTAGGAGTGCGTACACATCCATATACATAACCAAAAACAATGTAAGATCGTTAACACTATCACAAACATACTATCCCCCTGGACAGGGTATGAATGTTCTCACACATTCACAGTAAACAACAAGGCACATGATTAACCAGCATCCAAAATTGCTAACCAATATACTGTTATTACTGATCATAACCCAAGCGTCTACTGTCCTATACCTGCTCACATTTAGTAACTGCATTTTTTGGTGATGTGTGCTTAGTCGTGATGGAATATGGGCCCGTGTGTGCAGGCAAGGCGATGGGTGCCTTTACCCGCGGACCTGGGTTCGAATCTAAATAGATTATAAATTAAAAATTCTCTAACCTGTATGATAGCATTATTGGTATTAAAATGTTAATTCTGCGTACTATTATCAAGCACTCTTCTAAAGAATCCAGGGATAGCACATTCCGTTCGGTCTGGTGTATATTTATTGATCTCAATTATCTCTCTCTCCCTTTATATATATATATATATATATATATATATATATATATATATATATATATATATATATATATATATATATATATATATATGTATTCGGATATATTCGGTTCTGTCAAGCTCACATTTGCATACTGATAGCCCACGGTCAAGTCACACAGCTGAGTGAGGGACACAAAATAAAAAACATTTTCTTAGCCTCGGAGAGTTTGTCAGATTCACCTTTCAAAACTTGTTTTTATGTATGACGGCGATTTTATGGCAAATATGTGTCATTTACTAAAAATCCAAGTCTTGATTTTTCTGTGACAGGTATATGTTTAGAAATGAGGGGTTCTCATCCCGAACGATTAACTGCCAGAACGATTTCGTCCAAAGCGTGATTGATGCTAGAAAAATTTAGCACCCACCGGCTGTGTTTTGGTTATAATAACAAGAAATTCGCAAGCAAGTAAGTCGGCCAAAATAAGTGTTTTCAAATCGATCTCAAAAGTCAGATCCTCAGATAGTTTGATATTTGTCGCGGATTTAAAGGTGACTAAATGATAATTGTTAGGTAAATGGAGAACATAGGAGTTATAAATCTTTTAGTTTAGAAAATAAATAAATGATTACAAACAGTTTTGATTTGATTCTTTCTCCCAAACCTATTTCCATGATTTATCTCATTATTCGTCTATATAAATGTACATGTCTTCTTTTGCAGTTCCAGCTATATCTGCATTCTAGCTCTTTCCAATATACATACCTGGATGTTTCATTTATATATATATATATATATATATATATATATATATATATATATATATATAGTAGGTAACTTTACCTGTCAGCATATGGGAGGAATGTTCCAGATACAAAGGAAACAAATGTTTCAATATGTATAACGCAATTTCCATAAAATGTCATATTTCTTTTTTTTAAATTCATATTGGGGCAAGCTCAGAAGTTTAAAGAGCACGTTATATATATAATAAATAATAAACTAAGTAAGCAAGTGTATTAAATTACAATATTTATCTGCCATTTATGTGCTAAGTGACGTTTTCAATGTTTTATCATGTATAAGTACTCAGTTCTTATTTAAGTTCCTTTTATATGTAACAGAGATAATCTCTGTCTTATCTTGAATATGTAGACCCAGTTTGTAATTAAAATCAAAGAATTTAATCCCACGAATTTTTGGTATTAGTCTTGAGTTAGTTTCAACTCGCCTGACGTTTGTGTTTCAATGCTCCTCGAGTCCTTTCTTTGAGTTTCTTCCTTCTTTCTTTAAATATATCGCATTATCACTACTTCAGTACTGAGAGAGTACCTACGTGGTGTTCTACAAAATACAATGTCACTCTGACCGGCCCCGATGAAATATAATATCGAACTATAGCACTGCATGTCCCACGATGTCTGAGTGAAGACCATGTCACAGCCATGAAAACAAATAAGAATGTCGAGAATATAATGAAAGTTTTGAAGGAAAACTTGGGGAATATATCTCTACTTGCAATTTACCTGCCCCCACACATGCCTGGGGAGTTAATCATTATCAATAAATATTACGTATCGTCTGTAATTTGAGAGCATAGAACATTAAAGAAAATAAGTCATATGCAACAAGTAGGCAAAACAGGGCAATAACTATGAGATATACATGATTATCACCTTCAAACGGCGGATTAAAAATTGCAACATGTTGATCACATAATTGGGATATTTAAACGCTTCAAAATTATATTTAGCAGAAGGATACGATGGTGTGGATCTTACTGTAGCAAAAATTGATGGAATTAATTGATTGGCAATCTGTAATATTAGAAATGCAAGATCAATATCTGGTGTATAATACAGATGCAATTGCCGTAACAGATATTGATAATAAAAATAATGAAGACGATAATGATATTGATGATGATGTTATTAGATTATTTAAATTCAACTTATATAAAAACTCAGAAACAAATTACCTCAATGTATTGTCACTTCGATTTACTTGCTTTTGGTTTACTTAGATAATTAAAAGAGTTTTTATTTCTCTGTTTTGGTTGATTGTAGTATTATACCAATTTAATGTGCATTGAAATATTGCATTTCTGGTTTGTATGGATAGTTTGCTATTTTGATTTGTTAAAATATTTCTAAATACTAAATGATATTGCACATAAAATGCAATGAACCAAGAATTTTGAAGCTTGTGGTTATGAATTCACTAATGTATATAGGATGAACAAGTCCCTGACAAGCGTCCGTGTCAGCGTAGCTTCGAGGATATAACGTTCCTATAAAGGAAGACACACAAGGCTTAAATTTGAAATACAAATCATTTACAAAATTAGCTATGATCTGCACAGAGGGATTAGGAACAAATAAATGTAAACGACATGGCGTCTTTCCAAACAGGAAAGTAATTTGTTAATTGCATTGTTTCAGTAAGATTAATTGAATACAGAATACTTTGTTCAAACTTCATCGTTATTATTTAACGCTCAAAAACAACATTAACCTCCATCCACAAACAATTACGTTGCAGCTGTATGCAATCAGAAGACATCCACATCCGGTAAATCCCTTTATTATAAATTATATCAGTGCAATTTCTCTGCAAAGACGGTGGCACACAAACATTCACAGCCACATGTAAAGCAAGAATATATAAACAAGAGATGGTGAGATATTAATCTCTCTGTTGCTTCTTACTCGGTTATTTCGATACAGTTTCAGGTAATCTGAGAGCGATGGTGTTAATATATGTCGTTCCCTTTAGTGACATTATTGCAAGTGTTGTTACCGTGAGTTACACAAACAGGAAGACGAAATGACTCTGTTAGTAATGTATTGTATAATATTTAGTCCTAAAGTAGTAGGCCCATATATACAATCATAAGTGGTGATGACCTGCTCCATTACAGATATTACACGCAAACATGCCAACCGTAAATAGACCAAAGGAACTTTCAAAAGGATAGGAGTCAAACACAATAACCAGGCAGAAATGACGGGTCGAGTAGGCTACCATCAAATCTGCAGTAGTCAGTCTATTTTTTATTATATGGAATATATTCGGAAATATTTAATAACGATAGTGAGATTCTTAAATAGTTGCCACACACTCTGTTCCAAAGAAAGCAATATTGGACTTAACAGTGGGAAGAAATAAAGATTCACACCTTGCAAATAATGTCCCAGGACGTCAAGTGCAAAGTTGGCTACGCACGAGCGCTGTTTTAATGAGCATCGCTTAAATAGACCTCATCGGAAGTTCGCAGAGTATTATGGGCCTAAAAGTTTGCAAGACAAATGTAATGTGACGTTTTTAGATGTTTAGACGAATTCAGAGCTACGAATAAAGGTCAAGGAATATAAATATGACAGAATAGTATGAATGAAGCACGGCAAATGGAAAAATATGAATAGAGGGAACAAGCAGAATAATAATTTCAACATTCTCCTCATTCTGAGATATATTATACATGGAAGTTATAGTATCAGTTAAACTAAGGACTAATATTATGCATGATGAATAATTGTTTCTATAAAAGTTTTAATTGGCATGTTCGTTTTCATAAATAGGCTTGTACATGGCATTACGTTGGTATTAATTAGGTTTGCCTATCAAATAACAGTGTAAAAACCTGATCATAACCCCAACATTTGGCAAGGAGACAAATAAGAGTTATTGTACTACTTTATGCATTGTGATCACGCTGAATATAACATACGTTGAGTGTCTAAAAATATTTAGTCGAGAGGATATAAGGTTGCATAGTGATAGCATTATCTTCCTTTGAATCAAAACATAAACGTGACAGTAAGGGCTTCAGTGACAATTGCTATTATACAAATTTGAGTTGTGTTCTTGCGTGGATGAACACGACCGTTTAATGTGACCTTTGACTTGGATACATCTTCCTGGCTTGTTTTGTAGTATCGTCTAGATTACCCAGAAAAAATACCTGTTGATATATTACGAAGTTGGGACACAAGGAGCAAGAAATATAAGAAAATCAAGGACCAAAATTTCATTATCTCGCTACAAACTTGGTAGAGAGCAGGTAACAATTACATTAAGAATACTAATCTTAGGTGTTCATGATTTTGACTCTTGTGGCATAACATGTGACGACATGTTGACCACAGATGGTTTTATGGCGCAAAATGGAATAAATATTATCACTATTATAACCAATATTTTTGCCATATCGCCATATCGCCTCATAAGAGTAATATAAAAATCTAAGATACAGTTCAAAAGAGAATACATAACTACTTAAATATTTAGTCGTGATCAATGGATATATATATATATATATATATATATATATATATATATATATATATATATATATATATATATATATATATATATATATATATATATATATATACACAAACGTGTATGTTTAATCATAATTGTAAAATTTATAAAGTATGTTTCTAAATTTTTCATATAATTTGATTTGCTGTTTGCAGTTGTGTCACTTTTTGATATATGCATGATCTGCCTTATATTAATTTTAAATATGAATATTTATAATTTGACAATTTTGAAATCTTGTAAAGATTTGTATGTGGTATCGTTAAAATATAACGTCTATTGCTAGTGTTTGTATTTCACTTCTGGCATTGAATACAGATTATTCTGCATTGTATTTTTTGTATCGTATATGTATTATATGTAATAATGCGTTAACTTCCTTTTTCATTATTCAATTATAAATACGTTTATAAGCAGTGCTTATGTAAAAACTGTTATGTGTGCGTCAACAAATATCATATTGCGGTAAGTTCAGTATAACATGATTACTTCTCATTTCGTAACAACTTTTATTTATAAATCGGTGTCATATCTGTGTAATTGACTTTAATTCACGAAACTACTTTCCCATCCAGTAGGTAATATTTGCGAGTACGAGAGCTAATCAAATTTACAATAGTTACTTCCTGGTACAAAGAAAACTAAAATAATATGATTCAAAGACTAGTTCAAATGATTACTCTCTATTATAATCTCACATGTTACTCATTAATCGGAAACTATAATACCACATATTATCAAAACAACCACCATACGTGTTCGTAATTACGCGTCACCAGTTTTACAAATAAGAATACTCATATGTTAGAAACTACTTTGTTAACTGTTAGATTTTCATAGCTCTGGTCAAGGTTCATTCAGTAGCTTGATACCTAAAGCTGCCATGAGAGAATGATGTTTGAAACATAAAAGCAACTGTAAATGGAATAGATAAAAAGTTGCAATAGCGGCACCTCATGAGTCATAATCACATCACAAACAAACATTAAATCATTTCAATAAGATCGCTGATGCTAATCGATACAGTATGATCACCTGAGACAAAAATTAAATAATAACAATTTTTAATAGTTTTAGCAACAATAGATAACCTATACGTGTTTACAAGTTTGGATGGAATTAAAGTGTAGACAGAGATACGTGTGATAACAAACTATATTCAAGAGACTAGAAATGTTGATTTGTCCATCTGTAACATCGAAAAAGGTCTTAATTGATGTTGCATAAATCATTCATAAACAATAACAACATAGCTATAGGTGGCATGAATATGTAAAGTAGGATAAACAAAACTGTAGCTTGGAGAGTGATTGAACTACGCATTTTATGTACGAAAATAAATAAATTTGTATCCGGATACGTTTAACATCCATCGTTCTATATTGTAAATTCTTACATGTAAGCAATGTATGCTGGTCACTGGTCGTCCATGCGAGTGATATAGCCCTTTCTGTCGGGAAATATTTTCTCTAACTTTTGTGTACAAATTCCGACCATGCAAGCACAAGCCATTAAACATTCACAGTAACATTTATGTTATATACGCACTCTGGTGGCGTCTTGTGATAATTCTCTTAATTTTCCTTCTTTTCTGCAACAATCTGATTTTATAGTCTCTATTATTTAATTGCCGTAAAAATATTTTGCCGTATTACTTTTACAGTCTCTAATTAATTATTTACCGAAGAAAAATAAATTGCAAACAGCAAGATGATTGAATATTATAACAATTTTCAACTGACAGTTTAAACCGGAAGTTCACGTGACGAAGAGGACCTTGGTAGGTGGGTAAATGGGATGGGAAACTATCAGTGTTTGAGGGTGTGTGGACATGGTTGTTGCTGACAACAGCTTCAGTCAAGAAGTATCACATCTCACATTTGACTGAAAACACAGTCGAGTACTTTCACCAAAATTAACAAAAAATAGCTTTTCTGAGATGTACACACTATTCACGTTCATGCCATTCAATCAGTTAATGCTAATGAGCTGCCTTTGTTTGCATGTTGAAGTGCTTTTCAGCACCACACCACAAACATGGGGAACCAGTATCAACAAAAGCTTTTGTTTCAAAACTATGAAAAAATGAATTCCTCAGGAATTAGGAGCATAAAGCCTTGCCAATAAATGTATAACTCAGTGCAACAAAATAAAACATAAAACATAAGCACGCAAAAATTATATAACATGCATATCAAATCCAAATTATAGTAACAATTAAGATCACTAAACGTGTTTGTTCTTTCTCTAATGGTACTCGTATAAGTTTTCAAGCATTGCTTGTCAAAATACTTCTGTTTGAAAGGGAGGAAACGGACATGGAAGACACTGGCAGGGAACACAATCATATCGAGGTTCACTCTTTACAAAATCAGGTACGTCTGTCCGATATGCTATCGGCCCAGCGTCACATCATCGCTCCATTTATTTTCAATAGTGTGTTTGATATTCTTAAGTTTGTTGTCGGACATTTTATTCCACAGACTTTGCAGATATGACAAACGTGCTGATTTATTCAATATTTTAAGCCTGTGCATGGAATCGTCCATTCGGAACGGATCAAAGCAAGGCCGTCTCGGCTGTTTTATATGTCCTTTCATGATATGTTATGCCGACGTGAAGATGCAGCCAACAGTACATAATACATTTCCCAGATTGCACGAGAAAATCATGACTTCTTAATATAATGCGCTGTCGAATTTCAAGTGTTTCAATATATAAAAGGACGATGTGATTATGTTTTAAGAGTTTTCCATATAGAACAACGTTTCGTGTATAATCAGAATTGCCTCCCTAAAGACAGAGATTTTAATGCGGTAATTGACTAAATTGGAATGAGGTATCACTATGTATCTCCAACTTTGCATACATTTTCCTCGCCTTCTATATACAGTGAAATGTGGCTACAATAAGAGGTTCTCGTGTCATTTAGTTTACTCTTGAAAATAATAATTTTTGTTGAAGACAATCTTAATTCACAAAAGTCACTAATTAATCTATATTTCGATAAACTCGGTGGTACGTTTGGGGATTGTACTTTGCAATGCTTCAACATTTTTCCTTATTTCTAATTGTTGAGAAATTCGAATTTTAAAACACGGAATTAATATTTGCTTCTGTATTTACAAGGTTTGATATTTGGAGTAGCGAACATATTAGTATCTTACTGCGGAACCAGTTACATTCCTCGGAGAAAAAAGCGATGGTGCATTTGCCTTAACATAGATGCTTGATAAGGGGAAGGAATTTTATAAGTGTACTCAGAGAACTTCTATGTCCCTGGGTGTGCGCCTGATCACGAATCTGTAGCTATAATTTGCAAGATGATGCCTACACGACCAAGCGTTATTCGATTTTAGTAATGACATGTCCAGCCAAAGCAATACCTGCTGATAAGCTCTCCAATCTGTCGTTGACACGATTCGTATTAAATTCAGTACATTTTTATACATTTTTATACATTTGCCCCTGAGGTATCCAAAATGTAGAATAAAATTTAATTAGGTCAAAAATAAGCCCTTAGATATAAAACCACAGAAACGTCAGAAATTCATACAGTTAGTGTTTTGTTTCGAACATTTAACCTGCTTTCTTCTGTTTTAGAGTTTTGTGTATACTAATCTTTGATTGACATTCAATAGCATGCCAGAAAGTCGTCAACATAAAGTTAGCTGACAGTTCCTGGATTTTGGTATCTCAATATGCTGTTAATTTTGATTTCGAACATGGTGTCATGCAAACTGCTGGCCTGACTGCACCAGCCTCCTGAGGATAACTTTCAGAAAGGGTGCTTTCTACCTTAGCTCTGGTGCTTCTATCCTTCAAACAGTTGGTGATAGTGTTTGACAGGCATCCTTTTAGACCTGGACTGAATGGGGTATTAATTATAATATGAGTCCATGTGATATCCTGAGCTTTCTCCAATTCGAAAGGACGGCAGCTAAATCTTCGTTCATTCTGAATGTATATATAAGAAGCAAGTCAATTGTACACACTTCCAAATCTGCTTTCTTCAATATACATTCACAGATTTTCAGGGGAGAATTTCTAAATAATACGTAAATACGTAAACAAGGAAATAAAGTACAATTACCCATCTGAACAAAGGTCTTTTATGATACTGTCCTAGAGAGAAGTTTCATCGAAAACAGTCGAATTTTGAAGATTTATGCAACTGCGAATACATCTTACCAAGAGCTAAATTGTTTTGACATAATAAGAACCTGCAGACACCATAAAAGATACAAGCGAATAATTCAATGGCATATAACAGTATATCACGGTCTTCCTGAAGTCGTTATAACCTGTAAAATTATTCTTGGAGAAATAGTAAAGGAAATGCATAATTGGAATATTGCAGCGCAACAGTGAAGAATTAATAACAATAATAATAATAATAATAATAATAACAATGATAAAAATAATATACTATTATTAATCATATTTTTATTATTAGTGGTATAACTATTATTATTGCTATCATATAAAGAGTACTATCCTATTTTCAAAGTGTTTTCGTACGGGTGATAAAAGAATACATTAATGAAAATGTGACTAGATTGCATAGGGAAGGTTATTATTTTCAACTGGGGTAAATTTCCGCAAGGTGCTTATGTGGACTATTAAAAAATATAAGTCATTTCGTATACGTTTATGTATGTCCACTGCGAGTTAGAATCAATCAGTAACATCTCGAAGGACTCGGCTGTGTGTCCGGTTGAGTAGCAGTTGTTGGCTTGTCTTGCTTTTATTTTGTTGCAAATATGGCTACATAAGTTAATCATTCGTTTTCTTCTCAACATAGCACAGATCTGGTATTGTGTATATTATGCAGTTGTATGTGTCTTCATCTGCAGTCTTGTCTAAGGATAACTTGGAAAGTTACGAATGTTCTTGCGATTTCTGTGGTTTGCGGTATATTGTTGTAGCAACTACTTGGAATATTTTTTCTCAGGCCTGGAAGGTTCCGGTACATAATAAAACGGAGAGATTATCTATCTATCTATCTATCTATCTATCTATCTATCTATCTATCTATCGACAAACACACATGCATAATGGGTAAAAACCTGAAAAGTTCCCAAGTTGTGTCCTAGCGACTAAGTTCATCAAGTGGGGGCGTACAGAATGACCTTACGCTGCACTTGTATGTTTCCTGAAGCAATCTTCTTCACGCACATTTATCTAGTGGAAACAGGTATGCATACATACTGGCAAAGTAGCCGCATAGTTATGTTGTATCGAAGTTGATATCGATATCTGAAAAAGCGTTTGAAGTTATTCGTCTATTTTCAGCTAAACGTCAATCAGATGTCGTTGTAAAAAAATGGGGTGCTGCGCATTGAGTCCGTCTCGAAACCAACACGACAAATATATCAGTATCCACCCAGGTACATATGGTGAATATTAATAAACAAACACTGTTTACATTATAACCAATTACATGCATGGATTAATAAAAGTCATTTCATTATAGTCAGGAATGAGAACCATCTAATTTAGAACATCTCAATTGTGATTTAATGAATATACAATTTTAAAGGCAGCACTTATATTTGATTATAGCTCGTATAGTAAATATTGCCGCCTATAGGGTCAATGCTCTCTGTTTAAGTCAATATTTATTAAATATTCCATTTATTTAAACCTTTATTGATATAATATGTACATGTTTGTATATATATATATATATATATATATATATATATATATATATATATATATATATATATATACATACACTCAATCTTTTACGAGAGATGAGAACTAGAGAATTCTCATCTATCTATCCGTGTGTCTGTCTCCATCCTAGTGCATCAGTCTCTTTTCTTTACAGCAAATAAAACAAGGTATCTTTCCCTGATGTATCGCGATTTGCGTTGGAATGGAGAGTTAATTCTTTTAAAATGCATGTAAACGGTATCACGATTTCAAGGCAAAAGAACGTGTTTATGCATCTTGTCGTATTCAACTTTCTCATTTTCAATTATTGTCGTCCTTTCCTTCTAGGACTGATAAACGGCTCAAATGATGCAAGACGAGACGCCGGAGTTCAAACCGACTCAACTCATATCCAGACAGTTACTGTCGAAAACATGAAAGGAAGTACCGATAACGGTATTGGTGGTAGGCAAGAAAACCTTAGCAGAAACCTACAGTAGAATAATTTTTTTTGTGTTTCTGTTTAGCATGCATTGCACTGGAAAAGATATTACCCTTCTATGAAAAGCAGTTGAACTTTTCTGCGAGAAAAAAAACAACAACAATATACACACACACACACACACACACACACATATATATATTCAATCTTTTACGAGCGATAAGAACTAGAGAATTCTTATCTATCTATCCGTGTGTCTGTCTCTATTCTAGTACATCAGTCTCTTTTCCTTATAGCAAATAAAACAAGGTATCTTTCCTTGATGTATTGAGATTTACGTTGAATGGCGAGTTAATTCTTTTAAAATGCATGTAATTCTTTTAAAATGCATGTTTATTGTATCACGGTTTCAAGACAAAACAACGTGTTTATGTATCTTGTCCATTTAGTTTTCACATTTTCAAATATAGTCGTTCTTTGTTTCTAGGACTGATAAATGGCTCAAATGATACAAGACGAGACGCCGGAGTACAAACCGATCCAAATAATATACACACAGTTACTGTCGAAATCATGAAAGGAAGCACCGACAGCGGTATTGGTGGTAGGCAAGAAAACCTTAGCAGAAACCTACAGTAGAATACTTAACTTTTTGTGTTTCTCTTTAGCATGCATTACACTGGAAAAGATATTATCCTTCTATGAAAAGCAGTTGAACTTTTCTTCGAGAAAAAAACAACAACATATA
Organism: Sinohyriopsis cumingii; assembly: GCA_028554795.2. Lineage (NCBI taxonomy): Eukaryota > Metazoa > Mollusca > Bivalvia > Unionida > Unionidae > Sinohyriopsis > Sinohyriopsis cumingii. The sequence continues at coordinate 48,278,527 of CM068833.1, forward strand.
TATATATATATAGAGAGAGAGAGAGAGAGAGAGAGAGACAGAGAGAGAGACAGAGAGAGTCAAATAGAGACAGGGACAGACAGACTGTCTAGAGACAGAGGTAGATAGAGATAGAGGGATAGATAGATAGGAATATATATATATATATATATATATATATATATATATATATATATATATATATATATATATACACGTATATATAGATAGATAGGGATTTTGTATAATTATTATTGTCATTTTACATTACCTTATAATTTATCTATTGCAATTTAAATGTGCATTTTAGGATGGGAATGTATAGAAATGCCTGGTTTTAGAATAAGATAAATAATTGCTATGACTATCCTATAACCCTTTAGTAGGTTTGGTTCTACTTTATTGAGGTTTGTGGCAAAAAAGTTGTGTGACATAACGATGGAAAAAATAAGACAGTACCTTCTGTATTAAGAAAGCTAAACAGGACCGGTGTAAGGCAATGACAAATAATGAGTTCAGTCACGAGGAATTTAATTTGATTATCTTCGAATACCAAAAACAGACTGCCAAAATATGAAAACAACAAAGAACATATTAAAGGAAATAAATAAATGAAAGAAGAAATAAATTTTGGAGGTCGTTACACCAAATAATAAATCTATTAATTAACTGGGAATTTGCGGCGCACCAGCACTCTGAGGATATTGAGTGCCGCACAAAATATCATATAATAAATGGTTTGTGTATAAGACGTAGCTCATGATCAACGAGCGGTAAAGAAAACACATTTTCATGGTGGGACTAATATATGACGGTTCCACATCTGAGGGTAATATAAATATTATTTTTATAGTGTAATTCAATAATAAATGATATAAGCGAGACAGGTTGTACGTTCATCAAAAGAGTTTGGTTGATTGGAACAGTCTCCAACAAATAGTATATCACGAACAGTCACTTAATGTGACATCGTCTTTTGCCGGTAGTCTTATCAGACTGAACAGCTTGCCGTCATTCCGATATCTGATGGTGATCGCAGTGTCATATGAAGTATCATTAAGGATGACATAGAACATCATGCTGAAGAGGGTTGGGGCCAACACACAGCACTGCATGACTCCATTCTTCGACTGACAGTGTTAGAGACTTTTGTCAGGTCAGCTTTGTGTACATATTGAAGTTATGTTTGTTCTAGAGTAGACGAGCTACAAACACCATGTATGTGGTCCCTCGTCCTTTCCTGAAGCCAAACTGTCTCCCTTGTTGTGGTGTGATACACAAAGCGATTCAGCATAATTATGGCAAAGAATTTGCCAGCTACTGAGAGCAATTAGATGCCCAAAGGTTGTCACATGATTGAAAGTCCTCTTGATTTTGTTCGAAGCTTCAATATCTTAGATGATCAAGTACTGTCTTCTAGATAGTCTAATAGTTCCCGGTCTTTCTTATGCAGAAGTCTTTGCATGGCAGCATAATTCTCGACAAACCAAACTTGATGTTTACGTGTGCTATATCATATTTGATGCAATTGAGAATACAGAGTATATCAAGGATGCCCGGTTTTCCCCGACATTTTTGTAGGTTATATCAATTGTATCCAGTTGACTGCCCAGTTCCTCAAAAAGTACCTGTTTCACATTCTCCTATTTCAACTTAGTGACATTAACATTGTTGCGCACGTGTTTGCCTTAAAGACGACTGCTAGGCTCAATTTGAATATTCAGTTTTGAGACTATGAACTTGTGTTCAGTCAAGCTCGTTCGCTTCTCGTGGACTTCGTCACCTGGTCACTCGAACAAACTGCCTATCTCTTCTATTGACGATGACGTAGCCAATAAGATGCCAGTGTATGGAGCGTCAATATGTATTGTTGCAGTTTGGCAGGCGGATTACTGTGTTGGTAATGAGGACATATGAAGTACAATTTCTCAGTACCAGAAGTATGCTGCTGTTGCATTTGATAAGTCACTTTGTACCATTAAAAAGGCTAATTTCGGTAATATGTGACAACTCTAGCATTGAAGTGACAAAGGATGATAAGCTTGTCTACATTCGGAACTTCTGCAATAAGAGACTCTAGGTCCTTGATCTCCCAAGGGTTGGCCATAGTGGGCGCATAGGCAATGATGATAGTTGCATGCCTTTAACCATACAGTGGGTGTCTCATTTGTATTAGTCTGTCATTCACGCCCCGTACGGGATATATAAGGTTGCTGACCAGCTGCGTTTTCATCTCAACCCCAACTTCAGCTACACGTTGCTCCTGTCTACTTTGACCACTGCAGAAGAAGGTGTATCCAGCTCCTACGTCTGAGATCTGTCTTTCCTCAGCTAGGCGAGTTTCACTCAGGGATCCTATCTGAATGTTGAACCTGGCCAGTTCTCTACCAACTAGGGCTGGTCTTCTCTGACATCTCTTCTGTTGTTCTTTTCGTTAGTGTGCGTACATTCCAGCCACCGATGATGGGTTCTGTGGCTTGTAGTTTTATAATTTCTGTTTTAACCGCTAAGATGAGAATCTGTGGTGTTCTGGCCATGGGTAAGGTCAAGCGAGCAATATTTAAGCCACCTTTTCTAGCTCATTCCTCGTTATTGGAGTTGAGCAATGTGATGCTAAAAATGGCTCCTCAGTTACCCACGGGACTCGAAGAGATTCACTGCTTTTCCTGTCCAAGGGCCGCCTAAGTGCAGGTCTACAGCTACAGTTCCCATTGTATCCACACCTGCTGCTTTGCCGCTCGTCCATAACCAAAGGACTTGAAAGTGCCTGGTGAGGTGGATTTAAAATGAGGGAAAATTGCGTAAAGTCGGGCTTATTCACTCGTAAAGGCATGTCTTAATCTAGTGGCACGACATTGTCGAGTCGTATGGAAACATGCCCGGATGCAGTGTATAGCCATCAGCTCGTATGGTACCTGAACTGATGCCGGGCGATGTTCACACAGCCCTTGTCCTCTGTCATCACAGGCGGGCATGAGCATATCTGCTCGGCCTCCTGATCCACTATAAATGACTTTCCATTGGGTACCACGTGTGGCTGTCCATTCTGGATCAACAGTCGCAGGTAGTACCATCTACTGTATCGAACGGTACAAGTCGAAACCTGGCCTGAAAGTAAAAAACATATCGAGCATTGTCATCTTATTTAATCATGAATCTTCATGAGATACATTATACGCAAGAAAATACCTTTTATACCATAAATAGTATACGTTATGAATTTGTGCATTTTTGGTTACGGTTACATAAACATACACACCGATGCACTCGCACAAAGATTGTGTCTTTTACTCTTAAAACGGATGTGTTCCAATTATAATCTCTCTCTCTCTCTCTCTCTCTCTCTCTCTCCCTCTCTCTCTCTCTCTCTCTCTCTCTCTCTCATCTGCGTTTTATAATCCTGACTGATGATCAATATAGTGTGTTATCCACAGAGCTAGGGCACTTTACGGCACGGTACAGTACAAGTTCCACTTCTACAAGGTCAAATATAAATATTTCTATTTAAACATATTATTTAATTATGATTTCAGAAAAGACCATATTGTGATTATAATAATAAATATTGTACTGCATAGTTCATGAAACATTACATTAAAAACATCCCCGACACAACATTAAAAAACAACTCCTGTATGTATAAGTCATCATCTGAGGACATGAAATGAACAGTGAAAGAATTTTAAATTAGAACACAAATGAAACGATACCATTTTGGAAATTGTTAGCATAAACTTACGAAGATACTATGCCGTCAAATATAGAAAGCAGTTTGTGCAAAAAAAATACTGTTCTAGCATTAAAGACGCATTGACAAATAAGTACGTTATATAGTTTTCTTTGTCAACATGTTCGACAATAACTCTTTGAAACAAAACTCAATTCTTTTGAAATATATATCGACGACCCAGCTCCCAAATACAACATAATATCCCACCATGTTGTACATGTTGTGATTAATATATATGACTATTATTTCTTCCTGCTGAATATATAAAGAAAAAGAGCTGCTGAAGGTATATGATTGCAGACTAACTTTCCGGGTCTACGATATATTAGGGATCGATATATTTGTTCACTTCTCTTCTTTAGTATATTTTTTTCTTTTATTATATCGATCTCTTTGTCACCGTTTCTAATACATGTTCTCTCGACATTTGCCACAATTATGTCTAACTCAATTTGCAACGTAAAGGAGGATTTCTGATGATTTGATCCTGGGTAATATTGTCGGATAAAAAAAAAAGCAATGAGTAGTAGGACCTACTTATAATAAAAAACACTCTTTGTATGTTTTCATTTTAGTACAGTGTAATTGGTAGACACCTGTTTCTCATGTTGTCTTATTTTAGCAAATTTAGAACGAAAACAATAACCTATTTAATGTTTTGTTTCACAACAATCGGTGACAGTGAACTGTTCAATTGACATAACTGTTTAACCGGTACACTCCTACATTTGTGGATGGTCAGCTTGATTACAAATGACTTTTCACGTGCAACAAGACTGAAATCAGATAATGCAATCATTCCCGTTGAAGAATCAAACTGAGCATGTTTTAATGATGAATTTCGTATTTCTAAAGTGTAAGTTATAACAGATAAGTAACCTTACATCTACATATGTCACAAGGGATGCAAAATAATTCAGTTATAAAGATTGACTCCACTAATGACCTCTAAAGTTTATAGTGATCAATTGGAAGAACGATCGATTGATTAAAATGTTGTTAAATGGATCCTACTTTAAACAGGACGTCATGAATCGTCTACAACAAAAGTCTACCTATGTTGTTAATTTTCCCCACATAACTCTTTATCTCATAGATAAAATGAACATAATGTATTAAATCCTTTGGTTGCATTTTATTAGTAAGCAACAAAACATATGTTTGTAATATTATTACCTTTACTATAATGTTGTGTTCACTGTAATATTTACAAAATGAAATGCTGCTTATAATATAAAAAAATTTCAGTTCTGTTTATTTTTTCATGAAGTCAGCAGAAGCCTCTCGAAGTAATTAAACACAGCCCCCGAGGTAACATAAAATTTAGACAAGAATGAGAAGAAAGGAAGAAATTACAATTATTATATTGTTTAAAACTCTGATTAGTTATTTTTTTTTTAAATCTGTAATTGTCTATTACGGGTTGAAATAGAATAGGACGTTGAATAAACTGCAGTTTGTGATGTATTTGCACATAATAAATGTAGGTAGAAACAGTACGACAGCAGCACAATCCCAACTTAGTACAGACATAAATTTGTGAAGTATTAAGGTTGTATTTACCATATAATTTAAAGTAACATTGTAATGTGAATAAATTGTTCACCATGAGCAAACAGTATTTTCAAATCTCCTCGATGAGTAACACTGCTCATAACTAATTGTGAAATTTCGACGCTGATAAATACTGCATTTACTTCCATCACCAGCCCATGAAATACAAATTTAATAAAATAAAAATATGTTTTATTCATGTATTAATATTATGAGACTTAGAGTCATGAATTTTTAAAATATCTTTACATACGAGGACAGAATATCATCTTTTTTCTAGACACTTATTTTAATTCCTACCGTTCTACTTACTGTATACTCACGTTCACCATAAGCTTTAGATTAGTTAATTTTTCTGTCAAAGAAACTTCATTCATGAAGATTGCCTCCGCTATTGACATCTAAAGTTTATAGTGTTCAATGGGAGGAATGAGCAACTGATTACAATGTTCTTAAATGTATCTTTCCTTTGACATGATATTTTGAATCGTACCGTTACTTCAAGGTCAATATGAAATAGGCTACAACAAAAGTATACCTATGTTATTCATTGTCCCCACATAACTAGCTTATAGCATAGCATACATTGAACATAATGTATTAAATCCTTTGATTACATTTTATTAGTAAGCAAGAAAACATCTGTTTGTTATATTATTACCTTTATTATCCTTTTTGTGATAAAGTTAATATTAACAAAATGAAATGCTACCGATCATATAAATAACTCTTAGTTCTTTTTTATTGTTTCAGGCAGTCAGAAGAAGCCTCTTGAAACAATTAAATCTACAACCCGAGGTAATTAAATATTTAGAAAGGATAGAGAAATAATTAAGACATTACAATTATTAGATTGTTTTAAACTCTGATCAGCCATATTCCTATTTTGGTATTAGTTCGACTTAAAGTTTCCTATAGTGATTATACATGTAGATATGTTTCAGAGTTTGGGCTTAATACCAACTGCTAATAAAGATTAATATGCACATTGTAATTTTTAAACATTTGTTACAAAGCATTTAATTCTTACCTCGTCTTTTTCATTATTTTGTCTAACTCGTAAGTTCTCCACTGTAAACACAGATAGTTCCGAATAGTACCCGATTAATATCATGTGTTTGTGGGGTAGAGAAGTTAGGCAAACGAAATAACCAGAATACATACTAAAACGGCATATGAATAACAACTTTGTCTTACAAGTCACATGGAAAACACAAGCACCCTTCACACATCGTTTATTTATCCAAACGAAGGAATCAAACATAAACAAGTAACGATGAACAGCACTGGTGCACGCACATTGCAATATGGTAATGTCTAAGAAACCAGAACCATACAAATATCAAGTAAAAGCAAAATAAGAGCCAGCTAAATTAATAATAGATAAAAACAAACTGGGCATAACGAGCAACGAAACTAACACACAGTCTATAATGTTTGCGTATATCAGTCGCATACAGTCTATACATCTTTGCTTGTAAATGATTCAAATGCTTATACGATAGATTACGTAGATCGCCTATCACCAGAACATCAAATGAAGCTGCAAAGAAACTACCGATATCTGCTGGAAAACCTAATGGCAAAATGTGTAACCGCAAGACTAGTACAAGATGGAATTTTGTCTTTGGATGATGAAAGGGCAATTCAAAAAGTGTTATCTGAAAGAGCCAGCGCAGAGTTATTGATTCAAAAACTTGTCCATTCAAAGCCTCCCAGTTATTTAACCTTTATCGATGTTCTCCGAGAAACGGACCAGGAATATATTGTTTCTGAATTGCAAAATGATGACAAAGCACTTAAGGGTAAGTGAAAATAAACTCAGTCTATATTTACGCGTTATGCAGCTCATTATTTTTAAGGTAAACGATGAAATACATTAAAATACAACAAACAAAGATCAACATTCGAGCACGATATGTATTATGCATTGATCTGTCTCATTCTCAGTCTCTCTCTCTATGTCTGTCACTCTGTCTTTCTATCTCTCTGTCTCTCTGTCTCTGTCCCTCTCTCTCTCTCTCTCTCTCTCTCTCTCTCTCTCTCTCTCTATATATATATATATATATATATATATATATATATATATATATATATATATATATATATATATATATAATTATTCTGATCTTGCAGGATTTAGTGCCGCTTGGACTACAGCAGATGAAAGAAACATTAGAGGAATGATAATTCAGGAAAAATCGTACATCATGGAGGAACTTGATCCAGATAAGGTTCTGGGATTTTTCGTGGAGCACGACATATTTAAAATAGACGAAATAGCGGATATTGCTTTCAAATCCAGACGAGAGAAGTCTATGGTCTTGCTTGAGCGTATACTGGACAACTTGCCTAATGCGTTTAACTTGTTGTTGCATGCCTTGAAGCAGACAGGATCGGAACAACTTGCCAGTCGTCTGGACAAGTTGGTTTCAAGTTATATGGATGACGCTAACCACGGTAGTATGTAAACTTCAATGTAAATATACTGAAGACTGTTTTAGTACGCTAAATGTAGAATAGCGACCACTGCTGCCTAAAGGTTTTGCAAACTATCAAAAGTACTAAAGTGTTAATTTGGACCTGGTTATACCCTGTTTTTTTATTGACAATAAATACTTTCGAACTACGTACCAATTACCTTTTATCAAACGTTAATTATTATTAAACATAGTTTATATCCCACTAGGACAAAGATATATTTTACTTAAACGTTTCATATTTTAGTATTCGTAATGGTTTTATCCCTTTAACTTTACTCGGTCACTGTTTATCATAGAAATGGAAATGCTTCAGTTTTTATCGTAACACTTCTTACAAGTAATTTTTGCATAAGTAAATTTGTGTCACCAATGAAGATTTGGATTAATTAGATCCATTTTAAATATAAGAGTCATTCGTTTCGCGTGTATGTATATATATATATATATATATATATATATATATATATATATATATATATATATATATATATATATATATATATATATATATATATATATATATTTATTTATATATATATATATATGGGGTGGAGGTGGGAACAATTTGTATAGAAAAAGACAGCAGGTCCGTACCCCAGAAGGGAATTGGTTCATCTGACGACAAAGTCCTTTGCAGAGAGAATCGCTCCGTGCACAGCAAGTGTGAAATCATTGCGATTGCCTGGGTAGAATACGTGATACAAAACTTTGAATATATTGGCCTGTGACAGCGCGCTACATGAAATATCTGGCTGGAAATTGTAGACCCAATCACACCTCCCATAAATGTCCTTATATATACAGTCTTGTTCCTTTCCATATGGCAGTTTGAGCTGGAGATGCAGTGGCTCTTTCAAATGCAATTATTGTGTTTTATATGAAACAATATCATTCAAAAAGTTATATTGATCCTCTTTGCCTAATAGTTTGTAATTCGATCAGCTTTGGCCAAAAATGGAAGCATGACATTAACAAATTTTAGAGTACCTATGTTTGGTAAAAGGTCTTCTTCACTTGGTACTTTCAACCGCTTACTCATGTTTGAATCCAAAATAGAAAATTGGGAATAATTCAGTAGTAAAAATCTGGTAAACTGCATTCACGCTATTCAACAAGTTTTCGTATGGAACAAAATTGAAATTTGAATGAAATCAAGGTTTGCTTTTAATTCCGACCAAAGTTCTGGTTCGTTTCTACTTTTGAGACTCGAGAAAGTTTTGATATTAATGTCATCAGCAAGTCAAGAAAAGCATGGCTGCATCTTTACCGCGTGATGTTATCAGTCTTCTTTAATTAAACTTTTGTTATCATTGTCTAGCTGACAATATGTAGCCATCGTATGTATTCGACAAAACAACGAATATGTATGTGGTATTTGATTGAGGAGAATGTGTTTTAAAATGTTCAGGCGTAATATATGTACATGTTATACTCTATGCAATTCCAAAATCGTCATATTTATATTAGCACCTTACGTATAATTACGTATTTCTTTAATTCGACAGATGGAATATTTATTGCAGCATATGTATATTTCGTCAGGATTAGTATCTATCGATATGCATCAGAAACACATTTTAGTCATATCAGATATATTAGATAAAGTTAAGATCTTATTACATGTAGTGCTACTTTAGTGTGCTTTAACACCTAGTATATGTTAACAATTTATATGGACGTTCCGTTTCTTTCAAAGATTTCTAAAATACAATACCACAAAGAAGACAAATGAACTGGTTTACTATTATTTTCATGTTCTTTCATTTCCAACTTAAGCTTGACAATAAGATACCACACATATTTGCATATGACAAAGAATATATTCTAACCTAATAGTAGTAGAATAGTGAACTAACTTATGTGAGCAAGAGTCAAATTCTCTGTGAAATTATGTTTAATAAATGTATCATAAACCCCTGCTTTTACGCAGATGCAGTGAAAACTATATACTAGAGATAAAGACAAGACTGGGTTATCTTCGATAGTTGTGAACATGTACCTGTATTAAACAAGGGGAAACATGTTTCGGATTATTTTCGTCCATCCAAAAGCATTTTACATGAGCAAGATACGAGATTCAAAAGTGTATATATTTTTCCAGGTGAGTCAAAAGAACCAAAAATTGAACTCAAGATAAAGATAACACTCTGTGGCGCAAACGACCAACCGCTTCTTGAGGCAGAAGCTTATGCTGTTGAGCAAATAAATAACGACGAAAGAGAATACGTTGGGGAAATGTTATTCAGAGAGACTGGATCATTGTTTATAGAAGCTACCTTTGGCAGTTTAATTATTCATATGATACCATGCTCAAAGAAAACATACAAGAAACTTGTAGAGTTTTGTCAACAAGGCAGTTTGGAAAAATTGGTGAGAAAGCTTTTGAGCGACGAACAGACAAAGAGGATTCTTCCCCAAGGACCTTTGACCGTCAAGATACAGTTGCTGGGAAAAAGGGTAATACAGGAAAGTGGTCGAAGTGATGGTAAGATGGATATAATTGATGATCATATTGAAATTGAATGAAATACCCCACATGTAAATCACACCATGTTTCAATGTAACTTAGTGTTGTGCCAACAGAAATCAACTATGTGAAAACATGTGGGCAAACATGGCATGCAAGAACTCACTGACCCAACGGGAAAGAAAATAACTTTAAAATTATTGTGCAAAGTGTGTGCTTAAACTTTTGTCTTCTGTTCAACTTTACTGAGAAGTTAGAATACGATAGTTATTTAGAAACAAAGATTTTGCAAAGCGTGGTTAATTCGTACTGATAAAAATAAAAAAGCAGATAGTTGGTACCTTGAATAAGTACCATATATTTACATTGACTTCATATTCAGAAATCGGTAAATTGTATTAGATTGTTAAGGAGAAATGAAATGGAACCGCCGATGATTTGTTTTAAACGGACAAGAAAAATTAACCTATATCAGCATCAAATACATTTGCAACCTTGAAACGATTAATGGCAATGCGAGTTCGTCCATCGAGTCAATGAGGACAACGCATGTCATCCAGTGTTATAGCTGGAACGAATGGTCTGTGGATGAGCAGGTGGATGAAGAGGCCAATGTGCGCCCTGAATGTTATTGTCATTGTATACAGGGTATGGCAGCAACATGGCTCATGGGTTACTAGCTTGGAGTTTTCTGGGCTGACTCCGTTGTTCTCCTGCAGTTGTCATGTTGGCCTCGCCTAGGCCAGCTATCGCGGCTTTCCCTTGGTCAAGGCACCTTACTCCAATTGCCTCAGTACTAGATAACCTAGACACTTACCCAATCAGTTTCTGTGACGGACAAACAATATTTTAAACATTTTAAAATGAGAGAAATATCACCTGTTTGTGCTTTAGTATATATGTGTCGCCGTATCAACACCCCCACACCCCCAATATATATATATATATATATATATATATATATATATATATATATATATATATATATATATATATATATATTCCGTACATTCTTTCGTTCTCTGTTGTTTCCGATTTCCTGCAAGACATGAAATTATTGGAAGCATTTGAATGATGAACGTTAGAGCTTTTTATAAACAACTTATATCTTACATGCTTCACTGTTCTCATATCCCTCTTTGAATACATTATGTACCTATCTAATCCAATCACATTATAATAACTACTCGTTTTAACTTTCATACAGTCGGAAAGTTTCGCCAAAGGCTCATTGAGAAGTTTGACACAGTCGTTGATGAAATAGACCCAATTAATTTTAAGAAGGTTTTCCTAGATCGCCGACTTTTGTCCCAAGATAACTTCAACCAGCTTGCTCAAAGCAGGTCAGCTAGAGCAGCATCCTTTGTTAGAAAGGTTTTGGAGCTTGGAGAGGATGCAGTGTTAGCGTTTATGGAAACGATGGAAAAGAATGGTCCAGAATATTTGCTAAGGGAATTGAAGAAAGATGCATCGATCGTAGATGATTGCCATGGTAAGGACTGGTATTTCGAAATTGTGATTTATTTCTTGAAGCGTTTAACTTAATTTTGATTCATTTTGATCACATCTTCTTGGTATTTCTTTTGGTCCGCATGACAAATATACATGCCCAGTGGTTGTTTTATAAATAAGATTTTTTCTTCAGAAAACTCTTTAGAAATACAACGCATCTATGGGGCAAGCTGGAAACAAATACTTTTTATGTTACGTAAATTAAATTAGAGCGGAATTTAAAAAGTCTTAGGGCTTGACAAGTGACACAAATGTATAAACACACTTCGGTTGATATTATCGAAATTAGAAAAGCAGAAGGAGATTTTAGGAAAACTTTAAGAAAATGTATCGACGTTCTACTTTTCCAGTCAAACCTCGACAATTTCGGATATAAAGTATTTTCTATTCTTGAGAAATGGTCTATCATTCTGCCAAAAGTTCAAGGATTCTCAAATGGATATATGAAAGCAAAAACTTTATATCATTTCACACGTGATATTAATGTTTCATGGCTTCCATCTATAATCTCATAAAGTATCGAAAAGTATAGGTGTTAAGATAACAGTCGACATACTTTCTTTAAACAGACATCAAAACGTAATATTAGTTTTAGAAATAACCCATATTTTGTCAGAAAGTTTAGAGAGTCCTCTTCCTGATATTGTGAAGTATAAGCCATGTTACCCTTCTTTCCAGATATATCTAGTTTTAATTATTGTTTTTATTTCCTACAGAATACGACGAGTTCGTTGCTAAATTTGAAAGCCAGCATCCCGAATCTACCGACGAAATTCCATTTTATGAGACTAATTTCCATATAACCATACATGATCCTGCCGGTAAGACACACGAACTTTATTTGTGTGTTCGTGTGTTCCTTTATAACTTTCAGCATGCCTATATATATATATATATATATATATATATATATATATATATATATATATATATATATATATATATATATATATATAGAGATATATATATATATATATATATATATATATATATATATATATATATATATATATATATATAGTTATATAGTTATATAGTCATATAGTTATAGTTATATATATATATATATATATATATATATATATATATATATATATATATATATATATCATGGCTGTTAAACGAATCTTATGTTGAAATTTGATTTATCAACACTGTTGATTTATCAAATTGTCATCCACTCATGGCATATATACGCATATATAAATGTTATTTCGACATTATGATATGTTTCAACAACAGGTTATCGTTTATATGCTCTCTAAGTCTATGATGACATTCCACTTATTTAACATCAAGTATGTGAAAGTATTGATAATTTCCGTCTTCTAAATTAGTTAGGTATGGTATACAATTTCATCCATACCTCTGCTTTTCCTCAGATCATCTCTCTCTCTCTCTCTCTCTCTCTCTCTCTCTCCTGGGTTAGTACTGGGTTCAGGGATAGGGGTTTTTCTGTCTCTTTGATTATTTGATATATCATACTTGCGCCACAGCTAGCTTAACGCCCTTGCCAGGTAGGTGAAAACATTTTATGTACTCAGGTCTTAACCTTCATCTGGCCTTACATTTCAACATGTTAGTGGTTATAAATATTTAGTTTTGAACCCAGATCAATCACTTAATCGAAGGAGTCAGTCAGAGTTGTCTGATCCAGATCAATCACTTAATCGAAAGAGTCAGTCAGAGTTGTCTGATCCAGATCAATCACTTAATCGAAAGAGTCAGTCAGAGTTGTCTGATCCAGATCAATCACTTAATCGAAAGAGTCAGTCAGAGTTGTCTGATCCAGATCAATCACTTAATCGAAAGAGTCAGTCAGAGTTGTCTGATCCAGATCAATCACTTAATCGAAAGAGTCAGTCAGAGTTGTTTGATTGGATGAGTGGCAGTGTTGACTTCAGTATGAAATTATCAATCAGGTTGTCATTTATACTTATATTTTTATACGTGTATATGTTGTATTCTAGATAGATATCCAGTGGATATATATGCATAGAGATAGGTGTTAAATTCAATTGACTAACCATTGAGTTCTCGTGCACCTTCCACTTTGTTCCGATATTTTGTTTGGCGGAGGGAATGAGCGCATTCACGTGTGTGACTAAGTGCCCTGGAGCATATGTGCAAGAGAGTTAGGCGATAGGTGCACGGATTCTAGTCCAACTTATGGCTCTCTATTCTTATTAATTTCATTGTTCTCTTTATATCTTGCCATTATTTAAACATATTCAGATTCCCATGGTTCACATACTACATTCTCAGCGAAAACATCAGTTACGTCAGAAACAGAGATGGAGAATTTCACGGACGTTGACACTCCGAGATCGAAAACAATATCTATCGACGAGTCTGGAACAGGTGAATTGTGTGTAGATATGTTTAAACTGCCAAAGACAGACGTCTCAAGAAACAATACCTGTATTCGCAGTTCCATAACGTCGGATTATAATTCTCTACGTAGCTCCCGCAGATCGAACGATACACTTTTTTCACATTCATCAGACTCGGATCCAACCATGGATTTAGACGGCGATTTAGCAAGCAAAGAACCAGTGTGCATGTCTGTGATAAGTTCGTAACATTTTTGATTTGCCAACAGCGAATGACAACCGAATGTATCTATACTCATCAAACAAATCCAATTGAAAATGAACATCTCAGCATTTGGTTTAACTATCGACTTATATATGCAACCTGCAATAATACACAACAAGGTGCATCTTTGAATGTTCCTCTGCTATTAAACCTGCGTTTGTACCAAATACGTTTGTCAGTATATCAATATGGACATTTGTAAACTATTAAGAAATTACTCTTCGGTTCTGAATATTTGCACAAAACGACGCTAAGGTGTGTGTTTGCTTCCTTCGAAGAACTATAGCACGTGATTCATATTTACTTTGTATTAATAACATTCCTTTAAAGCAAAAGTGTGTCCTTATTGTGTTAAAATCCATGATTTTATGTTAACACACGTGTTCCATGTACTTGTATGACGATACAGGTTAATGATTGAGATTGGATAAAACATGTGTTAGTGAAGCACTGAGCATATTAGAGTTTTCTTTTGTCATACATCTGTTATGTACATTTTCGTAAATAAGTTGTAGCGTATAAAATTCGTCATGGATAATTTCTAAAGTGTGGGTGTTTCACAGTTGGCAAAGATATATTGTCAGCTATGAACCACTAATTACATATAAAATATCAAATACTTTTTTGGCGATAAATACAACAAAAAATACACGATTAATTCAAGATATCACAAATATCAATATGTCTATAGTAGACAAGAAGCCATGGCTGAAAAACCTACTTCACCTGTTCATAACAACAATGAACATATCTGAAATACCAAGCTAATGAACCTTAATATCCAAACAAAACTACACACTATTACATTAAACAACCATTACTCCTATACCATCCTCATACTTTGCATACTACGAAAATACAATTATCCACTGTTATACGCAAACAAAATCAACCCATGTTACTATACCTTACTACTGAAACACTACATAGTATGGCAATCATACTACTGAGATAAATAGCTTTCATAAATACCATAATTTTAACACTGCAAAATAACCAAAAGAGACTGAATAATGTTCCGGTTACCAATACGACTGTGTCGATTTTTTATTGGTAAGTGAGAAATGAATTCAAATTCTAGCTATACCCATCTATACATATGCAACACACTTCCAACGATATGTGTATGGCACTGTTGCAGAGTCAATGACGATGCAACGATACTTGCAGGCTCTCCTTGCATGAGATACCTCCATCGCTTGTAGTATTCCGAACATAGGTTTTGAAAAGACGACAAAAATTACTTCCTTACAAAGAAAAAAGAAATTTTTTTCATCATGCGGTACAAAAACAGTATGCAATGATTAATAGGTCACTTGGCCAAGTCCAGGTCGACAGTATCGGTTTAACGTGCGCGTTATTTTGTGTGCCTGTCTTAATCTTTTTAAAAGATTTGTTTATGTCAACTACACGTGGACATTTCTATTTAAGTTTATTGGAAAAATTTAACTGAGACCAAACAATTGTTTTTCCCAGACGTTCGCTGAGGTCGACCATTACGTCTTGATAGGACATTATTTTTTAAAAACAGAACATGTTCAACTTTGAGTTATCCACAGGCGCATCGATGAACATTATTCAATGACCGACACCCTATTTCTTTCTTGTTGGTAGGCACAGGGAACACAGACATAGCCTTATAATTAACTTCTATAGGTTTTAGTTAACCTTGTCCAGTAGCATCTCTAAAAAAGTAACTCAGTCACGGCAAACGTTGCTTTTATTCAAGCTGATTGTCAGTTTTTCTTCACAATATGTAGGTGGTCCTTCCAGGTTTCGTTGTTCCACATGTTTGCATATTCCACGTTGAAAATGCCGCATGGAACTCCTTCATCCCAAAGGCATGACTTTGTAATGGCAAAGTCTATATGGAGTCACGAATGCTCAGATTTCCTTTGCTATCTCTGTAAGTGGAATTTACCAGAATTCCTTCAAGAGGTCAGACTTTGATCTATTTGGCATTTCTAATCCTATCGATGTAATCATCGATTGTTTGAATTGCAGACGCATCTGTCTTATAGCTTACCTGTCTGTAATCAGCACACATACAGAAAATCTTTTCTGATTTAGGCGCTACCATACAAAGTAAAATCCAGTCACTTTTACTTGGTTCGATGAAGTCATTATCTAGTAAATACTGAACCTCTTTCTTCAGATGGTCTTGTTTGAGAGGAGTCATCCCGTTAAACCTCTGCTTTACATGCGTTGAATTTACTATTTTAACATCTTGGAAAATCTAATTTGTTCCAATTGAAACATCTTGAAAATAAGTGTCCATATTATATTTGAGGCTGTTTCAGTTCGTACATTTCTAGCAGCATCAGATGAGAACGTTTCTTCGCCACACTGTACAAAATTATCATTTGACGATGGACAATATGTTCGAAAGCATGTTCAAAAGGAGGAAAACCAAGAGACTGTTGCACCGACTCCCCCAACAACACCCAAAAATAATTGTTTACATTAATATTAGTATATTCTTGTTTTAAAGAAACATGACATAATCATACTCTTCAAATGATGATGAACCCTTTCCAAAGTACCTTGACGCTCAGGGTGGCAGGTAGAAAATCAAACCTGTTTGATACCTAGTGCACAGAAAAACCTGCTGGACGCACACGTAAATCGTCAACAAATATTGGTTGTCTAAGTCAGTCTTCGGTAAAGGACTGGTACAATCTACCAGCATTTAATTAGACGGTTTGTCAAACGCTACAATAGGTGACAGATGAGCCTTTGGTATCAACATATTGGGTCTTCCTACCAAATATAACAAGATCTAAAAATTTAAAAACAGCACTTTTAAGTTCGTGCAATACAAATAATTTAAGATCTTGTGATAAGTCTTATTTACTCCTAAATGACCTGACAAAAGGTTCATGGGCAAGGCTATGAATTGCCTGTCAATATAATCTAGTCCGCAACCATTTGATAGCTTACTGACCACTCATCAACAGCGGGTACATGCGGCGGCCTTTATTTCCTCATACGGACCTCATTATTCTAGAAGTAACAAGTTCCTTCTAGTATGTATTCAGTTTCAGCAAAAGTCGTCTGAAAAACACAGGAGACCTCTGGATCTAGTGCTTGTTAATCACCCTGATTAAATGTAAGGAAATGGGTTGCCAAAAGAGTATCACTGTGATAAAAAAACATCCTCACTTATCCAAACTTTTAGCAATAGTAACCTCATTGGGGGCCCCGAGTGGCCGAGTGGTCTAAAGCGCTCACCGTTCCGGATCACTGCCATCTCACCTCTGTCTGCGTATGTTCGAGTCCAAGGCTCGGCTAGCGTGGGTACGTGGGAAAGCCTGCCAGTAGCTTCTCGTGGGTCGGTGGTTCTTTCCTGGGTTTTCCAGGGTTCTTCCTCCATCAGTTATACTGGCCGCCATATATGGCCTATATTGTGCTGAAAAATGGCGTTAAGCCCTACAACAACAACAACAGCCTCATTAAAAGCCAAACCGCCCAAAATACACATTCCCATAGCTTTAGTAACTGCGCAAGTGCGACATAAATTAGGGATTTTCACTTAAATAGGATCACCTCGTCGATCCATGCAACACGTATTAGTTACTAAGTGGATTAACCACGACTTTTCCTCTAGTAATGTCATGAATGCTATGAATAATCAAATAGTTCACAGCTTTTAGCTCATTTGGAAACCAAATCTGATGACATATTAACACAATGTAGAGAGACATTAGCATGTCTATATAATACTCCCTGTATGATAAATATTTTCACTAAAGACATACTAAAAAAAAATTGATTCTTGATAGTTACACTTGTTGGAGATTTGAATGCATTCAAACGAGACTGAAAGAGTTTCTTAACTAAAACCTGTCGAGAGTTATTACGAATATATGGTCATAAAGTAAATATAAGATGGAAGAGAAACCATCAAGTTTTATATCATTTTTATCAAAACAAAATATATTTAAGAGGAACATACAACATTATGCATTGAATCTAAATCTAATCCAAAAACAAATTTTTAAGGTCGAAACCAATGAAAAGTTCCGTATGAATTTCATATCCAGAAATGTACTAGTCCGATAATAGCCGTGGCGCTGTGATGTGATGTGATTTTGACTTTTAACGTAGCTTTAACATATTGCTACAATGTATGCAATGTAGCAGGTTAAAGTGATGTCTGACACTGGGGCATCATGACGCGGACATGTAGCATTATGTCCCACTCAGTCACATTATCCTGACACCATTCCGACCAGTCAAAACACTAACCTCTTAATGCTGAACGCCAAGCAAGGCAGATGATAGTACAAATTTTAAAATTCTTCGGTATGACTAGGCCGGGCATCGAACCTACAAACTTCCGCTTTCAAAGTGTACGCTCTAACCACTAGGCCAGCGGAGAGGACTCGTGATGTTGTCAAAATGTCATTACCTAGAACTCCTGTGAACAATTTACAGTATTACCAGAATAATATTACAGTCCGTTGTTTACTTTGTCCACTGAATATCCAAGCAAATAGTCTATATGTCAATATATTGCCGCCGTGACAGATCTTACTACTCTATCTAATATTTCCGAATACATGTACACGTGACTGAACACATCCAACGTATGGGATCTAACGTAATTCTTCTAAGAACCGATCTTACTTGTGAATCAAATAATAATGATCGGCTATATTAGCTGACCTCTACATAGTTTTAACCCATTTCACATCCAGGTACGATATAATCTCACTAATGCCACAATTGTAGAACTCTTCATTCAATACCAGTTGTTTAAGAGTATCTTTATTTGTGTCAATTTTCCTAGCTGTGCATGATTTAGTAAACAAACGTTCTTTTTCCCTTGCAAATTCTAGATGATTATTTTTAGTTTCCTATATTCAATTTCTAAAGTTTTGACAATAGCTATCCTAATCCCTCAAGACATTTGATTCGACCACTTCGTAATCAGCGGGGTTTTCTTTCAAATGAGGGCTCATCATAGACATCACTAGCTTCACCAGAAAACATGCCCTGCTGCAATTGTCCAATATTCATTCGGCCATTTCAAATTTTCCGCTATTTCTCAAAACTGTGAACCTGCATTTCCATGACAGTACCCATTAATGGTCAGTTCCAGTTTCGTCAATCTAAACTCCTTATCTACCTCCTCATTTCGCTCTTGTGTTTGTACTTGCATTTGGTCCGTAAATGCATTTTTCTTGATTAAGCTGAAGCTTTCTCATTTTAACTTCCCACATTAATTCCATTAACTTACTAACCGAACCAGATGGAAACTTTTTTGTTAAAGCAATCACTCACATGAAGCACAATCTTTTCTACCAAATACAGCAT
Source organism: Sinohyriopsis cumingii (assembly GCA_028554795.2). Lineage (NCBI taxonomy): Eukaryota > Metazoa > Mollusca > Bivalvia > Unionida > Unionidae > Sinohyriopsis > Sinohyriopsis cumingii. Next base: position 48,298,169 of record CM068833.1, read on the forward strand.
CAAAATATTCCTGATCTCTTGTTTCACCAAAGAAGCCTATCCTTCAGCAAGATCATAAAACTTAGTACATTCAAGTAAGCTTTTTTAAATTATCCTGTGTACTGTATATACTACTTAGGATATCCGAGTGAACGATTGTTGGTTTCGTTATTATTTTCCCACTGCAAAATAAAAATACTAGAGGCTACTAACATTTCACACGATGAAATTCTTACTTAAAGAAACAATCTTCTGAAATGTAAAAATCTTTGAAATATTCAAGCTAAAAAAAAATATTCCAATACATTCAGATCTTGACAATATTTGAACGTGGTCAGAATGCCGAGACGAATTCTTAAAGTAATATATATATATATATATATATATATATATATATATATATATATATATATATATATATATATATATATATACCCAAACACTAATAGAAATAAAAAGAACTGAAAGTGTATGAATTCGTAGAATATTTTCTGAAATTATACTGCCAATTTCACACTAATCCGGAAACTATCAAAATGTATTCCCATTGAATATTCTAATGTGTTCATATGGTAACGTCATAACACACCAGAAAAATTACAGTTTTAAATCAGAATGTTTTTTCTTCAAAGTAATCCCGTGAACATATAGTACTAGTTAAATCCATGAATGTTCAAAAATTATCAGATATAATTAATTAAATATTCAAGTTCTTGAAAAAAGGTTATAATCCAATATGTACTGACTCTTTTAATTAAAGATTTACCACTTTGCTAAATCAAACGAACAAATATTGAAAACTATAAGTCATGATTTCTTCTGGAATTTGCAAGTGATGTTTACGTCACCTCTTCACAAATGAATGCGTCGCGTCGAACAATATAGTTGTTGACTTGACAATAGCGATAGGCCTCGGTGTATAAATGGCTGTCCATCATGGTAGTGTTTTTGTACATTACTATGCTACATTGCCAGCAGCCACTAAATTAAATAATTAAAATATAAATGTCTTTAAACCAGATGGCCTAAATAAAAATACTATAATATAATATATGATATCCTGAACAATCCAAAGGACAGTAGGTGAATCCAACGATATTTCCAGGAAAATTAGTTTGTTTAAGAAATCAGATAAGGAATGTAAATGTACACATGCTTAGAGTGAATACATTTATATTTTCGTTGTGTTTATCAGTTTGTGTAACATTCTAACTTATTTAGTTACTGTATTAAAATACTGAATCCAAAACTGCTTTAATTTAGTCCTTTGTTCCATTGTCCAGTTATCAAAATGCAAAACACCACAAAAGGTATACCTGTAAAACATAATCGGTCGTAATTTACCTGTCAGAACTAAATGTCTTCTTTTGTATTTAAATCCTCTAAATAATAATCAAAATAATGTAGAGAACGAGCTTGAACTTTGGAATCATTCGCTATAACTGATGTTTTCTAATGCCTGGGGTATACAAATGTACTCATATGTGTGTTTAAAATAAAGATATGGAATCCAAATGAAATATCAGTGCACTATTCAATTACATTATTGCTGTATCAGTTAATACAGGGAACGCAAGAAATGTCACTGATGTCATTTAAACCTACGACATGCTGCCTTGCTTGTAATAATCTTTAAAAGGTGGTTAGGATGACTTATGTCAGCGTTCAGTAAGTGAACCTGAAAACATATATTTACATCCCAGCTAATTGTAACGCCATGGTTACTGTCGGATTTCCGTCTTATGAGTAATATAAATATTGCTTTAAACAACAGATCATATATCAACCATCGTTAACGTTGTTCATGTATTAAATTAACACATTAGAGTAACAACGTAAACACAGTGAATGGTAACATTCAAGGCAAGTTTAAATGAATGCAAACGTTTTCAACATCGGTGGAAAATGTGTTTAATTTGTACCCTAAATCAAAACAACATACATTATGAACACAACTTTGTGTTTTAGTAAGTCGAGTATAAGACACCCTCATATAAATTACAGTGAAAATTCTATTACAATCCATTACGAACATTTCAAGCGTGATTTTAAGTTTCAAAATATATTGGGGAGACCGCATCTATCGGATCAGATGTTTAAGATTTAACGTTCGAATAAAAGATTTAAACGTTTTGAAGTTTTAACATATATTTGTAGTTAATCTCTTGTGATATTGAAGTATAAAGTTTCGAAGATCCTTCGAGGCATTTGCAAATTTAAGAATATTATAGTAGTAGTGAAATTCGGCTGTCAGATTTCAATCATCTACATAAAGCATGAATTGTGTAAAGTTGAAGCATTATTTATTGCAGAACATATTTACATGTCAATAAACGCTTTTGAAAAGTGTATGTGAAATCTCAGAAGAGCTACAAGGATGAAAAATATTTTTAGACATTATTTAGAAATATATTGTGGAACCTTAAGGTCGACCCTAAAGATGTATCCAAATGTTTTCACCTTAAGCCTAGGTAGAAGATTAATGTCGAATTTACAATCATACCTTTAAAAAATACAGATGTAGATAACATATCATCATCAAACAAAAACACATAGAGATAATAAAGATTAAATATACATAAAATAAGTGATTTTTCCTTTACACACCTTCAGAACATTTTGGGATGTTTAGATAATTAATATTCATAACTTTGATGACAGTAGAGATTATAATTATTTGTAAAGCTTAATTGTCTTATTTAACGCAATTTAACTGTAATTTGCACTTAGATGTCAGGACGAGATTCGTAAAAAATTCTGAAACATATATGAATGTTGCGTGGATAATTTTACGATCATTTAACGTTCGACGCTCAGCAATTTATGAGAGTGTTAAGCCTCTCAGAATCATTCTGTAATAATTGATGGACATTTTCATATGTCACTAGTCACATCTGAAATGCGTTTTCAAAACATGCACTCGAAGATGAAAAGCTTTCGAAAAAGAGAACGCATAGGCATTCCATCATAATTTGATAAAAACCGCATTAAAGTATTCATGACTTTAGTCATGGCATAGGAGAAATTACAGAATTATGTTAAACTAATTTGTAGCTGATGTTACGACTCAAAGGTCTTAAATTCTGTAACAAAAAGAAACAAAAGTATCAATTGTAAACAAATAATTTAATTATCTAATTTATGAATTGAAACTTCAAGAGGACCTTTTAAATCCAAAGTAATCCTGAAAGGTTCTACACAGGTCCTAATGAATCTAACAGTACACATGAATTGCTGGTCCTCGAATGCGCTAATACAAGGTTACTTGTCTGTGGGCAAGCACAACTGTGGTCTGTAAATTAAAAAAGCAGTAATTTCTGTTTGTCTGAGCGATGTTTACACACATTCATACTTACCTGCGAGTACAATAAGGGTGCGTTACATATTTACATACTGTATGATGAAATGTATCGATTAGGACTAAACCAGTCGCAGTTTCCATGGATACAGCCAATGGAAGCAGACAGTACAAGTTTTGGCGATATCTTTGGATGATTACATCGGAATGAATTTGTAGGTAACTTGAAACTAAAAACATCAACTGCATCCTCCATGTTAAGAATTATTGAAAGGAAGTGATTTATTTATTCGATGAAAGAGAATATGTAATTTTTGGTAATAAATTCCTAGGATATAGCTGATTAAATAATCATTTATTTAAAAAATCATCAAAGTGGGAGTATGTGATTATATTCAAAACTTTAAATATCCCACTAAATATTATCGGAGTATTTGAAGCTTTCCTGTACTTGAGTGACAGCCCACATTCATTAGACTGTACTTAAGCAACAAGATTTGGAATACTACTTCTGTTGAATTCCATTGTGTTATCAAGGTAACACATCAGCACTCCATACGTTTCGCTCGGATTACCTTAGAACGGTTATTGGGTTAGTGAGAACTTGATAGAACATTTCAGGAATAATATGATTAGCAGAATTACATAATAGGAATTCATACACTGTAGGTTTTTTATAATTCTTTTATTTTGTTTGATTTTATATATTTATTTAAATAAATTTTATATTTTGGAAACTTGAATGTCTGTTTGGTTACATTGTCATGTTACTTAAATTTAAACCCATCCACGAAAAATTAGATATACATAACACTTTTAAAACGTAATAATGATACTTATGTTGCACTTTTGGCATACAGTTTCTGTAAATCTTGCATGACATTATCGTAGTAATGCCATTTAAATACCTTGAGACCAAATTATAACAGTGGAAAATAGTTTAATAGCTATATATCAAATTGCACCACTATAAACTTGCCACCAGCTGGTAATATCTAATTTGAATAAGGCCAGATTTAGATGTCTTGTGTAACGCAGTAAATCTTATCAGAAACATTTCAGTATCATGAATGAACTTGATTGAAATTCAAAACGGAACATTACCTTAAATTCTTGAATATGTAAGACAGCTTCAAATTCCTCGGATTTAAAATTATGATGGAGGCTATTTTATTAAGTACTCGGGAAGATACGATTACTTAACAGATGGCATCCATCTTACTGACTCAGGATCTAATTGATGCGATTGTCCTGCAACTGCGACAATAATAGGTAAGTCTATCTGTATTTTTTAATTCAGCTTGAAAATCAACAGAGATTGTCACAGCATTGTAAACCCTAGATATTGTAAAGAAGAACATCCTGCAAAGTGCCGTCTCAGTGCTAGATAATGTTCTAAATTATTTATCTTGCACGTTAAAATCTGCCCTTTTACATATGTTCATTGTATCCTTCAGCCAGTTTCATAAATTTCGAGTGCACAATAGACAGAACTGTTTTGACCCTCACGTTCCAATTGTATTGACGTCATTTTGTCACTAATGTAATGACAACGTGAAATTTCCAACTCTAAAAAGACTGAAAAAGGCATATGTGCGTGCTCCTGCAAGATGTTGGCCTCATGTTTGCTTGTGGAGCTAACGAGTAGAAATGATGTAACCATATAACTAACATAAGAGGTGAAATGGAAATAGTAGCATATGTTTTAATGGCAAGTGCGATCAAACAATTTTGTAACACTAAATGCCTGACTTCCATTTTAAAAGACATTACCTTTCGTTCATCGTTTGCTGCTGAAGAAAGTCGAACTATCGCTAACAAAACTAGTGTGAAAAGACAGTCTGCTCAAACTATGGAGATAAATCTGCATATGATTTGAGAATTGGGGCATAATACTCAAATTAGATACGATTGCACATATTTCTTCTATTTGATCAATGCAAAATAAATAAATGCCAAATTCCAGTTTCTTTACGTCCAAAATATATCCAACTCTACGTATTACTATACAAGTCAGTCAATGAAGATATTAGCAAACACAAACTAATAATTAAGGATTTTGTACACCCCAAAATGTAGAGGGTGCCTTGTAATTAACTGTGTTTGCAGAAACGTAATTTAGTAAATTGTAACATTGTTCTTTAATGATGCGTGGCAAATGATATATACACATAATCTGAAACAGTTGAGGATATTGTAGTTGAAGAAATTCCTCATTTCGTGTCCAAATGTAGCCTTTCACACAACATAAGCAGCGTTTAATGTCTTACATACAATTCGTTTTTCTTCCTTTGACCCCAGATTGCACTTCCTTTTCTAAAGACCAGAAGTAATTGTTGGGGGACATTATGTAACAATATTTTGTAATGTCCAGCCATCTCTAGCAGCAGACAAGGTGTACAAACTACTTTTTGGAAGGGTCCAAAGACCAATATGAATCCTTGTAAAAAAAAAAACGATTAAATAACGTAAATAACGTTAAAATCAAAATAGTCTAACCGCAACGAGGCTTCTCTAATTGGGTTAGCTCATTTTGATTTTTGATTTTCCCCGAAGTGAAATATAAATATGTACTCTTATATTTTAAAATTGAACCAACTTGTGCTCGCCACAGTCTCTGCTGCTATAACTAAATCATTATCATACCAATTATGCTGGCAGCTAAAGAATCTTACACAGCTCGATTAGCTAGAGAACGCCTAGAAGCAATCAAGACGTTTTTGCCTGTTCTTCATTATTTTAGACGAAAACTTCAAGAACGTCAAGAATCTCAAGTTGAATATGCAGATGGTATAGAAACATTATTTACACCTATTACAAAGATTACTAAAAGAGTTACAGAAGCTACTGATGGTATTCTTCTAGCAGCAAAACAAACTGCTGAGCAAACTAAACAAATAGCAAAAAGAACTAAACAAACAAGGGATATTTTGCAAGATATTCCAGACGTTCATCCACCAGCTCAACTTGAAGAAGGTGCTATTGGTGGAAAACCGAAACCAAACAAAAAGATTAAATTATTTGATACATTTCATGAAGACATTGTTGGTGTAGTAAGAAAAATAAAAACAGCAAGAGAATTAGCTGAATTTGTTATTACGAGTTTTAGTAATAAAGCTTGAACATTGTGATAAACCAGTTGCAAAAGTCACTTGGGAAATTTGGATATTTCGATTGTACAAGGGAAGTAAGCAAGTAAGAATGGATGATTTTGATTTTATTGCATATAAAGCGGAAATAAGAAAAATGTCGTTAGTTATGCAGCAATTGAAAGAACAAACAGAATCTAAACCCATATCTCCTCTCAAGATAAATTGACGAAAAAGAGTTTTAGAACTATCATAAATGCAGACCCAGAAAAAGTTTATTAAATTGCTAAAACTTACGAAAGTAGTGGTAATTATGTGAGAGTAAAGTATATTGATAGTTTTACAGAAGATGTTTGGATTAGAGATGAATATTTTATCCTTACTAATCAAAATTTCCTCAAGGCTAATGATTCGGATTTTCAAAATTTTTAAAAAGAATTGAGAGAAATGAAACAACAAGAAATTGTAAAAGATCAACTACAAGAACCTTCTTATCAATTTCTTCCACCGCAGCAACACATAGAGCGACAACAACAGCTACAAACGCCAACAAAATAATCATTATCAAAGATATTCGAAGTGATCCGAACAGAGCAATGTATATTGCTGCACATGGATATGAGAAAGAGAAAAATATGTAAAACCTAATTTTGCTAAATAAAGCCAAAAAGCAGAACTTTGGGTTAAAGAAATATATCTCGTTTTCGTAGATAACGATTCTATCAAATCGAGTGATTCGAGTTTAATGAAATTTCAACAGAAAGTACAAGCTAGAAGAGATTCTCTTGGATTAACAAGTCCAGAGGGAGAAGACATTTGCCCCGGTATGTTTCGCGAACCTGATACTGGCGCTTCTGGAAGTCGTCATGTTACTCAACAAAGTGGTCTTGGCGCTTGTCCTAACAATGTTCTTGCAGATGTTGATCGCTTAGAAGTTCTGATTGGAGGAAAACGTGCTGGAAACAATTCTCCATAAATTCGGCGATATCATGAATATTAATGTTTATCGATCTCTTACTGATGAAATCGTTGATGATTATAGCGATTAAGATCGATACGATTAAAATCGCTAAGATTAAGATCGCTCATTAGATAAATGGATAACAAATAAAATGAATATACACAATGCACAAAGTGGACCGATCCTGGTCAGGTTAGTAAATTAACGATTATCAACTTACAAAGCAACTTCCGAAGATGGACTCAGTGATGTTGTTCAAAGTTTATTTGCGAGGATAGCCCCAAAGGCAATACCGATTGCAAAACAATTAGGAAGGAAAGCTATCGACGTTGTTCATGATAAAGGTATTGTTGCTGTTTGTAATGATGCCGGTAGAGCATTTTCGGCGATTAAAGAATTACTAGCACGATTAATACGAAGAAAACCTCAGCCAGTAAAACTGGCCAGCACTGAAAGTTTGCATGCAAATATCAATAAAATAATAAATCAAGCTGCAAATCAAAAACTAGCCGAGTTGACTGCTAATGAATTCGCTCCTACAAAATTGACTAATCAAATTATGCCGACAAATACAAGAGTTTATTTCAGGAAATGGAATTTCTCGAAGTGGTCTTCGTGTTAGACGAAGAGAGTAATACTAAATGTTCAAACGTATATCCGATCCAGCTTTTGACATGGACGCACCAGTTCTCGAAGACGAATTTATCAATATTAGTCTTATGCCTCACGACAAGCAAATCAACTCGGACGAGTTGAATTGCAGGTTCATCATACAAGCAGACATTTCTTACCTGCTGAGGCATTTATTGAAGTAGAAGGGGAACTTCTAAAGGTTGATACAGAATATAATGACAATAATATAATTAATTTGGTTAATAACGGCATCATGGCGTTGTTTGACAGCCCTACATACATGATTAATGGAAAAAATATTGATTTTTGTCAAAAAGACGTCGATGTTGCTACAACAATAATAGATCAAGCAAAATATTATGATGATTATACCAGATCAGCAGGCCCGTCAATGATGTTTGCTAAAGACAATTCTGACTTTCCTGAGAATAGACAGTATAATATAGGACAACCAAGAAACGCTGCTAATACCGCCGATGTTGATTCACAATATGTAATGATCAACGTTAATACACGCTTCAACTTAGGTTTTGCAACACATCGATCAATGTTAAGAGGTAAGATTTTCATGTGCAATTCCACTGTCACATATTTTTGCATTTTGCAGAAATGTTAGAACATTTATTTTCGGAGCCAAGCATACAGTTGTCCTTTTAAGAAAGGCTACTGACGATCATGCTATCTGGCGAGAATGTGTTGGCGTTTATGCTGGTAAAGTATTGCTCACAATACTTTCATTGTGGATGCCGGTAATAACCCCAACAATTGCCGAAGAACAAAAATTACACTCTTTTATGAATTCAGGTAGTAAATTATTTTTAGCATGGTTAACTACAACTACAGACAGTTTTCAAAATACCGTTAATGGTTTATTTACGTGGCATATATCATCTCAGCAGGTTGTTTATGCGCCAAGGCATATTTTCATTGTTTTTCAAAATACTGAGCGAATAAACTCGCAAGGAGAAAGTCTAATGACATTTGAAAAACTTGGGGTTTCTGATGTTTCACTGAAGACATCAAGAAACAGCTGAAGATAAATTATTAAATTTTGAGTTAAATCATGTAGCACGTGTATATAATCGGTTAATGACATTTATGGGACTTGATCAAAATATAGATACTGGTTTGCAAATATCACATATAGACTTTACAGATCAATATCCGATTTATTACTTTTCACTGGAACATCTTGATTTATCTAGACAATCTGTTGTTGATATTCACTTTCGAGCTCAAGCAAATAGAGACGTTGAAGCTATTCCTAATTACAGAGCAATTGTTGTTATACTTAGTGATAATTCGATGTTGCTTGAAGGTGCTGGTGGATGAATGAGAGTTATTGATGCCCCAGTGGAAAATATATAACATCGTTTTAATTATGTGTAACTAATGATGTGTAATTGGATCATTCACAAAATTTTAAAATCTCATATAATCATGTTAGGGTCAGTTTGACTCCTGATCATACTAAAAAGATTCAATCAGCATCAGAAAAGAATATTGAAACAAATTTATTACTAAAGCAAGATCAAATCGCAAATGGTCCAAATAAACTATCATTGTCAGAACGTCAACTTAAGAGCTTTAATAAAGCCAAACAATCAAAGACTGGCGTCAAACTTAGTCGTTCTGAGGGTGCGATTAAAGACTCGATTAAGAGAGGTGGTATATTTCCACTTCTTGCAGCTATTCTAGCGTTAATTGCTGCAGCCGCACCTGCCGTTACAAATGATTCAAATATATATCAAAATATAATGGTAGATATCACTGGACAACAAATTTTTACAAAAGTCATGTTACTGAAATAAAATTAGTCAATTCTTATCAATTTTTATGTGCTGAACACGAATATGACAGTCAAATTGCAAAATTGGCTCTAGTTTTTTTGTAATCTGCAAGAAATTAATGTTTACATAACGAAATGCATTCCAATAGTAAAAGGTCAACTGTAATAGCCTACCTATAAAAAATCAAGTCATTGACTACATCTTAGATTTCTTCGCCTGTCTCTTGTACAGCTGTTCGGGAGCATCTCTGAGGAGTGTCCAGCAGTAGTCAGCCAGCATTGTAGTGGACCATTTTCCCTGGTATCTTTGTTCCATTGTTGCGATATCTTGATGAAAACGTTCGCCGTGTTCATCACTAACAATGCCACAGTTGCTAGGAAAGAAATCCAAATGGGAATGAAGGAAGTGAATCTTTAGAGACATATTGCAGCCAAGTTTCTTATACTTCATCAACATGTTCCTTATAGTTTTCTGCCCTAACATTTCCGAGGAAGTTTGTAGAAACTAGGCGAAAAGCATTCCATGCTTGTTTCGCGTCACCTTCCAGCAAGTTGTTGAACCAGTCATCTTTGAAAAGCTCTCGAATCTGAGGACCCACAAAAACTCCCTCTTTAATCTTTGCTTCGCTGAGTCGAGGGAATTTTTCATGCAGGTATCGGAATGCTGGCAAAGTCCGGTCAATGGCTTTCACGAAGTTCTTCATCAAACCTAGTTTGATGGGAAGGGGTGGTAGCAAGATTTTCAGAGCCTCAACCAGAGCTGGGTGTTGGATATTCTTCTCTCCAATTGCTACATTCTGCCTGTGAGTCCATTCCTTCCTCATGTAGTGCATTTCCCTTGCTCGGCTATCCCACTCGCATAAGAAACACATGTATTTTGTATATCCTTGCTGCAGTCCCATTAAAAGGGCAACTACCTTCAAATCACCACAGAGGTGCCAGCTGTACTTGTTATACTCAATGGAATTCAGTAGCTGCCTTAAGTTATCGTATGTCTCTTTCATGTGGACAGCATACGCTACTGGAATAGATGGAAGAATGTTTCCATTGTGCAAAAGCACAGCCTTGAGACTCAGTTTCGAAGAGTCCACAAATAGTCTCCATTCTTATGGGTCATGAGTGATTTTTAAAGCATTCATGAGGCCCTCAATATCGGAATAGAATATCAGATTACTTTCCTTTCTGAAGAAAGGCTCCAATTGCTGGTGGCGCTTTCGATATGCAGTAATTGTGACATCTTCTTCTAGAAGATTCCATTGTTGGAGTCTTGATCCTAGCAATTCTGCCTTGTTCTTTGATAAGTCCAAATCACGAATCAGGTCATTTAGTTCTTCCTGTGTTATTCTGTGTGGGGTTGATGATGCACCACAGTGAAAATCTGGATCACTGCATGCTGATGGACCAGGAGAAGAACAGGTCGACTCACCTTTGTCTTCGTCTGATGAATAAAGAGAATATTCTGCTGGAGGTTCTGGAATAGGAAGTCCCTCACCATGTGGAACTGGTCTCAATGCAGACGGAATGTTTGGGTAGACTATTCTCGACTTCTTTCGCTTCGTTATTCCGCCGGAAAGAGGAGGAACCAAGCAGAAGTAACAGTCATTTAGGTGGTTGCTTGGCTCTCTCCACACCATTGGGACTGCAAACGGCATTGATGACCTTTTGCAATTCAACCACTGTGAAAGCTGTGTTGTACATGTAGCACAGCATATATGCGGAGCCCAAGGCTTGTCTTGGTCACCAACCTTGCATCCGAAGTAAAGATGATATGCCTTCTTCACTTGAGAATTGATACTTTTCTTCTGGTTGGCAAATGTCACTTCCCCACAAATATAGCAAAAATTGTCCGCGGTATTAACACACTTTCGAGGCATTACTGTTCTTTATTGTACGTAAATGGATAAAATAATAAGTTTTATGTAACAGTAGCTTGAACTGTCTCGCACAACGTCTAAAATATTTTAAATGCTGAACCTATCTGATTGGGCTTTATATAGTACACTGCTTACGTCAGCTTCAGCAGCCGCCTGGCATTAGTATAATAGGCCTACACATGTATAGTACACTGCTGACGTCAACTTACTTCAGCAGCCGCATGGCATTAGTATTGCATTGCATCAGAAAATGATGCAATCAACTGTGGATGATGTGAGCATGATGGTATTATGCAATGTTACATCATTATTCCGGATGTTGCTGCAGTCCTACTGGAGACATTTACACAGTGAAACATAGAAAATGAGGTATATGAATATCTTCAAAACGAGAGCCAATACAAATTTTTCACGGTTATATTCGTGTTCGGCACACCAAAATACTACAGATTAGGGCCTTTTCAAGTCAGTAATGATTTCACTGTTGACCAGTGTATTTACGGAAGATCTTCTAGGATCACTAAAGACAGTAAAAAATTCGACGACATTGATCTGTCGAAATACGCGACTTGCTAATATCATGAATCTTTCTGGAGTTGATCCAGATGAAGTTGTTATTTTGTCTGGACAAATATGGTGGTTTAAAGACGAGTAATATCAAATGGAATGATATAGTTAGAAGAGTTCTCGGATCTAATACGGATAATATTCCAGTATTTACCATTGACGAAAAAATCAGGGACTCTACCTTTCCTTGAACGGTTGGAAATATTAGTGTATACATTTTGGAGAAATATCGATGTTAAACACACTATGCATGTATAGGACATTGCGGCTCTAGCCTATCTGCCAGTCTCTCTGTATGTCTGTCTGTCTCATTTCATCTGGCGCATGGTTATGTATATCCTTGAATGAATGTGTGTTTGCATACGTATATTACATAAACATACTTCTGGTTAAAAACGAGTATATAATGGTGCTAAGATATAAAGAATGACTGATAGATAAAGACAACAAATATGAATATTTGTGAGTATCAATTTATTATTGACTTGAAGAAGTATCCATTTATTATTGACTTGAAGAGCATGTTATTACAAACAGTCTCTTTTCTAAATCATGCTGTCTGCAATTTTACATCCGGTCACGTGTATCAATCTTGATTTAAAAGGCAAACCAAAGTAATAGGATGGAATCTGTGAAATAATTGGATCTCTTTTAAACTTACATATTTGCTGCAAGGAAAGTTCATCAGAATTAATCAAATTTTACGAACGCTGTTCCAGATGAATTTCCTGATGACAATCATAAATGTTGTCTAAAGACCCCAGTAAATTTAAAAGTTATTACAACGTCTCGGCATAAGCAAAGAAAAAAATGCTGAAAGTTATTGCATGCACCGTCCGAAACTTGTTGTTTCAAGTTTTGAGAAAGCCAGCTATGGATATAAACAATTAAATATTAGGCTGAATGAATGCATGGCTATATTTGACTGGACATAGCAGAAAAAAATATGAATATGAGGAAATACTTTTTTGATTGTTTAAGGATTGGATAATACCTTCCCTCACACCAAAAGTAACATTAAACAAAAAAGGTAATAGGGCGTGTTAATTAACCTGAATATTGTACAATATTCACACCCAAATATGAATAAATATTCCATCTACATTAATTACACTCCTTTATCTTTATGATAGCTAATGTAAGTATTGCTTTATTAAGTTCCTCCGAATACATTAATATAAAGTGTTCCGTTTTTAAAACAACTTTCTGGTTTATAATATTCAGCATTACAGAGCAACTAACGTATCGAATTCGTGTCATAATTTTCTTATCGAACTCGTGCATTAACTTTCTTAACTTGTGTTATAACTATTAACCTTGAGAAAATAACTGAGAAAGAAGGATATATCAACGTACGAAAAATGCTAAATTGTTGAGATGGTTTTCGTTAAGGTTATGCAGCCAAAACTGTGCAATAAATGTTTAATATGTATCTGAAATTATGTATAATGAATCCATATTATCTGGTATTATATAAATATGGACAGTGTATTTAATTAAATTATTTTATATCATTTAAGTGTGGACAGTAAATATTATTTAATTATCTGATAAAATGTAAGTATTGATGCCGAATATAATTATCAATGTGTGTCTATAATTATTTTCCTAGTATGCACATAAGATGTTAAACATATATAATGTATTTATTGGTTTTGGTTTAACCATAATGATATTTAATACAGCTAATTTTCCTTCATTTGTTGACTTTATGTTTTGATAATAAAGCGTAAAACGGTGCGAAATACTGAACTATCCGGAACTGGAAATGTTTTGTGAGCATGCGCATTGGTGCTAAGGAAGGTATTTTTAAGCGCTACGATCAGTAACTCCGTAGCAAGCGTGAAACCCTCTATATCGCTGCTAAACTCGCTTTTTATGAGGCGCAGGCTTGGCAGGCCTTCAGTCCGTGTTCCGTAGTTCAAGGTAAGCTAATGAGAAGAAAGTGTTGTTGTTATTATTGTTGTCGTCGTGGTAATTTTCACTATCTTTGTCATGACTACTGTCAGCATTGTTATTAGAATAACATACAATTCAATGAGCAAGACTGCATGTGACCCAACCAGGAAGATAATATTTTAGTAGGTCGTATTTTATTGTGCTGTTCAATTATAAACCTTGCCTCGAATATAGTTTAAAATATGTTTGAATCAGATACACATCTATGTAAATAGGTATATCGTACAGTAATATAGGACAATGTGTTAATGTATACACATATTTAATGGTGTTGTTTAGCGAGACTATCCTGTTTTATAAGTATTGCATATATATATATCCACAAGGCAATGCCCTTTGCAGGTAAGTTACACTGTGCTATTTTTGTCGTCGTCATAATCGGTGTTATAATTATTATTTGTATTAGAAGCAGTTGTAGTGTCATTCTTATTATTATCATTAGTATTATTATTATTATTATTAATATTATTATTTTATAATATTAGTATTGTTATTAATATTTCGATATCATACAATGCAATGAGTTAGATTACAAATGAATCATCAATGTAGCCACTATTTAGTTGCACGTATATTAGAGTGCTCTTCTCGCTGCAAAACTCAGTTGCCAAATAGAGGTAAGTTTCAGAAAAGAGTTTTCGGAAACTTTGTCTAATACATATCATTGACGTGACACCGTGATTACAAATACAGTAAAAATATTATTGTTATCATTGAATCAAATACATAGGCCTGTGTACAGGTATCTTGTTTAGTAATACAGGGCAACTTGTTAATTTACGGATATATGACTTTCAGTAACTTTTAATCGATATAACCTAGTGGTACCAAATACCGAATAAAAGTTGTGTTCACTCATTTACATAATTAGCAAATTTCTTAATGTCTTTGCGCATGAATAAGTGTAAATGAACAATGTATATTATACTTGTTGATTATCATTTTGTTGATATAAAATAATTAGACAGCCTTGTATATTTCATTCATCATTCAAAAGATGATACCATTTTTTATTGTCTGCATAATCAGTTACCGAACAGCAGGCAAATATTAATCATATCTTACAATGGGAATCATTGTACACAAATCTGTGTGTGAAAGTCATCATTAAATTGACCTTTCGTTATCCTTCCTAATGCTAAATAGGTACAAGTACGAAATAATCAGGGCCTTAAATGGACACCAATAACCAAGTGCATATGTCAGTGATGAACTTGATCAAGGACAAGCAGAGTTAGAGGAAATTCAGCTAAATGAATATTCACGCTTGGGTGCCACCGTCTTAAGCATAGGTTATCTCTAATTTCGACCATAACTTCCATTATTTCTGACCGTATCTCTAAATTCAACATTATCTAGATTGGTTGTCTTGACGTGAATTTCTGACTGTACCGTCGGCAATTTAAAACAAAATAAGTAATTTCTAAATCTTCATGGAAAAATTATTCTGTATTGAAAACGCCAGTATTGACTATAATTGTATTCCATGTCTATATAATATATTAAAGTCAAAAATGTCTATACAATATTTAGTATGAATGAGTGAGCAGCAAAGATAGATGCTAATTTCAACATATATTATGCACGAAGTTAATCTTGCACGCAAAGAACCGGTTGCCCAATTCAATTCTGGTTTATCTCTTGATCTAAGTTTTGCAGTAGATGAGATAGACAACCAAATTAACTTCAGTCTATCGTCCTCTCTATTATCTGTTTTCAGTCCAGCCGATCTCAAAACATGATAACGTTTTGTCTAGTTGCATCAATCAAGTCACTATCTCCGGTTTTAATAGAAGATGTTCGGTAACTGGTTACGTTCCTTGCCTGGTTACCCGAGGTTACATCTTGTTTCATTGGATCATGTTTCAGGCAAGTTGTTTCAATTGCTACTTGGGGATTCAGGCCTTAGTAACGAAAAGTATAGAATGTGCAGTTTATAGCAAGAAAGCGTGCACTTCAAAAGCCACATATTCAGACTGTTTATGTATATGCGAAGTATAAGGAGGCATTCATTTTCCGATGTCCCTCTTATGTAATTAACTAGTAAATGGCTAACTTACAGCTTCTACATTCTGCAAGAACCCCTCGGTTTTGTGGATACAGTCAGAATAAGCCTCATGTAACAAATAATGGCTAAGATTATTTCTTTGATTATTGAAAACTTGAGAGATAATATTCAATCCTCTCTGAAACAGTTAATACGAAATAAAGTGATTGAAAAACCCACAAAGAAACTTCGTATTTTACACAAAGTTATACCATGAGAAAACTAACTTTGAATGCCTTTTAATTGCACTGATTGCAGACTGTTTATATTTTAAGTTTCACGTTTGATAAGGTGCTGTCATATTTCTACATGAACTTTAAAAACACTTTTAGCCACCTTCTATTATGGACGATATAAGTGTTCACTTATTTAGTAGACCAGCTTTAACGAATTGATTGTTCTCTGATGAAGATAACAAAAAAAGCTAAAGTGCTAATAACATTCTGTGTTTAAACAAAACAAGAATAAAATTTTAATCTTAGACAATTATTATTAAAAATCGATATAATTCATCAAGAACGTCTGTTTGATTAAGAACGCACATTGAAATGATATTCTTATATCGATCTGCTGTTCAGGGCTCGCACGAAATTTTCTGCTCAGCGATAGAGTTCATGAAAATAAATTTGCTATTTTCTTAAACTAAATAACAGGAAGAATCGAAAACAACAAGTGGTGTTAGACCAAACAAATACTTAAAGGTATAAAATGAAATGTAAGAGGAGCTTAGAGTATTAAGAACTGAATCCAACGTAATCCAAAAATGTACTATTCGATTTCCTCAAAATCTAATGTTCTGAATTAAATTCAGTTTCTCGAATGAACATATCACAATGGCATAGTTTAAATTATTTACAATAGTCCCAGAATATACTTCTAGTTCTATGAGCACTGTTTTATTATAATGAATAATCATAACAAACCTCTACTCTAAAATTATCTAAACACATCATCAAACATATCTGCACACGGGTTTTAACATATGAAACAAGATTCCAAAATAGGAATGAGTCAAAACTGGGAATGAATTTGATTGCTCAGTTGTCTCTTTATATACGCCTTCAATGGTCTGTTACGCCTTTATGTCGCAACATACCCCACGTTACAGATCGTACAGTTCAATCTAACATTTCTCACTACGTGTTCACGTGACCTAACCCTACCACTGGGAAATAACTTTATTCTTCTAAGATCCCACCTTTCTCCACTAGCCCATGAAAAATTACCCCAAAATAGTCAACAGGTTAAATTGTTAGAAACTCGTCAACCTCTGATTATTTATCCTATACAATCTACTGGCACTGTAATATCTTAAGATATAATCTATACCCGGGAACGAAATACGCTGTGTAATATATTCTTGATAGATAATCAGTACAATTTGCATTCATGAACAAATATTGCAAATAATATAAATGCAGTCATGTACCAAGACTTCCGATAAATATAAACGTACATATAACACCTTAACAAAATGCATGAAATAAATTCGGTCTTAGAAAATCTAAGTATTGTTTTAAATTACAGTCAATATGCTCTACAATTACACTTGCTTTATGATTATACAAATATATTTTATATAATCGATTGATTGGCGATGCTTCAACGTATATAGCGAAATATGCTGTAAAATATTCATAATTGTGTGACTTTATTTCTTTTTGTTTTGCTTCTTTTCTGTAACACATATTATAATAATCAATAAATGATTCAGAATAATCAGTGAAAGATTATCTTTCATGGCGTTTAGTTCCTTACAATTATATGTCTACAAGGATCAAATGTTTTGAATGTACGTTACTAGCATATTGTGTCACTCCTGTGGCAAAGGGAATCTTATGTTAAACAGGGTCTGATAAATATAGGGTCAAATGGGTAATTAACATTATATCGCCATATTTTGTGCGGCATCATCTTTGTGGGATTCTGGGGACAACAGCAAATGCGATTATAACAATGTAGGTTTAGCTAACGTCTAAAAGAGGATGTTGGTATTACCAAACGTTTTTACTTAGCTAGTTCTGTTTCAAACATATCTTTTCTTTCCACCAAATCAATGGCAGCAAATTTTTCTAATAAAAATATTCGACGCCAAGTGCAACATAGTTTTCTTTCATTCATGCATTTCGCTACATATCTTGGCAAAACATTTAAGTCCTATGTAATAATTCTTTTACTAAAAGGCTGTCCTTTTTGTTAGCTTTATCTATATATTATTTTAATTGTGTTGCAATAATAATGCTTTATGAATGCTATATCTATGAATGGGTATGTTGGCGTGAATGTAGCATTGTAACATTATGTATCAATTTGGCATCTAATCGGAAGTTAACACTGATGCCATACTAATTGGTTCAAATATGGGACTATATACACAAAATGACACTCTGAACCCAGGTTCAAATTTTATTGATTTCAATCTCGAACAGACACGCTAATAATGTATTCATTGAGCTTGGAACATACGATAATTTTCCTATTCCAATTTTGCAAACTTGTAGATAGTCAGTCTGTAGTTGGACATCATTTTTGGATTCATGGTGACAAGGGAAAATACAAATTTACAATCTCCATTGGTTAAACATGATACAGCGCTTGAATGTCAATATGAGAAATGTTTTGTTACCAAATATTCGTAGGTTTAAGCTTTTCTTTGGCGTTTGTGTTTAAGAGAACCCATTATAATTATAAGTGGTTGACTTCAAATAGACTTTAGCGGGAAGGACATTATATTTTATGTTTATTATGTCTTTGTCTCAGTGGCTTCTAACAGGAAATGCCATCTTAAAAATAAATTGGGGGGAGGGTATTTTCTTCTGAGAAAAATAAAAAACAAGACGAATTTTTTTTAAAAAAAAGCTCTTTCGAAAGGTTTATCATTGCTTCAACTTTTGCTGTCTTTCATTTTATAATTTTGAAGTTCATGGATTCGTTTATCCGTAAGTGTACGTTCTAACAAGAATATGAGGATGCATTATCCAGGTAAGCTCGCAAGACTGAGTTGAATTAATTCTACATTTCTGCTCATAAAGCAACATATATCCTCCTCCAGAGTTGTCAACCCATAGGAAACAAAATATTCAATCATCATCACGTATGGCACATTTCTTTGTACATTTTATTATACTCACTTTTCGAATAAAGGTAAGCTGAGATTAATGTAAA
Organism: Sinohyriopsis cumingii; assembly: GCA_028554795.2. Classification (NCBI taxonomy): domain Eukaryota; kingdom Metazoa; phylum Mollusca; class Bivalvia; order Unionida; family Unionidae; genus Sinohyriopsis; species Sinohyriopsis cumingii. The sequence goes on from CM068833.1 coordinate 48,317,530, forward strand.
ATTTCGGTCCAATAACAAAAATTAGATTTTGTATAGAGGTTATCCTTCCTTCGTGCTGCTGCATTTACTCAAAGGTTTTCGTTCTAAAAACGAACCCTGTTCTTCAGATATTTGAGAAAAGGACTTATTACTGAATCAGCATCTCTAGTCAGGTATTATATATACAGTTCAGCGACTAATTTGGTCTGAGCAGCCAATCACTTATATAAAGAAAACAAGTCAGTTATTTCATAATCACGTTTGAACTCGAAGGAAGAACAACACTGATCTTACACATATTGTTCATAAATTAAAACTGCCTATTTTTGTTATTCGATATTGGGACACTATAAGCAATGAACATAGGAACGTGAGAGAACACATTTGTAGCATCTCGGTACAAAACTTATAAGAGAGGTCGGTAGCAATTACGGTAAGAGGTACTAAATTTAGTTCATGAAGACTTTAACATCTCATCCGACTCAGAAACAATTCTACTAAATATACGTATTATCATATTAAGATGCATGGCTAATGAAAGTTATATTTCGTGTCTCAATGGCGAAAATAGACTTTCTCGTTTAAGACAATATGAATTTTCTTGGTAAATGGTATCGTATAGTCTACTTACTGGTAATACAATTAATATCTGACTGGAAGTTTGATAAAACTAGAGAGGGAAAAATATAGTATTTTTGATTTAGGACAAATTTCACAGTAGTTCACAGCTGCTGAATGTAGTATAATTTCTTAAGTGAACATTCCACATCTGTCCATTCAGAGGTAAATTCAGCCAAACCATGCAAGAATAATGGTGAAAGTAGTTTTACATATATACTGGTAATGTATCAGTATATTTGTCTTATAATGAGGTTGATATTGCATCGCAGAAATCGCATTTCATGATATTCATGCTATTTTCAGTTCACAGTTTACATGATGTCTTTGAAAGGAATTGGGTGTTGTGCCTTGTGTCCCAGACGAAGCAAAGAGGATGAATCAATTATTTTCACTCCAGAGATAGATGGTAACATATTGAAAGTAACTGTTTTACATTATAACCTCTGCTGCTGTCTAAATGATTAATAAACGCCGTTGTATTATAATATTGTATCGGCTCGTACATAAATGAAAACATCTCAATATTAATGAAGTATATCTAACATTTTTTAAAGTGTGCAATCATATCTGCCAGTATGTAATGCAGACTGTAAATAAGCTCCAATTAAAATGAAACTATTTAGCATTACAGTGAATTTGGAGTTCAGTGACATATCCTTTAAGTATTCTGCGATAGAAAATAGATAATATTCTTCATCTATATATATCATGTGTCTGTATCAATTATTGTCTCTCTTTCTGTGTGTCTTTCTATCGTGCGCAACATAAAAATAAAACAGTTTACTGAGGACTACGCGCACTGTTTTGAACCCACGAGCTGAAATATTAATTCTTTCTTTTAAATCTTTTGGAAGAATTGCATTTTTAGCACTTACAAAGGCAAACAAGGAATGACAGTTTTATGTTTTCTCGTTTTCCAATATAAGCACCCGCTCTTTCATATATAAATGAATCATATGATTCACAATTATGTGAAAGAAGAAACTCCGAAGGCAAGCAAGGAAATACTGACAGTGGCTACAAAAGTGGTATGTATGAACATTTTAGCAACACACCTACCACACTTATCATTTCTATTGTTCAATCTACGAAGCTTGTATGCATTACTTTGCGAAAATTTATCGTTTCATGAACATTGAACAACACATAAAATTTATACAAACTGTAAGCGGAATTAGAATAGTTAGTACTAGAGCCCTCTTGTATTGTCTTCATTTTTATATCTGTGTATTTTCTAGTGCTATATTACTAAAAATCTTCTAGATAACCGAATGGGTACATAATCAAAATATATTTTGATACATGATTATTTGTCTCATATATTTTGCAATACAACATCTGTGAATACTTTGTAGCATATGCCTTATTCGCGCATAACTTCTGCTTTTCTATTAACCACTGACTGAACACACATTTGAAATGCAGAGTTAAAGACTATACAATTAAATGCATGTGGCGCAGTGTCAATGGAAGGCAAAGTTATACAGCCTTCCGAAAAATAAAGTTCTTATAAACTTTATGAAACAAATAAGCAATAATTCATACTGATACTAATTGTTTCAGGACCTACCAAATTTTATTTCTTAACACTCGAAATATATTTAATAAAACCATATTTATAATGTTAATGAATGAATCATCTTTACTTTCAAATGGAACAGCTCCAACCTTCAACACAAATTACAAAACTTGCACACACTTAGATAGTCATATATACAGTCGAGTTAGTCATGCCTATTGCAATGACTATGTCAGATATTGTTACAAGCGTTCTTTAAACACTTATTATAGTCATTTATTTCGGGTTATATTGATCTAAACAAAAATCATTAATTCGTTCAGACTATTCTCAGAACTTGTCTCAAAGCTGTGCTAGATATAGGACTGCTAAGAGTTTTGTGTTTCAATGCTTTAGAACTGTCTTTGCAACGCTCTATTAGGATCTGTTTTTCAAATAATTATGTTCGCTTAACCTTCAGTCTGTTTTTTCATATTGTTTGTGTCGTCTTCATAAATTATATTTTCAAATTGACAATTTCTACAGCTTTTATGTAATCCTACAAATCTATTTCATGTTGTTTATGTTTTATTGTATCCCGTTCATAGCCATTCACTTTGAATTCTTACGTGGCATTCTTCAAACATAATAGCAGTTTTCTTATAGTTTCATCAAACGATCCATTTGTATATATTAGTTTCTGAATCATGAATATCTATTCGATTATGTGTTTTTTCGTTAGAGTAAAGAATTCTCAATTATTTCTTTAGCATCTTCACACCACCTTCCACCATAAAACATCATGGACTTTGTGTAATCGTCACTGTATTTGGCGAGTCCGATAATCGTTGTGGCAATATCAATGATGTCAACAATTGCATCGATTTCGAATCCATCAATGCAATAAAGTGCGCTGTCAAACACGGCATAGAAGCCATTCTTAAACAATCCAGAAGTCTCCTCGCCACCGTTATCGTGATCCCGTGTAACTTTTCCATCATTTACAAAGAAGGCCACACACAACAGAATATATATACACTTGTTTTCTGTGCCTTTGATTCTGATCTTTCTGGTCTGAGGTCCCGAGCTGAATGTAAATAACACTGAAAATCGTTGATAACGCGATCTAACATAATTGCAACATGCATGTTCCACGAGCGTTCGGATCCATTTTGAACTGTTTTCATTGTTACTTATATATGATTGGCTTAGTCAGAAATATATTGCGTGCTAGCTATACTCCGCGATTTTTTTTTTTTTTTTTTTTGTTTTTTTGTTTTGGTTTTGCCATGTATATATATATATATATATATATATATATATATATATATATATATATATATATATATATATATATATATGCGAAACGTTATTTAATTGATCAAATATACAGTACCGTGTATTCATTTATGGTAATATGCAGTACTGCAAAATAGTGAACAACATGTACACCCAGTTTAAGAATTAGTGGAATTTTCCGTCGGCAATATTTTTCCGCAAGACTCTTCCCACGTATGTCAAGTAGGTATTTGTATTTACAGAGATTTGTTAATCAATTATTCATTCATGTCAAACAAAAGTCTTTGGGAATAAATGATCATAAGTTATAGTAATGCTCAGATAAAATTTTGGAGGAATTATTAATTTCAATCAATAATTAGAAGTACAGAGTGCTTATTGACTCTTTGGACCAAAACACAACCACTGAAGTATTCAGAACTCGACCAAAGACAATGTGCATTGTATCATTGTAGTACATAATGGCATTCAAGATTACTGCATTTCATTCGAAACGTTTTGAGTTGTGATAGGGTATTTAGGATTATTGAATTCATAATACTGTAAGCGTCTCTTAAATGGTCACTTAATAACCATGCTTCTATCGCAAAGTTTAAGACCTAGATTCGTAAAATAATCGGGAATGTGAATACCTTTGAAACATTTCAGAGATATTATAATTGTCTTTCAAGTTTATTTTGACTTTGTTTCAAAAAATGAATTGTATCTGGCAAGGGTATTAATTTCACACATTTAAGAAATCGTTAGTGAAACCAGCAATCATTCACAGTGTCAACTAATGTAGTGAACTTTGTTTACAGTCATACCCAGCGAGGGTTTATTACGACTCTGTGGTCTCAGACTAAGCAATCGGGTTGACCATGTACTATTATGCCTGAACCAGATAAAACATTCCATATGTGTACAGACTATTGATAAGTCAAAGTTGTCACCAAAACCGATTCGTTTTCAAAGCCAAGAATATATAACTATTTATTTGACAAACCCCCAAAAAGTCTTGTAAGCAAATCTCAATCCACAACCTTCAATCATAGAACAGAGCCCTAAGCACGCAATATAAACTAAAGACACATAACAGCTGTGTCTGTAAAGCATTTCCCGTAATACTGCCCGGTCTGTTCACCTGGCTAGCTTTGATGCAAATCATGTATATTCACTTACCTCACCGTGTATATCTTCACGTATGTCTCTGCTTTCGTATAAACGTATGTCTTCAACAATATATGATATGTATTCCGCGAATGTCTCAGCGTATATACCTATGTCTGTCATTGTATTAGGGGCTACACCCATGTACAAATGTTGTGTGTGTAATACAGTTTCAATAATGGTGGACGCTTTGATTACCAGGCAAACATTGGTGCAACCATGACAATGGCCATTGTATGTACTCACGTTGTATAATCGCGTCGTATCTGCGTTGCAGAGGCCCCTTAGCTACGCATGAACTTGTGCATTGTATGTGTACTTGTCACATCGACGGACAATCACAGGCAAGTGGGTGATACGATAATAGCAGTTTTATTTGTTACTGATCTAGGTAAACGTCGTCCTCTCGCATGGACACCAGTTCGTAACTTTCGTTGGTGGTATGAGGACAATGTCATGGGAGTAGAAAATGTTAAATGTTTTCATATTCGGAACAAGTTGATTTTCGAATATGATGCATTTTTATTTACAATGCTATGTCACTCATTCAATATATTCTGCATCATTAACAAAAGTGAAAAATCTAACACTAATTTACTAAATTTATAGATTCCTAAAGATCCAAATGAATTAGGAAACAAGCCAAGATACAATTACATGCAAACGAAAAGATGATAATACTTAAGTTTACAAAAACGGGATCCTATCCAAAGTATCTGTATAGATTTTCAAACCAAAGTCATTGCCGAATCTGTTAAAATTAACTAAATATCATTCACACATAAAACCATATCAGGCATGAACACAGATTTTATGTATATCAAATTAATATAGGCGATATTACTGACTTAGAACAACTTGAAACATTATAAAAACACTGAACTTAAATATTGTCTTCACTTTTTTCTTGTTACGTTTTGCAAGAGCCTAAACACATAACATATGAAATTAAACCACCTGATGCGTGTGCGGTGTATGAAGAAAATTGTAGAGAGGCAAAACAAATGGCCGTTATTCAATAAAGTCTTTTGTTACCATTATTATTTTTTTTGTGTGTGCAAAAACGTCAATTATCATTGGCGATCGAACAACTGATGGTTTTACGTTTACAGGAGAAAATTATCAGCTTTAATTATTTGATCACAAATAATTTGAACTCAAACTGGTCACAACAAAACACATTTAAGTGTCAGTGGTTTAAAGTCCGACTGCCCAAATTCTCTATAGAAAACAATATTACACTAATTTAGGATGCAAAACAGATCCCATATAAGGGTCACATGATCACCCTTCTAGAACAACATAGAAGCTATCTAACATCATGTATTCCCAGCGTGGCCTGGACTTAAACCATGATTTTACTCTGGGGAAAAATTGAAAGAAAATTATACAAAGTTGATTACATCAACTCTCACTGATTTCTTAATCAAGGTCAGGAACTAGGTTAGCATTAGGTACAAAGTTTATATTATTTGTGTTTACGAAAAAACGGTCAGGTCAAAGAGAACTGAATTTCTGGAAAATGTCAAATCCAATAAATAAAGTTACATTATTTACGCATGTAATAGAATTAGAAAAATAAAACTAACAAGCAAACAATTAAATTAAATCAAATATAACCTAAATCAAATATACATAACACATACACATGTTTAACGCAGTTTTCAGTTTTATTTTATTCGATTTTATATTATATATAATAATACGGTATGAGTGTGTGATGACGTGTTGGGATTGTTGGCATCCTGTTGAATTACGTCTTTCTTCTCTTTTTTTAAATATTGCGTCATGTGTAGTCCCTCAACATGTACGTAGTTCAATTGTAGATGTGGAAATAAATGATATTGAATTGATCAATGTGTTACCTATCTATTGCCTATCCTTCAAAAGTGAGAAAATGGATTGTGAACGATTTAAATGAAATCTCAATATAGATGAATGGTTTCCATGTGCTTCTTATATCTCTCTAGAAAAATAAAAGCACACATCAATAATACATAATATATTTTCTAAACAATACAATCACTGTTCTTGATATGCCATTCACGCAAAAAAGAAATGGTCTATTAACATTCATTAAATGCTGGGCGTCGGGTGATTAACTAGTGAAATAAAGTGTTAAAGCCTTTTGAAATCTACCTGGTCCAATCAGAAAGTAGATGTTGTCAATCTGCTGAATAGGCAATGTTTGAAAGTGAATAGGATCCGGACCAACCTCTACTATTATCCACCCCAACCGCATATGATTTTCCATTATGTTAGAAGCTTAGTCTCAAATACTAACAATTCGTTATATGTTACCCTGCAATTATTTGTAAACCAACTAAAACGCTGCACCCATGTGATAATGTATTCACTTATTATTTGTATGATTCTCAATGATTGTTGTGTTCGAAACATTTTATATCATTCGACTTGTCTTTAAAATTCTGCATGATCTAGTTAAATTTTGTTTATCACATCCTGTACGTTCACAATGTTGGAAGTTGTGGTCATTTGACAAATTATTAAAGGTCATAGGAATAAAATTTTAAAAAATGTTCTCTCGTAAGATTCGAACTTCATTTTGAGGTATCAGCTACCGGTATATGTTTTTAATGTTCAAAATAGAACTTGGCTTTCATTACCTTACTGCTGTTTAACGATTCCATTTCTTTCCTGACCAAATCTATTAACTAGTTTTCTTGGAGAATGCGGCCTATACAATGTAAACTTTATAGTGCATTTGAAGATGATCATTTTGCTGTCTATTCTAAATAAATAAATACATTTTAAGTACGTGTATGTGTTTTGGCCAAATTAGCTGGACTGAGATCGCTAGAAGGAAAAATAATAAATAGAAGTGATCTCTCTCTCTATCTTTATCTATCTCTATCTGCCCCTATATATATATATATATATATATATATATATATATATATATATATATATATATATATATATATATATATATATATATATATATATATATATATATAAAGTTGTATATGTGATTCAACTACTTTTAAAACAGATTACTTGAATCGCCTATCACAACAGGATGAAAAGATGATACAAAAACACTACCAATTTCTGCTGGAGAATCTAATGGCAACAAGTATAACCCCCAGGCTTGTGCAAGATGGAATTTTGTTTCCGCATGATGAAACAGAAATTCGAAAAGGATTATCCCATAGGGCCCAAGCAGAATTATTGATCCATAAGCTTCTCCATTCCAAGCCGACCAGTTTTGCAATCTTTCTCAATGTTCTTCAGGAAACCAAACAGGAATTTATTGCTCTTGAATTGCTAAAGGATGCGAAAGTACAAGAAAGTAAGTGGAAAGGACAGTATTTAATTTTTTTAGACGACTGTAATCCACTAACTGATATATGTAACTCAGCTTTATGCAATGCACATTTTGTAGCTAAGTGTAGCAATATTACAGACCACACAACATAATTATGATAGAAGGATAAGTATTAGACCACGAAAGAACAACCTGAGAATCGTATCAAGCTTCCTGATTAGGTGCATAAATATTGCGTAACATGTTTACATTGTCATAGCTATGAATGAATGTAAATACATATCATTAACGTAAGCCGTATAATTCGTGAATAAATAATCTGTGTTAAAGTTAATGTACAGATCGCGGAGGATGCAGGATTGAACATTTATTAAACAAAAATATAAAAATATTATTAAAAAGCCTCTGATTAGTTATAGTGTCACATATTATATATATATATATATATATATATATATATATATATATATATATTAGATTGATTTATAGACACATTTACATATTTTGAGGTTGTTTTGGTATCTTTATACGGAGTGACGTAAGTGCTGATTGAAGGATTCAACCAATAAATCTAGACAATCTTTACGTTATATGTCAAAATGTCGAAAAACATGGAGTCAAATATAAAAATAATATATGTTTGTATAAATTATTTTGATATTTCAGAAGTTCCCGAAGCTTGGACTTCTCAAGATAAAATAAAAATTGAAAGAATGATACAGCGAGAGAAATCGTATATCTTGGAAGAACTTTACCCAGACAGAATCCTGGGAATTTTGGTGGAACGAGAAATATTTAATATAGAAGACATATTGGATATCACTTTCAAGTCCAGACGAGACAAGGCTAGAATCCTGCTAGATCGTGTCCTGCAAAACTTGCCTTATGCCTTTAACCTGTTGCTTTATGCTTTGAGGTTGACCGAGTCAGGAGCATTGGCCGATCGTCTTTCCGAGATGGTTTCAAATACGAGAGATGATACTAAGCTCGGTAGTATGTACACTTCAGTGGCAATATATTAAAGATTACTTTTTGGGAATAAGCTAAGGTGTAACTGTAGACAACTGTGTTGAAATGTTGTGTTGAAATGTTGTGCTGAAATGTTGTGCAAGCTCCTAAATGCTATGGTACTGACCATGGTTATGTCCTGATTTAAATTTGTAGTAAAACGTTTTAATTAAGTTACCTACCTCGGTGATTTTTTAAGACGTTAGCTATTATGAAACAGTATTGCTTTACCGTTATTCAGACACTTTTCCTACTAGTTTAACCCTTACTGGAATTAAGTTTCATGTAAGTGGAATATTAAGCTCTTGACATTGACGATTCAAATCAATTAGACCAATGGTAAATAAAAGTGTCATGCCAATAGTTTCAGGGAGTATTTGAATTGTCATATTAAACATTTAAATTGTCTTATATATACGTTTGTTCTTTTGCAGCCAGAAGTTCAGACTGGAGACACAGAGGATCTATCAAATGTAATTACTTTTCTTATTTTGCGCAAATACAACGTTATCAATTTTGTATGTATCTTTCATATTTTGTATAAAATATTCGAACATTTCGTCATAGGTCTTTAAATTTATAGCGAAAGTATATTTTAGCATAATATTTTGCACTTACAACTGCTTTAGATAACGATTAAGTATAACATTACAATTTAGGGTACATGATTTTCTCAGAAGGCGTTTTGTTGTAAGACAATACGCCAATTCTGTTTTTAAGCGATCATTTCCAGTTGACATAAAATGTAGAAAATTGTATACAGAATTAGCGCAACATTCTCTTTCGTAAAGCTCTTATCGATTCAATAGTTTTGACCTCTCAAGAGAAGGAATATGAAAGAACTCGAAGTTTTTTGTATCAGACTTTAGTGCTGTCTTCAATACAGGAAAACCATGGGCGCATTCCTTTTGAGTGATATTAGCATTAATTCAAAATTAAAACTTTTCTGTTATATTCTGACTGCCAGAAAATATGCAGGCGAAAATGTATTCTACAAGGAAATGCTTCGGAAAGTAACTTTGTCTCAACTTTGCACCATTTATCAAAATAATATATAAGTGCATTTGTGCTAAACTTCGCCTGCTTTAACTTCTTGTATATATGTTGACAATATCCAGGTGACTGTGTGTTTTTTCTTGAAATCCAAACGAGATATCTCAAATGTCATAGCTAAAACAAAAATAAATGACCCTTGTAAGTTATTTAAATCTGTCCATGTTTCTTTTCTATCATGTATTTTCAGACTGAGCATGACAATATAGTGCAATACGTACTTAATTATGACAACTTATATGTTTGACATTCATAGTCGTTGAGGACATTGAAAAGAGTAAAATAAAATAAAATAAATCTAATGGAAGAATTTGTGACTGATGTTTAAGAAATCATTATTTTTATATTTATGATGCGCAAATAGATACTAGACACGAATAAAAGATTGATTAGTCAACGATAATTGTGAACAAGTACATGATTTTGAGAAGGGGAAACAGTTTGGGGTTATTGTCTTCCTTTCCAACTTATTCGATATGAGATAGACACGAAACTCGAAACTGTATGTATTTTCTAGGTGAATCAAAAGATTCTAAAGTAAGGATCCAGATGAAGACAACACTTTGTCTGGGTGAAGACGAGCGTCCACTCCTTCATGCAGAGGCTTCTGTTGTTGAACGAATAAACGGAGAAGAATTGGAAAATGTTCGAGAAAAGTTATTCAAAGAGACGGAATCCGTATTTAAAGAAGCAACCGTTGGCAGTTTAATTATTCATTTGACACCATGCTCAAAGAGAACATACACCAAACTCCTGGCGTTCTGTCAACCCAGCAGTTTCGAAAAATTGCTGAGAAAGCTCTTGAGCGACGAGAAAACAAAGTGGCTTGTTCCCCAAGGACCCTTGACCGTCAATGTACAGTTGTTGGCAATCGGAGTAATAGAAGAATTTGAACGAAGTGATGGTAAGTTTGTCAGAGTAATACTGTTAGATTGAAATGAGATTAAATACCCTAACATTAAAGTATATTGTGAGAAGACCTTTCTTCTACTTGACAGAGTTATTCGTAGAAAGGTGAAGTGACAAGGTTCTGAAAGATTGTCCTGATAATGCCCTTTGCAGTAGTAGCAATGATGCATTGGTAGCACATCTACTTCTTTGAGGTGGACACTTAAATATCCCTGGCAATGATATGAATGTTAATACTAACCTTGACACTACTGTAAACAATTTAGATGGCAATTTCACTTTATTTAAAGCCGAAGTAGAACTCTCACTACTGCAATCGCTATCAGTATCATTTTGCACTCCCAGTACATTTGATCAATGCTGTGAAATTGCTTTTAGAACAAATGCAAAACTCAAGCAGAAACAAACATTATCCTCACAGACTATTTTCTCAATAAAGAAAAATGTTACTTTGAAAGCTTTCCAAGAATATAGTACCATTAGTCATCAACAAAACGTTGAGCATATATCTTCAACAGAGATGGAAAGTTTCATGAGACAATATACACAATAAGACCATCTAAATAATACTCTACGACAGTGAAAATGAATTGTCTAAAATATCATTAGATGATGTGTCTCCTGGAAACGTGTTCTGCAGACTCAAGACGCACACGAAAAGTCACAATATATAATTTAAGTTGCCCCGGGTAAATGATATCAAACGGTGAGTCTCTAAGAAGATAAAAAGAGAAAGAGAGTCCCCGTTTGTTGCATGTGTTCAGTAAGTCTGATTTGAGACTAAGAAACAGATGATCTGCAGTACAAGTCCCAGTCACAATCATTAAAATGAAAACGTGAAGCATTCAGCGTTGCCATGATAAATCAGCTTATCATTGCAATATATGTTGCCTGTTTTCTTCAGCATAGACCACATGGGAACATTAATTGTGGATATTTAGGTAACATCTTGACAAGATAAACAATATGTATGCGGAAATAAAATGAAATTCATATGGTATTAGAAGTCAGAGTTAATTAATTAGAAAATACCCAATCAGATGTACTATGTAGTTTGGCCACGAGGTACAAAGATTTATGTACGGAGTACGAGATTAATGTACGGAATACAAGATTAATGCAAGGCGTACAGTTAATATTTCCAGAAAGTGGAGCTGCGCCTCATATCCATATGTTGATATGGGTAGAGAATGCTGCGACCAAACAGAACAGTGAGTATTTAGGAAGTTATAGATTTCATACGTAATTGCGCTCAAATGTGCAAAGACTCTATAAGAGGGTGACGAAATAATGTTACAAGAAAATATTCACTCTCAAACTTGCAGAAACAAGGGGTACTATAACTGCAGTAAACATTTCAACAACGTTCACCCCAATTATCCATGACTCATGATTCAATATCACTGTGACCAGAGAAGGAGGAAAGAATTACACGAAATTGGCGTTATGTACAAGCTAAATTAGAGCATATGCAGCATGGAAATAATATGAGATATGAAGATGTTCTCTAAATGATTCTTCTAGATGAAGAGAACTATATTTTGCCGCCCCATCTTCATTCACCAGCAAAAGAGTGTCTTTAAAGCGCTCGGTTGAGGAGATACTGGTCAACAATTATGATAATTAACTACTGAAAGTATGGAGATCTTATATGTACACTCACCATTTTTACCTGTATACTCTTGCGATGTTTATTGAGTTTCAGGAATAGCTAAAACCTCAGAGGAAAATTATCACTTTGCTCTATAATGCATGCTAAGAACGAAAACAAGTAAAAGCCGATCTACAAAAACAGGTTCAGATTGTGAGAAACACATTCTTGAAAAATCTGGAAGTCTCAAAACAATAATCCGTATCTGATAGCTTGCAGACCCCAGCAATATGTAAACCGATAAGAATGTAATTGTAATAGTAACAAAGTTACTCTAGTATTTAGGTGTGAGTTTAGTAAAACTCTTGTGACATAGTCAAGGCTAGTAGTATTGCACGTATGTATGTAAATAACTTTGTTGAATCTGTAATAATTCTAACTTGTGCTCTACTGTAAAATGTACCAAATTGTTGGTCCCATTAATTGCATATTTTCTTTAATTTCAGCCTAAGTAAATCATGGAAGCTGTCATAAACAGCCAGGTAATAAATGCGACACACATGTAGGCAAGTAACGAACTTCATTGTTCTTTTTTCTCCTAAAATTTGTCAAAACTAATCCAATCACATTATGATGCGCTATTGTTCTTCATTTGTTTTACAGTCGCTAAGTTCCGAGACAGGATCATTGAGGAGTTTGACACTGTCGTAGATGAAATAAATCCAATGAATTTTAAGAGGCCTTTCATGGAGCGTGGAATTTTGCCTGAAGAGTACTTCCACCAACTTGATCAAATCTTTGCTCATAGCAGATCAGCGAGAGCAACAGACTTTGTTGAAAAGGTTTTGGAGATTGGAGAAGACGCAGTATTAGCTTTCAAAGAAACAATCGAAAGGAAAGGTCCAGAATATCTGCTAAATGTGTTGAAGAAAGATTCAACAACGTTAGTTGACGCACATGGTGAGTGCTGTTAATTGATAAAGATTCAACAACGTTAGTTGACGCACATGGTGAGTGCTGTTAATTGATAAATGTGGATTGTTACTTCAAGCATTTAAGTAAACCTTAATTCGTATTGTTATCACACCAATGTCTTATATGATGCAGTTTGATACTCATCACGAAAATATTGGGTCCACATGAAGATCTTACATGTAATGGCTGATATATAAATATGGTTTAAGGGGTCAGAAAACCATATATTTCAAAATGTAAGTTCCTTTGCTCCCACTGGCTTACAATTATTTCAGATCACAAACATCATCTTATAAACTCTTTCATAACTTTGTAGTTAAGCCTTTGTATAATCTACTGCGCCAGTCAAGATTGTTTAGACACATTGCGGATATAACAAGTTGATACTCCAAAAGATTCATTGTTTCCTAAGAGGGAAAGCCAAACATGTTTCGAGCCGATGATGTACAAAAATACAATGCTTTAAATAGCAATTTTGAAGATTTACTAACATGCAAACACAGAGACAGTGGACAACAAAAATTAACGCATATTCATGGCCTTTCAAAAGGGTAATGATTGCTGCAAACTTGAATGGACCTCAATATATGACAACAAATAATCAATGTTGGGTCCAAGGTAGCTGCATTCATCAAAATATTATGACCTCGGTGCGCAGTAATACTTTCAACGAGAAATGCATAGCATCGATTGGGTGAATTAAAACCAGCGATGTTTTATTCATGCCCCAATCATATAGGAATTTGAAACATTTGCCTAAAAAGCAAGAAAAGTGTACAGGCAAATTGCAGCTGACAGTCTCCAGATTTGAAAAGTTATGGACGTAGAAAATGTTTCAACAGTCGCTAACTCATATCGTGGCATCTCGACTCATTTGTTATAAAGCTTAATCAGTCCTTGAGAAGGATCACCTCTTGCGGCTAAAAGATAGAAGGTACTCTAATCGACACATGTAAACATATTCCTAACATCGGCATATCATTAAAACCTGAAATTATTTCATATTGTATACATAATTTATGACTTCGACAAAACCTTTTGCATGATATTGGTAAAGTATTGGTTGTTGATATAATAATTGGTAAAATCTGGTGAGTAAGAAAATATCAAAGTATAAAAATATTATTATGAGATTCAACCTTGTTCATATAAAGTATATATATATATATATATATATATATATATATATATATATATATATATATATATATATATATATAATCTTGTTCCTGATATTGAAACATAGATGAGAGAGGAAGCCATATTGTATTTCCTTCCATGTATAACCTGTATCATTGAACCTTATTCTTTTTTGTTTCAGATAATGATGAGTTAATTGCTAAACTGGAGGTAGAGAAACACGATTCTTCCGATTCAAATGAAATTCTCTTCTGCGAGACGAGTTTCCGTATAACAATACACGAGCCTGATGGTAGGACTTATTAAATATTTTTTATCGCAAATTTTTTATCGGAAATCATCAGCTTTTTTTCTCAAATTTACTTCCAACTGAATAGTAATGCAGGAACATATATATATATGCGCTTTCCTTCTGGTTGGCATATGTGTGTCATTTATAATTATAATTTCAGGTGTATATATACCTTTCTAAGATTCGTGTGGGTTACCACTCTGGCGCTTTACAGCTAAGCCATTGGCGCCATTACACCCGGCACGGAAACCTTTATGGAATAAAGTTTAAACCTCTTTGCAGAGTAATCATATTGGTGTCTTTACATACTTAACAATTGTCATGCAATGCATTTTAATTATTCAGATTCACATGGAACGCAATCTGCAGACTCGTGTACAGACGGAGAAGTTGACCATTCGACATTAAACAAGATAACTCTCCACACATCTAGAACAGCGCGAGAATCGGACATCGCAGTACGCGTGAAGAGTGTTCGAACTTCCATTACATCAGATTACACTTCGCAACGTAGCTCCCGCTTTTCAAATGAGACCCAGTTTTCACTTCTCTCAGAATCTGACCCAACCATGGATTTAGAGGGCGATCTGAGGAATTAAGGAACCAGTTTACATGACTGCTAACGCCGTACTGTGTTTTATTTTGTTATTTTCTAGCAAGTTTTGATTGACAACACTGGACAACAAATTTTTACAAAAGTCATGTTACTGAAATAAAATTAGTCAATTCTTATCAATTTTTATGTGCTGAACACGAATATGACAGTCAAATTGCAAAATTGGCTCTAGTTTTTTTGTAATCTGCAAGAAATTAATGTTTACATAACGAAATGCATTCCAATAGTAAAAGGTCAACTGTAATAGCCTACCTATAAAAAATCAAGTCATTGACTACATCTTAGATTTCTTCGCCTGTCTCTTGTACAGCTGTTCGGGAGCATCTCTGAGGAGTGTCCAGCAGTAGTCAGCCAGCATTGTAGTGGACCATTTTCCCTGGTATCTTTGTTCCATTGTTGCGATATCTTGATGAAAACGTTCGCCGTGTTCATCACTAACAATACCACAGTTGCTAGGAAAGAAATCCAAATGGGAATGAAGGAAGTGAATCTTTAGAGACATATTGCAGCCAAGTTTCTTATACTTCATCAACATGTCTTCTACTAGTTCCTTATAGTTTTCTGCCCTAACATTTCCGAGGAAGTTTGTAGAAACTAGGCGAAAAGCATTCCATGCTTGTTTCGCGTCACCTTCCAGCAAGTTGTTGAACCGGTCATCTTTGAAAAGCTGTCGAATCTGAGGACCCACAAAAACTCCCTCTTTAATCTTTGCTTCGCTGAGTCGAGGGAATTTTTCATGCAGGTATCGGAATGCTGGCAAAGTCCGGTCAATGGCTTTCACGAAGTTCTTCATCAAACCTAGTTTGATGTGAAGGGGTGGTAGCAAGATTTTCTGAGCCTCAACCAGAGCTGGGTGTTGGATATTCTTCTCTCCAATGGCTACATTCTGCCTGTGAGTCCATTCCTTCCTCATGTAGTGCATTTCCCTTGCTCGGCTATCCCACTCGCATAAGAAACACATGTATTTTGTATATCCTTGCTGCAGTCCCATTAAAAGGGCAACTACCTTCAAATCACCACAGAGGTACCAGCTGTACTTGTTATACTCAATGGAATTCAGTAGCTGCCTTAAGTTATCGTATGTCTCTTTCATGTGGACAGCATACGCTACTGGAATAGATGGAAGAATGTTTCCATTGTGCAAAAGCACAGCCTTGAGACTCAGTTTCGAAGAGTCCACAAATAGTCTCCATTCTTGTGGGTCATGAGTGATTTTTAAAGCATTCATGAGGCCCTCAATATCGGAACAGAATATCAGATTACTTTCCTTTCTGAAGAAAGGCTCCAATTGCTGGTGGCGCTTTCGATATGCAGTAATTGTGACATCTTCTTCTAGAAGATTCCATTGTTGGAGTCTTGATCCTAGCAATTCTGCCTTGTTCTTTGATAAGTCCAAATCACGAATCAGGTCATTTAGTTCTTCCTGTGTTATTCTGTGTGGGGTTGATGATGCACCACAGTGAAAATCTGGATCACTGCATGCTGATGGACCAGGAGAAGAACAGGTCGACTCACCTTTGTCTTCGTCAGATGAATCAAGAGAATATTCTGCTGGAGGTTCTGGAATAGGAAGTCCCTCACCATGTGGAACTGGTCTCAATGCAGACGGAATGTTTGGGTAGACTATTCTCGACTTCTTTCGCTTCGTTATTCCGCCGGAAAGAGGAGGAACCAAGCAGAAGTAACAGTCATTTAGGTGGTTGCTTGGCTCTCTCCACACCATTGGGACTGCAAACGGCATTGATGACCTTTTGCAATTCAACCACTGTGAAAGCTGTGTTGTACATGTAGCACAGCATATATGCGGAGCCCAAGGCTTGTCTTGGTCACCAACCTTGCATCCGAAGTAAAGATGATATGCCTTCTTCACTTGAGAATTGATACTTTTCTTCTGGTTGGCAAATGTCACTTCCCCACAAATATAGCAAAAATTGTCCGCGGTATTAACACACTTTCGAGGCATTACTGTTCTTTATTGTACGTAAATGGATAAAATAATAAGTTTTATGTAACAGTAGCTTGAACTGTCTCGCACAACGTCTAAAATATTTTAAATGCTGAACCTATCTGATTGGGCTTTATATAGTACACTGCTTACGTCAGCTTCAGCAGCCGCCTGGCATTAGTATAATAGGCCTACACATGTATAGTACACTGTTGACGTCAACTTACTTCAGCAGCCGCATGGCATTAGTATTGCATTGCATCAGAAAATGATGCAATCAACTGTGGATGATGTGAGCATGATGGTATTATGCAATGTTACATCATTATTCCGGATGTTACTGCAGTCCTACTGGAGAAATTTACACAGTGAAACATAGAAAATGAGGTATATGAATATCTTCAAAACGAGAGCCAATACAAATTTTTCACGGTTATATTCGTGTTCGCACACCAAAATACTACAGATTAGGGCCTTTTCAAGTCAGTAATGATTTCACTGTTGACCAGTGCAATCGAACTTGCTAATATGCATCAAACAAATCCAAAGCAACGTGAATGTATCAGTGTTTGGTCTAACATGTTTGATTAACACATGAAACCTCCAATAGTATCGAACAATGCGGATATGAAAAGGTTCTTCATATATCAGTGAAAGACCAGCAAACAACTACATCACGATGGTACCATATCTATCAGTACATGTTCTGTGTATGCGATAGACATTTATCAGAACGTTAATGTAACGAACTGTAAGTCTACTAAATTTGTACTCATTAAGCAATTGCAGGACAAAAGACACTTACATGTGTGTTTGATGATTGTATTGCCTTCTCCAAAGACCTATTGGAGAAGGTACTCATGCTTATTCTACACCTCAGGAAAATCACCACTCTGCGTCTTGAATTTAAAACATTCTGAGCAAGGCCTCACAGACTTCAGTGACTTTGTGTTATTGCCGATCCACACTTTCAGTTACTCAAATCATTTAGATAGCTACTGTGTAAATACGGAGCGGTTTAAATCCCTTTACAATACTGTGCAACCAAGGTATGGAACCAGCTCCCGAATGCAATTATATGGTCGAGAGCTGTAAACGACAATATCTTTCTGAATGCTACCAGTAAGTGGAATATAAATGCAATGTTTAGAGTATATAACGTTTATGTCCTATAATCTACTTTGCTTCTATGATGTAGATGTGTGCTTTATTTCAGTCTTATTTTGCATCATTGTGGCTTCTAGCTCCTTATATAGACCTTGTCTACTCCCCTAAGTTAGTAATAAGTGGGCTTTACTTCTTTGATGTCTTACATGGTACAGCTTCCTTTAATTAACCCATATAAGCTGTGTTCATATATTACGTGTGTTCATCCCTAATATCCGTTGCAGATTCAGTGTTATAAAATTTATTACGGTTTGCTTATATTTATTTGCGACTTCAACACTTATAACGTACACCTGTCTTAATTTGTCACCTTTTCTGATTTTCGATGTAGTCTGCTTTCTGTACATATCTGAGACAAACCGGTATAAGTTTCTACTCTTACTTAGTTTGCATGCTTTATAGTCTAGTGTAGTATTACCAAAGGTGTTGACGGAGTCATAATAAGATTTAAGTTACAGATTTGACAAGGCAGTCGATCTTACTCTGTATTGCGATCTTTTGTAGATACTACCGCTTACATGTTTCATGCTTATCTTCACTGTAACAAATATTTGGCATTTGCAAATTATCCCAGACTTCATACGTTTTGTGCCCGCTTTGTCTTAGCATAGAGCATTAATTTTCTTTAGTGCAAAGCTTGATAAGCTTGCGTGCCCCCTCAAGTCATAGTAACCTCTAATATTAGTCGTGTTGGTACATAATCAGGTCAGACTTCTAATTGCTTTATTTCATCATTTAGTGTGATTTACACCAATAATATCATTTCTATATAAATACAATATCTTAAAAACAAATCACAGAATTTACTGTTGATACAATTCCGTTTTCAGACACGTTTTATTATTATTGGGATAACACTAGTTTTATGGGTGTTTAAGAGACACATTAAGGGAGATTTGATAAAAACAGTATTCGTTAATGAGAGATTTTGTGTATATTCGTGGATTTGTTTGTTATTCTTCTAAATTGTCTACAATCTTACTTAATGGAAATAAAATGTATAGCAGAAACACTGCCTTTGTTATTTACGATATGCATTTATATTTCACCAATTAAGAAGAAGAATATTTTTTCGTTCTGAAACACTAGTTAAATTTAAATTAATAACAACTATTTTGACAACATCTCTAAGCTGAAACATTTACTAATACTACTAGATAAAAACATGAACAAAAACTAACACTAACAACACTTTTTCACACACATGAAAAGCTGAAATAATTAAACTATTGAGACATCAACTACTGGGTTAAAATACAAATATTCCATCTCTCCTTATCTTACTAGTAGCAGCAGAGGGGGCGAATCCGACATTTTGTCCAATCGTTATTTTGCTTAATTATTACTTTCTGCACTCAACGATCTAGTGTCGTCAGCGCCTGGTAAAAAAAAAACGACGACGTCGTTGGGGGATCGTCCAATCGTCATTTGGTTTAATTAACACCTTCTGCGCGTCGATCCCCAGCGTCGTCAGCGTCCAGTAAGCACATCGACGACCGCGTCGATGTCATTGCCCCCTCTGCTGCTTACAATGAAAATTATTTACAACTAACCGAATATTTGGTCAAGTCCGATACGATATCGTGTCCGAGGATCATGTAAATTTATCGTTACGAATCCATGTGGGGTCGATTGAGCATGACTAAAGAAGTTTCGAAAAACATTAAAGTCCATGTCACCGCCGCACCATGTCTGCCAAATATTTCGTAGCGTGTGTGTATCAACGCCGTTGAATACAGCAAGAATATTACAGTTGTCTCTAATTACTTTTGGAATCTGAGTGTATCGTTGAGTGACATATATCACGTCGGTGTTTTTATGCCTGCCTCTGGAAAATATCCTAGCTGGGTTTTTTTGATTGTCTAACATAACATCATCGTACACGACTAGATTGTTGACGTCGCCATCAATATCATCAATACCCGGTGCATCATTGATATCCGTAATAAACTCAATAACATTTTTTTTAGCGATCGCTGATGCATTCTCGTTGAAATCTTTCAACACCTCGTAGCATCGTTGATCATCTACGCTAGGAGCAACCAAATACAACTTATCCCACTTCATCCATCTCATTATTAAATTGAGTAACAATTGCGTCTTGCCGGATCCAGATGGTCCGATGATAATCATCCGGATCGAGTTTGGTAACGCTGCAACATGCTTAACTGGTTCTCTTGTTTTAGTCGCCGAAAAATCAATTATATTCATATCTCTATACATAAATTATGGATCTATATTGTGTGAAGTGTAGAGTACGTACTGGCACAAATGATATGACAACCGCTACAACAAGAAATAACAGATCGGCGCTTACTGGCAAGTGTGTACAATGCGGTACAAAGAAATTTAGATTTATTTCTATTAGACCCGGAGATGTTTTAAAAAAAAGCGAGGAGGTGACATCGCAGCCAAATTGGCAAAACTCCCCGGAACACCGTGGGCAAAGTATCCAGGAGAAAAACACCTCCCAGGATATAACTACTGTGGCCCCG
The DNA here is from genome assembly GCA_028554795.2 of Sinohyriopsis cumingii. NCBI lineage: Eukaryota > Metazoa > Mollusca > Bivalvia > Unionida > Unionidae > Sinohyriopsis > Sinohyriopsis cumingii. The sequence goes on from CM068833.1 coordinate 48,338,556, forward strand.
GAACACGATTAGATATTAGACTCGATGATCAAAATCAGCCCAAACCCGGTGAGTATCCAATAAACGCTATCGATAAGGCGTGTCATGCTCATGATGTTGCTTACAAAAGTAGCGATCTGCAACAGCGTCATATCCCGGATGTAAAATTAATTCACGCATTAAATGCTATTCCTGATAAATCCGTCAAAGAAAAATTGGCCTCATGGTTGGTAAAATCGGCTATGAAAGGTAAATTAATGATGGGCGCTGGTAATTAATAACAACATGAAATCCATCTATTATTCTCCGAGAGGATACTGGAAGGGGAAGGCCGCAATTGGTAAGCTTGCAAGCGCTGCAAAGGTAACAAAGGCCACTGCGGCTAATTGGTTATCCAAACAGGCTATATGGCAAATCTATCTACCACCGCCTAAACAAATCAACTTCTCGCGCTTTGATGTCAACGTACCTAATGAAGTTCATCAGGCTGATATACTATTTTTGCCGCATGACAACGGTTACAAATACGCGTTAACCGTAGTTGATGTTGCGAGTCGATACAAACAAGCGGAGCCGTTAAAAACAAAGTCGGCAACTGAAGTAGCCGCTGCGTTTGAAAGAATTTATCGAAGAGGCCCTCTGCGCTGGCCAAATCTATTACAAGTTGATCCCGGTAGTGAATTTCGCGGCGCTGTTTTATCAACGCTGAAACATCATAGCGTCGCGATACGACGAGGTCATACTGCGCTACATCGTGATCAGGCAATTGTTGAACGATTCAATCGGACTCTCGCTGAACGGTTATTTGGATATCAATACGCGAAGGAATTCATCCAAGAAAAACGATCTCGTGAATGGGTTAAAAGGTTGCCAGGTGTAATTGCAGCGTTAAATAACGAGATTACCCGAGCAATCAACATGAAGCCCAGCGACGCGATTAAATACGAGTATATACCCGGAAGATCAAAAATAGATAGCGTTTCCAAGCCGATTCTCGGCGATGTCACTGTCAGATATCTGTATGAACCAGGAGAGCTTGAAGGCGGTAAAAAAAGAGCTACTGATCCTATTTGGAGTGTTACCACACATAACATATCAACGATAACACGATCAACTGGTAGACCACCGATCTATAGACTGGATTCAACTGCTCCTCAGCGCGGATTTACACGCGAGCAACTACAAGTGATACCTAACGATACTCAATTGCCCCCACGTGGTCTTAACTAGCGCCGTTGCGTCTATTGCACTCAAGACAGGTCAACCTCACATTGTTTTTGACATGACCGAGACTGTTATCGATCCTATCCACGGTAAATTGGCGAGTGTCTTTATCCGAATAACGCCAACTCATTATACAATTGCAACTCGCGCAGTGATTATTCTGTTGTTGTCGTAGCGAGATTATTAATTCGGCATCAATATCAAAACGCCGCTGTTTTTTTTATCCTGTTGGCGGTAACCCGAGAGTTTTCTATCAATGACGCTTGCATCGATGGTGACTTTGTCGCCGGCTTCGTCGGTGGCTTCGTCAATAACAATTCTTCGAAGCTGATTTATCCTTCGTACTCTGGACACTGCAAGATAGACTAGATTCGACCATTCGATGCGATTATCAACTATCCAAACAATTGTGTCCGTGATGGTTAGTCCCTGCGAGGAATGTATTGTTGTTGCGTATCCTAGCGTCCACGGGGATTTATCAGCACGTAGCGCGTCCTCGACGACGCTGATATCAACGAGCACAATATCATTCAGCACGAGAATTTGTTTTTTTGTCCCCGACGCTGTCGGGGCTGGAATTTCAACTTCAATGTTCTGCCGCCGTGTGTCCGCGGGTCTATAACATAACGGCACTGGACGCGTTGGAAACTTTTCCTTATGCAACGTAAACAACTTCCGCTGAAGTGTGTCTCTGACTATCTTTCTACTCGCTACAATCAAATCGTTTGGTCTCCATGTTTCCCAGAATTCATTCAACGGCGTTTCCGGAATCACCTCGCGGATTATTTCACACTGAACTCTATCCGGCTGTAATCTGATTAGTTTTTTAACCTCGCGCAGTTGTTCATCAAGTGCTCGGTAATCAGTATCGGTTTCTTCATAATAGTCTACGAACCCGCTCAACCACTCATGTGGACCCTCGCCGACAAATGGTGGTGGTTGGCCATGGTCGCCACACATGATCACCGCTGTATTCGCGCGCAGCAGCCACTCAAGAAACATTTGTAAAGTATCTAACGAAACAGTACATATTTCGTCCCAGATGATAACCTCAGGAATAAATTTTTCACCCATTCGATCAGGAGTCCACTCACCGCCGCTGTATCGAAAAAAGCTGTGATAAGTAACGGCGTCAACATTTCGTTGTTTTATCTCTCGCGCTAGTCTATGGGTCGGTGTAAGCACGATTATACTTGCCCGCGTTCGAAATAATTCAATTGCCCGAGTCGTCTTTCCTGACCCGCCACAGCCGCTTAAATAAACCGTCTTGTGTCTACAAATTGGATCAGAACACGATGGTGCATTAGACCATTCTGACAATTTATCACCGCGTAAGTAGTTGTTCTCAACGGTGACATCTGCTGACGGGGAATAATCGCGTCGTATTTCATTTTTAATTCTCCATGTACCCCAACTCTCGTCCGGACTAGTAAACTCGGCTACGTTTTCCTTATACGCTACGTCAACATAAAACGAATCAACGGCTACTCTAACCGCGGTATCGGGGAATCTATTTATCATCGAGAATAAATTGATAGCGGCATAACCCAGCATAGACGCCCTCAAATGTGGATACGCCGGGCTGTCTCCGTCGCTGTAGGTAACAACTGTACCCAACCTTGTTCCATTGGACAAGAAAGCTGTTTTGCAGTTCACGTATCTATTTTTTGCCACTGCGTCCTTGATTACGAAATCATATTCTGCGTCATCTATAATCAGCCGTGAGCAATATCGTTTGTAGTCGTGGTTTTTTCCACCTTGTGTAAACTTACCAATTATTCTTCTACCGAGATCTTTTGCCTCTCTGTTTCGTTGGTTAAATATCCTCCTGGACCATTCGATGATATATTCCTCGTCGGCATCAATGTTTTTTCTGGACTCGTCAATTATGCTATCTAGACGCTCCGGTTCTGGTAACCAGACTTCAGTCTGCGCCCGGTATGATATAATCGCGTCACTGACAATCAACGAAACTAGCATGCTACAATCAATCATATACCGTAGCAGCGCTATTGGCAACCACTTCTTTTCAGCCATGTGTCTACCGATCCAAATATAGCAACAGCGATGAAGTCCTGCCGCGAACTCAAATGATACTATGCGAGCGAATCCGGTTAAATCAAAATCAGGCAGTGGTCCATTAATAGCAACACGAGTCATTTCATGTCTGGGGTGTCCAAATCGTTTGAAATACTCAGCGGCGGATCCATACCCGAGAAAACTCGCTGGATAACAGGCAACCATATCAACCGAAATCATAGCGTCGCGGTTGTATTCAGTGTTCCATAGTCCACCGTGATAGTATTCCAAACAACTGGATTGTACATCCGGTAGAAATTCCTTGCGCGTTGGTCACCACGCATTTTTCCTTGCTGCAACATGAGCTACAACCGATGGAATCGTAAAACAATTTGTTAGCAGTTGTTCATCATGCTCTTCAAATTCCATGGCGGTTTTTTTCATCCTGTTGTGAAATGCTTCAGTGCGATATAATTCGCCGTTTGGTCTTACAAACTGATCAAAGGTATCCATGTCGTTTTCAGCGCTGCGAAGTAACCACACTGATACAGGGTCATTTTTACACAAACAAGCAATAGCATCAAATAGTTTCCTCTCCGTGAGAAAACCGTGCTCTCCTAAAAATTCACCCCGGGATATACTTTACTGTTCTATCCCGTGGAAATATTGTGATCGCGGGCGTCCATGCGTGTTCGTTATGATCAATAATTTTGATTGGGGCCCCATTTGATTTGTACTTTGATTCGTATAATACTTCACCGGTTATCGTTGTAACGGTTATTGGAAATCTCAACGACGTTTCTAATCTCGCTATGTCGCTGATGGTCGCTCCACGCTCTTTTACGGTTAGTTCCCACTGGTTGATTTTGCTACGTCGTAAATCAGTCAATTTGTTTCCTCGACATGCATTTGTAAAATGTTCTATTATTCGTTCTGCTACACAATTTATCCCCGTTGACTGTTTCATCGGTTTCAGTTTTCCGATATCAGGTTTCTTATTTAACGGGTATATTCCATAAACAACTGATGTTTCAGGATACGCTTGTTCATAGTATGGTCTGTCAATTCCGGTTAACAACCCCGGCTTGGAGTCGCGGCTGACAATGACTGTTTTCTTGTCGCTGAGAACTGGTTCAAATTTATCACGTATGATCCAATCGCCTGATTTCACCCGGACAATGAATTTTACTCTGAAGAAATATCTTTTACCGTCAAGTTGTGATATTATCGTTGCTGCGCGGTTGTCGTTCATGGTAGCATCAACAACGCCATCAATTCGAAATGTTGACCAACTATGAGATGCACCATCACGTTTGAATTCATTGATACAATCGCGTATTTTATTTAACAGGGTTCTATCGTTTATTAACGCTTTTGGTGTGTCCTTGAGGACTCTATCGAGATTGAACTTAATATTTTTCCGGGGCTTAATTGCTGCTAATCTCTCGAACTCATCCATATAATTAAAACAAGTATTTAAATGAAAGAATATAGTATAATGAATCACTGCAAATGGTTGATGATTGGGTCGACAACCCCGTGCAATAAATCATGTAGAGGTGAATTCTGCGGATATCATTTACAAAGCGTTCGTAATGGTTCTCTTGGCCCCCTACCGTGCTTGGTTTGCCACGTCGGTGTAAGAGGAAAATCCCAGTTGTGTATTAATTGTGGCGGAAAGCGATACAGGGAACTAAAACGCTATTATGACAAACGAATTAAAAACGCCGTCATTGACCCCACCGCTGACTCCGTCATCAAAACCCCCCAAGACTACGTTGAAAGATTCATAATTAAACCAAATAATAAATTAGACAAGTAGTATTATTATACAAATGGACCAAGAATTTCAGCCGCACCCCCTGCTCGTCAATTACGAGGCATCTCGCGACGGTATTGTTAGAAACCGCAGACTGAAGAAGCCGGTTGGATGGAAAAACAATCACGGGTATTTAATGTTTACTGCTGGAGGGAAAAAATATCTCTGTCACAGAATCATCTATGAATGTTTCCACGGATTGATCAAAGATAGTCTCGTTATTGATCACATTGATTCTAATTATCAAAATAACAGACTGTGTAATCTGCAAGCCATCTCTCAGAGTGAAAATAGTAAAAAAGGCCAAACTGGTAAATACTCAAAGAAAGCAAAACCCGTAAAGTCATTTGATACAACAACTTACGAGGAAAAAATATTTCACTCCATGAATGAGGCAGGAAAATATTTTGACATTTGTATCGCCTCAATACAATTTGTTGCAGAACGAATATATCAAACAGCGATCTCAAAAAAGACGGGTCATAGAATTCGATTTTCATATATAACATCAAAGGGAGATAACTCGTTTTGTGATAGCGTCGCATGACAAGAGTTATGTCCCTTGAAGTCCAATTAATGTTGCGATTAATTAATCATTTTACGATGAAAACTAATGAAATACACGCTATTATCTAACAGCTGTATTCTTTTTTTTAATGTTTTATTCAAATATTTGGTTTCATTTAAATGCCGTGAAACACCATTAATAAGTATTTAAGGGTTTAACGATTCAAGGGAATTCAAATTAACACACACCTTGTGACTGACGCCGCTGTATTAGTCACTTTATATATAAGATGACTCGTTATAAGCCTGGGGCTTTCGAAAGCCAATTCAACTAATCAAAACTAACCCACGCTCTTGACCCGGGCGTGTGGTTGTCTTTTGTTCACAATCATGCAACCGGGTTAATTTAATTGGGTTGCTTTTGATTGGTTGAATTGGCCGTAGAGTTCCGCCCCGCCGTTTTATGTTTGTGCTGTCTTGTGCCGTCCCATCATCCATCAATCATTTCATCCTTAATTAAGTACATGTAGTGATGTCCCCCAAGCATATCTTCTGGGCGGTCTACGATGACGTTTGTCACCCTAGGCCTCCCTCCCGGAGATGTATGCTTTGGGGTTCCAAGATGTGAATGTCCTTAATTAAGTATATGTATATGCCTGTAATCTGCCACAACACTCGAGTGGAGATTTACGGCATTGTACTGTCCATGTATGCCTGTAATCTGCCACAACACTCGAGTGGAGATTTACGGCATTGTACTGTCCATACAAAAAACGGGGTCAAAAATGACCCCCAATAATTTTATTAAATTTTAACTTAAATTTTATTAAAATTTTTGATATTAGAAATAAGATGTTTTATAAGAATAATGAATATCGAAGACATCAATAATATATTAGCCGAGATTTCAAAATTAAAAAATCAAGGAATTGAATTATCTGATGGTCTCGACAGTGAAAAAATATTATCCGATTATGAGATTATTAACGAACAGTCGAAACGGGGGCGTTTTACCCTGGCCCGCGAGTACTTTTTTATAAAACGATTACAACATACGATCAATGAAAACTTGTACCACAATGACGCAAATGCATTCATTGGACTATTTACTGCCGTTGAAATAATACGAAAAAAACTCGGACGTGTTTATGAACGACGCCGGGAGATTTCTAGTAAGATCAAAAACATTAGAAGGATTATAGACGAAAACTCCGTGGAGCCCCCGATGGTACACTCGGCGGAAAATTAGAAAATTGCGGATCAATTTACAATAATGGTAGGTGAATCACTTACTACTCGGCTAGCCAGAGAGCGGCTAGCAGCGCTTAAAAAGTTTATACCGTTACGAGACAGAGTGAGAGAGAAACTTCAAACGCGACAACAAATGCAAACTGATTTTGCTGTTGGAAGTGAACAGTTATTTGCCCCGGTAACTAAAGCGACTAAGGATGTTACGGCGGCAACTGTACCCGTTCTTGGTGCGCTTGAAAAGATAGCGGCAGAGACAAAACAAACAAAAAGGTCTTTAGAAACACTCCCTGCAAAAATAGCGGCTGCTACAACACGGAGGCCACCACCACTCGCTATAACGGAACCACAAGACCCTTATGTTACAATGGCCGACGAGGAAGAATTAGGTGCTACTGCGAAAGAACCAGAAGAAGAAATACCCGAAGAAACACCCGAAGAAACATCGAAAGAAAAAAAGAAAGAGGGAAATATACCCCGTAATGTTCTTAAAAAGTCCGCAATAGATCAAATTAGAGACATCGACGACGATGAAGAATTAGTTAATTTTGTTGCTACAACATCAACTAAGAGCATTCGAGATGAGTATATCAATGAAGGTTACAAGAAAAAAATAACCTCGACGGAGAACTGGGCAAGAATAGTGTATTTAGCGAGTAAACATAGAGAAGCATTACCACATCGTGGTGATCCCGATTACGATAAATTCCTCGAGAAAGTTAAGAGTAGAACACCAAAAAAAGGAAAAGGATACCCTGTTGGTAAAGAATCCTACGGCGTTACCTGCCCTAATAGTGTTCTCAGTGATATATCACGGCTGGAAGTACTAATCGGAGGAAAACGAGCCGGAAATAACTCTACGGAAATAATCAATGAGGCCGCTGATATTTGCAAGCGGTTATTTGCAGGCGGTATTATGGACATTAATGTATATCGAACGCTCATAGACGAACTCGTGGATGATTAATTGGAAAACTGGTGTTTTTAATAAGGATGATCATACACTACAACCATGATAAACCAGTACTCGTCTACGTGGTAAACTCGCGATTGCCTGTTTACCGCGCGTACTATGGAGATGGTCTCGGTAGCACCATTGCGGGGTTATTTACAAGAATGGCTCCAAAAGTAGCGCCGTTAGCCAAACAATTAGGAATGAAGGCTATTGATGTTATTCGTGATAAGGGTATTAGTGCCATTGGAGATGTTGCCGGAAGGGCGTTTTCAGCCGGAAGGGCGTTTTCAGCCGCGCGGGACAAACTAATGTCATTGGTGAAATTCAGGAGAAAAAAACAGAAACCACCGGTAATGCCATCAACGACAGTGATGCCTGCAAATGTCAGTAAAGTAATAAATAACGCCGTGGAAGAAAAATTAGAGTCGTTGGCGACGACTTCGCCATCCGCCGATGCGGCAACCAACGCGCTCATGAACGCGATAGCGGGGAGTGGTTTAAATTCAAAGAATTTACGACGAAAAAATCGCAATTGAAAACATCAACATGATAAATAATAGAATGTTTGCGCGTACCGCTGACCCCGCGTTTGATATGGACGCCCCAGTGCGCAGGGATGATTCTGTCCGTGATTATCAATATTATTCTTATTATGCAGCGCAACCTGACCTACGATCGCGAATTGAACTTCAGGTCCAAGATACCAGTAAATACTTTCTGCCGTGTGAAGCGTTTATCGAAATTGAGGGAGAACTCGTGACAAATGCCGCCGATAATGCACCATACGCAGATGACCATCGTGTTCGAGTTGGCTTCGTCAACAACGGTATCATGGCGTTATTTGAGAGCGCCAGATATCTTATTGACGGGCGAGAAATTGAATCAATAGAACGCGAGGTTGATGTTGCAACGACGATAATTGGGTTGGCGAGATACTCGGATGATTATACAAGATCGGCGGGCCCATCTATAATGTTCGCAAAGGACTCCACCGATAACGCTGATCATATTCAGTACATTAACGTGCTGGTGGAAAGAGATACTTCAGTTCCTAATCAAGCTGAAGCAGCCAACCCAGACCGCAGAACAAGACCGGGTGCTGAGTTCAATATCATAAAAAGTACTAACGATAATTTTAATCTAGGGTTTGCAACACGAATAGGAATGTTGCAAGGACCACGCCGAAAGTTTTCATGCGCGATTCCACTCCATCACATATTTGGATTCTGCAGAAATGTTAGAAAAGTTGTCTATGGGGCTAAGCATACAATCGCGCTGACGCGAAGGGGCGATGATAACAATGCAATATGGCATGCTGCTGGCGTCGCTGCCGGTAAAGTCATTTTAACTAAAATGGCATTGTGGATGCCGGTGCTGACTCCGTCAGTTACCACGGAAGCACGATTGTTAGCATTTATGGAACAGGGAGGGAAATCGTTGTTGAGTTGGCTAGCGGTAACAACTGATGCTAAAGAGGATAACGTCGCCGATACGTTTACATGGCACCTAGCATCAAAACAGGGTGTTTCAGCCCCGCGTCATATATTCATAGCGCTACAGAATAGGGAACGATTGGGTAATCAAGAACGCAGCCATATGATATTTGATCGATTAGGAGTCATGGAGGTTTCGCTGAGAATAAACGGACAACAGGAACCATCCGAGGATATACAGCTTAATTACGGTGACAACCATGTCGCACGTGTGTATCATCGATTGCTGTCATATATGGGTCGTGATCAAAACGTCGACACTGGTTTGCAAATATCACAACTTGATTTTAAAAACCTGTATCCGATTTATTACTTTTCGTTGGAACATCTTGATTTAACGAGACAATCCGTCGTTGATATACACTTCCGAGCTCGTATAGCCCCAGCTGGTGTTAATTACAGAGCGGTCGCTGTCATTCTCAGCGATAAATCAATGCTGCTAGAAGGTGTTGGTGGACGAATGAGAATCGTTGATGCGCCAGTGGAAAACATGTAATTGAAAGCACAAAACGCGTTTACAATAAAATGTCGTATAGTGTCGTCAATGTAGAGTTGACTGATGGTCAAGTCAAGAAATTACGATCAAAGTCGGCTAAACAATGCGGGATCACAATAACGCTGAAGCCGTCACAGATGGCGGGTGGTAATCATAAGATATCGTTGACGGCGCGTCAAATAAAACATTTCAATGATGCGATGAAGAATAAAAAGGGTGTTCAAATAGATTTTTCAGCCGCAGCAATTAAAAACATGGAAAAGACCGGTGGGATATTTCCGCTGTTAGCTGCGATTCCGGCATTGATTGCCGCGGCCGCACCAGCAGTGGCTAAGGCGGCGGCGTTAGGAGCCGTTGGTACCGCGGCGGGGATGGCATTGAAGAAGGCAACCGGGAAAGGCTACAAAAAAAAACGACCCGTGGCCGGAAAGGGTCTAAGACTACCGGGAACCCCGTATTCATGGTACTCGGGAAAGGGTCTAAGACTACCGGGAACCGTTTAATGACTCCCATGTCTAATTTTGATTTAATAGACGCCGCAAACGCGCTAGCGATAAAAAACTTCAGAGGTGTTTTTATGAGGGATCAATTACCGGCGGCACCAAGGAATATTGAAACCGGCATAATTAACCTCGATGGGTCCTCCGGAGCGGGAACTCATTGGGTTGCATACGCGATTGATCCGCGTGCGATCGTCTATTTTGATTCATACGGGTTAGCTCCGCCGAAAGAGTTTATGCGGTATATCCGGGCGTGTTCAGCCCGGGCGTGTTCAGCCCGGGGTTTTTATTCCACGCTGCCAACACAGCAATTAAGTGACCCACCGATATGTGGCCGCGAGGTATTAAACGTACTTGCGGCGATTTCATCATCGCGAAAACCACCTCATGTGGTTGTAAACGAATACACTAGTGGAGTCGTAGAAGCTCAACGGATTTTAGAGAATAACATTTACAATAATAATGATTGATATTTGGGGACGACCGGTTTCGGCGCTGAAAAAGCCCACGGAAACGCCCGCCACCGATGACATAAAAAAACTAATTGAGGATGAAATCGCTGATACGTTGAATTTAACCAGTGTTGACTCAGATGAAATAGTTGTATTTCAAGACCGCCAGGGTAAATTGAAATCCAGTAATGTGTCACTGGATGATGTTTTAATACGACAGCGCGATGCCGCCGAGGACACTATCGCGCTGTATACCAGCGACGGACGAATCAAACCGGGTGAATCCATCTTGACGATAAATGGAAAAATAAGTACACTTGGCGACAATTATATAACCATGTCAAATTCGTTAAAGGGTTTACGTAGTGAAATTAAATTATATGAAGAACGGATCGTGTTGACGCTAACGCATTTCGACGATGTGCAACACATTGTCGAAAGATTTTTTCGGGGATCCACGACGGCAGACGAACCAAATCTTGTAAAAATAAAAAATGCTATTTCGGATCTTATGGAGATGTCGGCCAATTTACCCCCGTTGCGAAAAAATGTTAACAGGATCGATGACAACTTTGATAAATTCTTTGGTAAAAAAAATACCAAGCCGGATGAGATTACAATAACTATAAATGATATCACTGCGTATGGACAGGAAATAAAAACAATCAAAACTGATGTTGCAACAAACAAAAGGAGTGTAGACGCGCATGAACGGGAAATAGAAATAATCGGCGCTAATGTTGCAACGATCATAAATAATGTAGACTCGCATGGACGGAAAATAGAAACAATCAAAACTGATGTTACAACGATCATAAATAATATGGACACGCATACACAGGAAATAGGAACAATCAAAACTGATATTGAAGCGAACAAAAAAAATATAGACGCGTATTGGCGGGGAATAGGATTAATCAAAACTGATGTTGCAGCGAACAAAAAAGGTATAGACGTGCATACATATGAAATAGGAACAATCAAACTTGATGTTGCAGCAAACAAAAAAAGTATGACCGAGAATACACGGGAAATAGAAACAATCAAAACTAATGTTGCTGCGAACAAGAATAATATAGACGCGCATTGGCAGGAAGTAGGAATAATCAGAACTGATGTTGAAGCGATTAAAGACGGGCTACCGAGAGTAGCAGAGCAATTTGAAAAAATAAAAATCCCTCATGAGAACATCATCAACACAGTATACACAATTCGGCATGGATCATTCGATTGGACTCCTACACAGAATACAGTAAATATCACCGCAACTGTTAAGGGTATTTATCGATTGACACTGATTTCAATGATGCAGTTTAATATATTATCGTCGAGTTCATCCGGGTTTAACAATACAATATCAACAATTATAGACAAGAACGCAACTGAAAAGTTTACAATTTATGCCGTTGATAGAAATCTAGCCGGGGCAAACATTACATGGTATGTGGAATTTGTAGCGAATCTAAGTAATTAAAAACACTAGTTCTTTTAAAATAAAAATGACCACCAAGGAAATTGAATCAGAGGTATCACCGACGTCACATCAATATCGATTCGATACCGCAAAAGAATTCTCCGCGAACTTGAAAACGCTTTCCGAACAATACCGTGCAAAAATAAAAAAATACCGCCGAAAAATAACCGCCATCGACGCGGTCGTGTACTCGGTGTCGGGTATAGTGGCCGGTACCGGTGTTATTTTATCCACGGTGACCACGATAGCCCCGATCGCTGTTCCAATCGCTGTCTCCGCGATGACAACAGTTGCTGGAGTCGCCAACGCAATCACTAGGAAGATATCATCGTGTTTTCAGAAAAAACTCAACGAGTATACAGTAAAACATCAAATAGTATCCGACGCGTACTCGAAATTATCCGGGTTGATCTCGTTGTCAATTGATAATTTGTTCGTATCCGATGTTGAATTCTCCACGATGGTCCAGTTGTATAGCTCCGCGATGTCAAAAATCGAGGATTTTCAACTGGAAGCCGGAACCACCTGGTTGTTGAAATTAGACACTAAAGACAACAAATAATAATAATGTCGCTGAACCCCGAAGGGTTTCAATTACTTCAGCGGATCGCGGAGAACACCACTCCGGTACAAACAAATATGATATCAATAACGTCAACGAAACCCGAATTCAGTGTGAACTTCCCGTCGCCGGTTCCAGTGAAGGAAATAGCGCTGGCAAAATTGCGAGTATATCACAGTTGGCCTAATATTCGAGCGGACGCATTTAACGGACAACAACCTAATAACTCGCTGGTTTTTGCACGGAAAAATAAACCCGATGGGACCCCAGACTGGGAGGAGGTTACAATACTAACTGGGTCATACCAAATAGAGCAAATCAATAAAGAATTTCAACGCAGAATAAAATCGATCACAGGAAAGGAATCAAAAATCGCTATTACGGTTCATGAACCGACGTTATCATCGACGATTGAAATAAGCACACCGGGGTATATGGTTGATATTTATAACAGTTCAATAAGAACCATACTAGGATGGCCTAAGAATCCACCCGCGGATTTGCACACAAATGTGCAATCGTATCATGAGATTAATCCCAGTTATCTGAATGATTTGTCTATTATAAGAAACACGTTATTACCCAGCGAGTTTATATTTCAAGACAGGAATACCATGCAATGGTTTTTTCCGTATAAGAAAACTCCTGAATTGTCAGCCAAGGTCACAGTTCGTTTAGATGATATCACTGGTGCGTTTGCCGAGATTAATCGTAATTACCAATCACAACTAGAACAGCTACGGAAAACAAAAGCACGAAAACACGTTGAGGTGTTAAATCAACTTATATCAGACATGGAATATATTAATGAGCGAATCGTTAAGACAATATCCGATAGCAGCGATGATAATAAACAAAAATTCCTAACCGGGTATAATATCACAGAAGCCGATTTACCCGATTTCAAGTTTCCAGGATACAACGCGCCAGAACTAAGAAAGTCTCTTAATGATTTTCTCAGTCCATCAACTTATATCCTCAGACACGATAACGGGGATGATGGTATGCATATTGCTCCATACAACGTAAATATCGCATCGGTGATAGCAATCAATCTAGTGTGTGATGTTATCGAAGGGAGTTACCAGGTAGATACCAATCAATCAAATCAAGCTCAACAGGGATATATCCTTTATTCATTTTCACCAACAGCCCCTCCGGGATTTTTAATCGTTGAGAATCCGATTAATCCGGTCTATATGCGATGCCATGATCGGTTTTTAACGAGAATTAATTTTAAACTCACCGATCAGTCAAATAACCTAATTGATCTACAGGAGGAGGAGTTAGTGATCACTCTGTTTGTAAGATCATTGTAAATAACTTCTTAGCAGCAGAGGGGGCAATGACATCGACGCGGTCGTCGATGTGCTTACTGGATGCTGACGACGCTGGGGATCGACGCGCAGAAGGTGTTAATTAAACCAAATGACGATTGGACGATCCCCCAACGACGTCGTCGTTTTTTTTTTACCAGGCGCTGACGACACTAGATCGTTGAGTGCAGAAAGTAATAATTAAGCAAAATAACGATTGGACAAAATGTCGGATTCGCCCCCTCTGCTGCTCTAGTAGACCACCATACAACTGAAACCTTGCTGCTGAGTTAAATGGGGTTGATGCATGTCTTTGTTCTAAATCGCAATTCAATAGTCTTTCTGTCTATTTCTATGTTCAGTCGGCTTTTGTCTTCACTGCCTGTTTTTAGAATTAATTTTATCAATGGTACGAATGTATGCAGGGGTCATTTGTTAATTTTAGTTTTAAAAGACTCTAGTTCTGTGTTCACTATATCGATGATACCACATAACTAGAGCTTTTTGCTATCTGCTTCTGTTTTGAATATATATGTTTGTTCTTGAAATTTTGTTTTTCAAATCAGTACATTTTTCTCATTGTTTTCTTCATTGGTCTATTTTATCAGTGCAATATTTCACATCACAGTTGTTGTTGACCTATTCACGATCATTATAGTATTTCCGTCCGTAACGTTCCCAAATAGAACGGTTGTATGCCACACGCTTCCATGCATGTTTAATTTTCTCCATGACACTTTCCTAGGTATATATCTCAGAGCTGATCCTCAATTCCACTGGTAGTAAACATCGCCTAACGTTAGGCAAATCGTCTGCGTTTTCCTATTTTAATGTTAGGGTTTGTATAGTCTCTGTTTGAACTATTCTTCGCCTTCTAAAACCTTTTATATGTTTTCATCAGCCAGGAATGTATAGATATGAGATTCGACTCTCCTTGATATATACATTTTTTACTTGCTACATCAATTGTGTCTTTTCTGTTTGTGTTGCATCATTGCTTAAAGAGTCATATGGATCTTCTTTAATAACTCTGCAGACAATGGAAATTCCTTACGTTTCCATCCTCATCTGTGTACTTGTCTGCTTCGTCTGTTATCTGTAGTCCCTCTGGAAGTGTGTGAAATTGTCATAGACAGTGTCTGAAACAAAGTGACGATGTAACACTGTATTAACTTTGTAAAGACACAAGCCAGCATGAATAGCCATTAGGTTCATTATTTGTTAATAATTCAGTCACGGAAGATGTAATGCTATTATCTGAGTAAAAACAACCTGCAGACTCTATCAAATTCGTTACTTTCTTTCATAGTTCAATGGTTATTGTCTGCTACTTTTTGGAAATATATATTGGGTAGTTGTCGGAGTGACTCTAACTGTTGGGCCGTGTTAAACGCATTCAAAGTAAATAATTTCGTCACAGTTACCATTTACAATTATTTCATCTTTGATTATTTTCGTGTATATATTCGAGGTTGTAATAATCAACAGCAATTAAAACAGTCCTTGTTTTGTTCTTGTCACTGTGAAAGAGATTACGTTTTGTTCCTTCGAAACCTTGTGATATGCATGAAATAATTTACTCTCTTAAACGAAAGGGATAGTCTTTGATATACGTTACCGATTACATTAGCGAAATATATTTTCTTTTCAGGCAGACAGTAATTTACTATATGCTCTGTTGACTTGAGCTTTTCATTTATCCAGCTGTTTGTGTTTCACTTTCGTCTCTTTATATATATATATATATATATATATATATATATATATATATATATATATATAGAGAGAGAGAGAGAGAGAGAGAGAGAGAGAGAGAGAGAGAGTTTTATGCTCGTTGTACCCGTTAACGCTGAAAATAAACTAATCGTCGCTGATCATATTATTAATGATTTATTTCCTTCTCATTTCATCAATAGTGATCTTCTTATCGTTGGCTAATGTTACTATTGCTTATTTTAAAACTATTATTGCAAAATAAGTTTTCATTGAAAGGTTGAGAAACAATTCAAATAACCACGAAACTCAGTCTCGTCAATATTGGTGAGAAAACTTTTCCAAAGACTACTCCAGATAAACACAATACAGCCGCAAAAAATCTTCAACATTTTATTTCGTTCTCAAATTTCAAAGTTATACTCTACTTTCTTAGTATCAATGTCATCGTAAAGCAAACGGACAACTAACACTGAAAACGCATTATTAAAAAAAGAGAATAGTCAAAGCGCTTTCGGCTTCTATTGAAACGTTTGCAAAGGCAAACTTGGGAACAAAGAAAAACATCAAAAATTATATTATTTGTATTAAAAACGTTGCATATGCTACTTTGCATAATAACCGATCCAAGAAAGCATTATTTCAAAATTGTAGATACCACGTTGAATACTTGTAAACTATCAGGAGGATCCAGTGCGCTATTTCTTAATATAAACTCATGTAGCTGTCTATATTAAAAATAACCACAACAACAATAAGAACAGAACATTAATAGATATTGGTATGTGGGTGAATTAAAACAAGCTAAATGAACTATTTGCTTAAAGGTATAGGCTCAAATAAAACAGATAATTTTATTCGGTTTATTGTATTTGCATCTGGAGGGTATTTTGGAACCTTCGTGATGTAAGCCGCTTGGTTTCAGTACTCATTAAGATCCTTTGTTGTTCTTGGTTCTGGAACTTCAGTTATGGTCTCAGGCTATTGCATCGTGTTGCATGAATGCAGTCGACCAAGATGCAAATGAACAACTGTCTCCCTTCTTGCAAAACTCTTTTTCATCTTTGTGGAAGACAGAAACAAACCTTTTCTTTATGGAGGCAAGATTTACTTAACGCTAACCCATTCCAGGATGGAACATTTGTTGGGAGAAAAAAAATGTTTGATAATCTCTGCATTGGTTAGAAGCTCCTAAGTGAAGACGAGACATTAAGGAGTAGGAGGATGCCATCTTCCACGTGTTTTTTATAGCATCGTCCAGAGAGACTGCAATTGCAATCAATGCCGGATACTTGCACTAGGAAATAACATAGACGTTTGATTTATATATATAACTCTGACTTACATTCAAGGAAAAGATAGATAGATAGATAGATAGATAGATAGGTTGGTAGGTAGGTCAATATTATAGCTTTTACATGTGGGTGATAGAGTGTAATAACATTCATGTTTGATCTTAATAAGGTTTTGTACACGACACACGCGGTTAATTCACAAGGGAAACACCTCATGCAAATAATGAAATATCATAAAGAAGTTGTTTCCCTTAGACTGTAAACTACAACACAACAACGGAACTGCAAATTGGTTAGCAACACTAGATACATTACTAATAATTAAGGTGAAAAACATTAACCCAACGTGATAATCGAATTTGAATAACAAGTATTCCAGTAGCGTGTTCGTGGTATAGTTACTTGGCCACACAGTGGACTTGTTAAATTAGTATCAGTTTATACCTAAAGGGTTACACGTGCGAATTACATATATTTGGATCGTGTTTGACCAGTAGACAGTGAGTACAAAAATAAATTAATTGTTACGTTGCAAGGCGGAAAACGATTGTTCGATGAAAAAATTTGCTATGGATGGATTGATATATAGATTTTCTTGGATAGATAGAGTGTGCGTGTGTGTGTGTGTGTGTGTGTGTGTGTGTGTGTTGGATTTTTAACGTAGCTTTAACAGTGTTTCAGTCATCTCGCTACGATGTCTGCAGTGTGACAGTTTACAGTGATGTCTAGCACCGTTGCATCATGCAGAAGACATGTTTCATGATGTCCCACCCAGTCACATTATCCTGTCACCAGGCCAATCAGTCCTAACACTAACTTCTTAATGCTGAGCGCCAAGCGAGGCAGCAATGTTGGTACCATTTTTGTAAGTCTTTGGTATGACTCGGTTGGAGATCGAAGCCACGACCTCCCGCATCCGAGGCTGACGTTCTAACCACTAGGCCACCGGAGCGATATATATATATATATATATATATATATATATATATATATATATATATATATATATATAAGATAGATAGCTAGATAGATAGATAGATCAATAGAGAGAGAGAGAGATAGTTAGATTTCGTAGATATATATAGGTAGATAGATATATTTCTTGGATAGATATATAGATAGGTATATATATATATATATATATATATATATATATATATATATATATATATATATATATATATAGATATAGATAGATAGATAGACCTTATTCGCGCATGCAGTTTCATCAGGGTAGCTTATTTCCTAGAGTTCTTGGATAGATAGCTAGCTAGATAGATAGATGCATGGATGGATATAAAGGTAGAGAGAGAGAGAGAGAGAGAGAGAGAGAGAGAGATTTCGTATATATATATATATATATATATTTCTTGGATAGATATATAGATAGATAGATAGATAGATTTCTTGGATAGTTAGATATATAGATTTCTTGGATAGATATATAGACAGACAGATAGATAGATAGATAGATAGATAGATAGATAGATAGATAGATAGATCCACCTTATTCGTTCATGCAGTTTCATCAGGGTAGTTTATTTACTAGGGTTGATTTTACTGTTATACACACTAACAGCTGTATTGTATATGTGGCGATCTTGGACAGCTCCAGCCCCACTTTCCACACAGAAAACAAAATACAATTTACTAAAGAATAACAAAACCATAACAGTCTTACATTTTTAAGATAATAATTATATAATGTCATGTGGTCTGACGACCTTTGAGTTCACACGTTACTGTGACATTAAAATTGGCATATATCTTTGTGATCTCTAAGATGAAATGTATCAAATGATGGAACTGTTACCGCAGCTCGTAAAACTTTTCACTGGAAAAATAGACCTTGAAAATTATCTATTATCATTTCTTACATGATCAGTTATATCTTCATACAGATTTTGACAAAGTAATGAAAGATATAGATTGCATGTTCACTATGCTCATAACGTCTTCAGACATAACTACATCAATCCAATGCAAAGGACACTTGATTCATCGATACAGACATGCTTTGATACGAATAAACAACAACCATCATGTTTAAACAGATAGAATGTCTACTTTCTGTACCTGAAATAAGTGTTAGCTGTTTGTCGTCACAGATTTCGAAGAAATATTACAAAAACGTTTATTCTGACAATCATCACTGACTGGATATTGTGAATCTTCAGCAAACGTACTGCGTTGTTATGTTACAGTATAATGGATATACATACCGATCAGGAGCGGAACTGCATAAGATGGATATATAGACAAGTTGAAAAGAACAGGTATAGAAATTTAGATAGTCTAGATGAGACAGACACACAGACAGATAGGATGTATTTGTATAGACTCGGTGTAAATAAGTAATATGTGTATAGTACAACGATTGAGTGTAAAGTAATGTTCACAGGATACAATTTTAGTTTTTATTTCATTGAAAAATGGTTACAATTTGAACCACATAAAAATTCCAAATAAATAAATTAGTATATACGTAAAATATAGGCAACTATGATCTAAGTCTATGTCAGATGGTTGCAAACGAAACCATACTGACACATTTCTGAATGAGAATGGAAATTAGTAACCCTTACGTACAAGAAATATATTTTTATGAGCATGCCATTTTGTTGTCAATTTTATTACTGAATGGTCGCTGATGGTAAGCTGTAATTTATCCAAAACGTTTTTTTATAAATTTTATTGTTTGTCCTGAACAATAGTTGCTTCTGGAAACCATATTTAGTTGTAGTTAATTATCAAAAGGCTTTGTTTAACCATCAGAACTTAATTATGATAAAATGAAATACGTGTTCGGCTCAGATTCGACCAATGTAAGGTCCCGGGATGATATATGCTTTAAGACATCACGTTGAAATCTGAGCAAAAATGAACGAATGAGAAAACCATTAAAAGTTGCACTTGCGCTTTCAACAAAACAAACGTTTGCACTGTTATAGGGGGCCTACGTTCCCGAGTGATCAAAGGCGCTCGTCTCTGTACGAGTTCTCGAGCTTAGCCAACGTCAGTTATGTTAGAATGTGTGTCAGTAGCTTCCCGTTGGTCGGCGTTTCTTCTCGCGTTCTTTCTCCAGTGAATATACTAGCCTCCATGGAAAAATGGCGCTAAAACCCACAATGCAAATACACACAAAAAGAATATGTTATGGATTCAGTGAGTTAGCTACAAAAGCTAGAATACATCGGACGGAAAGAAGAACAATTCGCAGTTTGACACAGTGCTATTTCCTTGAAGATTTTCAATTAATTACCGATATCATCGAGACAAACATAATAAATTCATATAGCACATCATTTTCACGGTATATTCAGATACGAAATGTCTTCGCAGCGCATGCGGTGGATTAAGTTATGCATTTAAAGAACTGTATGTAGCTCTTCTATTATATTCATACATTTTGCCATGTCTATAATCTTTAAATTGAAATTATGTACGTTGCTTGGTTGTGCCCAAACTAACACCATATTGGACTTGAACAGCAGTCAAGAAGGCAAATGAGACATAGTTTGCCTTCTCAAGCACGGTGATTGCCCTTCGTACGCTGAGACTGCTCCGTACAATGCCTGATAATAATTTTTCATTCCGATACTTTAGCATGCGCTAGTTTGTGTTAACACTGTCAATAACATGTGCACCACATGAGTCTCATTATCAACGCTACTAAGGACTCTGAAGTGATTATGTATTTAGTTATTTACTATATATTCACTAATGCAGATTTTCGATGGGAGAAAGAAA
Organism: Sinohyriopsis cumingii; assembly: GCA_028554795.2. Lineage (NCBI taxonomy): Eukaryota > Metazoa > Mollusca > Bivalvia > Unionida > Unionidae > Sinohyriopsis > Sinohyriopsis cumingii. The sequence goes on from CM068833.1 coordinate 48,359,358, forward strand.
TATCTCAACATCAGCGTTATGCGTTCTATGGAATAAAGGCAGAATAAAATACGAAAGCATTATTAACATTTTAAAGCAAAGGTAACTGAGTGAAAGAGAACGGTAAGTAACAGTATGCAAAATAGAATGGAATGTGAATATATTGCACAAATAAAAAGGCATAAAGAATAGGAACATTCACTTTGTTTGAAACAAAATGACCGGATTTAAAAGCCTTTAATAAAATTTCGAAACCTTCTGATATCCTGTCTTGCCGTCAAACATTTTTAGTTAACACAATAATGTGCGATGAAAACTGCGCTACAAACGGAGCAAATCTTGTAAATTCTCATTTTCCATATCTATTTGTTTCGGGTGCTATGATGTCTTTGAATTCAGTGGTGAACATTTATAAACTTTAATTAACGGTCCGTCTATGTGTTATTCTGAGAAATTTGTTTCAAAAAGGGTCTCAGTGTAATGCTGGTCGAATACAAAATATAGCGGCGGAAAAGAGATGTTGGGAGTTTTCATGTGGGACAATATTTACTAGAAATAAAGTTACATATAAGCTAAGGAAAGGTAGAACAAATCGTGTTGTTTTAAGGCAAAAAGAAGACATGGATAGTTGTAATTAGAAATGTTTTTACTTGGAATAAACGTTATAATATTGTCATGCTGCTATGTTCTAACCTTTGATAAAGAATATTTATATTTGTTTTAATGCTGTCTAATTTTCACTTGTTTTACGTCGAACGTTGTAAGGACTGGCATTGGACGGTATTGCCTTCTCGTTTCAATCCACAGTGCCTCCTTAGAAAACAGCCATATTTGATATTCTTTAAAAGATATATTATCTGTGCTTATTGTGTTTACAATTGTAACAATAGAGATTGCTATTCACAACTCCACATCATGACAAAAAAATAACTTAATAATTTACGACTTTGTTTTCAATTACCAAGCACAATACGAAACTTTAACTGAATCTGAATGGAAAACGATCAATGTTTATACCTCTGTTGAACTGTAGTCATTTGGTACGAATTTGCATTTACAGCATATGTTATTTTTATAGAAAGTTAAATAAAAAGAAACGGTTGCAAGTGTAATTCTCATTCCTATTATTACGTGTAACTATGATTACCGCAGACGAAGTGCCTGCGAAACCATATCACTCTTATACTGTGCCTCAGAGATTTGTCCTTACCGATCTCGTAAAATGAGACATGCTACAAGTGCCGGATTACTCATTAGGCACACAGAGCATCAGAAAAACATGCAAATTAATTGTTGATGATAAAATGTAATGACTTGTGTATATATATATATATATATATATATATATATATATATATATATATATATATATATATAACTATTACGATCTGCATGAACGAGTATTTTAATTTGGAGTGATGGGAACACTGGTATTTTCCCATCGTTTTTGCTTGTATTATTGTTTTTAGTTTACTTTCACATTGGGGGGTGAGGAGCACGATAATAATTTCAATGTTTAAGGTCATCATAGGCCTTAATCCGACACTGCTTACTACTTTGTCTCCGGCTTGGCGAGATTATTTGATATTGGTCTGGTCATATGCTTTTTTAAGCACACCTTAGTGATAAGTCTGCTTAGATGTACGATTATATGTAGATATACTGGGTTTAACTCCACATCAGCACAAGCCTGACTGTATAATGCAGACTTAATTAAGTTAGATATCTAAAATGGGCGTGCATACAGGAGGGCACATCGAACGTTTCCTGAATCATAGAGCCCGTATATGACTGTATTTCCATGAAAGTTTGTAGGGGTAGGGTGGGGAATTCATTTAATGGCACGCAATGCTTGAAACGTTGCATAGGCTGTGTCACTGGCAAGATATTACTATCATAATATTGCCGCTACTTCCTTATCAGTTCCTGTAATTACAGAGGAACCCCAAAGTTGCTACTTTGGTATTACTATCAAACAATTATCGAGTAGTGAGAATTATCCTTTTCGTCCAAAACTAATGGCCTTTACCACACTGCATCATAGTAGCTATACCTATATGATACGACAGACAGTCACAAGTCGAGCTATAGAATCACACCAAGCCACATCCTCAACACTCTGGAATATTAAAGCGAGCGTAACCTGTTCTGGACACATCCTAATGTAAATTTCGAGGTAACTAGAACCTTCTGTGAACATGAGAAGTTCCTTTTCGTAATAACCCTCTCAGTGCCTCATGTTATAGGACAGTCACCGGACAGTATACACTTGTTTTTGTGGAGAACTCGACCATCTGGACACTTGCAACCTGCCACACAAGGTTTGTGGCAGCGCTCCACAGAGTTGTAGTTTTCACAGGTTTTCGGACATGCAGGTGTGCATCTGTCATATACCGCACCAACTGGGCACAGTTTGGGATCTACAAGAAAAGAATCATAAATAATAAACAAATACTTATTTTGGTAATTATTATACAGCAAGTACTGGCAAAGGTCATAATGTCATTGAAATTTAATGCCAATATATCGCAGCCGTTCGGAGGACAAACCAAGCGTCAACATTTTCTAACATGAGAGCACGTTACTTACGATCAGCAAATGCTCTTGGATATATATATATATATATATATATATATATATATATATATATATATATATATATATATATATATATCGTTTAAAAGACGATGTTGAGGGTCTTTCCAAAAAGTAATATTTCTCATAATGTCTCACTATTTAAGTAATGTCCACAAGGTGTTAACGCCTATATTGGTCAACCTAACATAAAGTATGTCTAATGTCTCTCTGGGACATGGTTATATCTATCCAAATATCATAAATATTGTATACAATGTCTGTCTAGGTTATGGATACACGTGTCAAAATTATGTCAAAATATCACATAATATCCAGTGTCTGAGATCCCAAATGTCTGTAGGATATATATATATATATATATATATATATATATATATATATATATATATATATATATATATATATATATAGAGAGAGAGAGAGAGAGAGAGAGAGAGAGAGAGAGAGAGAGAGAGATTCTTGGGATACATGATCTACCTGATAACTATCTGGAAAAGGAAACTGAATAACGGACATCTATATCCTACTCTCCTTACAACATAGATTCGCTAACGTGTCCAGCACAAAATATTAAAAAGCTATTGAAAAAATATACTAGAAGGAATGGTCTATATAGCTGCCCATGTTACAAAGATACGGCTGCCTTAATGAAGAAATTCTTATTACAATTTCACCATTTGGGCTTTTAGAAACATTGTTCTTATATAATCATGGGATGAAAACCGAAACACAGAACGTTGAGTGTGGTTGAGGATAAGTGCAATGTACAACCATTAAGATACAGTTGAATGTGTTTTCCTAAGATAAAAAAAAATATGTATTTAATTTTTTTTCAAAAACACTTCAAAAACGTCAAATGTCTATTGATTCTATAAAATTCTTTAGATGATTCAACATAATTAAAAAGTTTTCAGTAAAAAACAAAAACCTCTGAGGCTAACATCATACATGAACAAACTTTGTAAAGCTGATGCAATTGTGACGTATCCGATGTTGTTTCATTTCTTCGCATCTATTCCTTAATGGTCTTGATGGGATTCGATAAGACATCGCTCGGCGATTTCCGTCAGTCGAGAAATTACTTCGGAGGTAGTTTTAGCAAAACGCAAAGGAATTGGATGGAATTGGTGATTAGCACCACCCCCTACCTCCGCGGAGGCCAACGTATATCATGCTTTACAATAGGGCGATGATGTTTTGATTTTAAATTTGTCTCCTTCCGACACCATAGTATGCCATGTAAACTGAAGTTAGTTTCATTTAATGTTTTCAATAGCTGCCAATTACGATCGATGTTTCTTTCTTGATCTAACTGAAAGGACCGAGGATATTCCGATCGTATGGGAATTACACATAAATACACTTTATTCTAAGTTTTGTTTTGAACACGATTTCAAAGAAAATAAAAAAAGGTTTAACTATGATACAATATTTCTAAACTGGACCTTAAACTGTCTTGATTCATGGTGAAACATTACAGTCTTAGGCGAATAGACAAATTAGGCAAAGATGACAACACAATAAAAAAATTAACACAAAAAAGAAACACCAGGATCCTTGTCTTCGTCAGTCGAGCATGTCAATTTATCGAGTAAATCCCAACCACTTATATACTGAAAAATACTTAACTAGTATGGGGGTTTTAAGATCCTGTTCGGATGTCTGTTCGTAGCTGTATGTATCCTACATAATGTTTACTTCCGCAACCATTGAATATGATAAATAAAGTGAGTTACCAAAACATTTTGAATGTTGCTCCCATCTGACAAATATGCCTTCCTGCCTACATGCACTGGAATAGGCCTTAAATGATTCACATTCACAATGTTTGTTTTCAGAACATTCACACATATCTGTCACGCAGGAACTGAAATTAGTAAATTATTGAAGAAACTAATTGTATCAACACTAGTTCACTAACTAACAAAGCAAAAACATGATATTAATAATAGACATATTTTGACATATATTCCTGATGTTTGTTTTTTTAACATAAGATTTGAAAATTATATCCCAATCAAAAGAAGCGACCCAAAATTTATATTTTTTTCCACATACAAAATCATTTTGTGCTGAAATCCGTCATAAATGAGCACTAAATATTTGTACAATGATTAGACGTTCACGTGACACCAAAGAGGAAATATGTACCGGGGAAAATACACACTTGGTGATATCTTCTAGATGCCGAATACAATATTATGCATCACGATATGTATTTAGAAAGCTTATGTGACTAACATACCCCAATTTCATTTTGAACTAAAATATCGAAATGAACAAAGAGACACTTTAGACAATTCATGATTTTGTTCTGCAAAAATTGTGAAATATATGAAATATAAATTTGTGATACTAACCTGTAGTAGGTCCGGACATCAACAACATTTCTACATTTATAGAAAACTGAACCCAATAAAAGACTGCATTCTTTTCTCGCCCTATTGAGTGATTCCGATTTTGTTTGACATGGAGATAAAACCACATTATGCAGATCCGGGAGAATACTACAAGACCTACGACCTCCGAGGCGCCATGTTTCTCCAAACTCCTCCCCAGTGAAATACAGTTTGCCGTCCTTTCCTCGAAGATCGTCCGAGCTTAGACCATTAAAATTCCCACACAAACCACACAGTTTATGTCTGTAGTTTGTAGGGACTGACACTTCTACGAAACTGTCGCCATCCCACGTGACTTGTAGGCCACTGTCGGCCTTTAAAATCACCGAGTATCCATCTTTTATCACAGAAAATTTAGGATGCCCGTCAAAGTTATAGGGCAAATATACCACTTTTCGTCTGACTTTGACCCGTAACTTCTGATGGAAACTAATTCTTATCCCAAGTAAATATATCACAAGCATTCTTGTCCAGGTAAATTTCGAAGACGTCCTTGCGTCATTTCTGACTTTTATTGTGAAGGTATTATTTATACAGTCTCCCGTTAAGAGATATTTGCAGGTTCCCTGAAAATTGAATATCCTTCCATCATACGATCTGTAGTGAGGATCTCCGAATACTGTGCACACAGCGCGTGCTGTAAAATATGAAAACAGAACTAGTCACATCACAATCGTAGGCACAATAATGACAAACACTATTATCAGAGAAAAATCAAAATGAATGTCATGTATCGCAATGGTGTCATAAATTCTATATAGGTGTGCAATAATATAACCAACATCGTTCGATAAGAATGCGCTTTGACCCGAATGCATTCAGCAATATATTTGCTAGCTCAGACTTTAGCTACTTTAAGGATCGGGCAAAGGGCCCAGCTAACTATAAATTCCTTGACAGGAAATGAAACATTAGGAACTGGTGTTGGTAAAACAAGAAGACGGAGTCACCGATATCACCCTTACCGCAAAATATTTTGTCAGAAGACCTCGTATCTATAAATTATCAATGGAAGTGATAAGAGTCTTTTGTATCCCCTTGTTTATCATGCGTTAATGAATTATTGCTATACAAACTCTTGGCAGATAGGTAACAAAATGTAAATCAAATTACCAGTTTAGTATGAGGATAAAGTATCAAAACGGTTTGAACGGTTTCGGGTCTTTTCTCCCGAAACAAAAGTGTTAATAATGCATGGATGGATGACCAGAAAAAAAGGATTCAAGACTTAAGCTAAATGAAATGAAAGAATTGTGAATACAAAAGACATTATTATATCATTAACCGGTTAAGTGCGAAACGTTCATAGAGATATTTTACTCGGTTTGGAACTTTTTTTCTCCGGAAAGCGACATTACAGGTATTGTACGAATATATACACAGCCATAAGGATACAAACATAAATACACTGAAACCAAATAAATATGAATACCAAAAAGAAAGTCTGGACCACAAGCATAATATGTGTGCAAAAGTGTGACAGACGAACGTACAGACAAAACCAATTTTCATATCCGCTGCCCAATGCGGGCAGCTAAACTAAGATGCTTACGTATAGGCCAGGCGTATGGGCAGTCATGTTGCACGACTCTTCTAAATAATATTATATAAAGCTGAAAATAAGACTTTTTCAAGATCCATAACTATAGTGTTCCATGTAAACGTTTGATGATTCCAGCATATAACGCTTATGTCATCGTATACGCTGCATAAACCAAAGTCAGGAGAAGAAAAAATGTGTTACGTAATAATGTAAATAATATAATGTAATAATGACTGAAGTCACATCTTGTCAATATCTTATCAAAAAGAAAAGTTGCATGCCACATTTGGTTGAATCATTTCGTATGGAAAGCTCATTTTGGATTGTTTGATAATGCGATTCTAGCTCAAACTTATCCTCAACATCTTTATGATATCCAAACCATATGTATCCTGAAATACAACTTAGAGAAGAGAAAGATGTCAGGACATGTGCATACATTTCTTGTAACCTTTCTCGAATGGAGGAAGTTAATATATGATACATGAGAGCACAAGTTTGTCTCTCATACTAGTTGTAAGTATTTTGTTTAGTTTCGTAACAAATGCAGTAATAAAGCACACTGACAATTGGTTTTATATTAATGGTCACTATTACCGACAAGGACAGTCATCAAAAACAAACGATACCCGTTCGACCGAACAATAAGTTCGTGTTCTGTCCCTCATTCAAAAGGAGTGATGGGCACAAGGTCGACATTCAAAATCGTATACGACTTCTCAACAATGGCTCTATCAACTAGGAAAACACGTGTTACTGTTTAACAAATCCACTATTACGCCTCCTCCAAGACACTCTCATCAAGGCTATGTAAGAAGGCAATAGTTTAGCACTTAATTATAAATTGTAATCTGTTTTAATGTGAATGGTACGAGTGTTTGTGACCTTCGTCTCAATACAAATGTTTTTCCTCTAGATATTAAATGTACATTAACAAATTAATTTTTTTCTTCGTGTATTGAATTATTTTGCCATCAGTCAATGCATTTCCCTTTCATAATAGAGAATGGATAGAATAATAGTCATCTTGAGGCGTGTCCGTACCATATTTTATCCTGAAGATGTATTACAAGTTTAGTTACGACAAGATGCAGACTGGTTATTCTTGTTAAGATCTTTATGCAAACGGTCAAAATAATATACTGAACACCGATTCCGGAAAGACAATACAGTGTTCGGAAATGCGTGATATTCAGAAGCATCGTTTGGCCGTCCAAGCAAAATATATTTACAAAAATAATTTTATCAATAAAACAAAATCAGAGCAATATTACTTACAATATGATATTTACTACTTACAATATGCTATGTTTACGATATTAACTAAACCTATACTTATATCTTTGACATAAACGTGTCCCTTGTACATTTCATATATTATATTCACTGTCCGTGTTTGACCAATAATAAAAGATAGCTTTCGCAAGATCGTAAATGTGTATAATAATGATAAACTGATCATTACCTTCCACACATCTTGGACAACATTCTCCATCGATGAACTGGAGCACATATCTCTGTCAGAATAAAATGTAAATATCCTATGAAATAATGAACATTTGTTTTGTCTTCCTAAATTGCCATTATTGAAAATGAAGCAGCCTGGAAATCGTTTTCTTTCTAGTACCTATTTAATGAAACATGTATCTTGATAAAACACAATTCCTGTCAGCGGTTTCATAAAAGTAAGATATTGGATAATAACGCCGATATGTGACAGTTTACATTGGCTGTGATGGATAATAACACCAACAATGAATGATCCGTCATGAGTTTTCATGACGCTACAAAACATCATCGGGTTTTGACTTTTGTAATGACTCAAAATCAATCCAAATCATGACAGGAGCAAAGAGTCTGAGAACAATGACAAAAATGGCACACAATTTGGATAACAGTCATAGTCGAAATATAAAATCAGTTGTGTATAATACCAATTGTACCTAAAGTTTGTAGGTATGATGTTTTTTTTCTATTTGGTGTAGATTTTGAAAACTATTATAAGAGACTCGATAATAATCTGTCAAATATTATGACAAATGCATCCTCTCTTTACTTTGTATTCCGACCTTTTTACATGATCTGACATCGCTCAGGTTTGAATTGCAGTTCTTTGTAGGTAATATTGTATGCTACTTAAATATCCTTTGTGCAAAATACATAATATTTAAGGACTGTAGTAATTTTAAAACAGTTTGGTTAATTTCATAAGCACAATTAATCTAAATTTAGCCAAAATTAAAAAACTTTGTGTTCCCTCCCAACCTTCCTTATTGTAGAAAGTTAACGAAATAAAAAGAGAAAAATTAACTGGATTTCCTTCATTAAATACGTTATCAAAACTTTAGTGTTTATATGCGGTATTGTCTTTAGTCAATGTTTTACAAAAACGTTGCAAAACGGACAAGAGGGGGTTGATACATATTACTTCAGAGAATATATTTCATGCACATTCTTAGGTATAATCTGCACGTGAAGATAATTATTCATATTTTGTTTATATTTAAAACAACCATGTTTTTCCCGCAAAAGCTCATGCAAGTAAATACAATGAGACATCATCGCGTACTGTTTCTGATAAGTACTGATCTGCATGTGGTATAAATGTAAGATGCTTGTAGCTTATATATTATTTTCAACATCAATCTTTAAAAAATCAAACCACTCTTGTCAGAACGCACATTTGGACACCAGAGCGCATTGTTACACTGTTGTACTTGGCAGTGTGTTGTACCGTCGTTGCAATCACAGGTTGTGCATAAATCGGGTTTCCAAGTATGTCCATGCTACAACGAAGTAACAAAAAAATAACTTTTTTAATGGAACTATTTATTTCAACAGACTGGGAATCAGAGTGAACAATAAGTTAAATTCATTATGCACACTTAAGAATTGTATTCTTAAGACATATTATATCTGGAAGGAATATACACACACAAATTCATGCCGTATCACTCTTACGTTTATAAACGAGGTATCTTTCATTGCGAAATCTTCAAAAAATACAGATGTCTCCTACATGTCAAGTACGTGTAGATTGCAAATATAAATTTTGCGGCAGACACTGAATGAGTATTTGTCTTGCCTGATACATTGTCGTTTCGAATATAATATAAATGTATATTTAAAACGAACTTCCAGTTATGGGGTGCAGAAGACAATAGATGTTCGAAGCTAAATGTCAAAAACAACAAAGAGTCATGATATAATAGGTATGAAAACTTAGAACAGTTTATATTGTGTGATATTTTGACATGAATTAAAACCGTCATATCTTTTTTGCTTTCAATGTAAGGAACATCATTCAATATTGTTCAACATCGTTTCGCAAAGATCATAATGTAGAAATGCTTAAATATGAAAATACTACCATGTAATATATCTTTACATGGCTTCTTCCTATGTAACTCTCTCTCTCTCTCTCTCTCTCTCGCCGTATCAAATTATCTCTATCCCATAAACCATTGCACACATATATTCCAGTTACTTTTTAAGTGTGGTAACTTAGATCAACTACTTATCAATATCTCCCACTTATATTAACTCGTAAGCTGTCAACGGCGAGTCCAAAGCATCCAACCTAAGCACCGCAAATGTGTATGAGGCAATGAAGAAAAATAACAAAATATATTTTCATACAGAAAAAAAACTATAAACTTATACACGAGTTTTTAAAACCTTATAAGACTCCTAAATAGAAAATATATTTAATAATTGTACCGAGTCAGCTTGCTTTGTAAGACCTTCTGTCATATGGTCATGTGGCATACAAGCAGCTATGCACAAATTAATTCCATTTTAGCCCATAGTGTCGCCCTGTTTGCTTACGAAGTGCTATATGAATCACACCTATGGTAAATCTTCTAACCCAAAATGGAATTCAATAGCCCGGTGCTTTTGAGATAGATTTTATTCCTATCGCTATTATTTTAAATTTGTCCTCTTTAAAAACCTTTAAATTCTCTCTTGTGTATTTTTTATTATTCAAAACATCTAAAGCTTACACTGTACATACCTACCTCGTAAAGAAGATCGTTATATTCACATTTCTTCGGACAGGCCTTGCAGCAAGAGTTGGCTTTTTGGAATTGTTGGTCCTCCGGACATTCGAGATATGGACAGTTCTCTCGCTCACATATAGACGTTCCGTTCTGCCAAATAATATGTATAATACACATCAAAACATCTAATGTCGGACTGCGAGTGGCATGAGTGAAAGAAAAGCTTATGAGGAAGACCGATAAGAACAAAACCAACGACCATAATCATAATAATACCAATAATGTGTACAATTACGTCAATAATAATAATAATAATAATAATAATAATAATAATAATAATAATAATATAACATTAAGTAAATATAAAATAATAACTAAAATAATAAAATAGTAATAATATTAAAGGCAATATTTGCTTACCTCACATTTGCAGAATGTACATGAATCTGGCCTAAATGATGTACCAGAGCGATAAATTTTTGCTTTAAAATAACACAGTCCTCTTGGCAAATTAAATATCATTCTCTTTCCTGGAATGAAAAAGACACAAATTATTATTTTGTTTTTTGAGTGACAAAAATATATTAAAGTTATTTAGAATAAAATAAAATTGGCTATTGTTTTAGCTTGTATACATAGACATTTTGTTTCTACTTTTACATTTTCTAGCATAATAATTATTCGGAAGAAATTATATTTTCTAGCATAATAATCATTCGGAACAAATTATATTTTCTAGTATAATAATCATTCGGGACAAATTATATTTTCTAACACAATAATCATTCGGAACAACTTATTTTTTCTAACATAATCATTCGGAAGAAATTATATTTTCTAGCACAATAATCATTCGGAACGAATTACATTCTTAAGAATTCGAATACAATTTATTTTATACAAAAGCCCCATTCCCGCACGAAGATATATGGTCGAGATTTCGTTGGTGTTTAAACGGCTAAAGGAAGGGAAAATATTGGGCGACATAATGCCTTTTCTAGCAAGAGTCAATGTCTCTTATTTTCGTGCAAAGATGATTCAACAAAGTTAATCAAAAAACGCGAACGAATAAATTCATAAATGAATGATTGTAATTGAATTAATAATTAACTGCCTTATTTATTTACTTATTTTAATCAGTACGGAATACCTTGACAATCTGGACAACAGCTGCCATCAGGTATGAAGACATTCTTGTCTCTGCATATTAGAACCGGACAAGCATGTTTCTCGCAGGAAACATTCCCTCCCTGAGTAGGACATAAAAATAAGTTTGTAAACATACATGAAAACATCAAGATATTAGGGACTTCATATTAAACACTGTATTACTGTTGCATGGTAAATACATCAAGTCGCACTTTAGAATTAGTCATGGTCACGTGTCATGTCAGATTATGTAAGAAATGGAAGTGCTGTAAAACATTAATTTAGGTTTTCCTATTATTTAACCAAAGTTGAAGTCAATCTTCTAGCAATAGTATCTTCATAATAAGAACAAAGAATGAGTAAAAGTCACACTTAAAAAATGAAATACTTATCAGATACATATATATATATATATATATATATATATATATATATATATATATATATATATATATATATATATATATTCTCCGTAAAATGTATTAGCATAGACATTGCCGATGCCAAAAAATGTTTCTTTCAATATACAATACGTGTAATTCAAGACGTACAAGGTAACTTTTCATTACTTTGATCTAAAAAGCTCTATATTTTGTAGAATAATGATGATACAGCAATAACCAGCTGGTCATGTGACGAACTCAAATCCGAGATGATATTTTATCGGAAAGTTTAGTTGAATGCATTAGTTCTTTAAAATAAGATAACATTTGCTAAACAGTCGATGTCAATCACTGCAGTAAATTTATTCTTATGCTTCAAGGATTTGTGTGTACTGCATCAAATATACATAAATTCAAACATGGTGTCGATTTTTTTCAAACGAAACATTACCCTGCATGTGCACTGAACGCACGGATTATTGGACAATTTAAAGGCATCTCCGTCTGAATACTGCTTACCGTCAAAGAAACATCCAGCTGAAAGGGACAAAATAATGTAAGGATAAGCATGTACGTGAAAAAATGGCTTACTTGAATGATTGGAATAATAGAAAACAAACAATCATTGCCTTAGACCCATTGCACAGATCTCGTTGTAAGAAACTGATCTCATTTTAAGGCCCTGATCGCATTGACTTATCTCATTTAAATGCTTGTTTCCATGGAAAGTATACTACATATATTCATTGACTTTACTATTGTTATATATTCTTTAAATCGTTAACGACAATATACAAATTGTACTGCATGATTTACAATCTCTAGTGCCCTCACCAATCTCACTGTATAACTGGACCAATCTAGTAACACGGTGCTAACTTATCGCAATGAATTTCTGATTCAGGAAGGACTTGCAAGTTGACTGATCACGTAGTACACCAGAAACTTTTGTATAAAATATAGATGATACGTTAAATATGTACTTATTTCGTTTAACCTGAAAGTTGGGGCTTTACTAGCATCTGGGTTCAATAATATGCTCTATCCTGATAAATGATACGCATGATTTTGTCAGAATGTGTGCTCTGGTATGGAAATTATCTGAACTTAAAGATACCAACTAGACGGCACTGGCGTATTTCACTCTTCGTACAGAAAGTGCGCAAACAATGACGTCATCGTGTTACTTCACGTATGCCAGTCAATGGAAATTTGCAGGAATTCAAAATAACTAGAGGTACAGGATATATGTGTGCCATTGGTATGTTCAAATAATTTTGCACCACACTCAAGTACTCTTATCTTTTGTTGCTAAAAATTGAATTTTGTATGTCCAACTACTTCCTTGCGATTCTACGGTACCAAGCTAGACTTTAAGCCGTGAACCTAGGTATGGTTAAGATTTTCTTCAGGATCCACGAAGCGTTAAAGATTCCCAGAGATATGCAGACAAAAAATGGAGAATTTAGTGAATATTATTAACTTTACATTTTAAGAAAGGATGTCTATTCCCGAGAATACATATATGTGATAACCCATCGACTGTTGGCTTCGTTATACACCAGTCTCAGATTATCCTTTATCCGGGGTGATACACATAGTCTTCACTGCATGTGATGATGGAGAGGTTAATAGTTACAGCTGTCCTAGAATGTATCATACCTAATAAACGGCATAGCTTCCTTTGATTGTATGTTGTAATCATACAGCGATGGATGTCACGTGTCCATCTGACGTCAAAGAAGCGAATTTGGAGCCTTGTTAGGGTCGCACTAACTACCGCATTGAGAACTAAGATTGCGAAGCGCTGTTGCCTCCAATTTTACCAATATATCTTACTGTAGTAAAATGTTAATGTAGTAAAACAAATTATCGAAGTTTCAAAACTTATAATGAATAACCATGCCAATTCAAAGTTTATCTTCTTCCTCGTTCAGTTTTATGGTGAATACAAATCAGTTATGTTTTGCTTTGAAATTATATTATTGAATGTTGTCTTGATGAATTATCAAACTACAAATTTCACAATTAAGCATGGAGTTATTTTGCTAAAGCACGTCATTTCATGATCACTTCATCGCTACGTTTCTTTGCCTATTTTATCTGATTCAGTATCTCTGGATATTTTAGAATTTCTCCTTTCCAGATCTTACCGTTTATGGTTAGTGCAATAACGTAATATGCATACAGTTAAGGCATTCTTAACATCCTGAAAATACATCATGTTTTAGAAATTACATGTTCATGGAAGTTGCTGAGATAATTTATAGATTACATTGCTGAACGTATTCGATCTGGTTTTCGACGCTAAAAGTAAAAATAACAGTTCCCTCTTCAGCCATAACCCATGGATTTCAAGAGTTTAAAGAGCTCTTGAACAAGTTCAACGCTGACGACTTAAGGTCTGTGTGATCCACTCTGTAAATGTTTACACAAAGTATCTTGAATCGGTCTCCTTTATTTACACGCGGGGCGGATTAAAAGTCGTCTGCTTGTTGGTATTATAAGGGTACGTCAAATCAAAACCGCTTTCCAGGAGTTTAACATTCCTCAAATGTTGATCAAATTCAAATTAATACAAGGCTCGTTCAAAGCCATACGGTTAGACATAAATAATTTTTCCACGTTCAGGCAAGGACCTGCATAGTGCTATTCAACGCGATTAGACACGATTGAATCTGCCTACAATACTACCACACTATATCAATGAGTTTCTGAGGCATTTGTTTTTACGGAAAACCTTAACCTTTAGGACGTATTCATAACAAAGAAAATTACAAAATATAATTTATTGTTCTGTTTTCTATACCGGCCTAATTTTCTCATTTTATATAATTTTGATGTATCCAGAGCAAATGACATATTGAATTCATATAGGGATGCTAATTTGGTGGTGACATCCTGCTTTAGTCCCATAACCTTAACCAGTGTTCGGCTTAATCTTGTAACCGACATAAACAATGCTTGGCTTTAATCCTATAATCGGCCTAAACTATGCTTGGCTTATTCCTATGATTGGCATAAACTATGCGGGGCTTAATCCTATAATCGGCATAAACTATGATTGGCTTAATCCTATAATCTACATAAACTATGCGTGGCTTAATATTATAACCGACAAAAGTAACGTTTTGTTTTCATCTTATAACCGATATAAACAACGGTCGGGTCAGTGGTATGCAAACATAACTAATGCACCAGCTTTTACTTAGAAAAGCAAACTGTTTGCAAACCGATACCGACCACAGATCAAATGTTTAATTGATTGATGTAATTTATGAAGTAAATACAACTTATTTTTACTTGAAAGTAAGTTATCGTACATTTAATTAATGATAGGTTTCCAAAATATAATCAAAGTTGCCTCTTGGATGTGTGTGTGGGGGTATATGTGTGTGTGTGTGTGTGTGTGTGTGTGTGTGTGTGAGTGTGTGTGTGTGAGAGAGAGAGAGAGAGAGAGAGAGAGAGAGAGAGATTATCGCGGGTTATTCCCATTTCGATTTAGTTGCTGAATTTTCGGAATTAGATATTGCTCACCATCACATGCCGGACAGCATTGACCGGGTATAAGAACAGGGTTCGTGCAAGGCGTGTAGCACGTCGTCCTGGATATCGTAATAGCTGACGCCTATAATAATAATAATAATAATAATACTAATAATAATAATAATAAATATGACAAATTATAGATATGAGGTTAAACCTGCCTCATAAATATTATCCTTGCAACAGGTAAGTGCTAAGCCACATAAAGTTTGAAATTACTCTACTTGTGTGTCATTGAAATAGATAAAATAAGACGAAAATAAACCATGTGGATAAAACATCCCTTTATACCGACATATTCACCAGAAGAAAAGAACGAACAAACACCAAATTAATTTGAGTAATAGTATCTTCATGAGTAGGCAGTTTCGGCATTTACTAAGAGAGAGATTTAATGATGTGTAACACAAGCTTAACCCACGGAAAGTTTTTCACATTTAATACCTTCGATATCTATACTACCTTTTGCTTAGGGATATATTTCATTTTCCAACCAAACAAATATTGCCTGAGATTTATTATCATCATTTAGTTTTTATTACGTTTAGTTAAATCAAAGTGACGTAGAAATGAATATATTTATTTATGTTTTAAAACTGAATGTTTTATTCATTTCGTTAAACAAAGATTTACTGGTAAGTGTGTGCGCAAATGGAATTTAAAATAAACTGATTTATCTAAATATCTTGTATGCAAAATAAATTGCTGGGGATTTGTTTCATCTCTTGGAAATTTAGATTTGAGAATATCTTCACATGGACTTGAAATGAAAATATCTTCACATGGACTTGAAATGAGAACATCTTCACATGGACTTGAAATGAGAATATCTTCACATAGACTTGAAACTTATAGTGGTTAATGGAAAAACCGAAAAGCTCGTGGTGAAGACATCAAATGTAAAAATCTGTACTATTTTCTTAGACGTGTCTCATTCTTTGTCTGTCCTTTATATATAAATTGATGGAGAGAGCATATAACGGGCAGATTATGGATACGCCCTAGAAGGCTGAATATACTTGGATACGAAATTGAAAGTTTCGAACATAAGTCCTATAAAAAGCTAATATTGTCATTTGTAAAGCATTTTACAAAAGTTCGTAGTAAGAGGGTAAAGCAGAAAATGTCTAGGGCATAATACAGTTTGAAGCAATCTTGATATGATACAATGATATGATACAATATGATACAATATGATATAGTGATATGATATAATGATATGATACAAATGTTTCAAAGAGACAGAGGATCTGATTTAAAACAACAGCAACAACAACCAAAAAAGACAGCCCATAAGGGGTGCAATCGAATTTGTATATTGCGACGCCCCCATCGAACCCGGTATCATTGCCCCCTTGTTGTACACACAATAGCTCATTTTCACCTCTATATCGACTGCTCGAGGAAAATTAATTTTCCTCCAGCCCAGAGTTTATATTTACCGTTTAAAGATTACATACGCTTTAAATTTTTAACCCAGTCAACTAACCTAAAATAGGCATTTGACAGAATTAAAATGAAACTTTTTTCACCGTATCTAAAATACACACACACGCACAAACACTAGTTATCTGTCTGTGTATCTAACCATACACGAGTCATAAATGTATATGAGTTGTACTTAACAAGATAATTTTACACTGACTTTGTAGGTTGCAATGTTTTGGGATTAATCTGTAAGGTCAACGTTGCATTGATTTTCCTGGGTTTTCTAACACTACGTGTAACGTTAGGAAAGAGAGAAAATAGCCATTAGCTTTGTACGGGTAATTATGCAAGAAACCATTGTGATTATACAAGGACAATCTCTGCGGGGTAGATGTATCATTTTCCTACCACATGCAGTGACAGTAATACCTATTTTACTATAATTTTACAAATTTAGATTACACTGACTGACAAGACAAACCGTGCTGAAGTTTAAACAGGTTAGGTGACATATTGATAAATCCTAATTAAGCGAGTATCTGGTACCTGTTTACACGCATATCTATATCAAAAGCCCTGCACTGTATGACAAACGTTGATGACTTGTTGTCACCCGGTCGCTCGGTTATTTTGTATTGTTTTTATATTGTCAGACGAAATTGTCAGTGACTCTTTCATGACCCTTTAACACAAGACGTACATGTTTCAAATACGTCCCGCTCTTGTTAACCCGGCGTGTGCGCTATAAATATAAAATTGGATTATCTTCATTTATGACACTAAACCAAGAGTAATCGTATCTCAATCAAGAGACGCTTGAAAACAAAACACCTTCTACATTTTTAAAGGAAATTAACTGCAGAGTTCATCGTGTACGAACTCTAGTAAGTGGACAGCGTTTAGTCTCTTTCCCCAATAGATGAATACTATATGTAGCTCATAATGTACTATATTGAAACTAAGGGTCATGTACACATATATGATGCTGGGAAAAGTCAGACATCTTCCAGCAAACACGATGTCAAAAGTTTTCAAGAGTTTGCATTCATTTAAAGTGCAGCGTGGAATAGACAGTTATCGTCCAAATCTAACGTAAGTTTCTTTCCATTTTGCCCTCGTTTTTAAAATACTATAAAGATTCTAATATGTACCGACATATTATCAGTTGCTCTAGAGTTTATCTAGCGTATAAAGTTTGTTTGCCATTTACTCTGGAGTTTCTAGAGTATGCAGACACGTTGTTTGTATGATACCATTTGAGTTTCTAGTGTATACAGACATGTTATTTGTCATTTACTCATGAATTTCCTGTATATAGAGACATGATATTTTTCATTTACTCGTGAGTTTCCAGTGTACACCCGTTACACCTAGCTTTAGTGCTCCGCTTCACAAAACATTGTTTCTGCTGGCAAACGACCTATTTTCCCTCAAATCAAAAGTCACATGACGATCTGCTTCTCAATTGTTCAGTAATGGTCAAAATTGAAGAAATGAATATTTCGAAAAAGAGCAAACTTGCTGCGTGCGTAAATAAGATAGTTATTACAATTTTGATTTATAAATGTTCAGGTGAAATTCTCTTGTTTCAGATTGTGCCTTTGTTAGCGTGCCTGATTTCGCCTTTTCTGTTGGGACTCCAAAAATATAGAAGCATAAATAGCTACTTTCATGATGTTGATAAATGAATTCCGCGCAAGCGACGATTTTTAACATTTTGCTGAAAGTGACTCGATGCTTTGGAGGGTCACTACACAATGAGATTCAATTTTGGGTAATTCGATATCAAAACAAAATATCCATCTTGAGCTACCCCTGTTGTAAATATATAGTTATGGAATCAACTGTTACAAACAGAGTAAATCGTGTTATAGCTAATATTTTTACAAAGGAGTATTTAAGAGCAAACAGAACTCAACATTTGTATTTAAAATTAAAGAATCGTATTTTGTCATGTCTGTTCAACATGTGGAAACAATAAAGAACTTTTTAATAACAATGAAGACATTGTAAATAAATACTAATAGCTTTCTATTATTAATTAGTGTATTCACTCAATTACATATAAATAATGAAGTAGCAATATATTGTATCTTAAACAATGAGCCGCTCTTAGAAGAGTAGAATCATTTTTGGATATCCACACTACCCAACTCAAGAAATCCAATACATTGATATTAGATACACATTTCAAAGTTCGCCACATAAGGTATATATATATATATATATATATATATATATATATATATATATATATATAGAGAGAGAGAGAGAGAGAGAGAGAGAGAGATACACACCCATATATCGATGTTTATATCAACACATATTTATGTTAATCTTTCTGTCTGCATATATATATCTTTACGTATTTATCTACTTATCAAGTCATAGATCCATTCATCTCTTCCATCGACATGCCCACATACCTACCTATCTACCTATCTGTATTTTTAAAAGGAATTATAAGCAGAGCAAGCAAGAAAATGAAATTGTATTACTTTTTACAATACCAAATTAACAGCTTTAAAGGCATTCATTAGTGTACCTAACATGTCTTCATACATATTTAGGTTGTTTCAATTTATTGCGCATGAATAATCCTAATCTCAATATATATATTGGATTCCAAGAACATTAGAACAAACTGTGCAAGATAAACTTATTGTCGTGATGGTCTGTGACTTATTTTCTAGCTCTCCAAGACCATGCGGCACAGACTGTGCTATCAAAGTATTAACTACTGTGCATTTTGAATATATTATTATATATATATATATATATATATATATATATATATATATATATATATATATATATATATATATATATATATATATATATATATATAGATTAAAGTTATTAATTTCTGTAAATCCCAAACTTAGCGAGCACAAACGTTTAGGGAATTTGGAAAAGAAGCCATATTTTCTCCAACCTTTTCGCAATAATGAAAAAGTATTGGACGAGTAATTTTGGATGTATCTAATATATACATGCTGAATTTGCTGTATTAGTCAAATACTTAATGCCACTAACATTTAAGCTGATGCAAAAGAAGTAACTAAAAAAGCAAGTAATTAATCAGATTAGAAAGTAAACATCGATTATTATTAGAAATAATAATTCGAAATTAATTATTAGAAATAATAATATAACGTGGTTTCTTATTTGCCAGTTTTTAAGGGGTTGTGGGTTTTTTTTAAAACTTTGGCTATGACCCATTTATGACTGTCGATGCTTGTTAAGCTTCACTGACGAAAACCACGCATAGAAATGAGATCAGAATCAAGGTGTGCGGGAGATAATTATTTAATGGTATATATGTCTATCAAGCGTATGCAACTCTGACACTTCCTAATAAATCACTGTCACGGACTGATTCAGCTGTGAGGAGGAAGTACTAAAGGCTGAAATATAAATACATGTCTGATGGAGCTATAACATTTCTTACGGACTTAAACGTGACAAAGACCGAATTTTCTCGCTTATAGGTAGGATCCAACTACAGACAACATAAACCATGATATAACGACGCAATATGCGCTGGCAGATCAGCGTCTGTATTGTTTGTTCTAATGATTACTAATAAAAGAAATGCATATACCGATAGCTGCCGAAGCATTATGCGATGGAAGATCATGGTCAAGACCCAACTTACACACGAGTACGTAAATTAAAAAGGTCAATACACTAATATGGACCTAAGTGTTTACCTCCTAAAACAAAATCTGTCACTTTGTCTTACTGTTAAAATTCCGCACACACACACACACACACACACACACACACACACACACAAGCACATACATGCAATGCATAAATTACTAAAACACCATGAAAACCAAGTCAGGTTATCTGCATGGGCACGTAAAACCAGTCAATGAAATTTCATATGTGCATGTTTGACCAATTTGTTGTCATCCTACGAAAGAGGTCTCGTCCCTAACCCTTAATCGAAACATAAAGAAAATGCGATAACAGTTGCATATATTGTTGACAGAATGTGACAAAAAAGAAGTTCATCAGTACTTGCATTTTATAAAGCCTAGCATGTTTTATTTCTTCGGGTGGAGTACTTCTTACGTTAAAGTGATAAGAATCTAGATACGTACATAAAACAGATAGCAGAAACTAATTATTACAGAACTACATTTACAGCGGGAGCAAAAACGAATTTCTAAGAGTTATCACCCAAAGGAAACACATTTTTGACATCGAGATGGGCAGGACAGTATTACAATCTGTCTGATCCATCTGAAATGATAAATGGTTCCTTTGTCTGTGTGGCTTCTTTGTATTTGTGGTATGTACATTATGAACAAGATGAGCAGATGAAATGGCAAGGTTGACTTTCTTATTTAGATGATTTTAATTGCACCTCTATAATAAATATATCACTTGCCAACTAGTGCGCCTGCACTGGCTGAATCGTATATCACTTCCATGATATTGAGTCTGTACTGGCTGACTCATTTATCACTTGCCTGATATTGAACATGTACAGGATGACTCGTATATCACTTACCTGATATTGCATATGTACAGGATGAATCGTATATCACTTGCCTGATATTGCATATGTACATAAATATTCGAATATCATATCACTTGCATGATATTGAGTCTGTACTGGCTGACTCATTTATCACTTACCTGATATTGCACATGTACAGGATGATTCGTATATCACTTGTCTGATATTGCATCTATATTGGTTTAATCGTATATCACTTGTCTGATATTGCACCTGTCAACGTATCTCGTCGTATGTTCTTGTCGTTGGGTTGGCTGACCATTTAAAATATCACAAAAAGGAGAAGATGATAAAAAACAAATCTAAAAATAGAATTCCATTCATATGACAGTCGAGCATGTTCCGTAGTTATTCAACGAAATTTGATAACTCTTTGAAAGTCGGTTGAATGTTTCCAATTATAACTATCGACTTCACTGAATGTACACACCCTGCTTTTGTCGACATATTCTTAACTTGTTTGTTCTTCTACGGATAATTCGTTTGGGATGGTGATGAAAGAGAACCGCACTGTTGTTACGTGAATGTCTTTAGTTTGATTGTATGCTCTGGATTTAAAGAGAATGTCTTCGTGATTCCCATGTTTATGGTCTGATTGCCGGGGTTGGTTATATATTTTTTTTCCGCTTTGGAAATGATCTTATGGGATGATATGAATATGCTTCATCTAATTGGACTGGTTACCGATCTTTTCACACCCAAACACACCATACAACAAGCAATAATAAAAGGAAAGCTTTGTGCGGTTGTACACAACTTCTCTGGGCGCACGTTCACCTCCACCAATATGCAAAATGCAATCTTCCACATAAGATGATTTTAGCTACTGTAGTACTCAAACAATATGGCGCTGATAGCCATGCCAGACTGGCTCATTCTTGGTTAGTGAGATTCGCTCGTGACTCTTAGAGATTGACGCCAAGCACGAGTCTCGTACACGTTCTTTGTTACATGTGTGTCTGATTGCTCCACCACCCCACCATTTACTTTTTGGTTTGTTTGTTTGATCGAATGAAATACACCACAAATTATGCGTCATGTACAACACTGACACAATTTTGGTGCAAGGGATAATACAAGGGATACAGCGTTATTTTGTACCTAATAGATGGCAGATTATGAGACTAAAATACAAGCATCATATACTAACCCTGGTAAAATGCATTGCAGATGATGAGTAAAAAGAGTGCAGCTTTTCCATTCACACTGGTCGTAAGAGTTGAAAAGTAATAGCTTATTTTACTTGTACATATCTGATATACTTGGTTCACAATAACAACGAAAATATAAAATATATGCATGATATTGTCCAATATTTTACAAACTAACAAGGACCATCATGTGTGTCTATGTTAATTGATTGTTTACCAGTTAGCACCGCATTACTAAATTTTTGGTAAGCCTCGTTTTTGGCGTTACCATCAGACGTATTGGCTATTACTAGACAATTCATTTAGCTAGAGCCCTCGTAGCCACGTGACTGGCTGGCTCATAGAGACTCAAAATAGGTTTATTTGGCAGACTCGCATGATAACGTTATTTTTAACGTCCGTGGAAGCACAAGAAGTTATTTCAAGAAATCAGTTTCCATCCGGTTGTTTTATTTAATCTAGGATACAAAATTTAGAGAAATATGTTCATTTTGATACAACCATTTACACAGCTTGTACAGATAAGATTGACGTTTTTTATAAAATTCTATTCTACATATATCGTTTTGCTTGCAAAACAGCATTCACAGCTAGCTACACAAGTCTTCACACTGGTCTGTGCGCATGAGCAAAGGATATTGCTTTGTCATGTTATTTTAATCAAACACACACACACACACATCTACCCACATGTGGTTATCTATCCATCTATCTATCTATCTATCTATCTATCTATCTATCTATCTATCTATGTGTGGGTGGGTTTGGGTGTGTGTGAGAGACGAAAATGTTTAGTATATCACTAATTTTCCTCCTGATATCTACGTAAGAGGCACCTTCAAAACGTATGTCAAGGCATCTACCCGAACTCCTGCTGGTTATATGAAAGATGACTGCTAATAATGTACTTGAATAGATCAATCTGAACTTGACATTAAACACTTAATACATTTTGGAACTGCGATGGCGGGTTAGTACCGAGCAGATCCTATTGCTGCAAAACGAATGAAGTATCTGTAATTCGACCATGTTAATTATTGTAGGAACTTGATATTTAAATGAACTAAATTCCATTTTTCACTTTTTATGGAGTGTTTATACAAGCAGTACGCTACGGTGTGAATCCCAAAATTGTCTTACAGCACAATCGAAATGGAGTGTAGCACAGGTGAGGGACTAAAACGAGATGCTGTAATCTAAAAGCTGACATTCACAAAAGAAATTGAGACAGCAGAAGGTTAAAGGGCATGTCGTAGTAAAAATGAATCTTCACCTGAGTTAATCGAGGTCAGCTTTACTTAATATGTCAAGAGGTGAACACGTCTGCTCGGGTTAGATGTCAAAACGATTTCATAACACGTTCTGACAAAGTATTAACGAAGCCTACTTCCCATCTTGATTTTAACTAGGTCGTTTGTATCTCTCTCTCTCTCTCTCTCTCTCTCTCATTTTTGCACAATTCTGGTATTCATTCATTCGCATGAAATACAAACGTATACGTAGTACGGTATCATTTTGGAATAGCAATCTATCAGTACTAAGTTAAATTATTTTTTAACCTTGATTGGAAAAGAAGTTTGGTAGTTTTCCAAAATTATATGGCATTACGTTATTATACTAGCAGCTGGTTGCAATTTAAGAAATAGACTGATACACTACACATCTGTCTATTATAGATTTATACTTTATTGGCCTTTGATCCGAATCAAATGCAAACCGTTCTTGTTGAGACTTTTACGTTCTTGATCTCTTTTCTGGCATTGATAAATGTAAAACATTGAATTTCTTTTTATTGCTCTAATATATGGGCTCGCTGTATCTTTAATCAAACGAGATATTTATGTAGATATCATAAATAAGGGACCTTACTAGCGTAGTTGCGATGCAGTTGCTTTGCACCGTTATAATCCCGGGTTCAATCTCCTGTTCCAAACTGTGGATTGGTACATGGTCACCCATATGAGATTGGTAGTTCTCCCATACTCCACCTACAGGACAGTATTAGGCACGTATCTAAGCCGTTGACAGCTATTTGTGCAATTGATACTGAACAAATAAAGTATAGGTCCTCAAACACGTTATCTTGTATAGTATTTAATGTGCATACAACATTTAACTTTCTTAGCAAAGGCATTATGTCTCAGATTTATTTTATAAATCTGGTTCCAGTTTAACTTCTTTTTGTCTGTTTTGTATCTTTGTTCGATGAAATCATTTCAATAGCGTCGAAGTCCTCATCGAATATCTATGTGGGGATTCATGCATATTTTGAACGATTCAAACGTTTGAAAGAAAAAACACGAAGTCTAAAGACGAAGATAGAGCTTTGACTTTTCTCGATGGTTCAATTAAACCTTGAAACATACAATTCAAACTATGATCATTACTTACGAGGTGCATTTGAAAAATCGAATTATTTTGCTTCAACTTTCGATTTCGTTGACCGTGACAATAAATTAAACGCCAATCGACAGACAAAATCATTTTCTGCAATAATGATTTGCAACTGCAAATGCGACACACGTGAACATGCATACGTGTGACGTAACAAAGGTAAATTGCAGTGACGTACAAATGTCGCAGAAGAAGTTAAACCTTTGTACTGGGTAAAGAGCAAATCGTAATATCCAGGTACTCTTAGAGTGATCTCCGACTGATATGTCCGGCTTGAATACAGTTTGCTGATGTAAGTTATATCATAACCTACAGTTTTGAGATGCTTTCATCGTTTCAAAGATGGTCGTGAATCCACGGAAGATGTCCCATGGTCTGGAATACATTTGTGTGCGACTGGTGAGCGGGAAGTGGCGTCTATCAATGAGCCAGTTGACACAATGGACAATATTTCTGTGATCGATAGCATTAATTCGTCAGATAATTGTAATATACTGGCAAATCATTTTGAAGCTCGAAAGGGTTTGTGCAAGACGGATCTTGTTTCTGATGACCGCTGATCAGAATCAGGCTCGAATTTAAATCGCCCAACAGGCACTCGCCAAATATAAAATGAATAAACAGAAACGTTTGAACTAAAATGTCACAGGAATGAAACACTGATTAACTTTTAGAACCCGACTAAAATTTATTTGCATTATTATTCAGCGCAATAGGTCAAGTCATCCAGGTATCTGTTTCGGATTCTGCTGTTGTCGATGGACTTTTGTTATGCCCTAAAAGTATTGCCAAGGTTGCGGAAAACTGCCGAGTGATCGATCCGCGCATTAGATCGTCATGCCACTATAGCAATACTTCACCTTTTGGTAAACTTTAATCTTATTTTGCAAGCACAAATCAAATTCGATAGAGGAAGTTATTATCGCAGTTTTATATATCCCGTGCTCGGGTTGACACATAATAATGTATTTCAAAGCACTTGCATAACGTGTCAGGCGACATTCACTGGCAGAGCAACAACAGTACACGTAGAAGGAGGCATAAAATCAACTTGTTCCAGCAAGAGGATGTAATTTGATTAGGACAGATATCTGCTTATATAAAGTACATCTGATGGGCGGCGACACGTTACCTTGTGCTATTCGCCCATGATGTCCGAACAAATTATAGTTTTCAACGTAAAAATGAATTGTTACAAACAATAAATCTCATTAGCCCAAACTGCAACTAACTGTGTCATAGGCTACTAAAAAGAGTCGCCGGAACACCTTGCATCGGTGCATGTCATATCTCCGATAATTACGATATTCTTATTTTAATCAGATTGTCAGGGTATGCAAAAATTAAATTTTTCCATGACTACCTTCTAATAAAGTATGTCTTAGGCTATATGTATATGTGTGTTTACTTACCAGACATGTATATGATAAGCATGGGTTTTCTTCATCTGTCCATGAAGTATTGCTTTCATAACTAATGCCCCTGAATGTGCAGCCTAGGGAAAATAGACGAGAACATGAGACTAACTGACATTTTGTTAAATGTTTTAGTGACAACATCTATAAGTTATCTAGGTACCTGTTTTCCTTCAATTTCAAGCATTGCAAAAGATAGAAAGAAGATGAAGCTAAAGAAAATGAATTAACAAATTTAAGAAATAATAATTTACACATGAAACATGAAAAACTGTAATGCTAAGGATTTCAAAATAATAAAAGACCGGGAATTATTTTGTAAAGAAATCATTGCAAATGTCCTGATCGTCAAACAAACAAAAATAAGGTTGTCATGCGCACATAACTCTTTACCTTTGCACACGTCGCAGCATTTTCTCTTTTCTCCGAAGCTGTCAAAGAGGATGACGTAACATCCTTCCACGCTGGGGCACTTCTTCTGCATGCATTCAACACGTCCATTCTGAAGTATATAAAATTTGAGTTCGACCAGGTAAGCTGATGTTCGTAAACAATCGATATTATTCTGAACAGATCATACGACTTCAACACGGGAACATCTGTAGTTCATGACTTGTGCATGAAATATCAAAGGTGGCTGATATGAACATTTCATTGTATGCAGTGCACATGTTCAAAGTCTAAAAAGAACTAGCCCACTCTAATTATTTATGTCATTGTGGACCCTAAAGTACCTCCAACTGATGTAACGCTCGTGGTTCAAATATTAAATTTGCGCATGTGCAGTTTAGTCGGGCCCATTGAAAGCAAAAATAGAACCTACAATGACGGCCCATCACAGTCGAGGATATCTGAGTAATGTTTTGTGGCGATATAAAACTGACCAGTTGAAATATAAAGTCTATTCAAGCAATACAATGGTAATACGTAAACTTTGGTTAAACACATGAAAATGAGGACCAATATTTATTAGTTCACATGTCTAAGCAAATAGTCGCATCTAATGCCAACGTTTCCTTCTTTCTCCATTACCTCGAAATCAATACTGATATCTCACTATAACGAAACTTGCTATTATAAACATCCTGTATTCACGAAATCCACTTTGCATAAAAAAATGCATCCGTATAATATCGGTGAGATCCTTGGGCTTAACAAACACAAAAATTAAGTACTTTGCTGATATTTGAAAATATAAAAAGGAATTGCAGAAATGATAATTTTAGACGATATTTTCATTAATGTTTCAAATAAGTACGTTTATTAGGATTAGTTTCTCCTTCCACGAGAAATGGGACACTGTAATTTACTTCATCAAATCTTCTAAAGCTGTTTCAGCTTGAACATTATTTCAACTTGAACATTGCTTCAGCTTTAACATTGTTGTAACTTGCATCTATTTTAATGTGCTGTAAGATAGACTGAACAAATTTTTTTTTTTTTTTTTTTTTTTTTGTTTGTATTCTTTTGAGTATAATACAACGTGTAGTGCTGTGAGAACGCGTGGGAACGGAGTTCCCCTGTTTGCGCGTTCCCTTCCCTTTATACGCTCTCCATTGTACCTCCCCGCATCTGAGTAACCTGCGCTCCCTCACTTCTTTTTTGCGTTCTTTCGCTTCTTTATTTAGCACCACACCACGGAGTATAATTACCGAGTATTAATAATTTTAAATCTGTATACAAGCGGCCATTGATTTATATCATAATATGTTTATACCTAATCAATTGTGGACTTTTTTATTTTCATGTCGAAATAGATCCATTGCGTCACAAAATATTCTCCGAAAACTTTTGGCGACAGTTTTCTGTAACTCGTGTGGTTCAACCGCTCACTGACTGATATGAAAATGAAACATTCGTCTCGAGTCGAAAGTGACAGCAGATACATACATCCAAAAGTACACACACCACTTTGTGCACGATCAGTTATCCTAAGTAAAGGGCGGTAACGATGTTTGTATGCTGCCTTGTTTATAAGTTTCCTCGATTTTCCCTCTTTTTATAGGTAGGTATTAATCTTGATTTACCGTATTTCAGAGTATTAACCAGCCAAGGGCGTATAGCTATAGACCTACCGTATTATATTGAACTCATATCGAACCTAACATCGATAACCCTTGCACCAGCTTCACTATCTCAAATTTTCTCAAACTGAGAATTATCAATATCTTTCTTCTCTCTGTTTATGCTTTTAAACACTCAGCTTATTAGCAAAATGTATATGCCATTTCTTGCACACAAAAACTGTAGCTTAAGGTAATAATCAAGCAATATAAATCGAAATGAAATACTAAAATGATTACAAGTGATATAAAGTGCGAAATAAATCGATAAATGCAGTCCATTATATATATATATATATATATATATATATATATATATATATATATATATATATATATATATATATATATATATATATATATAGATAGATAGATAGATAGATAGATATATATATATACACTCGTACACAAGCATGAATAATTAGTTGGCAGGTTAACAACAAATAAGGTTTCAACAGTATATTGGAGACGTTTCGAGTTTGTGGCGGAAATTTCATGCTTTATACCTTTCTGACTCATACTTCAGTAAATAAGGGTTTATATATATATATATATATATATATATATATATATATATATATATATATATATATATATATATATATAATCTTTGCAACGTCCATTGGATATTGCAAAAATCACTACTTTTAAAATTCGTTTGAAAGAAAATATGCAAAATTAATATATTCTGGAATTTGCTCCTTTTCTCTTTTCCACAAGGAATATCGATTAATTCGTGTTTAGTGATAAATCAACACATGCAACACGCCACTTGACAGACCATGCCTGATCTAGTCGGAAATTCGAACCCGAACACTTCTGGTTGCGAGATAGGTACGCTAACCACTGAGCCACCGTGGCTCTTCCCCCGAATCTCTCCGGTGTGTGTCACTAATGTTTCGCATGTCAGCAATTTTTTGGTGGTGTGTGTGTGTGTGTGTGTGTGTGTGTGTGTGTGTGTGTGTGTTTCACGATATTTGTCAGCATTCTGTCTTCCGACTTATATTTCATTTCATACTGAAAGTGCCTAATAGTTTTGTGTGGAAGTAAACGTTATGCTAAAATGAGAAGACCAAAGTTTGAGTGAATACCTGATGAGTGACAATGCCAACTAATTAAAATTGCATCATGAAATCTGGAGTCCATTGAAAAAGGTCAAGGTTTGTCAGGACACTTTTGTATTAAATTTTTAAAATTTATATAAACACTCAGAGATATACTGTATCTTGTTATGGATAGACGCTCGTATCGATCAGTAAACGTATCGTCGGGAAAATTAATCATTTTAACTGATAGCAGCTAAACTTGACCTGAAATATTTTGATGTAGAGGTAGACAATGTATCATAATACGCACACGAAATGTCCACCAAACGACCCCTTCCCCAGTGACTTACTGGCCCGTGTCAATTAAAGACCGGGCGACTAAAGTCTTGGCCTGTTTCTCTCAAACGACCCGGTCCCAGTGACTTAATGACCACTGTCAATTAAAAACCAGGCGACTCAATTTTTGATATGGTTCTTTCAAATGACCCCTGCCCCTGTCCCTGCCCCAGTGACTAACTGACCACTGTCAATTAAAGACCAGGCGACTCACTTTTTGGCCTGGACCACTTAAACGACACCTGTCCCAGTGACTTACTGACCACTGGCAATTAAAGACCAGGCGACTCAATTTTTGGCCTGGATCACTCAAACAACACCTGCCCCAGTGACTTACTGACCACTGTCAATTAAAGACCAGGTAACTCAATTTTTGGCCTGGTTCTTATCAATACAACGTCACAGATTTCCTATTGGTCTAGATGACACATTACAAAGTCGTTCGAGATTCCACCAAATGGTTTGTCATCTTTTCATTTATGCTTTCTTTTTTTTTAAAACAAATTTTGTTTGTTGTTTGAGAACAAGTATTCTTTGTGTTTATATGTTGGACGCGTTGATGCCACATGAGAACTAAGACGAGACCTAGAAATATATACACGAAAGAAAATGTGTCATGGAAAAAGGCCAGCCAGTAATGTCAAGGTTTTGGGGCGTACTTGGGCGCAAAGCATTCAAAGTGTAAACATTTTGAGCCAAACATTATCTAATCAAACAGATAACTAAATGGATCAATAAGCATCTCGTCGTCGAAATGAAGCATATTATCTGTTAAGTAATGGCACTGACTGGGAAACTGTCGCATTATCAGATGACCTTGTGCAATATTATCATTGTGCATCCAAGAAAGCTCTCCAGTATCAGCAAGAGTTTACCAACCAACCCCGTGCCTCAGTGACCTATTGACCTCACCAGTCAGTTAAAGGCCTAATGACGCAATATTTATCTTCATTCTTGTTTACAAACACTAAGGAACGACACAGGTAAATCTTTCTGTTTTTGGTGGGGAGTTTTTTGTGCAATGCTTTGTAAGACTCCTTTTTGTCCCCCAAAGAATTACCAGATACATTAATGTGTGTGCGTGTGTTCGTGTGTGTGCTTGCGGTTGTGTGTGTGTGTCGGTTAATAGGTCAAATCGACATACAAAGCTTACAGGGTGCCAATACAGGTATAGTAAGTTGCCCTTCCCAAGGACGCGCCACAACAGCCGATCCGAAACAGAACCCTTATGGTATTGAATCCGACATGCTGTCCTCGTAAAATGAGGAAACATGGTACAATACACAAGTTATCAAGTTAAATGCATTTTGAGTTTTCATGAGAATGCCCAGCAGTTGATTTCGGATCATCTCTCTCATATATTATAGCGGTATCAAAATTTGTATTGGTTTCCTAATCTCATATATATATATATATATATATATATATATATATATATATATATATATATATATATATATATAGACACACACATAGATACACTGCTTAAAATTACGAGATTGTTGCCAGAGAGCCTTTATAAGAAAAACAAACAACAAAATGTTGTTTCAGCCTTGAACTTGTCACGAGATAGATCATTATCAAGACAACGATCATGTAGTTATTTCATTTGTTGGATGTACAATTTCCCCATCGACAATGCAGAAATGAAATAAATTTTGAAAAGGTAAATTTTAATTCTCCTGCAATAAAAATGCTACACCGACATGAATTTAGTTAATCTCAGTTTATGCTATACGTTGTGAGTCGATTTATATTCCAGGCGATTCCTAACATGCTAAACACCACATAATCGGTATCATGAACAACATTATCTGCAGTGTGAGTCATGGTGGTAGTGGTGATATCAGCAACAACAGCAGCTGTAGTGATTGGTTTTGTCATGGTTGTGGCGACGATGTTAGTATCGAATGTTTTTCGATTGTTTTTTTTTTTTCGTTCTACATAAAGTAATTGTCTATCTGTATATCTGTAATTTTGCCTCCATAATAATTTCACTAATATGCGCACTAAATATCGCCGGTGCGAAATATGATATGCCCACGGTATTGCCCCTTGGTATTAATGCAAATATAGTCTGAACTCCTTTCTAGATAAAATCTTCTTCAGCGTCATCTTGTGGAAGTTACACCCATCAGGCCATTTTTGTATTTTAATCATTCCATGCCCCATTTATTTAATGAGGAAGCCATTGACATTGCCTTGAAATCGCTGCTAACCTGGCCTGGATGAGAAAAACGCAATGCACTGACACGTCCCAGTCCATAATTGAAAGTTAATTCCAATTTAACAGCAGTCGCTTTTGTAAATTCATTATAACGATTATTCGTACCTCATTATAACAGCTCAGGTAAAACCAGAAATTCCGCTCAAATCATGAAACAGTTACGATTATGACTGACTTGTAGATTTGGTTTGATTTGGTGCCTTACTGCAATTGGACATAGGTAGGTTACTAGTAATGGGGCATTTAATGGTCGATGACCAAGGACACGCAACAATATCTAACGCAGGCTGATCAGATGGTCGGTTTCTATCCCTAGCTCTTATCTAGGGAGTCCGGCGCGCTAACCACTGAGCTATAGCGTACATTTGGTGCTCAAGCAGTGCAGCAAATCTTTAAAACCAAATTAAAGCAAATAATTTACGGATGATTGGAAGAGCTGAAATAACATATCCGTCAAAAACTGCATATAAGGTTATAATTGATTGTGGCATCCAAAATCGAATTCAACAGCGTTGCGGTTTATATTCAAATCTGTGTTTGTAGCACGTGTTTTATTTATTTGAGAATTGCACTCTCATTTATAGATGAGGTTTGTTTCAAAATTAACGGGATCACGTTTCCAATTAATATGATCTGCACGTTGCTTACTATGATGCCAGTAAATCATGGGAGAGTATTATACCTACATAAATTGGCAAATGCTTGTTTGTCCTTATAGTATGTGTACATCTACGAAGCAAATAATAACTTAATCCTACCTTACATATGCAAGTGAAACAAGGATTTTCCGTTATCAGAGGAACATCAACGAGAGCGCCTTCCTCTTTGCAAGGGACTGTAATGCCTGTAATAATAATAATAATAATAATAATAATAATGCCGAAGAAGAGAGGAATTAAGAAGATGATGAAACAAAAAGAAGACATAAATGGAAGATAATAACCACAATAGAACGATTATAATAAAATATTTCTTCGGAAGATCATATTTTCCATTTTAAACACTCCTCCGGCATTAACTATTTTACAGCCCATGATAAAACAGGGCATAACTTCATGTACTGTGAACGTTATTATCGGTACTACCATTAACATCAATACTGGTGCTGTAATTAGGCCAAGTATTGTTACTACAACTGCTACCACAATTACCACTACCGAAGCTATTAGTGCACCCGCCATTGCTATTGCCAAGGCTATGGCTATTACTACTTTTGCCACTACTGTTGCCAGTGATATGGCTATTACTACAACCGCCACCAATATTGCCAATGTTACAGCTATTACTACTACCGCCACTACAATTGTCAATGCTACAACTATTTCTACTACCGCCACTACTATTGCCAATGATATGGCTACTTCTACTACCGCCACTAAGATTGTCACTGCAATGGCAATTACTTCTACCGCCACTACTATTGCCAATGATATGGATATTACTACTACCGCCACTACTATTGTCAATAATATAGCTATTTCTACTACCGCCACTACTATTGTCAATATTATAGTTATTACTACTACCGCCACTACTATTGCCAATGCTTTGGATATTACTACTACCGCCACTACTATTGCCAGTGCTATGGATATTACTACTACAGCCAATAATAATGCCAATGATATGGATATTACTACTACCGCCACTACTATTGTCAATAATATAGCTATTTCTACTACCGCCACTACTATTGTCAATATTATAGTTATTACTACTACCGCCACTACTATTGCCAATGCTTTGGATATTACTACTACCGCCACTACTATTGCCAATGCTATGGATATTACTACTACAGCCAATAATAATGCCAATGATATTTATATTACTACTACCGCCACCACTATTGCCAATAATATAGCTATTTCTACTACCGCCACGAATATTGTCAATACTATAGCTATTACAACTACCGCCACTACTATTGTCAATGCTATGTATATTACTACTACCGTCACTACTATTGCCAATGCTATGGATATTGCTACTTCTGCCACTACTATTGCCAATGTTATGGATATTACTACTACCGCCACTAATATTGTCACTGATATGGCTATTGCTATTTCCGCCACTACTGTTGTCACTGATATGGCTATTACTACTGCCGCCATTACTAGTGTCAATGCTATAGCTATTACTACTACCGCCGCTACTATAGCTAATGGTATAGCTATTACTACTACCTTCACTACTAATATTGCCAATGATACAGTTTTACTACTACAGCCACTACTACTGTCTCTGCTTTTGATATTGCTACTACAGCCACCACTATTGTCACCGCTAAGCCTAGTATTGGTAATGCTTTTGTAACTTTTATTGCTACTGTTAGGAACATACTGTTACTAGTATTGCCATTAGTATTGCTACAGCTAAGACTAATACTACATCCAATAGTGCTATTAATATTGTTACTTGTGGGGCTAATACTATTACTACTATGGTCACTATCAATAAGGCATACTACATCTATTATTGATATAAATAGTGTTAATATTATCATTGCGGCTAATACTACTATTTCTACGTATAGGGATAATAGCATTGCTACTAGTCACTATTCCTGCTATTGCTACCGCTAATGCAAATACTATATTATTATTGACACTATTATTGTTTCTTCTAGGGATGATATTATTATTGCTATTCTTGTCACTGTTAAACCAAATATTAATACTACGATAGTCACTACTATTGCTACTAATAATTTCACTGCTACAGCCAATGCTATTACTACTACAGTCGCTACTAATGCTACTGCTAAGGGTTATGATAAGCTATTACTGTCACATATATCGAAATTATTCCGGCTAATAATTTTAGTAACATTACCACTACGATTGCTACTGCTAGGGCTAACAGAGCAACTACCGCTACTACCGCTGCTACTGGGGCCAATGTACTTACCAGCCATTGCTAAAGCCAGTACATATTATTCTGCTAAAGAATAATTCTAAAATAAAGAAGATGACGAGAAGGTTCTGTCAGTGCTTTGCTAAGATATACAACACTGACAAGAGTTACTAAAGAAAGAACGGCTCCAAGGAGCCGGTAAACGGTGCTATTTTTGCTTTAAATATACATCAGGTTAAAAAGTAGTAGCAGTAGTAGCAGCAATAGTAGTAGTAGTAACAAATGCAGTACTACATGTATTAGTAGCGGTAATCACTATAGGGATGTTAGTGATTGGTGGTAGAAGACATTATCGTAAACGTAAACATTACAATAGTTACTTTCAATACATTTTTTAAACATTTATAATCGAATTCCATTTCACATTCTAAACACGGACATGATATAAATAATCTGCTATTAAAGTCGTAGTTTAAGTCGTATTTAATTTAGCTGCTAAAGATGTTCCCCATTCGGTTAGATATGCAATATGCGGACTAGATATACAATATATATATATATATAGCTAATATATGTGCTGATGATACTACCCTATCTGACGAACACAGCTGTATAAATAAACTAGAAAATAATCATCAACTGCGATTAAGCAGGCCTCATTTGTGGCGCAAGGAGAACAGAGTATCTGTGAATGGAGATAAAACGACTGTGTCAGCAATAACAACATTACACAAAAGGGCGAAGTTAAAATCAGATGATTTGTGTTTTAAATAATAATAAACAAATTACCGTGCAAGGTACGGTATAGACCCTCCCGTGCCTAATAGTCCTCTCTGCAAGTACAAATATGGTACGTTAGACTGTGGAGATCATCGACCGACAGGTCACAGCGACATTGACCTTTGTTCAAGACATTTAGTTTAAACTAAATGTACTGTGCAGAAACTAATTTTGGCTTATGAGACCCACCGTGTCTTTATTATTTAACCTTCATATTCCATATCTGATGGGCTTTATCACAGCATGTACAAGCTAGGCAGTGTTTTGCTGACGGAGCCTACTCATAAACGAAAGTTCTTGTGAAAATCCCACTTTTGTGTGACTTACAATGACGTTGACCTTGAACCATTTGATCCCAAAGCAAAAGGATGTTTCATTATGCAAGCATTCCAGAAACTTTGGCCAAGATACGTTATCTTGAACTAAAATAACTATGCATAAACTATGTGTATTTGTGAGGTCACAATAACTTTTTTTCCGTGCACACTTTCACACCAAATCTA
This sequence comes from Sinohyriopsis cumingii, assembly GCA_028554795.2. Taxonomy (NCBI): domain Eukaryota; kingdom Metazoa; phylum Mollusca; class Bivalvia; order Unionida; family Unionidae; genus Sinohyriopsis; species Sinohyriopsis cumingii. The sequence continues at coordinate 48,395,692 of CM068833.1, forward strand.
CCAGGCCACTTTCTTACCCAACGAGTAAGCTATCTACCGTACTTTTTTTCAGTCACTGTGACCTTGACTTTTGACATTTTGATGCCAAAATCAGTTCACTCTTTTCCTGACTCCAAGTGGAAGCCGTTTACAAAGCTTAGTCGGGTCTGTATTAGAACTAATATTCTTGCACGAAGACATATTTATTTTTAAAGTTTCAACCAGTGACCTTGATATATGATCTCTGAGCCCCATAATCAACAGATTTATTCTCCTCCCCATGTGCAAGCAATTCAAAATATTTCGTAAAGGTAGACGGACCAACGTACAACGTCGTAACAATATAGGATCCGACCTTTGGCAGGCGTATGAAATTGAGAGATGTTTTAAAGAACAAAATTCTTGTATTTTTGTTGACAAATATTTGCTTTGGTCTTCTCACATCAGTTTCATTACAGAGAAAATAAACTCGTATATAGGCATAGCAAGTAAAGTATTTCCTTCCCAAACAGTACCGTGTCACTTTTGATCAGTGCAACGTTCTGTCTCATTTGGACTACAGAATTTCAATATGAGGAAATGCATCTGATGGTAATATTAAGAAAATTGTTCAGCTGCACAAACTAGCTACACGAAACTGGAAGCATTCAAGATATAATGGCTACTTGAAAAACGCTGCCTTGATGAGAACAATTTCTCCTTAGAAAGCCGAAATGACTTATATGGATTGGGTCTGCCCCAGATTAGACGAGTAACTCTTTTCAATGCAGATAATCCAGCATCACCCCAAACCTTAAATCAATGAACATTAGCATCAAACCAACACATGCTGAAGAAAAACTATTTAAAAACAATTTTCGATACCATGGAGCTATATTATGGAACTATATTCCAAAGGGTATCAAATAGTGTGTGTGTGTGTGTGTGTGTGTGTGTGTGTGTGTGTGTGTGATTTGGATTTGTGTCATGGCTTTAACAATCTTTCAGTCATGTGTGTGTGTGTGTGTGTGTGATTAGAATTCTTAACGTAGCTTTAACAATTTTTCAGTCATATTGCAACGATGTCAGCGGTGTGACAGTCTAAAGTGATGTCTAGCACAGGGGCATCATGCCACAGACATGTAGCATCACGTCACACCGAGTCACATTATCCTGACACCAAGCAGACCAGTCCTACAACTAACCTCTTAATGCTGAGCGCCTAGCGAGGCAAATGTTTGTACCATTTTTATGTCTTTGGTATGACTTGGTTGGGGTTCGAACCAGCGACCTTCCGCATCCGAGGCGGATGCTGTAACCACTAGGCCACATACATCTAAAAAGCATCATTATGGTTACATCATCACTCGGTCATGCTCAGTACTCTTACCATCTTTCATTGTTTGTCTACTTTTTATTCGGTTTTTGGAATCACTGTCTGAATATAATTTCAATATTTTGTCCCTCTGCTTCTTTATATCGTAATCGGCTGGTGAACTAATACCATATGTGTCACAACGTTTGCACGGAAACACCACGGTCCAGTTTTTTCAATTGTTCTACTTTATCTTGTATTGATATTGACTGGTGCTTACGCTTGACACGACCACTGACACTTGAATTGTTCTTAGAAGCCATAGCTAGGGTTAAATGTAAGTAAAATAAGCAAAGAATAGCACAAAATGCAAGTACCGACAACAAAAAAATGCAGTGTAAACCATCCAGGTGAGTGCGCGCCCAGTGAACTAATTTGCTGGTGTCGATAATGTCAAGTGCCCTCGTAATTTTGTCCGGACTAGAAGAGGTGCCGGACTATCTGTTGCCGGAAAATCTGTGGTGTACCTGTACCACATCCTACTGTTAGAAGCACGTGATTTCATACGAGCGAATCAAACACTTATGTGATTTTGACATAACAATCCATATTTTCCCATATTTCCTTGATCCCCAAGATAACAGTTGTTGTTTACAGATAGGTTCCTAAACGCGCTAATACTACAGTAATTGGTCTATAATTGTCTAATGATCACGCATCGCGAAACTCTAATTCACACTTGCATGTTTTCTCTCATTTCACATGTGTATGACTTATTAGTAAGATTTTTCGAGTCGAATATTAGTACCTCACGCTATGCAATACAATAGACAACCCAAATACCCACAACAAAGAAGTATTCCTATAGCAAATTACTAGACACGTATACCTAAATTATGCAGATAATTCCATATTTTGAGAAATTTTGGAGGATCCATTTAACAAATCTAATCCATGATGACATAATGTCTCGTGAATGCTGTACAATATAACGTCTGCTCCTAGAAGGTAGCTAATTACTCGAGTTGGTAAATACCGTTCCAACACCGACTACCCATAATCAACAAATAATCACCAAAATCTAAAAATAAGCTATAAACGGGGATCTTATATACTAATAGCACATACCCTAGGTTCATTGCACTATCTTCTTTCTAAAACTTGCAGGAAAATTCAGAAAAATCAAACCAGTCGTCAAAATAGATACTGCTTTGAAAATGTTAAGATGTCCAAGTATGTTTCTTTTGCTATGGATTCCGGATAATATATGGTCGAATGTTAGGGAGACGAGGGCAAAGACGGGCATTAAGGCCAGGACATTTTAGCTGAAATGGACACAATAATACAAACACTTGCAGCGAAAAACCTCTCATAACAATTACATTTCTACTCTGTTTCAAACATAATTACAAATTGGACGGTAATAAACAGGAGTGATAGGGCAAATTGCTTTTGCCATTGTAGTGCCGACGATGAGCTGTCAGAAAATATGTCCATTTGACAAGGGTCCATCACGCCCCGTTTAAAACGTCGACCACGCCTCCTAGCTGAGATGATACGAGCTTCAAGTCTTTTGAAATGAAAAGGCTTTGAAAGGGACACAGCTAGTAACGCGAAGGTTTGCGTGCCCGAGCCAACGTTCCTTAGTAGCGCCCCATTTTTGCTGCAAAGAACAGTTGCTATGTCAGTTACATCCAACCCACAGCTTCATAAAACAAAATAAAATTGCGACAGCGCCCCTCTGAGCTTGTTGTCTCTGGACGATTTACCCTCCCCTGCACTAAGCTGCTAATAATTACTTGCACTGCAATAAATAGATGCAAGTTGGATAATGACTAGCAAAATAACCCTTCTACTTTTATAATTTTTAAAAAATTAAAACTTTAAGATATTATGATCCACATGAATTTCGTGTTATACCAATAAGAAAGAGCACGTTGAATTACTGTCGAGTGAATGCAAAAGCCACAAAATAAAGGGTTTCGATTTAGGTTTGGGGGAAAGAAAGTAACGAACGAGGGTCAAACCAAAAGCTGACGGTAAAGAAAAAAATTGTTTGGGTTTTCTGACGGTGAAGAAAAAATTGTTATTTTTACACCGACCTCCTTGATTTTGTTTTCATGAGATGAATTAAATTGTCAAAAAAAAAGATCTTTGAAAAAGATGGAAATACATTTCTGGATGGTTTTTAATTCATACGTTTGTGCAAGTACAAAGTAACCCTACTTTTAAATTATTTGATTACAGAACTTGCAATGGCCAATGTGACAAACACTGATTAAACAATCAACTAAATAATGCTGGTACACGATCATTGTTCAAATTTTTCCGACAGTCATTGAAAGTTATATACATCTTGCAAATTTCCAAACGTCGAAAGGGCCACGAACTAGCGTTTAACTCATAATAGCTCTCGCATTTCGAGTTAGTTTCTCTACTCTATGTTTCATTAATGGGCACCAAAAACATCGAAAAAAAATATCGAATACATAACAAAGAGAGCGAAGAAAAAGAAAATCTCGAACATGATTTTATGACTGTGTTGTTGAGATACAATCGGCTGGAATAGAGATGAATTACATTTTCACACTTCAGTTGACGGCATCATTATAAATAAAAGGTGACGTTTCCTAATTACTTAGCGCCATTTCTGATCTAGACTTACTGATAAGAATAACTAGCTTTGATAGTTGTTTGGCTGATGCAAAGGCGTTGCAAGATATAATTGTGATTTTCCTGTTTCTGTCCAAGAAGGAGGGTACAGTAATATTTAACTGGGGGAAAAAATTTCCAGATGAAATCGAAGAGACTTTTAGAAATACAGTTAGGTAAAATATCCAGTGCATGATTTGAGTTTTAATAAAAAGAATGGTGACAAAACAAATACACATATACACACGCGCGCACATATTGTTATGTATATTTGATTTAATTATTTAATTTATATTTGATTTAATTTAATTGTCTGTAAGTTTTAGTTTTTTATTTTTAATTCCATTACAGGTCAATGTAATGTAATTTTGTTTACTAGGAATTTGACATTTTCCAGAAAAAATAGTTTGACCGTAATCTTTTCATAAACACCTAATAATAGAAACACTGTTTATATTTTTGACTTAATTCACGACCCTTGATTCAGAAATCACTGAAACAAATGAAAATTGTTATTTTATTCTCGGAGTAAAATTATTGGTTTTTATCAAGATCATACTGAGAGTACGTGATTTTATGTGCCTCTCTCTCTCTCTCTCTCTCTCTCTCTCTCTCTCTCTCTCTGCGTGTGTGTGTGTGTGTGTGTGATTAGGATTCTTAACGTAGCTTTTAACAATTTTTCATATCGCTACGATGCCTGCTGTGTGGAAGTTTATAGTGATGTCTAGTACTGGGGCATCATGCCGCAGACAAGTAGCATGATGTCCAACCCAGTCATATTATCCTGACACCAGGCCGACCAGTCCTAATACTAACCTCTTAATGCTGAGCGCCATGGGAGGCAGGTGTTAGCACCATTTTTGTAAGTCTTTGGTATGACTCGGCCAGGGTTCGAACCCACGACCCCCCGCTTCCGAGGCGGACGTTCTAACCACTAGGCCACCGGAGCGTCGATTTTATATGTAAACAGCCTCTTTTTCGCAATTCTGGGTTTTCCGTAATTGCGCAGTATTCAGTTTTTAACCGATGTCTATAGAAAAATGAATTAGTTGAGCTTTTACACTGGAAAGTGTGTGTTTGTGACCAGTTTGGAGTTATATTTTAATTGTTATTCATATTAGTTCGATTTCTAAAAAGATTAATTGTTGTTGTTGTTGTATGGTTTAATGCCATCTTTTAGCACAAGATAGGCTATACATGGCGGCCAGTATAACTTGTGAAGAAAGACCCCTGGAAAACCCCGGGAAGAACCACCGACCCACGAGAAGCTACTGGCAGTCTTTCTCATGTACCCACGTTAACCGAGACTGAGACTCGAACTCACGCAGACAGAGGTGAGATGGCAGTGATCCGTAACGGTGAGCGCTTTAGACCACTCGGCCACTCGTGGCCCCTAAAAAGATTAATACCTTTTCCTGGAAATATCTGAGTGCACATACAAAGACATCAATTTGAATTTTATTCGGAAATGTAAACACCAGAATATTGTTTGTGGATCAAAAAAGAACTGTAGATACATCTGTACAATAAAGACTACAGTATACCTCATCGCCTTCCATCTTGGATTTTTTTGTTGGGACTCGAACTTGAATTCACTAAAACATTTCATTACTAGAACTTCTAAAATTTAATTTGTGGATTATTCTTGGAAAATTTTTGGATTTGAGTCTTAAAGCCGTAAGTTCATAGTTTTCATTTCTACAGTGTTTTTTTTTTTTTTCAGGGAAATAATTATTTGTCATAATCTTCAAAGCTTGTTGTTTCACTCTTTCTTTTATTGATGTTTATTAGAACCTAAACACGTTCCAATATCTATATATATATATATATATATATATATATATATATATATATATATATATATATATACATACATACATACATACATACACTCTTACACATGCATGAATAATTAGTTTGCAGATTAACAATAAAATACGGGTTTCAACATTATATTGGAGACATTTTGAGTTTGTGGCGGAAATGTCATGCTATATACCTTTCTGACTCATACTTCAGTAACTATGGGTTTTGCTTGTGTGTATAGTAAACCAATAACTGCTTGTTTGTAAACAATTGGTACATTAAGGAATCGGTCCTACCGGTCGGTAATAAAACTCGGTCATGTTCAATTCTCATATTCCACGTAAGTCTGCATCAAGCACCTCTTGTAACAATCAGCTGTGTCATATTCTTTTCTAAATTGGTACTTAAAACTTTCAACTTAAAATACCTCATGTAATCAAGGCTTAAATATTTATTTTGTACACTGGTTTTAATTTGTCCTTTTTTTACACAAAAGCAAATTGATCACCATAAATCTTCTTCAGAATCACTAGGTAGCAGTTCGAATTTTCTTTTGGTATATGCCAGTGAACAGTTTGTACGAGGAGTAACCAATACGTGACCTTCCTCTTAATACATATTCCCAACTTAACCTCTAATTTTATTTGTTTATTGGCACGTAAATGCAAAGTGTACTTATATATGGCAATCAAACTGATGAAAAAGTCGTTAAAATATTAATCAGATCTTGCAAGGTCGAACCCGTTGACTGAGAAGGACTATCGAGGGGCAGTAATGTAAGCGTTTATTTACACACCAGCGCCATTCTAATGTTGTAGTATTTAAATCACGTATATGAAATCATGTATATGTCGAAGTTTGTACTTTATCTTCTGCCTATGATATACATCATCTGTTATAATGCATCAATAGTGGTGAAGGTTCAGCGAGTAGAGACAACACTGGTAACCTATTTTTGTATAAATATTTACAAGAAACATATTGTCATTTAACGATAAACGATTCTGAGTTGATGCACAGCATATAAGCCGCTTGGAAACGTCCCCTTATAACACTATAATCTCAGTTTATCATATTATGAACTGTAAACTTTAACTGGACTTACAAATTATAAGAATAGTAGCTTGAGATAATTAGAATAAACAATTTGTGGTGTCAGAGGCGGGATAAGTAACACTGATATACCAGTCCCTTACATCATGCACTAGCAATGCTCTCTCTCTCTCTCTCCTGAACCTTAAATCAGGAATTTTGTATGGATAAATTATGTTGAATTTGCTCTATATTCAATCACCTGTAATTACTATCGTATTTAAAAGTTAATTTAAACGTTTCTTTTCAATTTGTAAATTTGTTAGCGTTGTTTTATTTACTATAAATTCTATTTCGCTGTGATCATCGGAAAACGGAAACAATAAAAGCACAATATTATGATATCTACAGATCTGTCGGCTTATTTTTTATAAGATGCCTTACATTGTTTTAACTTTTAAATGGTACGTTATGAAGATAATTTTCTTGTGTTTGGAGGCCACCAAAGTAATGAAGGGGGAAACCCTAGCGACAATGGAAATCCCAGTCAAAATTGATACGTTCTGAAGATAATTATATTGTGTTTGGAAGCCACCAGAATACAAATATGCGTTGTAACGCCCGAAGGTATGCACCTCATGCGTCCATTCCCGTTTGTTGCTTTTGTCACTTCTTCCAAAGATAATGATGAATATAGTGTCACACTTGCTTAAATCGTTGCTTTTGTTGATGTTAGATTACTCTGAGATGTAGTTATTTATATCGCTATGAGATGATGTTATTTATATTGCTCTCAGATGATGATATTTAGATTACTCTGATATGACGTTGTTTAGATTGCTTTGAGATGATCTAAATAAATTTACAAATCCTTCTATTTTGATGACGCATATTTTGTCATTGTTTATTAAATTGTTCTCAGTTGATCTTACTTAAATTGTTTTTAGATTATGTTTATTAAATTGCTTTAAGACGATGCTATTTAAATTCCTTTGAGATGGCGAAATTATTTTGAGATGCTCCTTCTTAAATGGTTATGAGATGACGTGATTTAAATTGAAATCAGATGGTGTTAGTTAAATTGCTTTGAGATGATGCTACTGAAATCCTTTTGAGATGATGATATTGAAATCCTTTTGAGATGATGCTATTGAAATCCTTTTGAGATGATGCTAGTTAAATTGCTTTCTATTCATCTGTTTGCATTACTTTGAGATGATATTGTTTAACTTGCTTAGGTATGGTGTTATTCGAATTGCTCTACGGTGATTTTGGTAAAATTGCTTTGCGATGTTACTTTTAAACAACTTTTAAATTACGTTGAGATGATATTGATTAGATCCATAGAGATGATGTCAGCTACGTTGATCTGAGATGATGTTATATAATTTGTTTTGATACGACATTATTTAAAATATCTGAGACGTTGCTTTTTATACTGCCATGAGATTGTGTTATTTAATTTGTCGTTGAGATGGCGTTCGTTAAATTGGTTTGAGATGATGTTATTAAAACTCATTTAAGGTGATACTATTGCAACTTGTTTGAGATGATGCTAATGGAATATTTAGAGGTGGTGTTTATTAAACTGGTTTGAGATTATGCTATTTAAACCTCTTTGAGATGACTTATTAAAATTGATTTTAGATACTGCTATTTAAAATGCTTTAAGATGCTACCGTTGCAATTTTTGTATATGGTGTTTGTTAGACTAGTTTGAGATTATTGTTATTTAAATTACTTTAAGATGACGTTAATGAAATTGTGTTGAGATCATGCTGGATAATTTGTTTTGTGCTGAGGTTATTGAGAATGCTTTGGGATGATTTTGTTGAAGCTGTTTTGTGATAGTGTTGGTGAAACTAATATGACATGACGCTATTTATTCCGCTTTGTGATGATCTTATTGAAATGGCTTTGAGATGGCGTTGCTTAAACTGCATCGAGATGAAGTTAGTATAATTGCTCTGAGATGATGTTATTGAAATTGCTTTGAGTTCGCCTTCTTAAAAATGCTCTGAGATGATTTAAATTGATTTTAAATCCTAGATTCACTGAGATGGAGTTGGTCAAATTGTGTGAAAATGATGTTACCAAGATTGCATTTAGATGTTGCTATTTAAACCACGTTGAGATGATACTATTTAAACCACGTTGAGATGATGATATATAAACCACGTTGAGATGATACTATTTAAATCACGTTGAGATGATACTTTTAAACCACGTTGAGATGATGCAATTTAAACCACGTGAGATGATACTATTTAAACCACGTTGAGATGATGCTATTTAAGCCCTGTTGAGATGATACTATTTAAATTCCTTTGAGATGCCACCAGTAATTGCCACTATTTTCCATGAAATTGGTTGCAAGGAAAATTTAAAAAGTCCAAAGAGACGGGCCAGGAAGGGTGTATCTGAGGAAACTAAGGAAGAAAAAAAATCAGTTTCACACTGTGAATATACATTAATTACATATTTGGGTCGGTAAAAGCTATTTTAATGGAAATATGTACATTGGTATACAATTAAATACAAAGTAGAGATGATGCATAAACAAGGAAGACAAAAATGTTATGTCCACATGTTCTATGAGTTTATTGGATCTGCTCATTGGATCCAGGTTGTGAACTGTAAAGCTGCCTAAAATAGCAAAGAAGCATCCAAAGTAAGCTACAGTATAATGTAAATAATCCAATATCTTGGTTTGTTATGCGATAATTATGTTCAAAAGCTATTTTTTAAGCAATCAGTTTGATATACCCGAGTAAAATCAATTATGCATTATATGTGCAACATAATAATTGGGAGAAGCAAGGATGAATAGGATGAGGCCATGATGACGGACTACATCTATTCTGGACAAATCGATTCAAACTTGGGTGTTCCTGTTACCAGTCTGCCTTGTTGTTGGACTAGCCACTTTCTAGAGCGATTTCACCAGTCAGAAGTTACTTTCTGAGCTGTTTGTCATTTCGTGCTGGAATCCACGGAATTCTTTATAAACACATTCAAGTTGCAGCACAAAAGCTGTCCAATTATGGATACAATCTGTTATGGCGGCCATTATACTGGACAACAAAATCTAAACCTCAAGGTTTGTATGATTCATTCACAAACTGTGATAATAGTTTTCAATAAAAAACTTAATTTGAAAAATTTAGAAGCAAAATACTAGTATAAGCGGTATAACATACTAAAATGAATGTTAGAAGCTTGTGCATCATAACTTCTGGCACCTTTATTCCAAGGTTAAGTAATTATATACTAGTATTAATTTTGGGGAAAAGGAGCAACGCTATTGTCCAAAGGATTCAACATGCTAATGTGAAAATAAAATTGTTGATATGGATCAAATTACAAAAGGAAAATAAATTAATTTTGAATTGGCATTATATTTAAAGCATACCCGCACCAAACTTTCGAAATTCAATAAAATGGCATGACATGATATGCGGCTATTACAATGGTATTCCAAAGTCAAGAGGAAAGAAGGAAATCTAAGCAAACATACAATTTATCTTTTAAATAAGATGGTGTGTTTATCAATGCATCACTGTGTGTCAGGCGGTCGCATCACGGTGCCATGACAACATGGTCAGTGTAGCACATCCAACTCTACGCAGCCAACCCATATTAAACTCGAGATGTACAAAAGCTAAGTGTACCGAGAGCGTTCACTTCCTGTCTTTGCGTTGCTATCGGACGACCTGTGTCCAAAGAAGAAGCTTTTCTAACAAATCAAAGGATACTAGGCCAATTAAAAAATCAAGGCAATAATCTGCACAGAGAGTATACTTACACTTTAGGAAAAGCGTTATCAAAACACCCAAAACACTGAGAGTAAAAAAAATGTTTTTTTTTTATATACTAAAACACATAATGAGAAGCAGGTAGTTCCCACAATTTAGGCACGCGAAATCTAGTGATTTGAGTTGATTTTGGTGGAAATACCATTATGTTACGTTGTTAAGGGCAGCAAAGAACACAGTGGTAGCATTACTTAAAATTGGGTCGTGAGAAGGAATGTAGCATTAGGTTGGGTGGATGGGACATGTATCATTACAGATAAATAGATTCAAAGACACAGTATTCATGTTGCTTAGTTTGAGAGCTTATAAATACTAACTGAACAAAGATGAGCTTGGGATTGTACTTTTCTGGAACAAACACAATTTAAGGCTTCATGCGAAAGATTAAAAGGTATTGTCAGAAAGTGTCACCACAACTCAGTGCATACAATACCTTATTAACTGGATTTTATTAACGTCCTTAAATGTCTTTGCCATATTGTAGCATCTATAATATAGATATTAATCCGATCTGAATGTCTTGAATGTGTAATATGTCAAAGTATGCTGATACGTCATGAAGTTTTATGGACAGTGTTTCACAGGATCTAACGATACTTTTACCATTGCCTACAAGCTACTGGAATGCTAGATACAGCAACTCTATGAGGATTTCGCGTATTCCAGTGTGCTACGTCGTGTAAAATATGGCATACATGTATTTATAATTAAAATATTCCACAAATAAGGATACCAATGACTTGTAAAAATGACAACAGGAAAACCGCAAAGGAAGGTTGACAGTTCCATTTAAAGCGGCTTCCATGATCAAACAAATTTAAGCTTCGCTAGCACGGCTAAAACATTTAAGCTTCTCTAGCAGGTTCTTTTCCTAATATCATCTGACGTTTAGAGTTTTACGGGTACTTGAAAATTACCACAGCTTATAACTTCATATTCACATCGGTAATGTTTATCTTAATGTTTATATATTGATCGTCGATAATTATAAAGTGCCTTTCTTCACATAGCCAGGCTTGAAATTAACAGTAGTCTGATAGCCCAAGGCTAGTAAATTTTCTGTCAAAATATTACTTTCATTAACTTTAACAATCCGATGTCAGCCTTTGATATATGTCTACAGTGTTTAGTGGGAGGGACTAGTCAATATTAAGCAGGACTAGTCAATATTAAGCAGGACTAGTAATTTTTTCAATCTACTACTACTATTAGATTACTGCATTTGTATGGGAAAATATGAACGAGTTTTTTGGATGGAATACTGCACGCCCTTGGGAGTGAAGTATATCCATCCGAAAAAAATACGAGTTTATATTTTCCCATACAAATACAGTAAACTTTTTATTATATGCTCATTTTCTTATTCAACCTAAGGCCTAATTATATTTACAAAATATACTACAATAAACAACATAAATGAATGTATGCCGTATTCCAAAATAAATACACAAGCGCAGATTCATCATTACACAACAACACCATTATTATGAGTACACAACTCCGCCCATATAAGTTTGAACTTAGTAGCACGCTAGACATAAGTTTCGAAAAAAAATGGCGTTTTTGTCTGCTTAAAATTGAAATTTTGATTCATATTGTGTATGAATGCGCATTGCAACAAGTTTTCCATTTGATCTGGAATGACTATTAATTCCGTGATTATGGACTGGATTCATCTGTGCAAATTGTAAATGAAATATATATGACTGAAGCAGCGCGGTAGAAGCGTGTTTACATCTGCAAGTGTGTTTGTTCTGTCATTGACTGTTTGAAATCATATTGTGGGGAAAATATGAAGTGTTTCAAATGCAATTATCAAAAAAAGATATTGAATTTAATGTTTATTTCATTTTTAGTGCAGTAAGGAGGATGTAATTGCGCTTGGAATATAGTCGAAATTACAGTAAAATTTCGAAATGTGTAATTAAGTTTGAGAACTCATGACATGGCTCATGCAATTCGGATTTGCAGAACTAAGAAAGTAAAACGGTAATTGTATTTTCTGCCATTCTTATTACCAGCTAAAGGAGACAGTTTATATCTTTTTAACTTGCATGTATATTGCCTTTATAAACAAGCAATTCGATGAAATATGGAGTCTATCGCCAAAATCCGAAACATTGTATCAAAAAAGTTAACGCTGAATGTAGCATCGCAGCTGGTATGTGGCAGTCAACGAAACGTCTGCTTTAGTTCATTCAGAAACAAATTTAATCAATCAATAGGTAAAGCTTCTGCTACACGAGAGTACATGATTTGTTTACAAAGCATTTCAAAATACACTATTGGGCACACATGTCATGCGCGTGAGTGCAATATGAAGGTGTGCAATATTATAAAATACTGAACGATCATGACAGTGTAAAAGTTAATGGAGAAAATAAAATGAGCATATAATACTGTTAGATCTCGCTCCAACAAAATTTATGCTACAGTCTCGGCCTGCTTAATTTAATTAACATATGTATTTACATAATACAATTTTGAGTGATGACTTTTTATGACTTTAAAATCTTAATGGATTTTGCATAACATTGAAACAAGCCCGGTGTTGTACATGTACGCGATACGTGCGTCAAAGATAGCAAAGATAGCATACGAGAAGAAATCTACTAGTACATGAGTAACAAGACCCAACACGCTTTATTTTCATAACAAACGAAAAACGCAGCCGTCTACATATTTTGCATTGTATGCATATCCCTTCGCGTTCCGATCTTAAAGTTCATATGCCGTGACGTTAAGTAGAGTTTAGATCACAAGTGGATCCAAAAGAGAGAAAATTTACAAATTTACTATCAACATATATATATATATATATATATATATATATATATATATATATATATATATATATATATATATATATATATATATATATATATATCCGTTTTTAAGAAAATCATATAAGACTATATTATCAACATGACCCGGAAGACTAAAGTCTCTGTGCTTAATAATAACTTCAGTTAACGGAGACATCCCTATTTAATACCCCATTTGTCTTACTGTAAAAACAATCATCACCGCTGTCAATTTAATAGCATGTGTATTACTTTACAGGTATTTTATATTCATCCCATCCGGGTCATTAAAACAATGCACAGTGCCGGGGGCTGACAAGAATGAAATAGCGTTGTGTTCTACTTTTTTATTTTTTATGGCGGCTTTTGAACTTGCATCATTCTTTTTCTGCACTACAGTAGATTGCACAAAGTTTATGTTATCGCGTCTGTTTGCTAACATGAATATGAAAAAAAATATTTTGACGTGTTGCTTACAAAGAATGAATCATCACAACTAATTTTTTTGATTAAAAATGGACCACGTGCCAAAGTGTAAACTTAAAAAGAATACCTATTTCATATATTGAATTCATCTTGTGCCATCTAAGGTAACAATGTAAATCTTCGATTTCATCGATATCTGACTGATTTATTTCGGAGACATTTAAGTACAGATCAAATATAATTTTGAATTATACTACTGTGGTCATAATTGTGTTAAATATTATATATTATTTTTGCAAGCTTATATGATATTGCCTTTTTTATTTCTTATCGCCAGTTATGTTTTGAAATCAAACAGACAAAGCTATACAGCCATTGGAAATCTGCATGGAAGCAACTGTAGTGTGAAATTGACACTTTTCGTTTGTGGATTTCCTTCTAATGAGTCCTAATGACCCGGGATGGGACGTATATAAAAAATGAAACCAAATGACCCCGGATGGGACGAATATCAAAAGGCTGCAGGGTTATACATAATTATGACTTCAAAAGTCAGTACGTAATTGTGTGTATGTGTACTTCATACATGGTATCTTAATCACAAATTAGTGATTAGTTATGGATATGGGTATTGCGTACACAGTATCCTAATAGTCACAAATTAATGATTAATTATGGATATGGGTATTGCGTAAACAGTATCATAATAGTCACAAATTAGTGATTAATTTTGCAAACGAGCATTGCATAAAGAATATCCTATTTAGGTATTTATTGTTATGGGAATAAACAAATATTGTGTCAGAAGCCCAGGAGCTACCATAATATTGGGTGTGGGCTACCGAAACAATACAGGGTCTGGACTACCATAATACTGTAGCTGTACTATCATATTTGATTTCGGATAACCCATACAAGTCATGTCAGGAATTCTTTTCTACATTTTAGGAAGAAAACATTGCTGCGAGTACATTTCAGACGATATAATACCAGTGACTCGTAACAAGGACAAGAGAGATGCAGTTAGATATTATGCATTTCCCGAGGAGCAGAATTTATGCTTGGCTGGCGGTTTCTTTTCCTTTGATACTTTGGTTTTGAAACTCGTAAGACCCTGTTGTAATACTACCACCACTACCTATTGAGATATAAAGATATTTATTTCTCTTGTATTTTTACAAGGGCGGTTATTTCTTCGCCAACCATAACGAGGACCTCCATAATGCTTACATGTTCCTAATATCATTAATAACTTCTAAAGACCTTGAAATCTTCTGACATTCGCCAAATGTTGCATTTTCCAGGTCAACTGTTCGACCCGGGTCAACAAAAAGACACGATACGTGTATACAAATATTAAATATGACAGTAGGCAACATCGTGCTCAGAGGCCCCACACGATATGTAATCGTGATCAAAATAAATCGTTAATGATAGGCCATTTTATTCATTGCACTTTGCAATTTAATTTTGTGAATAAGTGATCCAGTGACTGTCACTCCTTCAGGCTGTTCTTTCTCTGAGACTTATATTATCTTATGTCCCTCGTTTAAGAATTTAAACCCAAGTAATTTACATATCCTATGTCTTTCAGTCTGGCTGCTAAGTGTCTGGGATCTAAATGTGGTCCAAGCATCTCGTCTAATGTATGCGCTTATTGGCTTGTCCTTGAGTCTCGCGCTAAAGATATGGCGAGAAGAAATGACTATGAGTTTATTTGGGGTGGGGACCTCTTCACACCCAGATTTATTAAATATAATGCATTTGGTTTACTCCAATAACAATGAACTCATGTTATTTATGAGTAGTCACTTAAACAACATAATTTGATATCTTTTTCGTGGCTGCTAACACATTTGTTTCAATTAGTTTCAAGAGGCTGAAGTCTGAAAACACATATATTTATTCTAAATGAGCGAATCCTTTATTTATCGTCTTTCGTTTCAGTGTCATTGTTGGAAAATGTATGCGTTCGTGTAAACACAGATGATATAGCATTCTTACATGTGTTACATTGCTAACATGTTAATTGAATATATATATATATATATATATATATATATATATATATATATATATATATATATATATATATATATATATATATAACTTTCAAATCCAAATCAGCTGATAAAAAAGTGTTGTACTATATATCATTTAGCTTTGCACATTCTTGCTTTCATTTCAAATCAAAGTAACAACAAAAATGTTTTTATTCGACAAAGTTGTATGAATTAATCGTTTTATACGCATTATTATAGACTTTCTCATTCTATTCATCATTATATAGACGTTATAGTTCAATGCAGCACAATGTATACTTTCTCAATAAAGAAACTTATTCAGTGATGAGGAAATTGGAGTATAGTCTTCGTCAGTAACACATCATGATACCAAAACTTGAGACAGCCATATTCCATCTATGACAGTGCTGTCCAACCCGCGGCCAGCGGGCTGATTTTAAATGGCCCGCCAGAGCTCGATCAGCTTTATAGTCGTTGCTTTTCAGTTTAATGCTGCGGCCCTCGACTTCAAGAAAAAACATTTTTCGGTGGCCCATGGTGTCAAGAAGGTTCGACAGCACTGATCTATGTCATCAATTTCGTTTATGATGTTTGCATTAAACGTTTACCGAACGTTAATAAAATGGAAATTAAATATACGTTTAATTCTAATAATGTTCATAAATGTCAGTCGTTTTGTATGTAAATGTTTGGTCCAAGTGCTTTACCAATTTCGTGGCCAAGAATTGTTTCAAGATTTCATTATGAATAACAAATGCGAGACTTTAATCAAATATTTATCAAAATTTAATTCTTATTTGTCGATAAATCTGGTCAACAATTGTTTGTTTATCAAAATGACTACGGGCTGCTTTTGTTTAATTTCTGATGTAAGTGCTTTCCGTATGGGAATTGACTTGTCAGCTGAGACTGGACAAATCATTATCACATTAAAATCTTTTGCATTAAAGATGTTGTATATAAAATGTGCATATTGTACATGATGCAGGAGCAGGAATCTCCATGTGGTCAAAGTTCAGTCAGGATGGACCCAGACAAGGAAGAGGTATTGAGGTGACTGCATCATAATTGAGTTCACCGGCAGTTTAATTGGTCAGACATCTACCGAGAGCATCGATAAACCGTAGTTGAAAATTGTTGATTAAGTTGTTGTTGTTGTTTAACGTCATTTTTCAGCACAAGATAGGCTATGGCTGCCAGTATTAATGGTGGAGGAAAGAACAGCCAACCAACGAGAAGCTACTGGCATGCTTTCTCACATACCTACATAGGCCGAACCCGCGACTCGAACCCACCCAGACAAAGTTGGGATGGCAGTGATCCGTAACCGTGAGCGCCTTAGACCACTCGGCGCTCGAGGCCCCTTTGATTAAGTCAGTTCCTTTGAAAGGTTAATCATCTTTATTGGAATCAAATGATGTTTTGCCATACGTGTTCCCATACACAAGTGTAGCCTGTTTTTTTTTTTTTTTGTATCAATGCTGACATTTTATACGTATTCAGAATGTTTGGAACAATTTGTTTTGTCGCGATTTGTACAGCTGTCGTTTTGCATTTGAATTGTATCAATTATTTTGCATATGAATTGTATAGCAATTATTTTGTGTCATGGATGGTATCACAATGAATTTGCATTAAAATTTGTATCATTGCAATCATTTTGTGTCACGACTGGTTTTGCAGCCCGTTGTTCACGATTTGCATCTATAAGATTTCGAGTCAGTATTCGCGTCACACTCATTTTTCCTCACGATCAGTACGATCTGAATGTTACATGGATTTTACAAATGTTGCCTTTATATATATATATATATATATATATATATATATATATATATATATATATATATATATATATATATATATATATATATATATCCTTTCTAAAGCATTTTAGCAGTGTTACCTCTTAAGTTTTACGTTCAAGAGTACATGCTTAACTTTTTTGTGTGAATATTTATATATCCTTCTTAAAGCATTTAAGCAGTGTTACCTCGTAAGTTATATATCCTTTTCAAAGCATTTTAGCAGTGTTCCTCTTAAGTTTTACGTTCAAGAGTACATGCGTACCTTTTATTTGGAAGGATTTATCTTCTGAAGTTTTTAACCTGGATACATACATACATACATACATACATACATACATACATACATACATACATACATACATGCATACATACATACACACATACAACCACTCCGGAAACCTAGTGGTTAGAGTGTTCACCCCGGATGCGGAAGGTCGTTCGTTCCAACCCTGGCCGAGTCATGCCAAAGACTTCTAATACGGGTAAATACATATGCCGGTACTAGGACAAAACGGTAGCGGACAAAATGGTACGGACAAAATGGTATGGACAAAATGTTAAGTGGACATAATGGTATTGGACAAATTGGTATGGATAAAATGGTGCGGACAAAATGGTACGGATAAAATGGTATAGGACAAAATGGTACTAGGATTAAATGGTATAGACAAAATGGTATGGTTAAAATGTTGCAGACAAAATGGTATGGGACAAAAAGGGATAAAATGGTACATATATTAGAATTTCAATTGCTAATGAAAATTATAATTACCTTAAATCGGCATTAAATTTAATTTTTATGCACATATTAAATAATTTACGCATCCACAAACTAACTGAAAAATATATAATACAATGAGTTTTATTAAATTCGTTTAACTTCGGAAATATTGATTATATTTTATCTTTTTAAAATAAAGTGAAACTGCAAATAACTTATGCCGAATCTACAAATTGCAACGATACCAAATAGTAATTCAATGCAATTTTAATGACTGTTTTTCTTGAACATACACTTAATTTTTGGTGTCCCGTCGTACGATTGACACTTTCCAAACTGCACGAGTTGAACCTAAAATATAGCCAATCTGGCGTCAGACAAAGCTGACAGTTTAGAGTAGAATAAACTAAATTGCGGTCTGAGTTACAACAGTATTGTACGGAATATATAGTTAATCGATCAAAGTATCAAAGTAAACTGCGCGCTAACGTCTGGGGTGCCTTAATTTTTGTAGTTTGAATTTACAACTAAAAACAGTTGCATATCATTTGAAGAGGACTTTATTGTCTTGATTATTAAATTTTTTAACTTGCAAAAAATATTAATCGTGTTAGAATATGCTACTTCGCAAAAAGGGACTCGCAAGCTTGTATTTCAAGGTTATTTATTTACCAAGAACACCGGTGGCAGTGATAGCAAGGATCTCTGGCGTTGTGAAAGAAGAACGTGCAAGGCACAAATTCATACACAAGCGAATGTAATCGTTCTCGAAGTTGGAGTTCATAATGACACGGTAACGCATGGGCAAGCTGAGGTTGAAACAGTTCGTGCCAACATGAAAAGGAGAGCAGAAAAAACCGAAGAAGCAACACGATCGATTGTTCACAATGAATTGCTGAGTGTTGCAGTTGCAGCCGCTCATCTACTTCCAAAACGAGCAACCTTATCACGAGATGTACGCAGACATCGTCAAATGGCTGGATCGAATGATCAACAAGACATTATGGTTTATTCTCAGACACAAAGCAACTATCCATTCATCCGTGTCTGACTGCGACTAGGTTAAAAAGTTTGACCTCATATGATAAATTTGATTTGAGTATGCCTTGGATGTGTAACATTTTTTAGTTTATTTTTTCTATTTCTAAAATATTTTATCGTAGTCAGAGGTTTTGTACTTGTCTTTTGTCATGTAGTTTTATAGTTTGAGCTTTTTTGTTCTTTGATTGCTATTTTATTTTAAAATTGTTTGTATAGGTCATTATTATAAATCATCCATGGCCAGTTCACAATAGCAGCCTATTGATGTTATTTAGTAAAAACGTGCCTGTTTTTATTACATTTCGTATAAATAAAATTGTAGTCGTACCATTTTGTCTGTACCATTTAATCCTAGTACTATTTTGTCCCAAACCATTTTGTCCGTACCATTTTGTCCGCACCATTTTATTCATACCAATTTGTCCAATACCATTATGTCCACTTAACATTTTGTCCATACCATTTTGTCCGCTACCATTTTGTCCGGCCACCCATATGCCTGGCCAGGCGCTCAGCATTAATAAGTAAGTATTAGGACTGGTCGGCCTGGTGGGTGTCAGGGTAATGTGACTGGGTGGGACATATGCTACATGTCTGCGGCACAGTGCTAGATATCACTATAAACTGCCACACTGCAGACATCGTAGAGATATGACGAGAAAATTGTTAAAGCTAAATTACAAAATCTAAATCACACACACACACATACACACACACACACATGCATTCATGCATGCATACATACATACACGACAGCTCCGTCGGCCTAAGTGGATAGAGTTTCCGCTTCGGATGCGGGAGGTCGCGGGTTCGAGCCTCGGTCTAGTCTTACCGAAGACTTCTAAAAAGGTACATGTACTAGCATTAAGAGGTTAATGTTAGGACTAGTCAGCCTGTTGTTAGAATAATGTGACTGGGTGGGACATGATGATATTTGTCTGCGGCATGATGCCCTAGTGCTAGACATCACTATAAACTGCCACACTGCAGACATCGTAGAGATATGACTGAAACAATTGCTAATTGAGTTGTACCTGACCAAGAACTGGTGTAACTAGATAAAGAGCGGTGCTTTACCTGACCGAGAACAGATGAGACTGGAAAGAAAGTGGTGATGTATATGACCAAGAACACGTGTGATTGGGAATAATGCAGTGGCCTAAATCAGATGTGATTGGAAATAGAAAGTGTTGTACCTGACCAAGAACAGGTGTCCGAATCGTTGTAAGAATGACTGAAGTACTTAGAAAATGTATTTGAAAATATTATTATACTGCAAATGTGGGAATAGTGAATTAAGTCTGTATGCCTTTATCAATCACATATATTTAATATTTATAAGGAACTCAGATCTAACATGTATTATGATTAACATTTAACACTTAGCATTTCACACGTGCTGGGACTCGCGTTTAACACGTGTTGGGACTAACTCGCATTTAACATGTGCTGGGAATAATTCACATTTAACACGTGTTGGGACTAATTCACGTTTACATACATACATACATACATACATACATACATACATACATACATACATTCGTACGTACATACGTACGTGTGTCCGTGCGTACGTACGTACATGCATGCATACATATATACATACATACATACTGCATGCATGCATACATACATACATGTATATATAATATTGATCTCTACAGCAATCACAGAGGGTTAGCTGTGTACAAACTTTTGCCGAAGCACGTTTCATCACGCGGGCAGAAGCCTAGGGTTATAAGTCTGTAACGAGTACTTAGACAGTCTGTAGAAGTCTGTAATGTGTACTTAACAGTCTTTAAAAGTATTTAATGAGTCCTTAGCCATCTAGCCTGTACTCAAGCAGTACGTGCAAATCTGATGTTTGAGAAAGGCTGGCGCCATAATAATCGCAGGAGTCAAAGCAGCTAAAACCAGTCAGATCTCGCAAAAGTTAAGAAACAATCATAGATTGGTAGATAGGCAGAGCAGAGTTCATTTGTCACTGACAAAAAGCACCAAACTCCATCGGATTCTCTTTTTTTTTCTTCTTCTCTTTCTCAATATAACCTAGGCGGATAAACCATCTGTCTACTGGCCATTTTCAATTTCGCGCTAGATATGGTTGTTACCAATTACCGGTATGTGACTAAAGTGTACGCAGGTTTGTTCCCGGAAAGATTTGCATGAAGCAAAATTGTACATGTTAATGAACAGGTGATCCACGTATCCTCCATCAGTGTCAACAAAGATGGTTGGGGGGGGGGGGGGATTTATCGGACTATGTGTTACATACTGCATTTGAAGTATTATTCTTACATCAGTCAGTCTAATTCGTTCTGTTAAATATTCTTTCATCCGTAAAATATATCATTCAAACTACCATTCAATTTCTTAAACATGGTTTCTTCACAGGAGAAACGTCTAAACAAAGAGTGAAATTGCGTATTTCATTTTGAAGGTAATGCAAACTTTTATTGCGCATATCGCTCTGTTTCCTTAGGTACAACATTTTTTCTTCTTTTTTGTTTTTGAAATATGACTGCAACCTTCACAGGAACGCATTGTAACGGGGAACATCCTTCAAGATATTCAAGAAAACAAATCGGGCGATTATGACACTAAAAACTTGAACAACAGTACATTACTATTTAATTGCATGCGTCAATTACGGCAACAGAAATGTCCCATTTTCCATTCAAAAATATAGTTTAAAAATATAAATCACGTCAGTGGCTTTGAAAGCTGTTCAAGATGACATCAAGTAAAATTAAGTGGAGTTTTATTGATGGCAGAGTAAAATTACTATGTCATCCATTTACATCTGGAATGGATTTAATGAAATGTAATTTTACGCACTGTTAATGACGTATGGTTTTGAGAAGAACAACGTTATTAAGTGCAGATAGTGCAACTCGTAATACTAAATTACTTCTCTGTTACGCCTTAATTGTAATAGTTTGGATAGTTGCCGTGCTTAATACTACTACTATTACTACTACTACTGCTACTACTACTACTACTACTGCTACTACTACTACTACTACTAATACTAATAATAATAATAATAATAATAATAATAAAAATAATAATGTAAAGTAATAATAATAGTAACACAAATAACAAGAACAATGATAATAATATTTTAATAATAATAATAATAATTATAATAATAATAATAGTAACAACAACAACAATAATAAAAATGATAGTAACTATACTAATAAAGTTTTTATTATATGCGGGTGACACAGTTAGGTCAAAAACAAATCTTACTTTCGTTTAATTATTACATCAGATGAGATTCATCTGAGGTAATCAGTATATAACAGGTTAGGCATTCTAAACTTTCTATGTTATTATTTTTCTGACGATATATATATGATCCTGACAAAAGTAGAAACATTTTCCTGAAAACCAAGTTATGCTTATGTCTACACAATAAACGAATGTCCAGTAGAATCACGTGCATTGATGGTGGCTATTGTCATGATGGAATACTTAACTTTCTTTCTGAAAATTATTTTTTCACATATGTGAGGGTCGAAAAAGTAAAGAAATGACTTAAAAACGTGAATTAAGGTTTGTATTTTCACGCGTTAAACATAGGAATCACAATAAAACCATGTAGGATGGTATGCATTTAAACGCTTCAAACGTAGGAATCACTTTTTACAAAATTCAGGATGGTGTGCATTTTCATGCGTTAAACAGTTTAAGCTATATCCCCATGTAGTTGCTATAAGGTTTAACGCCATTTTTCAGCACACGGTAGGTTATAGATGGCGGCAAGTATTAATGGTGGAGGAAGAACCCGGGAAAACCCCGAAAAGAGCTACCGACCCACGAAAAGCTACTGGCAGGCTTTCTCACATAACCACATTGGCCGAATCTGAGACTCGAACCCACGCAGACAGAGGTGAGATGGCAGTGATCCGTAACGGAGAGCGCTTTAGACCAATCGGCCACTCGGGGCCCCTATCCTCATGTAAGGGCCATTATACAGATCCCCATGTAAGGGCCATTACACACAAATATGCTGTTGATCCTAAAGTCCTCTGGTCAATGATGGAAATAAATGGGTATGCTGATGACTGAATGTATTTAATATCACACAGTTAACGACATGACATTGGTTTTCAGCAAAAGAATGTACAATTGGTCAATTTACGGCAAGTCGTAAATATAACGAGTTGCCACGAGTCTCATTTAAGATGGCTCCGATGGTGAAGTGGTTAGAGCGTCCGCCCCAGATGCGGATGTCGCGGGTTCGAACCCCGGCCGAGTCACACCAGTGGTAGATACTAGCAGCTGATGCGATTGGAGCTCCGCATTAAGAGGTTAACATTAGGACTGGTCGGCCTGGTGTCCGAACTATGTGACAGGGTTGACCATGATGCCACATGTCTGCGGCATGATGCCCCAGTGCAAGACATCTCTATAAACTTCCACACTGCAGACTTCGTAGCAATATTACTGGAACATTGTTAAAATTGTGTTAGAATCCAAAACACAGAGACACAGTCTGATATAATTTCATCGACTTTATAATGTTCGTTTACAGTACTATATTGTTATTATTTAAGAAACAAATTGTATAATAATTATAGTTTTGATTATTTAACAAAAGAAGAAAAAATTACAACAACGTCATTTTAAGTCTAGTGTTTCCTACAATTCATAATCAATGGGCACACAATAGTCTGGTTCCAGGTCCCGTATGTATGTATGAGAACGACAATGGACCAGTATCAAATACACGAAATGTAAACGATGACGTCATATGGATGACATAGTCATGTGATGATCACGTTATTTCGAGCTACGATGTAAGCGTTGATTTTACAAAAGCGGACTACCTTAATTTTGTATGTCGATTTGATTCGATTTACCTTGGTATTTTTATGTTTCATTATCTTCTGTTTCATGCAAAATAATCATACTACCTATATATTGAAACCAGTCTGCAATTTTATTGCAGTTAGAATGGAACTACTTCTTTCTGAGCTTTCAGGCACTAAAATGAAGACTTTTCAAATCAATAGTGTAGTGACATTTTTTAACTGTATGATGTCATCGTGCCCACGTAAACTGATGTCACAGACAATACTTTGATGCTACAATATTTCGAATAAAATAATACTGACCTTTCCGACAACAACCAACAAATTACGATGTGATACGATTCATTGACATAATTTAGAGCAACTAAAAAAATTAACAATTACCGTTTTCTTTATATATCCTAATTAGTTATATTTATTCGGGTGCGTTGCTTTGACAACTGTTTGTGGTTATAAAGATACCTTTAATTACTGATGGTCACTACGCGTGTTAATTATTAAAGAAAACGAAGTATTCCACTTCAAAAACATGAATTACACATTTTGTCCAATTTGTATTTTGAATAGTTTCGTCGGGGAAGGGGATATTCGACATTCAAACAGTACAATTCTGCACACGTCCCTGGACCAACAAATTCTTCATTTACGAACACCAAGCAAATTGTTTTCAAAGTTCATTTTTTATACATGCCAAGATTTGTTAAGTCATTCATCCGTGAAACAACTGATATACTCCTCGGACAATTTTCAGATGGACTCAATCATATTTTGAAATGATAATGACGTCATTTGTTTGACAACCTCCTATATATATGATCCTAGACCTTCTTCTGTATTTTATATACGTGTACGTGTTCGTTAAATAAAATTATAAACTTTCACTGTCCTTACTGTTGTAAATGATCATTCATTAAATCATTCATTCATTCATTCATTCATTCATTCATTCATTCATTCATTCATTCATTCATTCATTCATTCATTCATTCATCCATTCATTCATTCATTCATTCATTCATTCATTCATTCATTCATTCAATCGTTCGTTCATTCACTCCCTCAGTCTCTCACTCCCTCGACCGCTCCGGTGGCCTAGTGGTTAGAGGGTCCCCTCGGAAGAGGGAAGTCGTGGATTCGGACCCTGGCCGGTTCATATCAAAGACTTACAAAAATTATACTAACAACTGCCTCGCTAGGCGCTCTCATTAAGAGGTTAGTGTTAGGACTGGTCGACCTGGTGTCAGGATAAAGTGACTGGGTGGGACATCATGCTACATGTCTGCGGCATGATGCCCCCGTGTTAGTCATCACTATAAACTGCCACACTGCAGACATCGTAGCAATATGACTGAATGTTTTTTTAAAATTAAGTTAAAAATCCTAATCACACACACACACACACAGACACACACACACACACACACACACACACACACACACACTCACTCATTCACTCACTCACATTCATTCATTCATTCATTCACTCATTCATTCATTCATTCATTCATTCATTCATTCATTCATTCATCCATTCATTCATTCATTCTGACAGCTGAAAGTATAGTTCTACGTTTTCGTAAAGACTGTTTTATGCCAAGTGAGTATTATCTCCCTCACTTCCACTTCCACCATCACACTTCTCTGAATAATTAACACTGATTTTGTGTTAAATTTCAAAATAGCTGTCTCATTTTGTTATCGACGAGGTCGCGTACATAAAGGATACAACGAACATATATTTATAACATTTTTACTTCAAAAACGTAGTTTATTATCGAGGAGCTAACATCAACTTTAATGTCGTCTATTGATCAATATTATAGTTTCCACATATCCGTGCGTTAATATATTTACAGTCTAGTCTCCTATCTGGTACTTGGATTCAATGGTCTATATTTTTTACTTGTTGTCATATTTATCTTCGTATGTCCAAATGCATTCTTAGAGAATGAAATATATGAATTTTAAAGCGATCCAAAACAAGAAAAAATATTCATTCACATTAGCTAAAGATATAAATGTGAACATCGATTTATTTTTGTTTTTTATTTGTTTCCCCTCTGTTTTCCACGACAAATTGCAAAGGTTTCATTACATTAGTTTACAAGCTTCCGTACAAGTTTAGGAAGCTAACACGTGATACACATGTCCATTTTTACTAATTTTTAGTGTTTCCCTTTACCCTCATTTGCGCTTCAGAGACCCCCCAAATTTTTAATTTGACTCCCAGTTTTGATAAAAAAAAATTTTTTTTTTACTCATTCTGACCCCAGTTTTGACACCAAGGAGATTGTTTACTTTCAGTCTTGCACCCCTATTGGATACACTGCATTTTGTATTTCAACGAAGCGCGGGGATATTATGATACAAGTTGCCCTTACGTTAGTACTTTTGCACGGTAATACGTGTGCAGTGGCTTTGAACTCCTCCTAAAAGGTTGAAGCTAGACACCTACAACTTAGTTTAACGATAGCCCCTAGAATGTAGATTCTGCCAACAATTTATATTTTTATTTTCTTGCACCCCTGAGATTGATGCTAAAGTTTTGGGTGATTTTACACAACAAATTAAACAATTTCTTAGTTGAATGTCTGAAAATTAGCATGTATGAGTAATGATCTAGTGTCAATACCTATTAAACTGGGACCCATGATCATATGACATGCGCTAGAGTCTTTCCCTGACGTCAGGTACTTGGCCTTTGAGTCATAAAATACATACTATTCAGACCGATGTCCACCCCTACCCCAAGGGACTTAACATTATGTAACATTAGGGTCATAATGTGGACACCTTTTGATATCTCCATTATTGCATGCAATTTAAATTAATCCTTGGGTCAATTCATGCCGCTTCCCACCCATCCTACCCCCAAACAAAGCCCCTGGATTTCAGCCGATCACGATCTTCACCCTATACCTATGGAAATGCATCCTATGCATGAGTATACAAAAAAAAAAATGCGTATATGCATCTGACATTTACCCATTGGCCAGTACTTTAACTCAGCGACCTATCCTCGAGGCTTACTCTCTGGGCTGGATGTCAAAATCGGGAAGAGCGACGACATAGGTTTTATTGATGGATAATTCTAGTTTGCGTATGCAAAACATGTGAGAGTCCTATCTCTTGCAAACCAAATGGCTGAGGCAATCAGGCTCTCTTGGATATAATGTCTCTCGTAAGCTTAAAGCTGAGCCAAACATGCTCTCTTGGATATAATATACTTGTCTCTCATAAATCAGAAGCTGAGACAAACAGGCTGTCTTAGATATAATATACATGTCTCTCGTAAACCAGACGGCTGAGATAATCAGGCTCTCTTGGATATAATGTCTCTCGTAAACTTAAAGCTGAGCCAACTATGCTCTCTTGGATATAATATACTTGTCTCTCATAAATCAGAAGCTGAGACAAACAGGCTGTCTTAGATATAATATACATGTCTCACGTAAACCAAAAGCTGAGACAATCAGGGTCTCGTGTTTACGTTACATAACAGCAGCAAAAGTAAAGAACATCATGTTAGACATTTTCCGTTTCTTCAAGATTACATGTATGAAAACGAAACGTAATGTACGCCAATAAAAGTTTATAATATTTTAAAGGACATATCCTGCACTAGAAACGTTTGCATTACACATCCATGTATATGTGTTTGCGCAAATAACTAGAATTAAATGACTACGAATGTATAGACGAGCAAACTAAGTAAATACATAAAAGGAAATCTACTGTATGGAAAGGAATTAATTAGTCTAACAACAACAGAGACAGACAGACAGAAAGACAGTCCAACACAAACACGGACAGATGAATAAGCAGACTTACCGGTCAGCTGAGCTGAGATGATCGTTATACACTTTAGAAGAATCCAAGAGATGGCTATGTACTCCACATTATACCTGGAATTCATAGTATAAAAGATCCAGTCTATTTAAATGAAAAGGTAATCCTTTCTTCCAATATTCTTTGACATAAATAACCTCTAGGGATCTTCGTTTCCTCCCTCTTTTCAGTCTTTGTAAATCAGTAGATAGGCATACACGTTAATTGGTGTTTTCATGTCTTTGGAAAACTACTCTGTCTTGAAACTGAAAACCCAAATTGTATCCGGTCTGAAATTCAATTGCATCCCATGTACGTTTTGATAACTGATAATAAATTAAATTGCTTGTCCTATTAAATGCCTATAGAAATTATACTGCTTTTTATATATATTCCTCCAACTTTCCATCTTTTTGTATCTGCTAATAACCCGTAGCAGCTTCGCTACTTCTTGGAAATATATATTTTGTTTAGCAATAATTGTTCGTTTCGCGTCTACATATATAAATATATATGTTTATATTGGTTTTGGTAATCGTTCCGCCTTTCCAAAAGCTACAGGGGTTCCATTACACAAAGTTCAGTCGCCAGTTTGGGACAATTTCACGCCCTTGACGTCCTGCCTTGTCTTAGTTGTCTCCAATACAGCTCGTAATCTCGAATCCTCTTTAAAAAATTTCCTTGTCTTTACGTCATCTTATTACACTATATGGCTCAAAATTTTTAAAGGTTCCCCATCTTGTCACCCGTAAAATTTATTTAAGTATACCGCTTTATATTGCCTATAAGCATGATGCTGTAACGTCACTGTTTGCTTTTGCCTCTAGTGAAAAACTAAAATCAAATATACCGTCTCCGCTCATGCTGGTGAAAGGTGTTGAAAAGGAGTCGAGATCAAGTGGTTGTGCAGACGCTCCGTCGCAGGTAAGAATGAAATGACTTCACCATGTCTATGCAAAGTATTACATAGTCAACATAGTTATGGTTGAACCCCCGAGTCCGCTTTGTTCAGGCAGAGAAAGTATTTTCTGCACAATGAGCAATCCAACATTTTGTTCGTTACACACAGCGTAAGCCAATCATCAGTCTGAAAATATAAGAGAATTTATTTACAGACGAAAAATGAACTTCTGGTGTTATTATTCAGTGATTATGCTGTTGAAATCAGTGACACGAGGGGTAGTAGTGTCAGATTCCTTTACAAACTAAAGGAGAATTCAAGAGTTCAGAGATATATATTATAATCATGAAATCAAGACTTGTATTTATTGTGGAACTGCAATTTTTTAATTCATTTTTACATAACCAAATGAGGAAAAAAAATTGTTTCTTACGCATTTTCGTTTGGGTTAATATTTACATTTTTGAAAGTATGTAAGTTGTGACACGGTAACAACAACAACAATAAAACTAAAAACCCACGCTAATATAGATTACTTTTTCCAACACATAATTGCAAAACTATGCGCGTAATATTATAAAAACTCTCTTACTGTTCGTGCAAAGTGAGCTTCTCTTTGTGATAGGTTAATGTATACATGCTAAATCAGGAAGACAGACGTGCCCACAATCTGCCTCACTATAACAAAAGCCTTGTATTATTTGCCATGTACTGGAAGATCGGTAAAAAGTATAAAATCTCTTATTTTTGGAAAGGCCCAAGAATGTTGTGATAGTTATTAGATTACTAAATTCCACGAAATCTGCCGAGTTTTGAAATTTGGGAAATTGTATCCATAGAACACTAATTAAAGGTAATAATAAGATAAGTGTTACCTGTAATTTAAAAAAGATTACGATTTAATTGATTTATTATTATTATTATTATTATTAGTGTTGTTGTTGTTTTCATGTTCGCTGGTATTTTCATGTTTTCTCCACGTAATTCTTTAATACACGCATTAACATCTCTCATATTCCATGTATAATCTTTATTATACTACTTAGAAACGAATCATGTTTAGATACTGATGGCACATTTTGTGGAACTACTCTGGTATGCTTGTGGTTAGAGCGTCCGTCTCTGATGCGGTAGGTTGCAGGTTCAAACCCCGGCCGAGTCATACCAAAGACTTACAAAAATGGTACAGCTGATTTGCTTGGTGCTCAACATTAAAAGATTAGTGTTATGACTGGTCATCTTGGTGTCAGAATAATGTGACTGGGTGGGTCATCACGCTAGACAACACTAACCTTTTAAAACTAAAATTAAAAATCCATCTCTCTCTCTCTCTCTCTCCTCTTTGCGTTTTCACCCCCGAAAGAGTTTATATTTATGCTCAAGCATGCGCTTGAACATACTCTGGTGTATTTTACAGTTCACACATTAACGAAGTGTATACATGCATTGTATTATATTCCAGGGATACGTACATGCAGGTATCTATGTTTATGTGTGTATGAATGAATATGTCTGTGCATCTGTATGAGTACATCAGTATGCTTATATAATGTGCAAGTGTATATATGTCCACATGACTATGCATGTAGATGTCTGTATGTATATGTAAGTATATAACTTTAGTATAGATTGGCATTTTACATGCGATTTATTTGTTCTGTTGTGTGTATCAAACGTCCCACCATCAATCTTTGTAACAAACATAATCATATGTATAGACTTGCTAACGGCAATCTGATAAATGTTTAATAGATTTGCAACAAATGTGATGTCTTGTTGTTGTTGTTGTTGTGGGGTTTAACGCCATTTTTCAGCACACGATAGGCTATACATGGCGGCCAGTATTAATGGTGGAGGAAGAACCCGGAAAACTCCGGAAAGAACCACCGACCCACGAGAAGCTACTGGCAAGCTTTCTCACATGCCCACATTGGCTGAACAAATGTGATGTCTAAAAAAGAATTTGAGTTCGAGATTAGACGGAAGGATTAGGACAGAAGTGAATACGGCGACTATTCTCGATGTCATAAAATGACTCATCATGGAATAAAACTTAGTTCGAGTAAATCTTAGTTCGACTAAAACTTAGTTCGACTAAAATTTAGTCCGACTAAAATTTAGTTAGAGTAAAACTGAAATCATATTAAGTATACTGCTAAATTGCTAATCTGTAAACTAGGAAGGACAAATGTATTAAATTAATTACATGAAACAAGCTGGCATAACATGGAAATACTCCTTTAACTGGAATAAATATGCATTACACAGAGGGAAAATTATAAGTTGACTAGAGAAACTTTATGAAAGCGGGATCTGAACGTTTTTCGAATTACTTGGTAACATACTAGTGGAAGCACAAACCAACCAGTATCGGCAATTGAACTATTAAGTGGATTTGAAATAATTAACATTGTAGTGCAAAGTAGTTGCGTTGGAGGTGGTGATGGTGGTAATGATTGTTCTTAATGGCAATACGGTGTCTATGAGTATGACGAGCAATGCCGTAACGCAGTAGCGTAAGACTAGGAGAGTGGCAGAAGGGGCGGTTGTCCGAGCGCCAGAGGTCTTTGGGCGCCAAAACACCTTTGGGCCCTCATCGGCGAGACCGGAGGCCATTTACCCTTAGTATGCCACTGTCGTAGCGTGGATTTTCTTTATTTATTCATTCACGCATTATTTATTTATTTATTTATTTATTTATTATTATTATTATTATTATTATTGGTGGTGGTGGTGGTGGTGGTGGTATTACTATTATTATTTTTGCTCTCTTTTAAAAACCCTTAATTATCTATATCAGATTTTAGGCATTCCTTTTAATCACTTCTCGTCGTTTATATAGTTTTTTCTTTTCTCTTTGAGTGTGAACTAATAATATACTGTCACATCTGAAGATTGAAGAATATTTGTAATAAAAAAGAAACCTTGGTCGAAATCCGCAACTGATTGTTTTGCGTTGAAGCAAAGTAATATGTTTCAGTAACACATGATCTTCAATCAAGCGGAAATTGCAAAAGCTTTACTCAAGGCTGTTCAAACACGTTTTCATTTCTTACGTGAACAATATCAATATCTTTGTCTGTATTTAGAGTTATAAATGAGTACGGACACTTTCTTAGTAGAAAGGACGGTTATTCAAACATGTTTGGTACAATTTCAATAATTTTCTCTTTTCTTTAAATCCATTTTACAAATACAAACACTTTTTATGCGCAATCTTCTTGTGGACTTACTAGTCAGCACGTTAGCTAGCCGGTTCCCAGTTTATTAAATCATTCAACAGTTAAATACTTAGCGAAACAAAGTCTTAAACACTGAAAGACGAATTTTCATAGAATAACATTGATATTTAATTACATTGAGACACAAGCTCTGTATGGTACGAGGCATTAAATGAAAAAGTGTTTGCCAGTCCATGTTAACCATTGTCTGGTTTACTAGACGTGAACTGGGCATTGGACGTAGTTTTGAACAGAAATATTTACCTTTCCTTAATAGATGGGTTTTTACACCATTATGACGCAAAAAGCATGTATACACATTGAAATGATTCACAATTACGTCGGTCTATTCTGAAAGATGGATTCCATAATTAGACTATTATATCATCACTAGCATAAATCCAATCAGAAATCGCTATTTGTCTAATTGGAAAAGGGTTTTCGATTCTCTTTTTATCCCTTTGACTTGGACTTGGATGGTGAGTAAAATCTTTCTGGACTGGTATTTTATTTTAAATTACGTTTCACCTACCCAAACACAGAGGTGTAGCCAAGCCAGCTATGTTAAATTTATGGATATAGCATGCTTGTAATTCAAATTGTACATGGCTAGACTGTACTTAGGGGAATAACTTTTTAAAATACCATCGACGAGAGTGTCAACAAACATAAATTACTCATAAATCAACTTAATGGATCTCTAAGGATATACTTGTGAAAGACATCGTCTGCATTGCAAAAATAATACTAACTGAATCAACACTCAAATTACTAAACGTCAAGTTAAAGCTCGGCGTAAATTTATTTATTTATTTATTTTCGTTCTGAACATTTCCAAGCAGTTGCTGATTTATACAGATATAAGCGCGAATTAAAGTTAATGAACAAAGTTGGTCTTAAACTTTTACTAAAGGAATATACAACAGCCTTCTGTGCTAAAATCAGTTAATTAGAAACATTAATCAGTATGTAATTTCAATGCGAAATCATTTCGCTATTTATATCAAACATGACTTCGTTTATTGCTGCCACCTTCAAATATTTGCTACTGTTTCAGATTTAATCTACCTTCGACAAAAATAGAAGAAGAAAGAAAAAACAATTGGAGTTTTAGTGACTTCGCTAATGATGTTCAAGAAATGTGAACACAGAGTATGAAAGTGGTGTTTAATTTATTTTTTTCCTTAAATTGACAAGGATTTCATGTAGTTTGGATTAGCATATATCCAGTGACTACTGTCTCTACATATAGGTAAAAATATAAATGTAATATAGGCTTGCATAGATATCAATATCACCACTTCAATCTGCACATGACACGTCCAATTGTACAATACACACAAAATACGTGGACTTACCTGTGTGTTTAATCCATTAATCTGGGGGATAATTCACTGCAATGTGAGCAAAATCACCACTTGTCACTCCACTGTCTATTTTAACCGCCAGTTAGTCAAGCAGATGTCCATTTCAGCCCAACTTGCCAATCAGATTTTATCTTTTTCTCCGCGGATACTCACATTACGCCGTTGAATGCTAGAAATCGTCTCCTCGCAAAATTTTGCTATTGTATTTTTATGGCTCAAGACGTCTCAAGTATCGCCTAACATACCACCATATCAGTTGCCGAGAAAGGTGTGCGAAGCCGCTCGTAGTCGCCTCCCCCATTCCGCAACATGTCATTAATGCGGGATCGCAATTTGTTTGGTTGTATAGTCGATTGTGTATGAATGTGGTTTCACAGAAGACGAAGAAATAATAATATTTACATAAGATTTATTTTAAGACAGGTCGCGTGCTTTCAACCAATGAGGAGCTTGCTGTTCTCTTAACGTGAGTTATAAATCTACATCACGACACGTATTAAAACAGGTGTGAAAACACAATCACAGTATAAAGAAACGTATATTATTGTCTTTAGTAAGTAAAATGTATATATTTATAAGACAATTTCCCCACCCATACCCCATTAATTCCAAGGTTAAGCTTACACTACATTCCGCACAATGAAAGATTGTTAACATACATCTGTTCTTATGTGTTAAATACTTGCATACCATAGTTTACCATCAAGACAATATAGTAATAAATACACATACAGCATGTATACGCTTCCGTGCAGTCTCTCTCTCTCTCTCTCTCTCTCTCTCTCTCTCTCATCAACGTTTTAGGTTACTGTAAGACTTAATGCCTAATTACTTGTTTCGGGGATAACGTTGGAGATTTATGACTGTTTTTTAGTCTGCCCATGGTAATGTGTCTTGAGGGATAGGTGGAAGCAGAGTAAAGACCCATACGTGGGACTGTGAGGGACTGTCCATGTACATTTTTGGTTGGATCTCCTTTTTAATCAAAATATATTTGTATCTCAAGATAAATTACCTTTTGTCAGCTGATATAACCGATATAATTGATATTTTTCCTTTTCTTTTTACTCTAAAAATCTGCGAATAATATTCTTTGAAGCTATTCGAAGGCCAGAAATCAAGAGAAAACAAAATATCCCAGCCCCTCAACCCCACCCCCATCGAAAATGAAATAGTAGTTCCGTGAGCAAAGCCGTCAAATATTTCAAAATTTACGGACCCACTACGATATACACGGTTCTATTCCTCCGAACCAATTACCGAATTCGGTTGTTTTGTAGTGCTCTTAACTTGTATTTAATGTGTATCTTAAATCATGTTATCGGTGATAAAGTGAACGTTTAACTTCGTCAGGACTTAATTATAAGTCTCGACCGCACAACCGGTGAATATGTAAAAACCCTTCCTTATCAAAAGAGAGGTGGAATTCAAATGCATTATAACTTACCTTGATTATCATATATCGTTGAATTAGGTGTTTATTTTTCTTTGTTGAAATTTTAAGTTTCTTCTTTCCTTTGCATAATCTTGTATCTTGTGCAATTCTTTATATTCAGATTTCGACTTCGTTACCTTTTACAGGAAAAATACAGCCATGTTTTTGTCGAAAGGCACCATATAATCATTATTGTGTTAAAGGCACCATATAACCATTATTGTGTTAAAGGCACCATATAATCATTATTGTGTTAAAGGCACTATACAGGGGCGTATTAACCATTAAGCAGCCTAAGCATATGCTTAGGGCACCAGGGCCAAAGGGGGCACCACAAAGTTGAGAAAAGGGTGGGAAAAAACCGAATGAAGATTTGTAAAAAATTGATAAAACTAGTGCAAATTGATAATAATGTTCTGTTTCTTGATCATGGTGCACCCTAGGGTTATCTTCCCAGGTGTACGTGGAAAGGAGGGGGGCACCAAGATTTGTCAGTGCTTAGGGCACCAGTGAGCCTTAATCCGCCCCTGGCACTATATAACCATTATTGTGTTAAATGTACCATATAAACATTATTGTGTTAGAGGCACCATATAACCATTATTGTGTTAAAGGCACCATATAACCATTATTGTGTTAAAGGCACCATATAACCATTATTGTGTTAAAGGCACCATATAACCATTATTGTATTAAAATGCACCCAAAAGCCATGATTGTGTTAAAAGGCACCATATAACCATTATTGTGTTAAAAGGCACCATATCACCATTATTGTGTTAAAAGGCACCCTATGTGCCATTACTGTGTTAAAAGGTACCATATAACCATGATTATGTTCAAAGGCACCATATAACCATGATTATGTTTAAATGCACCATATAGCCACATTTCATGTTAATAGGCACCACATAACCATGATTGTGTTCAAAGGCACCATATATATATATATATATATATATATATATATATATATATATATATATATATATATATATATATATATATATATATATTATTGTGTTGAAAGGCACCATATAGCAATTACTTTGTTAAAAGGCACCATATAACCATGATTGTGTTCAAAGGCACTATATAACCATGATCGTGTTAAAAGGCACCAAATAGCCATTATTGTGTTAAAGACACCATATGACCATTATTGTGCTGAAAAGCACCATATAGCCCTGATTGTGTTAAAAGGCACCATATAACCATTATTGTGTTAAAAGACACCATATAACCATGATCGCGCTAAACGTCATAATATAGCCATTATTGTGTTACAGGCATCATAAAGCCATTATTGTGTTACAGGCACCACAGAGCCATTTTTGTGTTACAGGCACCACCGAGCCTTTATTGTGTTCAAAGGCACCATATTGCTATTATTGTGTTACAGGCACCACAGAGCCATCATTGTGTTACAGGCACCACAGAGCCATTATTGTGTTCAATGGCACCATATTGCTATTATTGTGTTAAAATATAATGTATAATCATGATTGTGTTACAAAACACAATATAAACATGTTTGTGTTCAAAGGCATCATATAACCATTGTTGTGCTAATATTCACAATGTAGGTATTATTGTGCTACATAGCCATCATTATGTTACAAGGCACCATATAGCCATTAATGTGCTATTATATACCATAAACATAATAGCATTATGCTAATAAGCACCATGTGGCCATTATTGTGCTACGAGGTAACATGTAGCCATTTTTATTTACTATCGACATGTACCTATTAATGTTCTATTAGGCACAATATAGTATAATAATTACTGTATTAAATGCCACTACATAGCTGTTATTGTGCTAATAGTCACGATATGGTTATTATTGTGCTAATAGGCACCATACGGCCATTATTGTCTTAAAAAGCACCACGTAACAGTATTGTGTTAATAAGCACCATGTATCCATTTTTTTTGCTAATTGACACCATATGGATATATTTGTGTTAATAGACGCCATATATATATGCCATATATATATTATTGTTCTGATATGTATCTAATCTTAATTTACTAGTATGCATTTATTTCATTTTTAACCGCGGTGTAGTTTACTACTTTAATAGATTCGTACTACTTACATGCAGCCAGTATCATAAATACACATCGTTTCATCGAGTACTGTGGAGACATAATTTATGAGTACAAAATAACACCTTAATGTGCCAACCACAAACACCACAAGGTATCAAAACTCGTTTCTAATTTCAATTCGTGTTTTTTTTTTTTTAATACTCAGAATTATCGATTCGCGATGATAACAACAAAAGCTATCATTGACCATTTTCAATACGGTTTTAAATTCGTACCGAGCTGAGTAGAATTAACAAAAAATATATCAGGGCAATGTTTGGCCTCTACCAATTATCGCACTTTAAAATGAACAAAATGATTTTTCCTGCAAATCAAAGAGTAAATTTAATTTAATGTCGATGATTTGCACCGTATTTGCTTCACAGCCATCCTGAATGACTGGGGTCAAGATATTTATCAAATATAACGCCGAAACGAAATCGGTGCATTTGCTTAGCGAAGTAGCTATTCTTATATGAAGTGCTTATGTCCGCTTAATTCTAACCTGGTCTTGGTACGTTCCTGTACAGTTTGCATACAAATTGAAGGTAAGTCGGGGTAGTATTTGGTCGCGCGCCGGACACATATTTGAGGGTAGCGGGTTCGATGTTAGCCCAGGTCAACCTGGGTCGGCTGGCGCGACGTATCCCTGGGACGATCATTTAGCTCCTATTTCACTGGCATGATAAATCCAATATTTTGTTACAAGTGCCGATTAGATGAATGATTAATTACTTAATCACACCACTACCAGCGCAGTCTAAAGTACTTTGCATGGATTCTTAGCATGTCTAAAACTACTTCGGATTTTTTTTTCTTCATAACGCTCGTAAAAAATAAAAGGTTAATTCGATGTAGCAGCATATAGTCTTCATTCGTCGTCATAGACTTTCTTAATTACGGTCTTTAAAATTAATGTATGTCTTAATTTGAACCATTCCGTTATAACAAATAACACGTTTTACACGAAAAGTCGTATAATTTGAAGCACCTCTTGTGTCTTGGTACATGCTGAATTTTCAAACTTGGACATCATCGATACTTGTCTGAACATCTACTTGTCAACACTTCTACTTGTCTGCACATCTACTTGTCTTCACTTTATTTCGAACTTTCTGCAGAAAAGAGATCGGTACCATCACTATAGCATCAATAAGTAATGTACATATAAATTTTGGGATAAATATTTAATTATCTTCATTCACACTTGAAATCAGATTAGAATTTATTTTTGAATTTACTTTTCATGTTAATCCCTTATACGTATCTTGTAAGCTCTTTTGTCATGAACAGCAAGAATGTTATCGTGGTACATTGGTATCCTGGCAATATGCAAATTTTACAGGATTGAAGGATCGTAATATCCCTGAACTAATAGGAATTGTGTATTTACCGCTATCTGTACATTTTGATGGAGGTTCTACATAATAGTAAATCCAAACAATAGCGAGTAAAGAATGATTGACAGTTACAATGCATTAGCTTAAGCAATTTAGCAAACTGTACCCATTCAATGATTAAAGTAAAACTGAATAATTCAAAGTGTTCTCTCCCTCCCTCCCTCTCTCTCTCTCTCTCTCTCTCTCTCTCTCTCTCTCTCTCTCTCTTTAGCGTACTAACTCAGGGTCGGGGGCGGATGGAGCGTTTTACCGCGTGAGCTAGAGGTAGTTTGGCGTCTAAACAGCTGATAAAAATTAAATTGCAGGAAATCGTCCCCCTCCCTTAGAACGCCACTGTTCTCTGTCTGTCTCTCTCTCTCCTTCTCTTTCTCTCTCTCTCTCTCTCTCTCTCTCTCTCTCTCTCTCACTCTCTCCCTTCAGGTGTATATATGGCGCCTACATTTATAATAATAATATCATCATGAACAACAGCAACAATAATACTAATAATAATAATATTTAATAATACCATTATTAGTTGTAGCAGTAGCAGCAGTGTAAACAACATGACACCGTTTATAGGTAATGCCTGTAAAATTAGGACGAATTGACTTACATTGTAGCTTCAAAGCCGTAGACGTTGCCGTTATTTGACAGTAGGAGGTGAACATATGACATCATGATATGACCTATACTATAACTAAATGACCTGACATAATTGGGATATAAACGCATGACTTGGTTAAAAACCCCACGTTGCTCTAATTGGCAAAGGACCAATGTAAAAATCGATAATACATACGCTATAAATATTACAAATTATTTAACGCTTAAAATATCAGATAAGTTGACAGATAACAGGAAATCAAGTATAATGACAGACAATAGCAAGAGCACTTTGAATATATATATATATATATATATATATATATATATATATATATATATATATATATATATATATAAGTTAAACTAAAGAACCAAACTACACTATCCGTAGACCCAAATGTTTTGAGGTTATGGGGGGGTGGGGGCATCAATACGTCTGGCTGGTTACTAGAGGTAGCCGCCGGTTTAGAGAGATGTACTGTTCAAGCTTTCTCTGTTGATTCACATGGACAGAATGAAAAGGTAGGAGGCTACGGTCGAGGTTCACATGGATTTATTGATAAGGGTGGTCCAACATCGTGGGCAAGATAGACAAAAAATGTAAATTTCCTGGGCGATACAGCGTATATATTATAGCAATTATACTATAATTATATAAATGACTTTTTGTGCGAGCGTGTGAGACAAGACAATTACACGCGGGACATATTTGGACCAAGGCCAGTCGTTGGACCACTTTGTACTAGACGACTATTACCTCTGCATACCGTATTTATAGAGACCATATCTTGAACGTTTTCTCATACAAGGATATTATTTGTAATTACTCCACGTCGTTTGTTGGTTTGATTTCGAAATTAATGATTGAGGCAGAATGTTGGAATTGGTAATAAAACTGAGTATTGATCTTCAAAACCAGACAATTTTAAATTAAAAGCTGGGTATGCAAGTTTGTCGACTTTATATACGAACCACCACTTCATTAGGCAAAGCTAACATATGATTTAGATCGGATCTTCAGGTAGAATAAAACGGGTCAAAGGGTGCAACCTAGTCATATTCCCCGCGAGGTATCAAATTATCATATTTGCCTTTTCTCCGCCAGAGATGTGATCCATCAGAAAATAAATAGGCCTACTTCCCACTGTGTTTTAGGGGGCTATTAGAATATCTGTTGATATTAGATACGTCTTTAGAAGAACCAAACAATATTTGACAATGCTCTCTCACAATGTAGAATTCGTCACGTCGCTTGAACGCAAATACTCTTAT
Organism: Sinohyriopsis cumingii; assembly: GCA_028554795.2. Classification (NCBI taxonomy): domain Eukaryota; kingdom Metazoa; phylum Mollusca; class Bivalvia; order Unionida; family Unionidae; genus Sinohyriopsis; species Sinohyriopsis cumingii. Next base: position 48,436,029 of record CM068833.1, read on the forward strand.
GAAAGAGGCGAGGTTGTATTAGGTGACCGGAATGCTTAAACATAATTAAATCTAAATGAAGAAAAGAGCTCGGTAATGTGATTTTTTATTTACTGTAGTTTTCAGGCAGGCAAAAGATAAAACTGTTCTTCAAAAGGCGTGTATTATGTCTCTCTTTTCCGAAGTGGTTTAAATTGTGTGACAAGTATGTGCTTTGGGAGACCCCAGATGAGTTAACTCAAAAAGATAGTTATCTTATCATTTAGAGAACAATTGTTAGTGTTCAAAAGAATATTAAAGTGGAATGTAATAAAACATATCTTAATTGAGATATCAGCTATTATTTTGTCTTGGTGACAAGTAGTGACAATAAATGGTGCAAGAGAACAGAGAACCTGAGATTGACTCCCCCCTCTCTCTCTCTCTCTCATACATACACAAGTATTACAGGTAATACTATTCTGAAAACCTGAAATGAATATATATATATATATATATATATATATATATATATATATATATATATATATATATATATATATATATATATATATGTATATTGGTTTATTTGTTTATTTATTTATTTATATACACGTTACGGTTTTACGTAAGAACAGCAAATGTTGTTGTCTTTGGAAAAGTTTGGCAGTATGTATAACAGCAGGTTTTAAATTTAAATTGATGAAGTGGCTGTTTTCATTTGGTGTGTATGTATGTGTGTGTGTGTGTTTAAACATTGCATGGCTATAAGTCCAAGTGAATTTATGGTATGGCCCTGCGCCCTGAGTGCATTGGTTTGTTATTCGTCTAACAGGTTGCCTTCTCCTTGTTTTTTTTTTTAAATTTTAAATTTCTTTTCAGAAAGGACTGTCTTAGTTTTAGACAAGTTTAACAAAAATAATTCTACCATGAAGGTCTTGAACTTTCATAAAAAAAGTATCTCGATCCGCCATCGAATATGGCCGCCGTTACTAAAGAAGGAAGATATTTTAACAGAATCTACCCAAAACAAAAAATATATAACGTGTACCAAATGTGACAGCAAGCATTCCAGCTTGAACGTATTTGAAATCTATTATTACAACTGTTGACGATCCTTCATAAAATATTGTAGTGCCACGTGCAATAAAGGCGCAAAACGTACACTCTATAATCTCACCAGCTTTGACACAACGCACTCTGACATAAAACCTTTCCAGGACGAATTCAAAACGGGCATTAGGTAACAAGGAACTTACAGGTTACCAAAATCGTATTCCCCTACCCTGCACTTGCTTTCTCAAGCACATGGTCTTAGTTTTCATTTTTATGCTAAATGTAAAAAAGACACATTTATAAATTCATTTTAAAAAGCGTTTATTAATCTATTATATACTACCAACTCTACGACGCAATATTGCTTTAGAACATAACTTCTTGAAAGTTTTAACGAGCAACCAGATCATCAAAATATTACATCCGGGTGGAAATATATCCGGGATGGGACATTTTGTAGACAGTTCAAGCCTTTCGTTGTGACCATCAATAGCAGAGGATTGGAGTTATCCATTCCTAGCTTGCAGGCACTGCAAATTAACATCGCTTAGCATTGTTTGACCTTCGTTGTTTTAAAAACTAAATAATGCATTTTATCTAAAGCAGACACAATGTAGACTTTGTATATATTACTCGAGTTTTTGTGTTTTGTTATGTAATCGTTTTGTATGCCTGGGAAGTGGGAGTTCTCAGGTTCTAACCCAAGCCGAAACACTTATAAAAATGATTCTAGCAGCTGCTTCGCTAGGTCCTCAGCAGTAAGTGGTTGGTGCTAGGACTGGTCGTCCTGGTGTCAGGATAATGTGACTTGGCGTGACATGATGCTACATGTCTGCGGCACGATGCCCCAGCGGTAGACATCACTATAAACTGCAACACTGCATACATCATAGGGATATGACTAAAAAAATTTTTAAACTACGTTCGAAATCCAAATCACGCACACACACACACACACACACACACACACACACACACACACACATGTTGACATTTGTGCAATTATCTTGTGTTGCTTTTGTACCCTTGTAAATTAAATCTGAAGATTTCGAAAAGCGCACGTGCTCGTTTAGCACCAGTTCTGTACTGTTGTGTGCTAGCTTTTTTACTGTTATATATATTATTTCTCTAACTGACTAACACGATCGTTCTTGATCCAGTGCTAATGGAAAGACTGCGGTTTGCTGTGAGATTTTAAAATCACTCATATACACACACATGCACACACATACGTACACACACACACACACACACACACACACACACATATATATATATATATATATATATATATATATATATATATATATATATATATATATATATATATATATATATATATATATATATATATATATATATATATATATATATATATATATATAACTTGAAGACAATCGCAGAATATGTAAGATCCGACCAACTCATGATTATTTCTTGTCCAATTGGATTTGGCTAATATGCAGGCGTTAGGAAGGTGAGCGATCTCAGACTCACTAGGGCCTCTCCTTTCAAAGGAGGAATTTTGTAAATTTCGCATGCTCTCTTGTCATAAAGACTCGTTATCAAACCTTTTTTTGTAATTTGAAACCTTGTTGAATTCCTATTGCCAAATAGTAATCTATAAAGGTCGAAGATGGACACGGAGACGGTATACTGCAAATTTTCCCCAATATAAACTGGATCTTCCATGTTATACAGTGCCTCATAGGCAGGCATAATCGAAATGATAATGGAGAAAAAAAAATGACGGATGTAAATAATGTAATGATGTACGTTATGACTAATAATACAGATATAACTCTTGTTTGTTTATGTGTATTTAATTCCATCTCATTCGTATGCCAATTATCATTTGTTTATCTGCCCTCCAAAGTAGATTTTAGTATACGTGAATTTTAGTATAAGTGCTTATTATTTGTTAATGTTACATGCACTATATAACTTACGAAAGCGTGTCTACAGCTTCTCCATAAACACAGTACTTAAATGTAGAGCCTTAGACGCCAGACTGGTTTCCATGGATTCAGTTGTTCAACCTGTGGTACTATACTTTTAATGACAAATACCGTTTGTTTGGACGTTCTGGAAAAAATAGGTCCCCTCTAAAGGTTTATTCATGTCCCTGTTATGTAAAAGAAGCCTGATCATTTCTAACGTATAGTAAATGATATGTTACTGCATTGCCGCCACTAATTTGACCACGAGTGAATACCATCTGCTCAAAGCACTTAATAATTAAAATATACAACGAAATATACAAAATGATTGAGTTTTAGCAGATACATTGAAACTAGGCATCAACTTCGACACAATGTGAGCAGGAAGCAAAGAAAACCGTTAAATTTTTATGAATTCTTTCGGACATACCGTAAAATCCACCAGTTCATATGAATTAATATTAAAGGCATTTTTTTTTCTCAGTAGTCTTTACAATACCTGAAACTGAAGTTGTTGTACTTTGAAACGCCCCCGTGTTTGCTTCTGAAAAATCAGAGATAACATTGAACTGAGCGACGTTTATAGGCGTTGGAAAAGTGCCTCCTTTTTATTCGGTTTGCTTTCTTTGGGGTCAACGTCATTTGTAAGGGTATGATAGGCTTTACATGTCAGCCAGTATAGCTGGTGGAGGAAGAGCCAGGAAAACCTCCGCAAGAGCGACCGGTCCAGGGGAAGTACTGACAAGCTTTCTCACATACCCACATCGGCTGATCCTGAGACTCGATCCCACGCTGAAAGAGGTGAGATGGCAGTGATAGGTAAAAGTGACCGCCTTAGACCACTCGGGGAAGCTCCTTCTGCTTTAAATTAACTGAGTAACTTTAAGGGACATTCATAGCCCTTTTACAAAATGTATCATTTTTTTCTCCTCGCCTCCTTCAGGAAAACAAAGCTAAAAATCAGTAGGTACTCTTGTTCTTTGTTGTGTTCAACCAGAAAATGGAATCCTACTAGCCGTATGAGACCTTTATGTCGAATAGTTGTATGAGACCTTATAGACGAATAGCCGTATGAGACCCTTATGTCGAAAGTATGATATGAGGGCAGCCGTGTATCCTAATCTCTGAAATATGCGAATCGCTGTATATCTCAGAGAAAGTTTTGGGTAAAAAGGGTACACACATGTTTGAATGTTTAAGATCGATGTCAATCGGAATAACTAGGTAGTAATATATTAGTAAGATAATAATTCTGAAATGTTCTGGAAAAATGCCTGTGACAGGATGGTAGACTGTCAGAAATAATAGGCATTGATTAGTTTATGACCATAACCTTTGTGTTCTTAAACGCATTTCAGCCATGTCCTTCACCAGGTTTATATACGAAAGATCTGATATCTAGAAAGACTGATAACACAAATCAATAAAAGTGCTACAGGCTTGTTATTATGAAAGGTCACAAATAGAAAATGATTTGATGACCCGTCAAGATAAAATTATATTTGGTGATTTGATCTCCCATGGAGTTTTCATTATGTGTTGCTTTCTCATCCAAGTATGAAGAATCGCAAAAGTCATAAATCACAGATCATTTACTACATAGCTAAAGAAATATTTTTAAGGAGGACCGGCGTTAATTGCACATGATAGATGAGATTGTCATCTGTAAGTGAATGCCACTGCACTCTAAAGATGAAAAAGTTATTTTATGTTTCCTTTCTGAACCTTGTAGTAAATAAATGGCGTGTCATATTTAAATCAAAATTGTTTGTTTGTGGTGTGAAAAACTAACTTGAGATTTTCGGTATTGCGAAATAGTGTTAAAATAGGATGAAATATGCTTGGATAGTGCACATAATCGATACCTGTATGCTGGTTTAAAGAGGGATACAGTGCACAAAATTGTAAACTTCAAACATAAATTCAAATATCTCAGTTCATACACAATTTTCATTCGCAAAGATACTGGAAAGGTAATTCTCGGGCGATTCTTTGAAACGTCTTTGATCAGAATATCATGACTAATGATACAAATAAAGTCATACACTTCTAAAATCTAATAAATGCGAATTACCCTATGGGGGCCAATCCACTCTGTACATTTGTGCGTAATATATCTTGAACAGTCTCTATTTTGAGCACAATGCGAAATAGTTCCATCCTTTTTGTCTCATTAATGGTACTGAATTGCCAGTCAGGCGAAGAATGAAGAAGGATACCTAAGTATTAATAAGGCAAAAAATGGAGTGGTGAAAGGTACCGAATTATTAGTAAGGCGAGGAATGGAGAAGGGTACCGAATTATTATCATTAAGACGAGGAACGAAAAAGGATACTGAATTACCAAAAAGGTGAATAATTGAGAAGGGTACTAAATTTCTAATTAGGCGAGGACTGGCGATTGTTGAATATTTGGTATTTTACGGCTCTGCCACACAAATGTATTATTTAGTGCACAGGCAATTAGAATAACGTGTTGTGCTCAGGACGCACCACCGCTGCCAACCCAGGCTGATCAGACATAAGACTCGAACCCTCACTATTTATGTCGCGACTCCGGCAAGCTGGCCGAGGAATGAAGAAAGATAATGAATCAACATTTAGTAGGGAAATGGAGAAGATATTGAATTACCACACAGGCGAGGAACTAATTAACATTTTATTTCAGATGACTTTTTCATAGTCTGTTTCACCAATTGGTCTAATGAATCTAAAACATTGTGGAGTACACCTATAAGAATAAAGAAATACAATGCAAAATGACACTAACTATCTGATTTCCTTGCCTTCTTTTTCCTTCTTTTCTTCATTCATGTCAGGAAAATTTTGTGCCACCGAAAAAGTAAAGTTTAACAGCAAAAAAAAACCAAACCTTTTTATTATTTCTGGAAATAGAAGTTAATCGAACTGTCGAAAATATTGTTAATATTTCATCCGAAAACAGAATCATCGACATCATCCTCTAAACCCCTGTACATCATACTATTAATAGACAAATGTGTAGTAACATTTGATGGAGAAGCTTCTACTATCCGTATCTTCAGATGATATTAACTTGAAGCATCCATTGTCCAGATTATAAAGTAAATATGAGACAACAATACCTTTGGCTAATATTGGTTACTACGTCTTGTTACGACTCTATGGTCCTCAACTAAATAACAGAAGGAAGCAAAACCAACACGTTTTGTAAAACTTAACAAATAATTTAATTATGTAAGTTATAGAATGAAATGTTAAGAGGAACTTACAGTATTTTGAATTAAATTCAAAATAAATCCTTAAAGTTATATCACAAGTCCAAAAATAGAATGTTCCGAATGAATTCGAGGTCTTGAATGTGCTGGTGTATCAGTGGCCTTGAATGTGCTGAAGAGCTAACTGTCTTGCTGTATAACAATGGCATTGTCCAGGACTCCTTTGAAAGAATTCAGAATGATCCCTATTTAGTACTGTTATTTATATTTGATTTAATTTATATTTTATTGTTTGTTTGTTAGTTATAATTTTTTAAAATTCCATTACATGCTCTTGTAATGTAACTTTTTTATTGGAATATTGTTCAGTTCTGACTGATTTTATTAATACCTTTGACGTAAACAACTTTATAGAGACATTGTATCGAATGCCGACCTAGTTCCTGACCTTGATTCAGTGACAATTGTAGTAAACAACTGTTTTATATATTTTGTATTATTATTCTTTCTCATAGTAAGATTCATAAAGTGGATTCAAGACCATACTTGGAGCACGTGACAAATAAAATATGTTTATTATTACAAACGTTTGGTTTTCCCAGAAGGACGAACTCTTGTCCTCTGTTTTGCGTTGTAGTTAGACTTATTACTGAAGTCTTGTGAAAGAATAGTCATTCGTGCCTTAACGCTGGAGACATCCAGTGTTTTATGTATGTTCAGTTTGAGCTAATTATTTTCTTTTCTTCAAATTATCTTAAAGAAAAGTGATTCTTTTCCCTGGAAATACTAGTGCTCTAAATTAATCCTTGGACAAGGACATTTATCGAAATTTATATGAAATTCAAAAACTGGAACAATATTTTATGTGATTCAACAATAGACTATTGAGCTTTTAATTGATACCAGCAGTGACTGGTCTTGGTACGTCTTTCTTACATCGCTATTAAAGGATCGAACGTAACATGCCCTTCTACCTCACAACGATCTTTGGAGAAGAAGACATTATTGAGAACTAAATAAAAATAATATCCCAGTGAAATATTTCAGCTCGTATTTCATATTTAATGAATTTGGAGTCATGCGATCACCACAACTAGATATAATGAAAATCTATGACAGCTTGGCAAATCTTGTGAAATTAAATACTACGCAGCCTACTAACCGTTTGTGTGATGCTTTAGATGGCGCCCTTGGTTGCTTATTTTATGTTTTCAGAGTTCCTCTGTTAGTGAAACTTTAACACTTTTTTAAAATAGAATCCCAGGCTCTATACAATAATTGTATATTTGGATTATGGAAAAAAATTCCGGCATGGTAACTTTTCAGTATATGGAAAAGTAAATTTAGTGTCATGAATAAAGTATCATTGTTTACTTATATTTTGATGTAATTGTTTACATTAGTCTTTCATGGTACAAAATTTAAAATTTGCTTCGTAAATAAACTGTATTCATGGTAATAAATGATTATTGCAGTGGTTGAAACGTCGCGTATTTTTATTCAACCTCTCTCAGGTCAAGCATATATGTAATCAGATCCTTAATGGTGGAGCGAACACTGACAGGCAGTGGTCAGGTGGAGATAAACATTTCGAACTCTCCACTGATAAGGTCAAGCCCAGGCGTGCTTTTAAGGCGGCCCAATAATCAACTCTCATCTAAGTCAATCTGGCTTGCTCTGACAGAAACCAATGTTAATAGGGAAAGTTACGAAGATAAACCAGACAGAATTGAAAGTGTAATCACTTTGTCCTGATGATACGAAGTGAAATTATATACGGGGAAAGAATATTACAATACAGGTTAGAGAATGTTTAATTCGCCCTCTCCGGAGATTCACACATGTTTTCTGGCCACGGCATCCATCAGTATGCCTTCATGCCCCAACATCCATACCCTCTCGACTAAGTGTACGTTATGTATAAATATATATATATATATATATATATAGATAGATAGATAGATAGATAGATAGATAGACAGATAAAATCGTCCTCCAAAAATTTCCAAGACATTTGTGCCGAACAAATTTGAAGGAAAGCTTCAGGCTGGAATGTTTTCATTATGAAAATCTGATAGGATCAATAATTTCCAAATGGTCATATCAAATTTACCACTTTGTAAGTCACAGCATGTGGCTGCTTAAGGACTGTGTGCCACAAAGATGAAGGACAAGTAAGAAACATTTGCAGCCCTTACAGGTGAGATCTGAAAAAAATATGCAGTCTGGGGGTTATATATCAAATTATAATGAAACTAAAACTTAACTGGCAGCAATGAAGTCAAATCGACGTAATTTCTCAGGGGCAAAATATATTACATACAACTTAAAGCGGAATCACCCTTAATCATTATTTGGTCCGGGCACCTGAGTGATCATTATTTGATCTAGGCACCTGCAGACTGACACAATACATTTATTACGTGATGTGCGAATCAAATCTATATTTATTTTCATATTCTCGACATTTTATGTGTGTGCACTGCATTTACGTATGATTTTACAGCCATACCGAATATCAAATATCTCTTTAAGGTCATATTTTAAGCGGAGTGATACGGGCTTCAATTTAATACTGAATGAAAATGTCTCCCCTCTAGAATTGATTGGAGTCTGCTGTGCAACAATTATTGTGGGATGAATTTATCTACAATTACAGGTAAAAAATATATTGAAAATGGATTAGTTTCATTTTATTTGTCTTAGTTCTGATTTCAGAAGTTTGTCTGAATATTAAGTCATACGGTGGCTTACATTAGAAATAATGTTAACCGTTTTATTAACATATCAGGATTCAAGATACTTTTTTTTCTTACACTTCTGCTTCAAAAGATGTGTGGATCGTTTTATGGCGACGACTTCTTATAGATGAAATTCCTTTTTTCACCTTAGATACGAGAGGCAGCCTGGTTTTTGTTCAGGATTAACACAAATTATGATGAAATGTGCCTTGAATGAGCGCACCCAAAGAGCGAAACAATAAGGCGCGGTATTGAAAATAAAACGAATTCCTGACTTATTGCGTTGACCTGATTTGTCACAAGAGTGTTGTTATTGTTGTTCTGGGGTTTAACGCCATTTTTCAGCACACGATAGGCTATACATGGCGACCAGTATTAATGGTGGAGGAAGAACCCGGGAAAGCCCCAGAAAGAACCACCGACCCTCGAGAAGCTACTGGCAAGCTTTCTTACATGCCTACAATCACAAGAATATAAATACGCCAAACAACTATGACAAGATATGTGTGTGCAATACACTTACATACGATTTGTATGTGTGGTCAGTATCAAACATGTAACTGGACGGCATTTCAATGTAGGATGATTACATGCGACAGTTACAGCTCCCTTAAGTGGCAACTGATGAAAATCAATGCATCGAAGGTTGCAATAAACCACGAACATTAAGGAACTAATTCAGATTCAAATTTGTAATAATCAAGGTATATATATAATCTTTGTGCCGAACAATTTTGAAAGAAGAAAGTCGCAAGCCAACATTTGCCAGAGGCTGGGGTGTTTCATTCTGAAAAACGTGATATGATTCAAGAAAGACCTAAATGTCAAACGGTCATGTCAAATTTACTCTCATCAAGAACGAAAGATATTTAACTGGACTTAATGAGTTATTGCTGTGACGTGATTTGTTACAAAATGGGCAAAATAACATGTACGGCTATTTTGACGTCATTGACACAACATTCTTAGGTTACAGTGTGTGGCTGCCTAAAGAGTGTTTGCCATACAGGCGAGGCACCAGTAAGAGACATTCGCAGCTCTTAAAAATGAAAACTAAAAAAAACATATGCACTCTGAGATCAAATATCAAATTAAAATGAAACTAAAGCTTGCCTGGCAGGAATGGAGGTCAAATTAACTTCATTTATCAAGGGACAAATAATGTTGCATACAAGTTAAAGTATAATCACCCTTGATCATTATTTGATCCAGGCATCTGTCCAATCATTATTTGGTCTAGGCACCTGCAGACTGACACAATACATTTATTACGTGATGTGCGAATAACTTTTATAATGTTTTTCACATCTTCGACATTTTCGGTATGTGCATTATTTTTAAGTATGATTTTACAGCCATACCAAATATCAAATATCTCTCTAAAGTGATAATTTCAACCGGGCGAAATAGGGTTAGATTCCATATAACAATGAAAATATATCAAGGCTAGAAATATTTGAAGTCCACTATGCTAAATTTATTACGAGATAAATTTATATACAATTTCATGCACAAAACTGGTTGAAAATGGCTTAGTTTCGTTTTATTTGTCTTTTTTATATTTCCTGAATTTCGCATGAATATTAAGTCATGCACTGGCTTACATTAGAAATAATGTTAACCTATTTACATGCATATCAGGATTCGAAATAGCTGTGTTTACACTATGTACTTCACACGATGTACGGATCGTTGTACGGCGAGGTCTTCTTACAGTTGAAATGTCCTTTTTTTCTCCTCAGATAAAAAGCAGCCTGGTTGTTGTTCAGGGTTAACACAATTATGATGAAATGTATGGTTACCCAAAGTATCTAAAGGACACACGGTACTAATGCTATGGAAAAATGGGAACCAGCCTGGAATTGGGTGAACATAAAATAGAGTATATATGGGTTTAGCTGACCAGGATTGGTTCATAATGTAAGTTATGTGTTAGAAAAAAGAATCGTTTGAGGGCTTACCCTAGTTGTAACTGAAAAAAATAGAGACATTGTTTTATTGATGGAATTTCAGCCCTTTAACAGTCTTGACTTTGGAATACTCATTAATAACATTAGCACCTCACTCTTTGGTGTGGAATTGAAAGTACATGTTTCAAACACATGAAGGTCCAGAAAATGCCGCGGATTATATCCTTTCCTCTACACAGAAACTGATATTCAGGTTTCATCTAAACTGATAAATATTTGTTTGATCATGAGCACTCAAACATTTTAAGTTTTTGAATTTTTAATATCATGGTGTTTGCAAAGGTTTACTATGGGAACTGAATTAGTACCGTGTGTCCTAAATAGAGAGACAATATGGGGAGGTATGGGGGGGGGGACCCAACGAATTTCCTGAGTTATCGCGTTCAGCTGATTTGTCACAATAGTGTAAACAAGCGATACAACTATGACATCGTATTGTGTGGATACTATTTGCATATGCTTTATATGTGTAGTGAATATCAAACATGTAACTGGATGACATTTCAACGTAGGAGGATTCAATGAGACATTTACAGCTCCCTTAATTGGCAACTGACGAAAACAATGCATCGAAGGTTGCAATAAACTAGAAACATTAAGGAATTAAGCGAGGTTCAAATGTTCAAATGTTGTAATACTATATATATATAGCTTATCGAACTAGACACACATAATGTGTCACAGACTAGGAGGCCATGATCTTACACTTCTTTTCACACATATAATCTGTGTTTAATACATTTCCTTCTATATTTCTCAAATAATTGTACTATATACTACGATAGTGTTCTTTGATATCCAGTAGCTGATATAACGGCCAGACAAGTTTGGGAAGTATCATCAGATTTGAAGATTTCTATATATATATATATATATATATATATATATATATATATATATATATATATATATATATATATATAATTTAAATTTGACAGTTATATATATATATATATATATATATATATATATATATATATATATATATATATATATATATATATATATATATATATATATATATACAATGCAGAAATAACGCATATTGCCATTACCTATTTCTTTCCTTTTTAAAGTGCATCGTCATAATAATCTGGCAAAGATCTGCCAACATAACAAAATGTTCAGAAATGGCCACCAATTTTCTGAATTCGAAACGCAACAATGAAACCTATTGTGAATGCAATTCCGTTGGTATTCTCTTAGGCGTGAAATCACACGAAAAGTGCTAACAAGCCATACGTTTCTCATATTATAACTTAATTTAATCTTTTTATTTGTATTATTGTGAACTTTTGCAAAATAATAACTATGCAAATGGATGTCTAAGGTAGTAAACCTTGCAAGTGAGGGACCAATACGAAAGTGTTACAGATCTCTAAGATGACAATTTAAGAAAAGCAGAGTGACCCAAGGTTAGACTGCACATTAGACAGATATTTTACTCTCACACTCTCGTTGGCAGTAACTGATGTTATGTCTACTTAGGTTTCGACTATAAACACCTGTATTTACAATATTAGGGGCAAAATTGGCTTATGTGCTAAATCGTCTTGAAAATAGCTGAATTTGTAGCTTGAGGTTTGTCCAAGAGCTTTTTACAACTTTGGCACTAAATTTCATTGACATGTTATTATTCTTTAAGTACAGATTTTCCTAGATGGAGATCTTGCATCAGCTTTAATTAGTAATCTTATGTCACGTGTTTAGGCTTGAATAATCCCTGGCAAAATTCTGTAAAAATGAAGGGAAAAAATATGAACTTACGGTTTTAAGAATCAAATCCAAACTAATCCGAGAATTATCCAGGAATAAAGTTTTTGAAGTCCTAATAACAAAATGTTCAAATGATTTCAAGTTCGAATCCCGACGAAGAATCCAAGATGGAAGACGATGACGTATGCTGCAATATGTAGAGTGGAAGTCTAAAATTCCTTGTAGAAACTAGAATTATCACTCCAGTTTCTGTTAGCTGAATACATTTTTATAACAAAACTGTCCTTGTTGAAGAAATTTTACATGAGCACACGTATTTTCCAGAAGAAGAAAAAACAACAGAATTAATACCTTTGAATCCAAGTAATTTGAAATGACTACAAACAGCACAACATACAACTTTTAGTGTAAGAAAAGGCTCAGCTTCAACTGAGAATAATTTTCCAAAACATGGGTTATATGGTCTTGTAAAACATACACAAGAGGTCACGTGATCATCTTCTAGAAGGTTGTAGAAACTACGTACTTGTTAGAGATCACGTCTGCCCAGTGTGACCCTGACGAAAACTAATAATTTTACTCTAAGAAATAAATGACATAAAAATTCTTTACATCTTAGAAACGAAGCTCCATCATGACCTCGAAAACAACCAATCATTTTAAAATAAACAGAACTTGTTTACGATGGTTGCTACAAATTTTGAAACAAGATCAGGATTTAGATCAACAGCTGGTGTTTATAAAACAGTCACGGTCAAGCTATTTTCTGACAGAAGTATCATCTCTATTAATTAAATTTACATTACAATATCATGTAATTAAAAATAAAAAAAGAACTAACGAACAATTGAATTTAAATAAATATATTAAATCAGATATCATTAAATCAAATATGCATAACAGTAATATCAGCAATACACGTACACTAAAAACAAATTTAAACACTAAAATTATTAACCGGGACAGACTAAATTTGATAACCAGGTCTGACACTGACTTTAGTAACCAGGTCAGCTACTGACGTTAGTAACCAGGTTTAACAGTAAGAAGGTCAAATAAAAGCATTAGAAACAAGGTCAGACACTAACATTAGTACCAGGTCAGACATTAAAGCAAGTAGCAAGTTCTCACAATAACATTAGCAACCAGGTCAGACATAAACAGTGGTAACCAGGTCAGAGACTAATATTAGTAACTGGGTTGGACATTTATAATAGTAACGAAGTCAGGTACTGACGTTAGTAACCAGACCAGAGACTAACGTCAGAAACTAAGTCAGAGACTGACATTAGAAACCACGTCATGCACTTAAACTGGCAACAGGTCAGATACTAACATTAGTGAATCTTTAGAACATTGGGCAGGAAGGTCTCAGAGGGTGGGGTGAAGAGGCATTGAAACAAAGGGGAAAAATGCCAGTTCTCCTTCTCCCAGAGAATCAAATGCGGAGTAAATGTACTCGGTATACTATCTCGTGTCTTGTCGCGGTGACTAAATTTCTCGTGAGAACTTCATGTAAAACACAGCCGTCTCTTGATGTCTTTGATTTTAATAAATGTTTACATGGCTGTTCAAAACCGGAAGAGATTAGTGCAGGGACAAAGGCTAAATGTCAAATAAAAGAATTTCCTCTATAATACAGATCCACGATATTTTAACAGTTCGTGTGCATGCTCTATTCGTCCATATTGAACAAGTGTGGACTGTACTAAGGTTATACAAATCCTAACTCAAACCACTTGGTTGGAAATGACCTGGTCATAATAGCACTCAGAGATTATTGTCTCTATCCTATAACCAAAAGGATGACTTAGTTAAGGTTGAACGCATTTTGTTTCAAGAAAACGGTTATTCTTCAAACATTAAGATCAATATTAGGGTATATACCATTTTCTTTGCGTAGATTTTCAGCCTTAAAGAGCTTTATAATATTCTTGGCTTGGTTTTTAGAAAAACGGAACTTATTAGACTATTTATACTTGTTTACAAACAAAAATTGTCTTGAGGTAAAAGACAAAATAATGTCCTGGTTTCAACACAAATCACTGCCAACTCCTACCCCTCGAAAACTTAATACTGCTCGGTTCCATTCTCAGTCAGTAACATGGAGCGTACAATTTCAAATAATAAAAAAGCGAATAATCGTTCAAACGATCATTCCTTCAGCAGCTAATAGCTTGCAGAAGTAAGGTTGCGTAAGATGTCTTATTCAAACAGCAGGTTGTATAAAATATCCTGCTGAAATAAAAGTTTACATACATTGTTTTATTTTAATACTTCCCATTGACACCCCGTATCAAAGTTTTATTTTTTTTCCCCTTGCCTTCTGATGCGTACGTCCTCTAGAGAGCCCCAAGTGCCATTCAGATGGGTGAAACGCTTATATCGGACTTCGTGTTACAGGAGTGAGACCGTCAAACCACATCAAAGCCGATTTGGGTCAAATATGGCGTCAAAGCAACTTGGTTTAATCTTACTATTCTATGAAATCCGAAAGTGTACTGAACAGCGTAGCTCGTCCTATACAAACATCGCACACATACGCAATTGCACGTACATAACAAATATGCAAATATACATTACAAAAATTAACCACAATATGGAATTTCATGTGGAATTACACACTAAAATCATTCCCATCATTTACTATATACAGCAATATATAACGCGACAACAGTTCAGGATCTATGTTGCTTGTTCTGCTGATTACTTCGAGCAAACTGCATATACCTAGATCTGCCTACGCAGTATGCAACGGCAGATTCATATATTAGTTTTGAATGTTATCGACTTAGCAACGAGTGCATATGGTATGTTGTCGACTGATCAACAAGTACATATGGCATGTTGTCGACTTATACACGAGTACATATGGTATGTTGTCGACTTATCAACGAGTACATATATTATCTTCTCGACTTATTAACGAGTACATATGACATGTTATCGACTTATCATCAAGTATACATGGCATGTTGTCGACTTATCGACGAGTGCATATGGTATGTTGTCGATGTATCAACGAGTAAATATGGTATGTTGTCGACTTATTAACGAGTGCATATCGTATGTTGTATTTTTATAAAACGTCAACGTCTTTCACAGTAAAGACATTTTCTTTCCTCATTAAAATGAATACTCACCACAGATGTTCAAGGTTAACAGAATAACTTTAATAACGAGCGTCGTGCTGCAGTACCAGACGTTTAAAACAAGAACATGTATTGGGAATGAGTTATTGTAACGGTTCTAATATATAATTTGTCAAGAATCATCAAGTGTTGGACACTGTATTTGTGTCAAATATACTTACATGACATTTTAATTACATACTGAAGATGTGGTATGCAAAATGATACCTACAGACCGTATGTAACGCACGCGGTAGACCAATGAGCGAGCTGTTTGCAGCAATAACATTTAATACTGTAAAAAAGACGGCGGACTAAGAGTCAGTTCTATGTTAAATTACATCTTCCAATAAGATAATTTAGGTCAACAGTTCAACGTTTTCTACTTTATCATGAATAAATTATATTTGTGTGCATCTTCGATACCAGTATGTTAATTTGAATGTCCAGAAAAATATTTTAAAATAACCCAATTCTTTCCTAAGCACACCATCAATTCATCGAGACCTATCATCACAGATAATCCAGTAATGATGACATCAGTGCCACGATTGTAAAATAAGAACGACTAGTATTGGAAATACGATCAATGCTTCTCACGTTGACATTATTTGAATAGACAATACGCAATCTTCAGATATCGTGGCCCCGAGTGGCCGAGTGGTCTAAAGCGCTCTCCGTTACGGATCACTGCCATCTCATGTCTGCGTGGGTTCGAGTCTCGGATTCCGCCAATGTGAGTATGTGAGAAAGCTTGCCAGTAGCTTCTCGTGGGTCGGTGGTTCTTCCCATGGTTTTCCCGGGTCCTTCCTCCACCATTAACACTGGCTGACAAATGGCGTTAAACCACAACAACAACAACAATCTTTAGATATGTGACTTCGTATTGTTTGAAGGATATTATTATCATATTTGCTTTTTCGGTAGCATCTAAAAACAGTATGCTCAAAGATTAATAATAATAATAATAATAATAATAACAACAACAACAACAACAACAAGAACAAAAACACTATTCAAAATAGCTGAGGTCAACGCTTTTTAATTTACCGAGGGATTTTGTTACTGTTGTGGGTTAAACACCATTTTTCAGCAGATGATATGCTTATACGTTGTGGCCAGTTTATCTGGAGAAGAAATAATCCTGGAAAACCCCGAAAAGGCTCAACGAATCATGGAAAGTTTTTGCCATACCCATAATGGCCGAGCCCGAGACCCGAACCCATGTGGGCAGAGGAGAGATGGTCATGATCGGTAAAGGGGAGCACCTTCGACCGCTCTGCCATCCGGGGCCCCTACAGTGGGATGAATACGTGCATATGCAACTCCAGGTGTAACGACTGGTTAAAATCTATACCTCTTGAACTCTTATCCTTTTGGCACATGGAGTGTGCCAAGGATTTTTTTCAAGTATATTTGAAACGTTTTTAGCTCTCAGTGCCTATTACTGGGCCGATATTTGAGTTCATTAGCCGTTGAAATCGGTCATGTTTTTGAACACTTATCAACATGCAAATTAAACGTCAGCATGATATTGTCATCACTATAATAATTATATATTACTGATGGCCCAACATGTGTACCAAACCTGACAATAAAGAACGATTCGTTTGAATTTTGATCTCTTGACTGCCGCGAAGACATAATTTGTATTTGAAGCAACAAATAAACTAAACACATAACGTCTAATAATTTACATTGAAATGTGTGAAGTATACATTTTTATACAAGTTTTAATACATTCCTTATGCCAATAATATAAGCACATGTATAATGGTCGTATACCACTGCAGCTAGGGAACCAAATGAGATTCTTTATTTAGCAATCTATCCCACCCCCATAGCGGATTGTTTAGGTTTTATTTTGCTTTTAAAGCAGGGACATCCTGTACTAGATGACAAATGACTACGTGAATATACTATCTTTAACTTTATTTAGGCCAAAGTTTCTAAATTAATCAGGGAGAAAACACATGTACTTGTAACTACAGGTGCAAACTTTACTTACAAGCAATATGTTTTTAGCTCTTATAAAACCTGGTAATAACACTTTTTATGAGGTGTTAATTTGTATGCTCAGTATATCGTCTATACACTGTTAGAAGTATGCCCAACTGCAAAAACGTATACAATGACGTGCCGTCAGATCATGATCTACGTCGTACTGATTACTCCTAACAAACTGCATAGACCCAGATCTGTCGGCGCATCATGCGACGGCAAATCGGGTCAATACAGTTTGCAGTTGGACTCCACTTAAAAGCTAATATATACCGTAGTGACTTTTGCCAGTAAACGTTTGTCGATCTTGGGTTCGGCATGTACGGATATGGTAAGTATGTGTTGATTTTTACATCATCGTCTTAAAACTGATTATGCCCGTAATTAGGACGGGGAAATCCAGGTGACAGTTGCTGGAAATTAATGGAATGTATGTATAATGAATTCCAAGCTACCATAGCAGATTGCTAAATATGTTTAATTTGAACATGTATGTTATTATGATCACACTACCTGTGAAGAAAGTTGCTAATAGACTATACATTCTTCTTCACCCTTTTGACATTTTGCTTGCAAGCCGTATATTTATTACATAAAAGATATGCATACCAAATGTCAGATATGTAACCAAATGCCTTACAATCATGTGCACTTAAAGTGAGGAACTCGAATGAGACATATGCTGAATGCTTAGGTAATAAATTAAGAAGAAAAAAGTGTTAGAGCGTATATTTTCAAGAAAATAAATCATCGCTAAAAGTTACTGATGTCAATCCTGTTTAACTGAAGCAAAGAATAAAATGTGTGTTCCAATTTTAGATATACCTGTACACTTCAAAAAACAGGATGATGTTGCAGTACTGTTGGTCAAGGAATGAGTGTGTGTGTGTGTGTGTGTGTGTGTGCTTTGGATTTTTACCGTAGATTTAACAAATTTTCAAATATATCGCACTGGTCTCCACTACACACACACACACACACACACACACACACACACACACACACACACGTCTCTATTACACACACTGATCTGCACTACAAACACCCTGGAATCAAATACACACATCCTGGTCGCCACTACACACACCACTAAACATACCCTGGTCTCAACTACACACAGTGAGCTTCAATACACATGGCCTGATTTCCACTGCACTCAACCTCGCTTCCACTGTAAACTCTGATCTCCATTAATTCACACCTTTCTCTCCTTTACATACCCCTTGGTCTCAACTACACAAACAGTGATCTCAACTACATATACCCTGGACTCCACTACACACACACCGATCTTCATTACACGCACCCGGGTCTCCAAGACACCCCTTAAATACGATCAATATTGCCCGTTTCCAAAATGACTTTTTCATTTTGTAGTTGGATATAAAAGACTTCAAGCTTAATAACGTATTTCAAGGGTTTCTATCATAACAACAACAAAGCTGCCACTGTTTTGACTTCCCAGATATACATTTTAAAAGCAAATAGTTTTGAAAAATATTTTAAAGATTTTGTGAAATGTATTATCCATATTTTCCACAGGTTAAGTTGTTTGTGGGTTTAAGCTTTATTTTATGTGATACTATGTATTGCACCCAACATCATCAAATAGCCTCTGCCAAGTTTACTCCCCTTAATTTAGACTATAGACTCCTTAACGTCCTATGACATTTACAATATTTACATTTCAAACTCATATCACCTTCCCTCAACTGATGTACTGACCAGTACACACCAAACAGTGCTATAAGGACCACTAAATGCCAAGCAGTGCTATATGGGCTAACAAGCTTATTAAAAACCATCCATATTATTTAGTGAGCACCAAGTACTATGGACCAATGAACACCAAGTAGCACTATATGGATCAATGAGCACCAATCAGTATTATATCGACCAATAAACACCAAACAGTATTTCATAGACCAATAAACACCAAGCAGTATTTTATAGACCAATAAACACCAAGCAGTAATATATTGTCACGTTTGCCTGCCCGCGATTACGTAAGTCAGGAACAAAGGAATGGGTTAGCGCAATGAGTATGTCGACCCTGCACTGCTGTGGCGATTTTGTTTGTACAAGAAACCCCCACCCACGATAGGTGTTAACACTAACATATAGATGTTAGAAGCTTTGTTCTAAGAACAAAGGACCCTCAACGCTATTGTAAATCTCCCCGCTTTGACAGATGGCATGAGACTCGTCTGTTAATCTAGACCGACTGGGAGTAGAATTTATATCCAATCAGAACTTTGGAAGGGTGGGGCCATCAATTCGAACCAGAACTTAACAGTCAGTCGGACTGATAACGAATTAGTGATTTGTAAGCCGTCGTACTGGTAAAGCAGAATATACTCACTCCGAGGGAGCCACTCGTGATTTGGCGGGAAAACTCTTAGTACATTCTAAGGACAGAAAGCTTCGTAAAGGAAACTTTTGGGGACAGAGTAGTCAAGTCCCGAGTCTCAGAGAGACAGGATAGAAGTAGGCGGAGAACAAGCTTCGTTGAAGGAGAAATAGAGGATAGAAGTAGGCGGGGAACAAGCCTCGCTGAAGGAGAAAGAGAGAAAGAAAAGGAAGAGGAGAAAAGAACACAAAAGGGGAAGAGGACAGGAAGAATCGGAGAACGCCGGAAGGATGAAAGCAATTGGCGTAGTAAACACAGATGAGTAGAACCAAGTACAGGGGAAAGCCATCTCACACTAAATCACGTGATGAAATAGGTTGTTACATGCTCGAGAGGATTGTTGTTGTTGTTGTTGTTGGGTTTAACGCCATATTTCAGCACACGATAGGCTATGCATGGCGGCCAGTATTAATGGTGGAGGAAGAACCCGGGAAAACCCCGGGAAGAACCACCGACCCACGAGAAGCTACTGGCAAGCTTTCTCACATACCCACATTGGCTGAATCCTAGACTCGAACCCACGCAGACAGAGGTGAGATGGCAGTGATCCGTAACGGAGAGCGCTTTAGACCACTCGGCCACTCGGGGCCCCTGCTCGAGAGGAAGCAGATTGGTTGAGAACTTAATATCGTTTAATTTGTATTAAATTGTTATTCTTTTGGATTTCACCTTTGTGTTCTTAATAATTTAATTGTCGGTATTGCTGACTCGGGGCTTGGAGCTATACCTCTCTCTATCACTAATTTCACTTCCTACAAAACGAGCCAGGGTGGGAATTCCACAGTAATTCAAATAAATTTGGGAGCACCCCACCCCAACGCATAACAGTGAGTCACATAGAACTTCACATATATCGACCAATGAACACCAAGCATTATTTTATAGACCAATAAACACCAAGAAGTATTATATGGACCAATATACACCAAATGGACAAATAAACACCAAGCAGACACTTTAAGTAGTCTTCATTCCATATTATGAATGTCGTTAGCAGGGTCCTTTTGATATAAAAAAAAATCTTTCCTATTTAACGGGCTTCTTTATTGATACCCAAGTGTGTGCAGTTTGTAACAATTTACTCCGTTTCTTATTACTTTTGTAATTCGAACATGGGTTTGGAAACGTGTTCTCTTAATTATGTAGTTCAATGACAACATCTCCCGTATGTAAATACTTTATCAGGTCTAATCTGCCTTTGACTGGGTGTAAAAGTCCGTATCTGATGTTTATTTTTGAACGAATTTTGAGTAAACGATGAAAGGTAATTAAATGCTTGCACACCTTGGGCAAATGAAAAAGCACACATAGAAATGAAACATGTTTATCACAAGTACTAGACATATCCGATACCAGAATGTCTGTAGTGGATTGTGGGCAACACATATTCAAGATAGTAAAGATAGTATACAACTAAATATAGTAAACGAAACACGATTCGAGTTGATAAGCACTGACCCACGCGGTTGGATCGCTCTTTAGTTGCGCAAGGAGTCAGAAGATCAGAAGTCATATATACGGATTTTTACACAAATAGCGGAGTGTTCACCAATGTAGCAGATTTGCGTCGGAAATAGCAAGTTTGCAGATTTTATCCACGTGTAATCATTTTTTGCCCAATTGTACCGACTTCCCTCTTTGCTTCCTGTTACTGACAAAGAATATTTAAAACCTGATCAAGTTAAAACGATTGATATATCTCTGAGCATTAAGTAATTACTTGCCATAGATCAGTATATGCAGCTTCCTCAAGGGCGCGGGCCGGATAGCTATGTATAAATGTACCCATATTATGTAAATTTAACGAGATATAATCAGTTCGCGGTCTTGATGCAGACATCGACCGGTACGTTGCACGTATCTGTTATAATATAAAGTAGTGTGTAATTTTATACTTAGTTTACAATTTACCAATTTAATTAGTGGGCTCGTAATATGAAAAACTATATTTTTTGCACCCTATGTACCTTCTCCATTTTTTTATTTACGGAGTTTTGGAGAATGGATTTGCGGATTTGATGTTCTTTTTGTGGTTGTCCTTTGGTCATTGTATTCACAACCTTATACTTATACCACGTGACACGGAGATAAACCAAACACGTTGGACAGGTGAGAAAAACATCGTTGACACAAATCCTAAATGCTAACAATGAATTAATGTGGAAATAAAATACATGCCAAACATTCAATAACTTAACAGTTATAATCGTTTTCAATGCTCTTTTTTATCCTCGTGATCCCATCAAATGCATTATGTACTGATTCAGTCTTTGACTTCATGATCGGCGTTTGGGATTTTAAAAAAAAAATGAATAATGAAAAAACTAAATTCGTGCGCCAAATCGCGAAAGTTGATCCAGTCTAGACACAAACAGTGTTTGCAGTAGCATACCAATAGAGATACTGATACGCTGGCCCCGCGCGGTCGTGGTCGGCCCTAGGCCCCGCTTACCCCTAACACCGCCTCTGTCTGACTAGTTCCTATTTCAACTTGCAACTTTTAGCAATATGTTCCATAACGAACATGTTTACTACACGTGCGCGGACTGGTGTCCTCGGGAAAAAAAAGGTTTTGAAAATGCATTCGTTATATCACTCGTATAACGTTTTCAAGCTGTTTTTCTAAATCAGCTTCTTTCTTCTACGACTGTAACATATATTTTTCTAAGCGTGTTAGTAGCTCATATCGTGTAATCAACGAATGAATGACCCAATATAAAATGCCCATTTCATTGGTGCAAACATTTTCATCGAATGCCGTTTTTAAGAATCTCTTTGCGACATTTTGGAACGGTTTCAAAAGGATCGATAGTCAGAACTAGAAAACTTGCTTTATATTATATTAATACAAAGAGCTCGTTTATGGAAGTATAATGAAAACCCACAGAAAATGTTAAAGTTTGTTAAACCTGTCGCAAAATATGTCAAAGGTCAAAATTTCAGGAGGAACAAGTGAATTTAATCAAATGGCACTGCTGCATTAACAATTTCATTGACAAACTTTATAATGGACGTCCTAAATAGTTTGTAATTAACTTTTTCACTAATATCATTCTTATTTATTTCCATTTGGATGCCCGTTTTAATCTCAGTGAATGATAATTATAGCGCAAAGCGCTTTTATCTGCATAATAACGCAGGTGAGGTGTCAGAGAATGTGTCCATTTTACATTGGTGAACCACGCCCCATAAAACTTTGGTCACATCTTTTATTGCGAAGGTGAGTGAGTCAATAGTATAACTTCATGGGTGGCATGGGGTTTTGACTGATTGCTCCAGAAGCGTGTGTATTGAGTGCAAATTGTAAGACCAAAGGTGAAAGACACGAGGCAGGCCTAACATATTTGTTGTGCCGTAGGATTATTTTCAAACGAGGAACTGCAATGAAACAGACCGTGTTCTGTTTTAAATAATTAGAATAATACGTTAATAGCTATTGCCAGTCCTTTTACACATCACACCTCTTCTGAAATGAATTGCTACACTTATTGAGGCAATCAGCTATTACTGCATCCTATTATAGTCCCAAATAAATTCATTAATATTTATACTTCGTGAAAATTTCTAACTAGAGCAGAATGTCACTTGCATTCAACAACACATAACTTTCAAGCCTAAAAAGAAAATATAATATATATTTATTTTGGCATGATGGCATTTACGTAAGATGATAAAGCACACAGGTATAATTGTATTACGATATATCTAGCTTTGCATTCAAATACGACTTTTTCTAGAAAAAAGAGCATAACCTAAGCAGATATGTGTGTATATTGTTTCCAATTTATTGCCTAATGTAAGTAAGATAGTCTCGGTGCTTCTGGACTTATATCTAATGCAACATATTTCATACAGATTTATTGGGAAAGGAAGAAAATATAAAAGTATATGGAGCATGATTAGTGTTACACGGGGGGAGTGAATGTCCCTCCGTATTTGGTTTTCGTTATCTAAGGGTTGACCGCCCTCGATGTTATTGCCCGGTTCGAGTAAATATAAATATAAGTGGTGAAACTTATAGGTGGGATAGATAGAGATCTGAGCAGGTACATAGAACAAACCAACACGAGCCCCCGTACGCGTAAACAAACAATTTAATCAATTACATACAAACACTGTGAAAATTCATTACATCAGGAAAGTACTCTGCTTTTAGAAATTTACTTTCACCGAAATACAAAGAAAATGAAAATAGATTAAAATAAGATAGTCGATCTGTTACTGATAGATTTAGTTCATCATAGGATCGAGTGAACAGTCGAAGTCAACGTCTTGTACGGTTTCATAACCTGCTCGTCCTCAGTCTGTTTTGCTTCCTCTGTCGCTGTTCAGACCCTTGGATCTCGGGATGATACTTTCTACCACCCGTCTCAGGACACTCTCAAAATACTTCTTCAGAAATTAATACGTCGCAGGGTTGCGTCACAGGATTATATGTCTCACTGCACTCTTCTCTATGCTTCTCCGTATAGGTCTCAGAATAACATCACTCTTTCGTTCATACGTCTCTGGAGCTATTTTCTCCCTTTGCTGTCACGTTTCTCCCTCTAATCGGTAAATTAGTTCGTCGGTTCCTTTCGACAATCGTCCCCTTTTTGGACAACAGTTCCTTTTAACGACAATTTCTTGCAAATTCTCGGAGTCGTAACCTTTGGGTCTCCCCTTGTAGGAAAAGCATAGACTGATTAAAATTCGATGGTTGTCTGGTCTCAGCTAATGTATTCTTGATAGATCGACATAAAATTTGCCACTTCACAATTAGTACAGGGGTAAAAAAAGCATAAAGGCGAAAGCTCGTGGTGACCCAATTAATTTAGCATGGTGATCCAATTGTTTTAGCATGGTGACCCAATTGTTTAGCGTGGTGACCAAATTGTTTTAGCATGGTTACCTAACTGTATTAGCATGATGACCTAATTGATTCAGCAATTAAATTTTTGATATGCTTTCCTAGATGATCATTTCGCGCACATAAATGAAATAGGAAAAACAAAATATGTATTAGATGAAGAATTCAACACTAAAAATAAATATGTTTCCTCCATAGGGGTGAAAAACATCAGACGAAGACAAGATTTCATTGTTAAAGATGCAGATGCTGTACAAATACACTTGTCACGAGAATGAAGGACTTTTGCTGATTACAAATTTCGTTTGAATGCAAATAAAACTGTAGTCCATTACCTCAGTTTAACGAGCTTACTTCACATTTGCAAACATGTTGGAAGCTCGGGTCTTTCAATTTCATTTGACCGTTCCAATCTTTTCAGGTCATGACACCATAACTGGATTAATGTCTGTGTTTAGACGAATCATGAACTGAAACATTTCTTGGCCATTTTATACTGAACAGATTTTGAGCTGTTTATTCAACTATGATAACGCACACTTTAGGGCTCCTTGTCGGGTGATTTCTAAGGAATGAACTATAATATTTTTCTCTCGGAAGGCATCTGGTTCTAAATGTCACCACTCCGAACATTTACAAAATATAAGACAATTAAACTGAAACATGCAAATCAGTTTATGACACATTTTGATTCCAAAGTGTGCACGTCAATAATAAGGTTTTGAAAGGTCACTAACACCACATTTTCATATAATTTTAGTCAAATGCACCTATGTCAAGAAAAAAAAAAATCTGCCCGGAAGTTTGTTTTATATGTTGTTTTCATGTTAGTGCTTTGACGTAAGTTAGTCTCGGTGCATAAACTTTTATTTCATTTCTAACAAATAATGATCAATTAAGGAGTTATACATGTATCTTAATTAGTACATTGAGATCTTGATCTTGGAACATCAGCCTACTGTATTTTACACTGATAACCTATGGGTAAAGGATCAGATTGCCATTCGAATTAAATAATAGATGAACATCTTGGTGTTGGAGCTTAATTACGAATTAATTCTTGCTTAACATCTTGTATGAGTGTTAGTCGTGGGAGTCGAAAGTCTTTATAACGGGTGATGTTTTCAGAGAAGGTGGTCAAAGCCATAACTGCAAGCGGTGATAGTAAGAATTAGATTTTGTTATTTATGCTAAACGTTTATCGCTGTTTTAATCTGAAAGTCTCGTTTTCGTAGTATTCAATAAGAAGTCGATTTACAATGATCCAACCCACAAAGAGAAAAGGTCACTATCTCTAAAGCATCATTCAAAATGGTTTATGGAAGAGAAAGGAAAGAAAACAAAACAGTTTAGAATTTTAAAAAAAAGCCCCCCCCCCCAGCATTTGGACCATCTATATGTCATCGAACCACGTGATTAAAATCTTGTCCAGCTATAAAACGTTTTCTCTAGGGAACGATGCGTAATCAAAGCTGACTGACTGTTGATAATATCTTGTAAATACGTTTGATTTTCAATATTTTATTTGATTATGATTTAGAATAAGGATTCAAGAGGAAATAAACATTCAAGAAGTTGTTGTTACATAAATCAAAACAAAAAGTTGCTACCTGATGTATGGTCTTTATTTTATCATCGTTTAAGACATGTTTCGAAGAAGGAATGACAGTGTTTAACCTTAACACATTGCCAATGAGTAGATGAAACTCGTTTACCGCATTAATGTTAAATGTAATAGCCATGTCAGTTCGCACCCTAAAAGCGTTGGATCTCAGTGAACACCGTATAATTGATGTAGTTATGCACACGCGAACAAGTTCTCATCAATTCCACGTTGTCGACGCCACGAAGTGTAATCACTTAGCGTGTACTTAATAGCAGTGACATCTCTTGACTGGTTATGCTAGGTCAATTATGGAAGTACGGTATCAGCATAGAAACTGCTCTCGGATACCGCTGTAGCCACCAATAAGGCTTCGAAACCATTCGCTCTTCCCGTTATGATCTCGTCAAGAACTAATTCAGTCACTGACTCTTTTATGCATTCGTTTTACATACATATTTGAAAACTGTTGAAAGCTGATCATATTAGCAATAGAACAAACATGCAGGGAAGAAAAAAAACGAACATTCAATTATCTTTCTAATAAAAGCTGTAAGAAACTCGTCTGCACTTCCTATAATTTTATTTTTGAGAAACGTCTGTCTTCGTGTTAGGCTGTTGTGTCGTATTGTTTAATCTTGATTTTACTTGTATCTCAGCTATTTATCTTGTAAAGGAAGGATGAAGCAAATGCCATACTGATTTGCACTGTTTGGTATTATTTCATACAGTAGTTGTCTCTTTTAAATAACTGCGTGTTTTTAATTGCACTGTTAGATCATTAATAGTTCAACCAATCAGAAACAAGATTATATCAACTTGCTCATAGAAAGATGCGATTTAATTGGGTTTTATCTATAGATGGCCTTGGCAAAAATGTTTTTACTTATTTTTGTCATCGGGCTTAATTTTATTCGCAAAACAACATGTTGGAAACTTTGTTTAAGATATGATTTAGCGATTAGATCATTTAGGAGTTTAAAGAAAATGTACAATAAAATACAACGAAGCCGAGTGTTCTCGCCTACCGGAAATGTAGCTATAGCTTGTATAGAACACTCATTGATACCACACGTATCTTGCGAGGAGATTTTTCACACCTTTCTAGGCAAACTAGTTTCATGGTACATATCTTTGAGTGAAGGGAATTAATATTTTTGTAAATATTTGTGCATAAAGCACAAAGTCATGATTATTACAAACTATTCGACTGGTTTGTAACCATTTACACACTAGTGCTTTGTGAAAGAGAAAATATCAAAGTCAGATATTCGGTCTTAGTTCAGCGCTGCACTCTGTTCTGTTTCCACAAATATTTAACTGCATGCACTTTGGAAAATCTGGATATTGTGTTCGTTGCTAAACCTTGATGACACATTTTCAAACGTTTCAGTACTGTATCTGCTTTATTGTTTAAATGTGCAAATATAATAGTTATCTCACTGCAGTCATCATCACTGTATGTTTTTCTTTGCTTGCTGTTTTGACTGGGATGAAAAGGAGAAAGTTAAATGTCCGGTAGTACGTTATTTATAAAGAGAGACGTGTAACTTTCATACAAGATAACAGCAGGCCGATTGTTATGGTAGAATAACATTATGCAACATAAGTCTGTATACATTTTATTTTATGTATTTTCCTAATATCCACATTAATATATTGCTTGACAGTCAAAAAGTAGCTTAGAAAAGACATCCATATTCGGCAATCCAATTGTACCAGCTTTAGAGAAACATATTTTTCCTACTTCATCGATGTATGTATGTATCGTTACCATAACACGTTATTGTAGAGAGATTTATAAACCATTTGTACTATTTCTCTCAACCCACCCCCTCCTTGCCAGCTCTAGCTCATTACATGCAGTTCATATTTACCGTATTTCATTAGACTTACTGGTGATAACTTTCCGAACCTTTTAAATGTTGTAGGAATTAAGAGAAATTATATACTCATTAGACATATTCGTCACGGTATAATGACCTTCCTCTTCTCAGCGCGATCAATATACGAGTTTGATTTACACTCAAGCTACATTGCTCCTCATTTCATGTCAAGTGACTACTCAGACCCGGTAAATGAATAAAACATCTTCTTAAAGTCAATCCCCTCAATCATATCTTGTTAATAAGAAAAGTTTATAATTGCGTCACTACTGTCAGGTTTGCTGTTTGATTTTGACCATATTATTAAGCCATGCTGATTGGTATTAACAACAGTATTAACGTTTGCTGATGGGTATTATCCTCAGTATTAACTCCATCTGATTTGGTATTAACCATATTATTAAGTATTGTTTTATTTTCCTTTGCCACCATAATGGATTGTAATATATCAAAGACCGCAACCTTTGTTTTACTAAAATACGTAATTGGAGTTTAAAAGCATGAGCTGATAATACAAGCCAATATTTTTCATCCAACAGTGACATAATTAATTTATATACCCTTTCTCGAGAGTCCTTGACAAATCTTCTTTAAACAGTTGTAAAATTGCCCAGTGTGTAGAGGAGATGCCTGTTCTGACATCAATGTTTATATCACAGTGGCATAGCAACCGCCTGAGCAATCCCTGCAGAGTGGGGATGAGTGGGGGTGGATGATGACATGCCTGGTTGGAGCCCCAAATTCCCATCTAATATGCGACCTTTTATTGGGAGAGGTCTCACATTAACATTGTTCAGTGTTTTGTTAAGCATTAAATGTGTTAAACTTGAAAAACACATCTTTGTTATCTTGGTGTAAATCTGAACATATTCTGACAGAAGAGATTAGTTATATGCAGGTATGGAAAGCAATTTCGTTGATGATACAGACAAATATTATTGAAATTCCTGGCTTTGTGACATTCCAATATATATATATATATATATATATATATATATATATATATATATATATATATAGTTTATTGGGTTGAATCAGAGAATAATGCATTCCATTCTTTTATGTAACAGAGAATAATGCATTCTTTTACATAATTTCACGTTCCATAGCTTTAACATTTTGACTATTTTCTAGTCGATGAGTAGATTTTCCCCATACTGATGTCGAGATTAAATTATTTTTTAAAGAAAATTGCTGCAATAAAACATGCTGCCAGTTGTTCGTTTTCATAATGTGTCGTCTGTTTTTGTCTCGTCTGGGTTGTATTATTTCTCGTAAATCTTCGAAGCAATCTGATATAAGCGATAGGCAACGTTATCTGGTACGGCCCAACGAGCGCGGCATGTAGCATATGTACGCAAGGTGCTACTAATTTTGCCACATATTCATAGTAAGTAAGCTATCCATATTTACCTGGGTATGTATTAACACTGAAAACACATTAACCAGATAAAAGAGATGCAATCACTTAGATATGTGCACGTATATTGAACAGATATGCTCACAAAACCAAAACAAATCTACGGAAAAAGACAAATATATTCATTATTACATACACCTACAATGACACCAAAATCACTTTTAAACCGATTATTCTGCTTGTGTGTGGTTTGCTTTTATCAGTGACATTTTACAATTAATCTAAAACATCTCTTTCTAGGTCCTACCAGCAGGACGTATATTACCAATGTACATTTCAGCAACTCAGCCCGACCAGCATTACATACCGAAAAGGAAAAATGCGTTTCCTATTGTGCTCTCGACTTATTTGTTATCAGGTATGGTACTGATGTAGTCGAGCTAGGTATCAGTCATAATGAACTCCTTGACCACCGGTATGGGATTATGCTTATTAAAAATTAATTTTAATATGCATGATCAGAAACTATCCTATAAGGTCGTGACTATGAACAAGAGACGTATGATATTAGATTAGTTTTAATTTCTCTTTCAAATTCTCTAGGTTAAAAAATATTTCACCCTATATTTTGTTAGAAATAGCAAGTAATATTATCATTAAAGTTATATATATATATATATATATATATATATATATATATATATATATATATATATATATATATATATATATATATATATATATATATATATATATATATATATATATATATATATATATATATATATATATATATATATATATATATCAGCTGTATAATTATTACCATGAGAGTGGTGTTGTATTACCAGGAGATGTATAATTTTTCATTAAATGCAATCGAAGTAGTGAAGTGGGTCACTTTATTGACAATGGGAATTAGCATTACAGAGACCCCTGGGTCGTTTTAGCGACAATGGAAATTTAACATGGAGAAAAATCGTGGGTCGTTTTAGCGACAAGGGGAATTTAACATGGGGAATAGAGTTTGGGCTTGTCTAGGGACATGGGGAATTGAACATGGGATTTTTTATTTTTAAAAAATTTTTTTTTAAAAAAGGGTAGGCAATTGAAAAGTCATTCTCTTTTCGAGAAATATGGGGGCCCTGAAAAGGGACTTTGGGTTTCTTCTAACACTTCCACTTCTTCAACCATCTTCTCACTTTTGTCACTATTCCTGTCTTCTTTTTCTCCTTTTCTGGCATCCAGTCAGGATGACCTAGAGCTCTAAACTTTTCCTGAACTTTTATCCAATTCTGATTCAACCTCTCAAACTCTGCCTGTTTCTTTTTGTTTTCCACATCTTTTCTTTCTTCCCTCCATTTCTCTTTAATCTTCTCTACTTCTTCCTCCATTACTTTTCTCATCACATCTTCCCCTTTCTTCACCTTTTCCAATCCCCATTTTACATTTCTCCACTCTGTCCAGTACAATATTTTCTCTAGGAAGCACCGGACTTTGATGACATTATCCAGTGCTTCCTTCAAACTTCCCACTCTGAAGTAAGGTGGGTTAATGAAGCCTCTTGAC
The DNA here is from genome assembly GCA_028554795.2 of Sinohyriopsis cumingii. NCBI lineage: Eukaryota > Metazoa > Mollusca > Bivalvia > Unionida > Unionidae > Sinohyriopsis > Sinohyriopsis cumingii. The sequence goes on from CM068833.1 coordinate 48,467,415, forward strand.
TTATTGACTTCTTCAATCATCCCTGCTATGATATCTCTTGCTGTCTTTAGGCCTTGAATTTGACTCGTTACAAAGTCTTTCATATCTCCATGCCTCCATTCCTCTTCTATTCTTCCTAAAACATATTCTACATCCATTATCCAGAAATAGATGTCTCTCAATAGATTAAATAGAACTGATACTTGAGTCATTTTGTCTCAGTTATTCCTTAGAATGGTTCCAACATCAAACTTTGTGGGTTCTTATACTTAAAGCGCGTACGTGAAGGAAAACATCCCCCTAAAACATAAAATTGATCTTACCTAGATCATGACCAAACAACGCGCGGACGTGAAGGAAAACATCCCCACTTTTCTCATTTCATATAATAAAACCCAAACTATACTCTCCACATACGCTAAGAAACAATAAAGAAACTACTATTCACACAAACTTTACTTGAGCAGTTACAAATACAAACACATACACTCACACTATGAATAAAGAGTTAGTGTTTATATTCACACTACTCTACCTACACACATTGGCAAATGGATCGTTATTTCTTTTCTGGAGTATTGGGGTAGCCCTGAAAAGGGTTGTTTTTTTTGAACTTCATGGACACCTGGTTAATGGTGACACCTTCCAGGCCTGGCGCCACATGCACATCTTGTCCCCCAGTTACTTTTTACCTTTTGGGGGGAGAGAGCAGAGGCAGGATATGTGGCTTCAGAATCCCAATTTTCGCTCTCTGGGATTCTGAAATTTCTTCTTCTTCTTCTCTCATTTTCCTCCTCCTCTTCTTTGTTTCTTCTCTCCTCCTCTTCTTTGTATTTTCTCTCCTCCTCTTCTTTGTATTTTCTCTCCTCCTCTTCTTTGTTTCTTGTTTCCTCCTCCTCTCTCATCCTTCCGTCTTCCACAATGGCTTCTGCGGCCAGTTCATTCAACAGGCGCCTGGCATATTCCAGATGCACATGAAGTTCCAACAGTTTCGCCAGTCTCGTGTTCATTTTTTGGTGTTGATCAATCAACAAGGGTAGCTAGACTGCCGAACGAGTTTCAATTTATAGTGAAAGCGCGGACGTGAAGGAAAACATCCCCCTAAAAAGATAAAATTGATCTTACCTAGATCATGACCAAAAAAACAACAACACTCACTCACTTTTTTATGATACCCATCACTATTTTAAAATTTTTTATAAATCACTTCAATAGACTGTCCACATACGCAAAGCAATCCAATCTAACCCTAAATCTACACCTCTAACAGCCAAAAAAACAAACATCATTTTAATCTACTATCCATACAAACGTACGTGAGCACTTACAAACATACAAACACACAAACACATACCCTCACATTTTTTTAAAAAAGAGTTAGTGTTTATATTCACACTACTCTACCTACACACATTGGCAAATTTATCGTTATTTCTTTTCTAGAGTATTGGGTAGCCCTGAAAAGGGCTGTTTTTTTGGTTTTTTTGTTTGCTATGGCAATCTTTTTTAGTTTCTAAGAATGCGATGTCCTCTGAGGATAGACTTTCTGGCGATAGGTCTGCTTCTTCGGAAAGAGAAGAAGAACTCTTTGGTGTCGATACGGCAATCGACAAAACCTCTGTCAGGTTCAGGTTGCTGCAGCTGTTGTTGTTGCTGTTGCTGCTGTCTCTGAAGTCTGTACTTCTCTGTCCATTCTTCTTTCTCCCTGTTCACTTCTTCTCTGAAGAGCTCTTCTATCAGGTCTTCAGTGACTTTTAACATTCTCACATTCTCTATCTCTTCTGGCTTCGGTATCAGACTGTGTCTGACCCTATGCAAATTCACGTAGGCTTCGTTGAGCTTAGCTAGTTTGGAGCACATCTTCGTAGGAGGATGAGTCGACAATGGATGGTTAGACTAGAAACTTCCCCGGTTCTTAAAGTCAAAGCGCGGACGTGAAGGAAAACATCCCCCACACGGTTTTCGAGCCGCAACGTTCAGTGAGTGTCATGAGAGGGATAGTAAGAAATGAGAGAGCATGAATCAAATATTCTTATAGCTAAACAACAGACAAAGGCATTTTTTTCAAAACACAACATTTTTTATTCAAAAATCACTTAACACTAACCAACAACAACATCTCTAACATATTTTAGCAATAATCCAACATGATAATCAAACATTTTTTTCAAAAATGACTAACATTTTTTCAATTCACAGTCTACTTTAAACAGGGCTGACAACGTTGTGAATGAAATTGTGATTTCCACTGTTGGAAGTCATTAGGCCATTGATGGACACTACGTTTCCTAGCTTGAGACAAAAGATAAGCATAATGGTCACAAAACCATCGATCTACTTTCACATCGTTTCTTGAAGAAGAACGAGGATCAAAATGAGTCACTAAATGTTCTAAGGAATAGCCCAGGCTGCGATGATGCAGAAAATACACACAGTACTGTCCACACACCAAGGAATCTGTGCCTTGTAATTTCACGTTATTGAATCGGGTGGTTTGAGCATTTCTTCTCATAAAGTCGATGATATCGTCTTCCAAAGGGGGCAATCCGTACGAATCGAAATATTCCACACATCCTTCTTGAGGAAAGTAGATGGCTACCCAGTGGGTTCCTGGGAGATGACTGTCGTCCGTGTTGATCACGTAAGCTTGATGGTCTTTAGGTTTGCGATGAGGGAGTTCATCTTTAGCACAGACGACAGGATTCCAAGAAGCCGTATACGAACTGTGGTTCAAAAGGTAATAAAGTTCCCAGGTATCCATGTTTTGTGTGTGCTTTTTTTCTTCTTCACAGGTAATAATAAGTTGTCAATTCGATCCTGACTTTTTGCTTGAAAATGTCTGACGAATAAACGGTTATTCGTTCTGTTTCCTCACTCTGATTCAGGAGAGCTTCGATACGATGGATCTCCTGAGTGGTTAATGGTGGACAAGAATGTTCACGCAAGTCTTTATACCACTGGTGCAACACGTCTTTGTTCGAGATGAGACTCCAAGCTTCGTCCAGATACTCGTCCAATTTTTCTTCTTGACTCAACATCAGGCATTTATCGTGTTGAATTTGACTGGGATGATCGTTTTGACATCCATAACAATTTTTCTTGATCAATTCCGTCATTTTTTCGACCAAGTGTTTGGCAAAACAGGAGACTAAATGGGCTTCTTGTTCTGGCCATCTCGATTTCATCATGATCACTTCTTCTTCTTTTTCCACGGTCTCCTCACATTCTATCTTTAAAGTTTCTCCACTAGGTAAAGAGGGATAACAGTCTTCCATGGCTTCTAATAATCTAGAATGACTTCTCTCAAACTGTTGATTTCTATGGTATTATCGAATTCTGCATACAGGATGACGTTCACTGTCTCGTCCAGTGGCTTTGCGAACTGAAGTTCCACACGAATCTGGCCGGATTTTATAGGGTGGAAATGTCCCTCGTCGCTGCCTTGGTCTGGAGTGAAATCCAAAGCCCACAAAGCATAGACTCCTGCGTAATCGTCGTACGTAATGCCGAGACTGGTGTTGGTTCCTAACTGGCCGGTGGCTTCGTACAGGGACAAGTACGATCTCAAGTAATTCATCTTCTTGTCACTAAAGTCAGGTTCGAAAGGTCGGGTACACAAGGTCTTGCCATCGCGACTGACTTCGATTTTCTTCACGTTGAAGTGTTGAAAGTTGAAAGGATTTTTTTTGAAGGCTCCGTTGAAGGCTTCATTCTCGACCATACCAAGGATTAAACGTTTGGGTAACTGTCCTTGAAACAGATGATCTTCGATCATGGAATGATGGTTAGCGGGAATGGTGAACGTTTTCACTTCCACACGTCGTATGGGATACTTGGCGGTCGTTCTGCTCAACGTTTGACTGATTTCGTTACCTACTTTAGGTAACACTTCCACGCGTCGTACGTAGAGTTTGGCCTCCTCGATTTTGCGTTTTGGGTTTGCCAGCATCAGTATCAGCCAACAAATGGAAAGCGGCACTGCTGCGATTCAGTCTCAGGCGAACATTGACCCCGTTCAGCAAATATTTCTCTTGCAACCACATGTCCAAATGCAAACGATCCATCAGTTCTAAACTGTGTTCACCTAGGATTTTCTTTTGTCTTTCCACAAAGCCGTCATTGTCTTTATCTAGTTCGTCAAATGCCTTCGCTTCGTCAGGTTCCCACAGCACACAAGCATTGAGATGAGTATCCTTGGCATCTATTCCGTACGTCAAGAGATTTTCCAGGTAGGCACGGTAAGGGTAAGTATCCATGCTACTGCTGACTAGTATGTTATTCAAGTACAAGTCCACTGAGCTGAACAAGGAATGCATGAAATTGTTGACGGGAGCTATATTCTCAGTGTCTGCTACTGCACCATTATCCTTATCTAGAACTTTGACTTTCAGGTACAAGTAACTGCTATTCAGATCGATGTAATCTTCGGGTTGTCCTTTGATTTCAAACTCGATGGGAGCGGAATCGGTCAATGAGGAGACGGGGTGAAATTCCACCCACTGGGATTCTTGCATCGTCATCATCGTGGGGGGCATGGCAAACAGATCCAGTTCCGTCTTGGAACAAGCGCAAGACTCTCGGTGCATCATTTTTGTGTCTCTTTCTCAATAATCGAAAACGTCTAAGTCTCGAACGGTTCTTCTTTTCTTGGCCTTTCTAGCTTGAAGTCTGGTGAAAGGGTGTTTTCTTCGTCGTCTCTTTCTGCCTTGTCCTTGCTGAATGCCTGACTCGGTAGCGTGCAGGGCATTTATAGGTGTGTCTCGTCGGCCTAAAATGTCTTTGCCCGTTTGCAGCAAGACATTTTTGCCTGCCCTCATGAAGGCTTCTTTAGGGTTTTGTTTGTCGATGATGACATTTTGGAGAAATTCTTTGCCTTGCGTCAGTGCCGCATCTTTCAAGGCGTGCAATCCGTGTGTAACCATCGGTTTTAACACTGGGGCCACCGAACGAAAGGTTGATTTTAACATATCTCCTAAACCGTGTCCTCGCTGTCGAGCAACCCCTCGGTACACTGGATACATGACTTACGAGTCGTGAGAGAACCGTTTTCGAAAATGGAGTTTCACCGTGACTTTTCCTTTGGTGAATGGAATATTTTGTCCCAAATCTCCTTTTATAGTAATGTTGACCGTGTCCAAATACGACTTGCTGACAGGCAAATAGTGAGGATGTACAAATTCGCGGTGGACGTGGTAAGTGTTTCCAACTTCCTCGTCAGCGTTCGCGGCAGAATCCACTTTGAAAGGAATGACACGCAGTAACGGTACGGAGGTGTGTCCCACCACGTTGTACTCCACCACATCGGAATACACGAACATCAAATTCAGTCCTTGATTCAGTTCTACTGGGGTACGAAATAACTTGGTAAAAGACTCGTTGTCATAAACGATGGGTAATTCGCTGTTGTTCATTATGGTCGTTCTCATGTTCATGTCTCCGCCCAACATGTCACACAATTCAGGACAAAATAAAATGGACATGATTTTACTCCGCTCAAATTTCATCGAGAAGCGACGAGCTACTTTGTGGTACGCCATGGTGACACTTTTGTTGTTGGCATGCTCCAAAGCTTTCCCAAACACGCCATTAAACTTGGCAGCTATATTGTTGACCAAATGTTGACCACTGAAATAATAGCCTGGGAGAATGGACAAGTGGTAGGTCCACTTTTGAGTTTTCTCATCATAGGTTTTATTGTCATATATGGCTCTTTTATTCAATTCCTGTTGCAATTGCTCGTCATGAACTTCCACATGAAAAAAATTTTGATTGGGAAGGACATTGAGGACTTGGGTAGGGTGAATCATTTCTACTAAAGCCACTTCCCAATGGGCTTCGTGATCTAACGGAATCGCTTGAGGTAATTTAGCCGTGTAACAGCACAACGTGTTGTGGGGAAACACCTCCATGGAACTGTCACTGGGTAAGGTTAAGTAAAATTGGTTTTGGTGACTCATAATTCCAGAGTTCTGTGGCTGTCTGAGGGGTTACTGGACGTCAGAGGCGTGTCTCCGCCCAAAATGGGGTTCTGGTTGTGGTTGTTGTTGGAGTGGTGACTGACACTGGCACTGGACACAAGGTTCCCGTTGGAAGAGAATTTCAGGGAGGGATTGGGAAGCAGGTAACCGATGCAACTGCTCAATAAAATGGTCTACAATTGTTTGTCTCCTTGTTGCAAACTCAAATTGGCAATGGCTGCCCCAATGACAAAATACACCACGAAGATTTGGCAGAAAAAGACGATTTGCGTTTTAGGCACACGTTCTCCACACCACACCCACAAGGGTTGCTTTTGTAAATCTTGCACAGAAGAACTAGGTGAAGGAGGAGTGGTCGACGTAGCTGCGTCTGCTGTGTGAAAGGGCATGATGGTCACTTCTTTTTATAGTCGATGACTTGCGAAGCGTCGATCCAAGAATCAAAACTGGGTGGATATCCTTTCCAACGTACTTTGACTTCTTTGACACGTCGTTTGCCCACTTTACGGGTTCTGCGTTCGAGAATGCTTTCGATGTCGTACACGTCGTCTTCTTTTTTGGTGACACGTTGTAACTCGGGCAAATAAAACGTTCCTTTGAGTACTTCTCCGTTCATGTCTTCCAATTTATAGACGGCAGGATGACGGCCATGCACTCGTCCAGTGACGCGAAACAATTCAGTCGTCCAGTTAGGTAAGTAACCTTTGTCGAAAGTGCGTTTGGTTTTGCCAATGCGCACCCAATCTCCTACGGTCAACTCTCCACTTTTCTTGGGGACAGCCCTCGTCGGGGACGTACCAAACAGGCGCTCGAACACCAGCACTTCGTTGTCGGGAGTCACGTCTTGCGGGGCACGTCCGATGCTTCGATGGTAAGATTGGTTGTACGCTTGCACCAGGTGCGGTAAGATGTCGATGTACTTCAGAGTGTGGTGATGCGTAAAATATTTCCACATGCGTTCTTTCAAAGTGCGTTGAAAACTTTACACGATGCTGGCTTTGGTTTCGGGATTCTCGGTGGTAAAAAAATGAATGTCACGTTTCTTTAATTCTTTTTGGAAAGCTTGGTTCAGAAATTCGGTGCCTTTGTCCGTTTGCCATCGAAGAGGGTGACGACCGCTTTGTTTCAACACCCGTTGCAGGGCTCGCACTAACTCGCTGCTGGATTTGGAAGTCAAGGGCACGACCCAGGCAAATTTGGAAAAGACGTCGATGACACAAAACAAATATTTGTAGCCACGATTGTAGCTGGCCAAATGAGAGACATCGGCTAAATCGGCTTGCCATTGATGATCGATGCCTTCCACTCGGGTGCGACTTCTGGCAAACTTGCGTCGAATGGGTTTGTGTAAAGTGTAGGTAGCTTGTTCTTGTAACCATCGTTGCACTTGAGGTAAACGGAGACTTTTCAGTCGCGTTTTGGCAGCACGATACAATTTTTGAACTCCTGCGTAACCTGCAGGATGCGAGGGATCGTAGTAAATGCTGGCTAAGACTTTTTCCATTTTTTGTGTTTGTGTGTTAATAAGGCACCCACTCTTGGAGGATGCTACTCTTTTTCTCTTGGGGTACTTTCTTGGATTGCAATGCTTTGCGTGTGCGACCGGCAATAGGTGTTGAAGAGGAGGATGTCTGAGCGGGGGATATCGGTTCTTGTTTCACTTCTGTCTTCACTTTCTTTTTCTCTTGTGATGAAGAAGGGGTGGTCATCATCTTTTTAATCCATCCAATTCTGGAGGTAGGTGGTGTTGTTAACTTGCGTACTTTTTCTGGTGGAGTTTGAAACCCTTCTTCTTCTTCTTTTCCTTTTTCAGTCTTGGTCACTGGTAGTGATGGTACTGGTACTGGTACTGGTGATGGTGCTGGACTTTTCATCAAGGTCTTACAATCTTTCAGAGTGGGTAAAGCTGTTTCGTCTAAAGCTTTCTGGTGAAAGAGTTGCAGTCGTTGCAAGAGTTGACCGTACTTTTGCGATTCTTCTGTTTCGGACAAATCTTGGCGATCCATCAAGGACTGCAATTCGTGTTGTAACTGGGACATCTCGCTCAAATTGGGATTGGGAGGTAAATGCGGGGTGCGTTGTTCTTGCCACCGATGGTATTTCATCCATCGTTTGTAAGGCACTAAAGCTAGTTTTCGTCCTTCCATGGGGTTGTCAGGGGTTGATTCTGAGATCTTGGGACTTCCGAGGGCCTTTTTATCTTGCTCCCACCAGTCCTCCCAACATGGTTCCCAACACTCCTTTCAGTATGGGGCCTAACAAGAGAGGCAAAATGCCTCCACGTTGGACCAACATCTTCTTTTATTGACGAATGGGAATTTTCTTTCGAACCATTTGGCGAAGAACGTGACGATGCTTGCTTAAGCATTGTTTCTGGTGTTTGGACAAAGGAATCGTGCCTTTCAAAACGTTCAAACAACATTCGCACACAGTATCGATGACCTCTTTGGAGGCCGTTTGAATGAGTTTTTTTCGTAGGGGTGGAGAAGCTTTGGACAGGACAGATAACATGTCCCAATGATTGGCTAAACGTGGTGGCAGTCCTTTCCTTTTCTTTCCTTGGGGTTTTCTGGAGGGTGACATCTTTGAGTCTTCAGGAGCACCAAAAAAAAACACTGATACCCTACTTGGTCACAGGCCTTTTTTATACTGGAACGCGTCGCCACTGATTGTCTTTACGTCGTATTAGTTTGAGGAAAGGCATGACACGTCGTGCAGGGGTACGCAACGGACTAAATCGAGCCAGTTCTTGCTTGGACAAATCCAGTAAACTTTGTAACATGCCCGATCTTTCATGGACTTTGATTTTGGGAAAAGGTACTTTGTGAGCAGCAGCCACTGCCACTAAATTGGAGGGTCCTGCCACTGGGGAAGTTCTTTTGGGGGTCATCAACGGAGAAGTTCTTGATATGATCAACGTCTCCAAGTACTCTTCAGTTCCTGATGTCATTAACGGAGAAGTGGATAAACGTGAGGATGCCGGAGACGCAGTCACTGCCGTGGCAGATCGTGGTTTGCGAGTGTAAGGTTGCGTCCTGGCCGAAGTGCCTCTCTTGCGACTAGTTTTCTTCTGTGGACTTTTCTTTTTCTGGGGACTTTTTTTCTGTTTCTTTTTCTGGGGGCTTCTTTTCTTTCTCCGGGGTGGTGTCTGATCAGAGGAGGGTCCTGCCACTGGAGAAGTTCTCCTTGGGGCCTGGTCTTTTTCTTTTTCTTCTTGGGGCTTCGTTGGACTTTTTTCTTGGGTATAACTTTGGGGGCATTAGGATCCCATCTTAAGAGAGAGCGAATGATGACCCCTCCTAGAGTACCGCTCCCTCCAGGTTTCAAAATGATTTGTTTTTTGGTTTGAATGTCGATGTGGGGATCGGCCAGTTGGACCAAGGCGACTTTGTTTCGATCGAAAAAACGTTTGGTTTGATGAGGAATCTGAATGATTCCTTGAAGTATTTGACGTGCCGTCACCCTGAACCATCGTAAGACTTCTTTGAGACTAGCTTCTAAGACACGAGCTCGTGTTTGTGGATTTTTTTCTCGACTGATGCCATGCAAGGCACGAATCAATTTGACGGGAAGATGTGACTGAAGGGACGTCATGTTCACACTGTGTGAGACAGACGAAAAAAGGTCTGAGGTTTTTATAGATTTTTTTATGGGGAGTGAAATGAAGTCGAGGACGGAGACGTGTACAGGACAGGCCCTCCGTCTTGGCACCAGTGGTGAAACAAGTGGGTACGAAATCGCAAATCCTCGGGAGTCGTAGGTTTCAAATCGACGAGTAAATAGGCGTGTGGCGTTTGAGTGGCATCGTCGTACGCCTGAGTCAGCCAAGGCGTTCCTAACTGTTTGGCTAAGACTTGCACTTGCGATTTATCTCGAGGGCTTTTAAACAAGACCACGTAATACGCATTGAGACTGATGGTGCGATGGGCTTTACTTTGTTGAACCAAATTTTGGGTGATGTAAACGACACTGGCATTACGGTGATGCCCTTTGCGCGTGAACCACAGTTTAATTTCTTCTTCGTCCTCTCCTAACATGTCGTCGAAAATGACCAAATGGGTTTGACGGGAGTCAGAGACGATGCTGTCGTCTTCTTTAGGAATGCCTTCCACAAACACGATGGAATCGCCTTGTCTTTCTCGCAAGAGGTTGTATGCCGATTGCCACTCTTTGTAACACCACACGATCCGTTGAGGTGGCCGATCGATCAAATATTGTTTATGTTCGATCAAACGTTTGACGAATTCGGTTTTGCCTGAACCGCTAGGTCCAGCATTGAGCATGTTAAAGGGATGGCGAAGATACAAAGCCTCCCAACTGGCACTATCTAAGTGTTCGTCGATGACTTTGACAGTAGAGGAAGAGGGAGCAGAGACAGCAGAGGTAGCCATTGTGTGAGAAACGTCACTTGTGACACGAAAACAAACAAGACAAGAGTTTATATACTTTTTTCAGAACACGTTTATTGAATTTTTTTTTTTTCAAACATGAATACGAAAGACAAAAATACATAAAAGCCAAAGGCTTAAGTACAAGAATAAAAGGCACATGATAACCATTAACGTGGAATAAACACAAGTGTCTGTACAACCACATGTTTTGGGTAATGTTCTAACCAGTTCTATAGTAGGGGGTAAGGTCACACAAGTGTCCTCCCGAAAGGGTCTTTCAGGCCTGTCCACGACAGTCCCGTCCTGGGTGACGGGTTCTTCTGGCACCGTCACTAACACGGGTTGAAAAGTAACTTTTTTCCTTGAACAACTCTCGTGCATACTGGGCCACTTCTTGGGTCCAAGCCTCAAAACCCCATTCTTTCCAGGCACGGACATCTGTCCATTGGGGATGTAAATCACAAGCTACACACACATCGTCATACACGTCTTGGGTAGCTAAAAGTTGACGAATCTTTTTTTCCTGTTGAGGTCGAGAAGTATCCAGATGAAAACGCAAGGCTTTGAGCAAAAGGAGTTTTTCGTGACCATTTAAGGCCATTGAGGTGGTAAGTACTGGTCGTAAAGAGTCCACAAAGAATCGGCTGGTAAACGAAATCCCAGAAAACAAGTCACTAAGACACACACCACTTGTCGTCCCAAATTGAATGGATACAGTTCTTGTAATAATTGATGGTAATGATCCACGGTTTGAATATGGTCATTGAGTACCTTCCACGGAATCTGTTCAATAATATGTGACATAATCCGTGGCATGGCAACTTGATTTTATAGTGTCTTTGTTTCGGAAGCAATAAAGGTAATTTCTAACCAAACATGTTCGTTCTCCAGTAGGGAATTTAAATGTTACATACTGTAACTGAAACGTCAGAGTTTGTCTAGATGTTTCGTCTTTTTCTAAGCAGATTCCATGTAACAAATGTTGGTAATCCTTTACGTTGCAGTACGTGAATCTCGAAGTAACCAAAATTACGAACGTCTAGTCCATCATCATCCCCAAACTGAAAGTGTTCAACAAGGTCTGACCACTGAAAAAATTTCTGACGAATCAGTCCTCTTATACCATTCAGGTACCAGTGGTTAAAGATCTGGTGACGTAACGGATGCAATTGTTCTTTACGTTTCACTTGTATTTTCACCAGCTCTCGGTAAATCCTTTCTCTCAACTCCTCAGGCAAGCCCAAAATGTTCTCTTGTAAAGTATCCATAAGTATATACACTGTTTTTGGAATCGTTGGGTGGTGACCAATAGCCTCGTTTAACTTTGTGCCTAATGTAATATCCACTCATAATCAGTGTTCTTGTACTTTGGAACAGAGCATAATTTAAAAACGGATGAATCACTTTGAGTTTGCGTTTCACTTGTATTTTGATCAGTTCTCGGTAAATGCGTTCTCTCAACTCCACAGGCAAAGCACGAATGTTCTCTAGCAAAGTATCCATGAATAGGTCATACTAAATCCTCTTTGGTCTGACACAAGAAATGTACTGTTTGCACAAACATGGTTTTACTTCAGTGTCGAATTTAAATCCTTTAGTTACTAATTTGCACATTACAATTCGTTCAGAAGTTTCCTCTTTCACTAAGTTGACATTGTGTTCAAGATGTTGGTAATTCGTTAACTCTTCCTCTGGAATTCGATGCAGTAAGTTTACAATGATGTAGGTAGAATCGTCCATAACAAACCAATCCTTTTTAAAACTAGAGGATCGTTTATCAATGTCTGTCCGATGGAACACTTTCAATTGAATCAATCCTTGTATAGCCTTCAGGTACCAGTGGTTCAAACACCGGTGACGTAACGGATGCAATTGTTCTTTACGTTTCACTTGTATTTTGACCAGATCTCGGTAAATGCGTTCTCTCAACTCCACAGGCAAAGCACGAATGTTCTCGTGTAAAGTATCCATGAACAGATTATGGTAAGTTACTTCAATGTCTCGGTCCCACTAAGGGTAAGTAATGACAATTCGGTGACCATCGAGCATGTTCAACGTAGGCCGAATCTTGCGGTTCCCAGTGGTGAAGTGACACACCGCAACTGAAGCACTTGACTTTATCTCCTTCGCCCAAGTAGAAAAATCCGGCTCTGGCTAATTCTTCGGGGGTCGGTCCTCCAAGATACTTAGGCCATTTTCCTTTGAACGATTGAAGACGATTTTCAAAGTCGCAGTATTCCGACAAACGCACAGGAAACGAATATTGGTCTTTCACAGGTTCGTTTCGATGAGGGTTGAGTGACATGGGCAGGAGTTTGCTCAGGGCTGGATGACATCCGTAGAGGGGTAGACGTGAAGGTGAACATTCCCCTTTAAAACGAAGCCCAGTAAATGTCCAAGAGGACGAGCGGCATCACTTTCGCATCCCTCAGGTTTGACACGCGCAGCATCCCTTTCCATGATAGGGGTAGTGACACTAAAGTTCCCATGATGCTTTACGGCATCGCTAAGGTCACAGCGTACAGCATCGTACCCATCGCAAGGCTTACAATCGCATTCCACTTCCAAAGCCTCACACTTCAATTGTGCTTTTCTAAACAACTTGTTCTGTGTTTCTCTGAAAGTATTCATCTTGTTCGCTCGGTCTTGGTAGTCACAATGAACTATCGATCTTGCCTAGGGTTCCTTTTTATATACAGACCAATACCGACGTGACCGTACGGCAACGTAAAGTGATTGGGAAGTCTCACTCGCTTCTGGTACACGATTTGATAGACTTTTTCCAAGGGTCGACTGACGATGTGGTGAGTGGGTAAACGTACAATCTTGTTCGGTTGATAGGTGGTCACTTTAAAGTTTCCATCCTCTTCCGATTGCAAGGCTTCTTTCAATACCCCAAAGTTGACCACTCGACTGGTACGATAATTCAGAATCAGTCCTTTCACTTTGCACGTCGTGTGCACTTCTCCTTGTTTGTCCCGGTATTCGTAGCCGTAATTTTTGGGGCCGCCACTGACGAAACTTAGAATCTTGTCGTCGGGATGTTCGTCTGTCCAGGCTCCTAAACGGTCTCCTTCGATGTCAGGGTGATGTTGAATCGGGTGATGGATGTAAATGCAACTGTCCGTGTCAAAGTACAGGACGCGTTCCCCTAACAGTTCTAAAGCTTCGTACAATTTTAACCGAGCATGGGCTGTCACGTAAGCCGCAATGATGACATTTCCAAAAGGGTCGTCTTGTACAAAGTCCAGATCTTCTTCGTAATTGACCAAGATTAAATTCTCTCGAACGACGTCCACGTGTTTCATGTATTTGGTTTTGTCGTGAATCATCTGGAAGTAGCGGGAAGGTTCTGTCAAATATTCCGTCTTGTGTAAACACGGTCGTTGTGCCATTTTACCCCACAAGCAATTTAACATCACTTTGGCAAACGATCGCCTGCCTTCGTTTTTTTCGATGTGGTCTAAAGAGATGCCTTCTTGTTCGTAGTATTTCTCTTTGAATTGTATTTGGTCTTCGGGAGTGTGACACCAGGAAGGATAGCCGCTGGCTTCTTGTTTCAGTTTCAAAAAGGCATCCACTTAGTCGGCGAAAATGCCTTTCTGACTGTGATCACCCTTTTGGTACTGTTGTGTCTTGGGAAAGTGGCAAATTTCGTACACTTCTAACAGTTGGTATCCCATGTCCAGAGCTTTGAACAATTCTACGCTGACCCAGGTTCCCGTCAAGGCACGTTCTTCCTGGGTGTGATGGCAAGGTTGGTCTTGGTTGCACGTTTCGGCACAAGTACGGCACAAGGGAAACATCAGTTTGCCTTGACAATGGTGAGGTAAGACGGGATGGTACAAGTCCGTGGGAGGCAAAACTTTACACTTGATCAAGCCTTCGTATTGTCGAATGTTTTTCAGGTCGATGTGTTCCGTTAACAATTGTGGGTGCCCTACAGGAAAGCGACACTATTTGCACACGTAAGGATACAGCGAACACACGTCCAAGTATTTGATTTCTTCTCCTTTCTCTTCGTCGGCTTGGTACAGCAAACAGGTGGCATTGGTCCTTCTTCCGTACAAACTATCCCTCGGGTTCAGCGGGTCCATGAACTGGTAACTTTCCACGAGGCGTTTAATCTCGGGATCGGTTTTCATACGGTGATCGTACTCGTGTTCCCACATTTCCACCACTTGGTATCCTTGCTGTTCTAACTTTAGGCGTCGCTGACAAGTGTCCTGGTACAAGTCTTCCATGGTTCGTTGTAAAAACTGATTTTTAGTGCTACGGTCAGGGTAACAGACGGGACATCCGTGAAATAAGCAACCGTTAAACTCGTACACGATCTTGGGGTTTTCTAAGTCCCAGCCATCGACCGAATACGTTCCGATGGTCTTTTCGCCCCCTCCGTTGCGGGCATGCTGTATCCACTTGTCTTCCTTGTCGCACAAGTAATGTAACCAACGTAGGGCTTTGACCGAGTATTGACGTTTGACATAGTGGGTCGTTTGAGGGCTGATGACAGCCACGGTGTTTTCAGGCATGAATCGTTGTCGATACACTAAGGAACACGCTTTGGCAATGGTGTAAGCTTCTTTCAAAGGATCGACCCCTCCGTGTTCCATGAACAGTTCTCGAAATTTTCCACAGCAACGCCGTAAAATGTCCACGTCGGAACGACAATACTTTAGCATTTCTTCCTGAAAGTCGAAAGGGTCCGAGGCGTGAGCCTGGTACCAAGCGTAGAAAGCTTCTCGTTGTTCGGTACGCATGTTGTCGGGGTCGTAATAGTGAGCCTCAGGCAAATGGGGTAGAACGGCGTGTTGATTGGCTTCCGTATTGAAAAAGTGTGGAAAGTACCCTTTAGCCATTTCTGTCATTCCAAACGTTTTAGGCATTCGATTCAAAGGCATGGCCAAGTAACTCATCGAATCTTTAAACTGCACTTGTCCCACTTGCATGAAAATGATTTTGGCTCCGTTCAAAGTCACTTTAGGACGCTCGGTGCCTTGTTCCGTATAGTATCTCAAAAGAAACTGTCCATCGTATCCGGAGAAATTGTGAGGCATCACCGTGGCATGACGATGACAATCTCCGTAATGTTCGATGTCCTCTTGGCTCCACGTCTTGTCGATGGGGTCTAAGACCCATCGAGCGAAATCGGCTAGCGTGTTCGGTTACCGAAAGATTTTTTCACGCCCTCCAGGAATCTTGCTGCAGTGAGGGCAATGACTGAAGATAGGTTCTTGAATGCACTTCTCGCACGCTCGATGAGCCACGCAGAAATTAGGAATGTGAATGCCAGTCTCTTGCATGCATTCGAAATCGAAAAAGATGAAATTGCCTTTTTTTCTTGCTACCGTCCTCTTTCTCTGGTGGGGGTTGTTATTTTTGCACGTAGCATTGGTGTTCCAAGTCCACGATGTGGTGACAAATGTGACATTTTTTCTTTCCTCGACATACGTGTGCCTTCGCTTTATTGGTAAGTATGCCTTGTCCACAGGTAGGGCACAATCTCAGGAGTTGAGAAGCACATTTCTTCTGTGAACCTTGTGTTTTCAGATGTTGTTGATAACAGGCAGGGCTGACAAACGTGCGCAGACAAGTTGAACAAGGCACTGGTTCTTCGCTCAGACAGGGTGGAGAAGCCAAACATCCTGAGCATTTCAATCCACAATGCTTGTGTTGCTCTCGATTATTATATGCATAATCACATTTCTCACAATAATAAATATATCCCAGGAATCCGGTGATAGTGGTAATGGTATCGAAATGGTCATCGTGATAATAGACATGAATGTATTTTCCGTCCTTAAAATCTTGGCCTCGAAACAACAGAGGTCCGCGCATTTCTTGAGGGGGCACTTTCAAGGTGTATCGTGGAGCTAGGACATCTTGCAATTTTTTCATTTCAGGAATGCCACAGGGTGTGTCTTTGGACAGTCCGGCTTGTTGTAACAGGAGTTCTGCTTCGTTTCGTTGTTTGGCTCGATCGGATCGTTGAATAGTTTTCCAGGTTCTTTTCCATTCTACCGTGTCGTTCTTGTTGGCATAGGTTCGTCCCACCACGATGGCTCGAGCTAAACACATCTGGTCCTGAGGGTTGTTAATTCGGACGAGACTCTTTTTGGTGCTGCGAAGGTCGTCCACCAATAACATCTTTTTGCGTCCAGTCCCTTGAGGAGGAGAGACGTGGGTCATGTCCAGTGTGGCTTTTCCATCGGTGATGTCAAACTGGTCATTAGATTGTTGTACCTGTTGAATCTTGTCCATGACTTTGGAAGCGGTCAATTCTGCAGGGGTGCTAAACTCGATCCAAACAGGGGATTTCAAACCGTCGTGTTGTATGGAAAGTCTCAAGCGATCGTCTTCTTTGGGTTGACATTGTCGCTTGACTGCAGTGAGCAAAGAATCCCACACCCCAGTGATAAACACTTCTGCTTTCTCTAACGGCACTTCAGCCTTGAAATCTTTAAACTTCACCGTGTATTTGTAAGCCGTGGTTCTAAATTTTCTAGAGGAGCGCTTTTCCGTCTCTCGAATGGAATAGTACTTTTCAGGGTTAACTAAGGGTGGTGAACTTGGTTTAGAGGGTTCGGATTCTGGTTCACTCATGTCCTCTTCAAAATCACTGGCATGAATTTGTGCCAAGATTTCAGCCCTGGTTCGAGGCGATAGATCACGTTTCTGCCTCTTACTTTCTTTTTCTTTCTTCTCAATGAATAAGATCGTTTCATCTTGAGTGCAAAACGTCAAATGACTCAAGTTTAAACACCATAGACTAATTTATAGTCATGGCAGACCAGCGTATATAAAAGGGTGTGTGTCTTGTCCTTTCACTATTCATTTCACTCTCAAGCCGAGCACAACGATGGAAGAGACTAACCAAATCGAACGTTTCGTCAGAGCTTTGCGAGGGGTCATTAGAAAATTCTCTTCAGACCAGCCCACGGACTACTCTCCTTCCTTTCGAGATAAAAGTCAAGATACTTGCTATATCTGTCAGAAGAAAGGGCATTGGTCTTCAGAGTGTCCAGACCGTCAAAAAAGAAAAACAAATGGGGCTAAAAAAGACAAAAGTCAAGATACCTGTTATTATTGTAAAGAAAAAGGACATTGGTCTCCAGATTGCCCAAAAAAGAAACAAGAGGAATCAGAAGAAAAGAGGAATTCTTCAGAAGAAGAGAGAGATTCTTCAGAGGAAGAGAGGGATTCTTCAGAGGAAGAGAGGGATTCTTCTGAGGAAGAAAGAAGACAGGTGAAGAAAAAGAAACAGGAGAAAAAAAAAGAAGGGAAGAAACTGAGGAGGAAGAAGAGGAAAAGAGTGTGACGGTGAAAAAATTCAAAAAACAGAGAGACTAAACAAGGAGACAGAAGAAGTCAATGAACTTTTAATTAAAGTTTTGTGTTGTTAATTGTGAATTGAATTGTAACAATGGATAAAAGAATAAATTAATGATATAAGGTAAGTGTCTTTGAGTTGTGATTTTAAAATAAGAAGCTAAACTCACGCACTCATACACAGACACGTACTATAAGGGTAAAATGGGTGGGTTTTTTTTTTTGAGTTATTGGCAAATTGAAATTGTATTTCTTTTCGAGAAATGTGGGTGGCCCTGAAAAGGGCCTTTTTTCTTTATGGTGTAGGGGTGAGTTTAAGCAATCAACTTTAACTGCCTTAAGCCTTTGCCACGGCCAAAGCCTACTTCTGGACTGCGTAATGTTGATGATGATGATTGGGTTGAAATCACTAAGGGTGGTACGGTAGGCTTAGTCACAGGGTTGACGTGTTTAGCTCGGGAAGGTCGTATTCTCTTCGGTCGTAATAAAGAAGTCTGATACATTTGTTTCAGACTTCTTAACTCCGCTAAAATGTCCAACAGTACCGTGACGGTTTGACTTTCACCCTCTTGTTTCTTTGCTACTTCTTCTTGTTGTTTTTTTCTTACCTCTTCTTCTTGCTGCCGTTGCTTTAGAAGAAAAGCTTGTTCTGCTTCCTTTTGCTGCTGTATACATTTCTCCAATTCTTCTTTCTGTCTTTGTCTAAAATTCTCCACGTGTGGTAATGAAGGAGAAGGTAACGAAGGTTCCGGAACAAATTCTTGCGAGGAGAGAAAATCCACAAAATCCCAATTCACCTCTTCTGAAAGTAAGTCCGGGTTCCCTTGGGCGGTCTCCCCTGCTGGTGCACCCCAATGGATCGTTTTCTGAATTTCCGTCATGTTGAATCACTGTCGCATAGATTGACTGTACACAAGCACTAGCGAATCTATATAGACCACGTGACGTCACAGACTGCTCTCTTCGGATTGGATGTGGGCTGACTGAATTTTGTAACGCGTGTTCCGATTGGTGAATGAACTCAATCCGTTTCAATCCTTCCTCTACCTATAAATAAGCGCAGTTCACTGCATTGATTCACCTGTTCTCGTCGCTTCAAGATGTGGACCACAGTTGAATCATCCACCCTTGTGTCTTCCATGATGTTTAGGACGGACATGCTCATGTATGTCCGGTCCAAGTGGACCGTTGTCCACAGGACAAACACCAGCCTGTGGATACGTAGGATCTACGTTGAAAGACAAGGATGCCTGAAAAGAGTGCTGATTTACGGGCCAACAGTGAGACGCAGCCTAAGGACAAGAAGAAGACCAATGCGGTGCCCTTTATGTTAATGAATACATTAACATAAACCCAAAGGCCCTTTTCAGGGCCACCCATATTTCTCGAAAAGAGATAGCCTTTTCAATTGCCTACCCCTTTTTTAAATTTAAATTTAAATTTAAATTAAAAAAATTTTTTTTTTAAAAAAAAAATCCCATGTTCAATTCCCTTTGTCCCTAGACAAGCCCAAACTCTATTCCCCATGTTAAATTCCCCTTGTCGCTAAAACGACCCACGATTTTTCTCCATGTTAAATTCCCTTGTCGCTAAAACGACCCACGATTTTTCCCCATGTTAAATTTCCATTGTCGCTAAAACTACCCAGGGGTCTCTGTAATGCTAATTCCTATTGTCACTAAAGTGACCCACTTCACTACTAATCGAGGTTTGCAGTTTCCTTTAAATAAAAAATATAACGGATGGTATATCAACGATACAGCGTACATGCTATATATATATATATATATATATATATATATATATATATATATATATATATAGAGAGAGAGAGAGAGAGAGAGAGAGAGAGAGAGAGAGTGTATTTATACCACATACGAATGCACATACTTGCATTTCCAACGCAATTAAGACTGGCTACAAGCGACTGTGTATTGACGGAATTATTGAACTCTGCAAAGCCCTCTCCAGTTTGTCCGTTATAACAATTGCATTTCTTGCAGTTCTTAACCTTTTGCGAGTAATCCAAATTTCCTTTGGAAGTTGATAAGTTGCTTATTTTAACTTCTGAACTTCTATATCCATTCATATTGACATTCATAAGACGCACATATGGGGCGATGATTTAATTTTCAATTTATGAAACGAGTTAAATAATGTCCAGCTTTGGCCAGCAAAGGCTGGACATTATTTAACTAGTTTCATAAATGTAATTT
Organism: Sinohyriopsis cumingii; assembly: GCA_028554795.2. Classification (NCBI taxonomy): domain Eukaryota; kingdom Metazoa; phylum Mollusca; class Bivalvia; order Unionida; family Unionidae; genus Sinohyriopsis; species Sinohyriopsis cumingii. The sequence goes on from CM068833.1 coordinate 48,487,308, forward strand.
ATAAATTTAATATTAAATCATTATCCCTTTGAGATTCTTTGTATCACATGGTTTTTAGGTCAGTAAAAGTTATTTAGATAGAAAGAAGAATGAACAAACTAGTTCATTCTAGCAGACGCTGCACCTTTCATTTGTTGTGCACAAAAGATAGTCCCAAACAAAATTGAAACGGTATACATTTTTGTTAACTATATATCAAAGAATAAGCTTCCATCCAAATAAACAGAACATTTTACAAAGAGGAAATCATTTGTCAACAAGAAATGTCCAATGCGTTTGTGTGATGTCACATTATTTGATATGGTGAACAGTACCGGTTTGAGTTGGCATACGAATCACAGTTCCAGTGGTTTCCTTGAAATTCTACATCACAACTAAATATTACATCGTTGCAACATTTTTGTGAAAAAAAAGATTACTGGATGCAGAAATAAACAGATTTACTGTAATGTATTTGTGATCGGATATTTGCAGTATTTGATTTGGAACATTAGATTGTAGAAAAAACGTAAACAAATCCTTTTTGAGTCGGACTTACATCGCATGTTTACCGCGTTAATATGATGTGGTTGTAGAAAGTTCTGTCAGTTTGGGAGACCGGTTTATGCCTACAGTTTTCTGTGAACAAAGATGAGTTTCTACTTTTGTAAGTTCACATTTAAACTATGCTTGCATATAGAGTGGATTCCAAGCTACAAATATACCGCCCCTCAACTGAGCAATTCTCATAGTTTTGCCTGTTGTTACTGTTCTTGCCACTTTTCATGTTATGTTATGCTTGACACACAAAAAGCCATGTAGAGGTAAATTGGTCATATTGAATTAGACAAGACCATTTTCCTCCAATCCCTTTCGCGAGTCGAATCAAAACATGGCGGCCAAAAATGTTCATTGAAAACAACAAATTCCAGAAGGCGGGGTAAAAATGGCTTTCCCACGATTGCAACCAGTCAGTATGGAGGATACTGCACAATAATTTCATTGCCTTATTTGGACCAATCAGAATCACATAAAGTGATATTTTAACTTTTAATACAAAATCATGAAACTGCACATACTTTAGGAAAACTGTACCGACTATGTGATAATCACGATTTAAGCATGAACAATGGTTTAAATTAACAAGTTGAGCACAAACAACACAGAACGGTTAATAATATGAACACTGAACGCGCGGGTTCACATAACAGCTAGGACATTGAAATGAGTTTGAAATCTAAGCATATTGATAAACCAAAAAGTGGTAATTTAAACACTATAACTTATTTACAGTTCATTTTAGTCATTATTATGATTTAGCTAACACTGCTACCAACCATACACGTATTTCTATCCACCAGGCTCCATTTCTAACTTCCTTTTCCGTTGCTCTATATGACTACATTTTGACATCAGAGACACCGTCTCATGACACAATAGAAAATTCGCCACGTTCGATTTTTAACGGTGTTTTGCTGATATCTTTCTCAGAGAGAGAGAGAGAGAGAGAGAGAGAGAGAGAGAGAGAAGAGAGATAGAGAGAGTATTTTGACTAAACATTCCAACAAATATCACATATATAGAGCAATTTTGTGCTCGACTATTTTCTAAACCCATGTCACCTTACAGTAAATTGTTACCAAGTGCTACATTTCCGTCACAAGACATGGGGGTATGTAAAGGAGATCACTGTGTGTGAAGTTGAGTCCAGAGTATATGTAGTTGAGATCATTGTTTGTGTAGTTGAGACCAAGGGGTATGTAAAGGAGACCACTGTGTGTGTGGTGGAGACCGGGGGTATGTAAAGGAGAGAAAGGTGTGAAATAATGGAGATCAGAGTTTATAATGGAAGCGAGGTTGATTTCAGGTCATGTGTATTGAAGTTCACTGTGTGTAGTTGAGACCAGGGTGTGTTTAGTGGTGTGTGTAATGGCGACCAAGATGCAAACTAAATTAACACAATAACCGTAAACTGATTGAATTTGGGAGTAAACCATTATCAGTAGATTAGCAATATATGGATCGCAGTAGTTACGGCGGAACTGTTTTTGATTAAGTTATGAGGCTTTATAAATTTGTTCCCAAGACAACTGCAAACCTCACCCGTGTCTATTTCTTAAAGTCATAAGACAACCCCCAGCGTTCCATTATATATATTCCGTGGAGAGAAAGGAACAAAAGCTACTCCCTGATTTATTCCCTGTGTTGCGTAAAATAGTTAAAGTGTCCTTGTTATCCACTTATATACTTCATTAAAATATAAATTATTAAATTCCTGCTGTCGCAAAAGGTGATGTTACATTCTTTGTTATTATCAGATACGACTTTGGAAAAGAGCGAAAAATGATTTCCCACAGTATAATCAGTGTCCCTTTAATTCCAATAAATGTTCTCATCGACAAAAGCAGTATGCTTTTGAAAATTGCATATTTGACGACTAGTTATTGTTGTATTGAAAGAAAAGTTATGTAGTGTCGTTGAGTCCTTCCGTCTGTGATTTTTCAGGCAAGGAACAAAACAATGACAATTTTAGTTAAGTGGTGTGAAAGGAATGTTTACTTTCCTACATCTTTCAATAATGATTCAAACTGATTGATGGGTATACTGCCCTGGAGATTGATGGCATGTCATCTGAAGAAAAGAATTACTGTTACATCATTTATCGGATTCGTAATGAATGCAAACATATATCAAAGTGGAAAGAAATGAAATGCTTGAAATGAACCACCGCCAGAGAGACATTCTTGTATTGTGGATATACACTCAAGAAGTACAAGTGAACCAATAGCACTAGGTTGACTGGGTCTGTTCTGGATGGTTCGTTCACTCTATCGTTTTTCACTAACCAGCAAGCATTATACACACCACCTAGAAAATCTTCAAAGTATTTCATTCGGAACACTTTGGTCTCTTTACGATGCAAGTCGAATAGATTCGATTGTCTAAACGAGAGTGAGGTAATTATACTGTTAGTTCCCAAAAAGTAAGCTTCGTATCGGAAGAACTTCTGGACACATAAATAGATTCCAAATCTGTTCTTTTAAATAACATGTTGAAAACAAAACACATTGTGACATTTCAGCAATAAATGAACGATATGTATTTTTCAATTTAATGTTGTTTCTACAACTTTGTAATAAAGCATCGAAACACTGATTTGGTTTCAATAACCTAAAACTATTGCTTACGTTGCTGTTAGTGATGATACGTTCTCCAGTCACTGTGACGTCATAAGATAGTACGCGGTAATAATAACAACGGACTTGAGGGCGTATTAAAATGGTTATTATTTATATCGGATATTCTTTCTAGCCTATGATGCAAAAGACCGAGTACGTACTGACCGAAGAGACATCTATGACAACAGTACGGTCACATGTTTGTTTCTTTGTACATGTGACATGATCGTCATATCTATTTGGGTAATGCAGCATTTACTGTCGACTCACCAACCCCCCAAAAAGCTTTCCCTATTCAAATCAGCTGAATTTTAATAGATATGTTTCGCAAAGAAAGACGCGGGCATACGGGTTTTGCCTTTTGGTTTTGTAACATGTGTTTTGTTTATCCACGTTCCTTTCATTGAAGCCTACAAGGCTTAAGTAACTCTTGTATTTAGCTGGCAAATCAATAAATCCACCTTAAAGATATTTTGATGTGTTTCATGATTGCATATCACATATATTTTTAAGAGGAAAAAAAGCAGATTATTGGAATGTATACAGAGGTGATGCCGGAGATGAGTGTAAAGACTGACATATTACTTTCTCTCAACCTACTATTCCTACAACTTCAAAATAGCTTTACCTTTAATACAGCACACTTTTCAATGGATGTCCCCACCAGGAATGGAGCTCTTTTAAAGTCTTTTGCAGCAGTCGCAAGATTTATTGCTGTTAAAATCAAACACAGAATTTATTCGTTTGGTTATGCTGGAAAGAAATAAAAAGAGTCCCTAATTAGAAACGACACCTATGGAGGTAAATGAGACTGAAGTTATTCTTCAAGCAATGCCTGCTCTCTCTCTCTCTGTTTCTCTCTCTCTCTCTCTCTCTCTCTCTCTCATGTGTCAGTAACGAAGACGGTATCAACAACAAAGTATTTACTTTGCTGAAAATGTATATCGGCTCAACAGTTGCAAAGGTCATGTGGCTCCCTGCTCCAGATCGAACAATTTCAGGCCAACCAATCAAAATGGGCCGCAGTCTTTGGGATGAAGGTCGATATGTTTCAAGGTTAAATTAAGTCCGTAGAATTTCGACTGTTGTCAAAAATTGAAATATTTAAGGATTAATTGTTTCATGAATTTGAACGCGATCCGATTTAACAAAAATCTCGTGACTATGATTGTGATTTATGATGAATGCTTATATAACTGTAGGACACGCAGAAACAAATTTCTGTCAATATACAGGTATTGTTTCAACGACAGAGTTCGTTCCAGCCATTTTGTCGCAGTAAGGACTTTGTCGTTGTGGTACAAATGAAATCTGTAATATAGTGAAATTTTCTTCTTCGTCTTTTCATTCAGAAACCAGGACATATAAATGGAATAAATGCAAAAAACCTGTATGCGAAACATGTGTCAGAAATAATGTGTGAAAATCATATATACTATGCTCCTGATGATTTTTGTAATAAATATGATGCATATTTTTCCACATTTAATAATTATACATAGAACAAAAACTTTTAATAATATATATTTTAAAATTGTAATGGTTAAAATAAAATGTTGTAAATATATGTGCTTCTGTGTGTTGCTGTGTATGCGTTTATTTTAATTGGAGATGAGTGTCGAAATCGAAAGCGGAAAATACCATTATAAACTTCTTTTTCGGCTTTTGATGGTTTTATTGGCAATATTAACACTCTTCTGGCTATATCATGACGAAGAAATTCGTAACTGAGGTAGTTACTTAATAATGTCACCTTGTATAATTAATGACAATATTAACACTCTTTATCATGACGAGGAAATCGCACACTGAGGTAGTTGCTTAATAACGTCACCTTGTAGAAATAACGTCATTCCCCTATAGATTTATGAAATATATTCGAATTCTTCACCCAGGTTATTGGCTGCGTGAAACGTTTTACGTTCATTTACATGGAAATACTGGTTTATGGTCAAAATGTATTTACCTGTAAAACATGTCAGCAGCGCAACTTAGCACCAACTTTATCAACTGTATTTGGAAAAATCAGGGTCTTTTTACATTTCGAAAAACATAATAGACAAATCAACGGTTGACCACACGATGTAATACAGCTACAGGATAAGTCGCATGGGTCATTTGTGTGCATTTACTCATTTTAAATCAAATATAAATTGTTATTTTAAAATGTAACTCTAATTTTTTCTAATCAAATTCTTTTCAGTCTTGGTTATTGAAATCGCTGCACTTTAACTGTCACCAAGAAACTTTCAGACGAAAATTATATGTAGCTATTGACGTTTACAATGGTGGCCATTTATTAAACCTAGGTCAAAATACGAGTGGAATCTTCCCAATAGAGGGTAGTACGAATTCGTTTATCAATATGCGCAGCTTTCATTGTGAAGTAATAGCACGCGACATTCAATGAACTGGATCACACCTTTAAGTTTATTTCTTTGATTTTGCTGTATACACCTATCGGGGCGTCTAAATAATGATCTTCCAAAGGAATTTAGATGAATACGAATGCAATTGAAGTGAATACTTGCCAAATAAAAGGTATGTCGAACCAAATTCTAAAAATGACACCCATTACAGAAATAGTCGGTGTTGAATGCCTACATGACCCATGTGACTTCTACTATACTTCTGTTGAAATCTAATATATCACAATTTCCTACAAGTACTTGTTCCGTAGTGTATGCATCAGTATGGTTAATATTATTACAAAAAGCAATACATAAGATGTAAATGTAATATGCAATCACTCTTTTTCTAGTCTTTGGATTTATAAAGGTCATCATTATCATCAGATGGAACCTTTTAATAAATGAATGGAAATTTACACAGATAAAAAAGTATAACCGTTATAGAACACTTCAGAGTTTCTTAGTAAGGAGGATTGATTGTGATCAAAATAAGAAGGTTAATTAGTTCTGAGGCGATTGGAGTAATGTACTTTGCCCAATAACACAACACGGTAACCGACCTGGGCTGATCCTATACCAGGATTCGAACCTTCACCCTTTCTGGTGTAACTACTGTTCGTCATGATTGTTATATTATAATTTTAGTAATATGCCTTATATTGTCGACAAGTTAGAAAGTTCTAGAAGTGAACGTTTGACATTTATCTTGGTTCTGTGTTTATGTATTAGCTGTTTATGTAATGTTGTTTACTTGAGCAATTATCCATTCTTGCCTTAACGTCTTGAAGCAGAATCAGTCTTATTGTTGTGTTCGTATTTTTCTTTTGATGGAACTAATTATTTACTTGAAATACAAAGTCCTCATTAATAATATTTTTCGATAGAGGCATGAATTTGGAACTATAGTGAATTCAGGCAAGGATATTTTTGGATTATATTGTTGTGATAGAGCAAAAGACTTTTAGCACATCGCCAATTCCCATGCCATTGGCACATTACCACGTTCGAGACTACAGGCACATCAACACATCCAATAATGGAAATTATATGGCATGCTACTGGAATTCAATTTTAACTTCATGCATTTGGACTTGTGATTGATCATTTATGACTATTTGATATTAAATTCACAAAACGTTTATATTCTAGGTTAAATACATTTTTGTTGTTGAAAATTACAAAACTTGTTGGTTTTCGCTTTCATGTTTTACTTTGTTTAATACCTTAGTGTCGTAACAAAACATTTTCCCATAATTTGCATTTCATTTCTTGTGCTTCAAACAAGTTTAAAAACCATAAAAGATATTTTATTTTCTCCATGTTTTATTTAGCCGTCAGCATTATGGCACGCAATGTCTATTCTTCATTATCTTTAGATGGAGAGAATGGTAACGGTGGTGTGGGATTTTGCTTCGTTTTCGAAACATAATTCAACAGGAATGTTTTTCTTCTCTATATTGTTTTTATTTTATCTTATTTCAGGCACAATACGAGACACGATTCGTCAATTTCTTTTTTTAAAATAATTCTTTTTAAAAACAAAACTTGTATTATTTTTTTTAAAGTGGTGTTGTTTTCATGCTGTGTCTAAAAATAGGTACTGAAAAGCCAGAGCCAACCTGGGTCGGCTGACTCGGTGAGTCTTTGATGAAGACAATTCGTATATAATATAGCCAATACTGTTTTTGAAAATGCAGTTAAAGAATAGCCTACCAACGAACATATCAAACAGCCCATACTATTACAAACGAAATTCAGTTGCATCAATAAGGTGTATTTTGTCGTACTATTTGTTAGTGTAATCAACCGCTGCTGCAGTTGCATCAATACGGTGAATTTTGTCGTACTATTCGCTATTGTAATCAACCTCTGCGGTAGTTGTGCAATAGAGCACATAAGTGCGGCAGACCTATATGATGTTGATACTGTTTGCTTCGTGATAATGTTCTACTGACACTGTTTGCTTTGTGATAATTAACACGTTTTTATGTAAATAGTTTAGAATCTTCGCAAAACAGTTTGGATCAATAGTATTATTTACTTTGCATATGGTTACAAGTAGTACAGACTTAGAGAATAGTCAGTTGCCAATATATATCTATCACAGCTCCAATCACGGTGAAAAGGTAGATTGCCTTGTCACAAGAATATAATCTATGATAAACAGGTGTCAGCTTGTTCTAATATAATAATTACCCGAATGACGAACGCGTTTTAACGAGAAAGGCGTAATTTGCCGTTTGTCAGGTGTATTTACCCTATTTTAACGCGAAACGCGCAGTTTGTCAGGTGGATTTATAATTGTTTAAGGTTTCATATTTTCAATGCATTCTTCGTTTGCAGGATAGATATATCCACAAGGTGGTGTTCATCTTAGCTCTTAAATGAGTTTAGATTTTCCTAGTCTTGGGAGGGTTCAGTCGCGCAATAGGGTTATATGGCGCCCGGGGCGACGATGATGGCTCGGCCAACCGTTTTCCTGCTATTTTAAATTTTATCAACTGTTTTGGCACCCCAAGACCTTTTGCGCACCACCACCCCCGTTAGTACGCTACAGGGTGGGCTGAGAATGTTTGAAACATCTATCAGCATTTTATCGGATGATTTTGTCTATTTACGAAACATCAGCGATGTATGGTCAGTGCTATATGTATGATGTCGTGATCCTGACCTGGAGCAAATACGTAGTTTGTCAATGCCGAACACCTGATATCTGTGACACAAAGTTTCTCGCTCCAAACCGACCTTTGGAAACTCAAGAATATTCAGCAAAATTACTTCTTAAATCAGTCCCTTCAAGATGATCTATAACTAGTGACAATATAAGTGTCGTGGTTAGTCTCAGCCTTTCCTTGGAGGCAAGATGATGTCAACTTCTGAGAAAACGTGTGCGCTGGCAATTTTAAATGTACTAAAATTGCTGGTGAATTCAATGACCAAATTATTTTATACACGTGAGTAATTCAAATTCTTGGACGTTTTCAGGTATCGTTTGGATGATCAATAATTTCCCACTGGAAAAAGTGTGCGAGGCGCAACAGGGAGATGCGCGTGAAAAGATGAGAAACGAAATCTTATGTAGAGAGGACCAATCAAAGAATTTTGGCAGAGAAAATTCAATTTTGCTACAAGCATCCTTTCATCGCCCCACAATATCTGGTGTTCCACTCTGGCATATAGCCTAACTAATCCATATTTGGGGAGTAGCTGTTTGATCATTTACACCCAAAATCAGTATTTTATCAGTTGACAACAAACCTGCTTTGCAAAAACCTTTCAAGTGTTAAATTATTAATTAAAAACAGCCGACGAATTAATACCCGTGTTAATAGAAGTATACGTCAGTGGTGTTGGGCATCGTCATCATTTGCTCTCTTGACAACTGCTACATCTCTCTAACGTAACACAGGCAACAATCATCGAGAACGTGGATCATCTTCCATGGATTCACAACCGACTTTACATCGAGAAAACGACATCAACACTGTAGCATATGTTATGTATATTTGATTTAATTATATCTGACCTAAAAAATATTTATTTCAATTTAATTGTTTGTCAGTTTTTTAAAATCCTTTTATTTTTCATTACGTGATATTGTAATGCAAATTGATTCACTAGAGATGATACCTTTTTTGAAAATAGTTTGACCTTGACTGTAAAATCCTGACCTTGTTTCAGAATTTGTAGCAACCTTCGTAAACAAGTTATATTTTAGCTTAAAATGATTGGTTGTTTCCAAGGTCATGATGGGATCTTGGCTATTAAGATAAAGACAATGTGTTTTATTTTTTATTTCTTAGAGTAAAAATGATTGGTTTTCGTCAGTATCACACTGGGTAAACGTGATCTGTAACAAGTATTTGCTTCTATAGACTAACAGAAGATGATCATATACCTTGTTTATGTTTTATAAAGCCCATATAACCAATGTTTTCGAGAATTAATCAGTAGAGGTTGGGCCGTTAAAAAGTTTGTTGTATGTTGTGATGTTTGGAGTTATTTCACATTACTTTGATTCAAAAGGATTAATTCTGTTATTTTTCTGCAAAATACGTGTGCTCTTGTTATATTGCGGAACAAGGACAGTTTTTGTATTATACAAATTTATTCAGCTATCAGAAACCGGAGTGATAATTATTGTTTTTACAAGGAACTCTACACTTCAACACTACATATTGCAGCATACGTCATCGTCTTCCATCTTGGATTCTTCGCCGAGATTCGAACGTGAAATCAGTAGAAAATTTTGTTATTAGGACTGTTAAAATTTTATTCTCGGATTATTTTTGGATCATTTTTGGATTTGATTCTATAAAACCGTAAGTTCTTATTTGTTTTCATTTTTACATAATTTTTCCAGGGAAATAAATTATTGTATTTTTCAAAGTTTGTTGTTTTCACTCTTTCTTGTGTTATTGTTTATTCGAGCCTAAGCAAGTGACATAAGACATATGACAGAGAATTACGTCCGTAAACTTTATCCGGGCCAGACATAAGCTGCTCTTTGTTCTGTTGCAGTATAGTTCGCTTTTTGTAATTTAAACGTCATTGTGATTAATGTATGTTACGTCCTACGTATACATCTGCATGTGTCCGGCGTGCTGCATGTGTAACTGCGGAACATTTTATAGAACCTTACTCTGTCTATCGATCAGCACTACATTAATTGACAGGTTCAACCAAACGAAAAGAACACTTATAGCACTATATTCGGAACTTTTCAAATACCCATGGTATACTATGCATTCAAAGCCACGATGTGGTAAAATGTATTTGTTTTGAAAGATTGGTTATTTGATACAGAAATAGCCTTCAAACCCTGGTAGTAAACGGGTACTCACAAGTAGATATTAACTCTATCTATCTGTGTATATATATATATATATATATATATATATATATATATATATATATATATATATATATATATATATATATATATATACATCCGATCGATACAAAGACTTGTTGTATAGTCTATACATGTCTTGGTTTCTTTTCAGTTTACACAGCGATTAAATTGGTGATCATAATAATGAAATGGTTAATCTAATTTATATTTGATTTAATTTAATTGTTTGCAAGTTTTAAAATCATTTATTTTTAAATTCATTACATGTCAAATTAATGTAGTTTTGTTTCCTAGGAACTTGATATTTTTCAGAAAATAGTTTGACCTTGACTCTTTAGTTGTAGACACATGAAGCTGACCTAGTAAAATGATTGTTTTTGTCAAGGTCATACTAAGATTACGTGCGTTTATACATAAATGCTTCTCGCAGGTTTTGGAAACTTGATCCATCTGGGAATTTTTTTTTGCGTTCGAGTTACTGTATAATCATTGTTTATAGCGATTTTTCTCAGCCGGGGCTTTTATTTTTCACTGGAAAGTGTCAGTTGTGCCAGTTGGAGTTATAATTTTAATTTTTATTCGAATGACTTGGATTCTAAAGGATGATTCGTTTTCCTGGAAATAGACGAGTGCTCATACAGACTTCTTGGACAAAGACATTTCATTAATTCAAACACCGGATTATTGTTTGTGAATAACACATAACTGTAGACCTAACAAACACCGCAAAGGACACAGTATATTTCATCTCTTTTCATCTTGAATTTTTTCGCCGGGACTCGAACTTGAATTTATTAGAGCATTTCATTATTAGGACTTCTAAAATTTAATTTGAGGATTATTCTTGGATTACTTTTGGATTTGATTTCTAAAACCGTAGTTTTTTATTTTTTCATTTTTACATTGTTTGTCTAGAGAAATAAATTATTTGTTAATTTTTTCAAAGCTTGTTTTTTTTTTCTTCACTCTTTCTTGTGTTACTATTTATTTGAGCCTAAACACATAACATAAGAAAAATAAAAACGTCAGTGATATTGAAATTGATAGACTCATATTGATTATAAATGAAAGGCAGATACCGATAACTTGTGAAAATTTAAATCTACATATTTCAACGTGGATAAAGTACTTCACAGTGGCAAACAAAAACAAAACTATAAACAACCCAACCCAGGTTCGATGAAAATATTGCAATATTGTATATGTAGGGGTCAATTTTTCCAGCAAATTTAGGTTTCTATAATAACTGCCCATCATTTCTAATTATAGAATGCGCATGAATTACAATAATGTGAATGACTAACAGTGATGTGAATTACTGACACTAATGTGAATGACTGACAATAATGTGAATTACTGACAATAAATTAAATGACTAACAATAATGGGAATGACTGACAATAGTGAGAATAACTAACAATAACGTACATAAAAGACAATAATGTGAACGATTGACAATAATATGAATGAATGACAATAATGTTAATTAATGACAATAATGTGAATGACTGACAATATTGGGAATTAATGACAATAATGTGTAATGACTAACAACAATGTGCATGAATGACAATAATGTAAATGACTGACAATACTATGAATGTATGACAATAATATTGAATGACTGTCAATAATTTGAATTACTGACAATAATAATGAATGAATGACAATAATATGAGTGAATGTTAATATGAATGAATTAAAAAGTCAATGAATGACAATAATGTGATTGAATGATAATAATGTGAATGAATGACAATAATATGGATTAATGATAATAATGTGACTGACAAAAATGTGCATGAATGACAATAATGTGGATGAATTACAATAATGTAAATGACTGACAATAATAGGAATGAATAACAATAATATTGAATGACTGTCAATAATGTGAATTACTGACAATACTAATGAATGACTGACTATAATGTGAGTGAATGTCAATAATGTTAATGAATGAAAACAATGTGAATGACTGACAATACTATGAATGACTGACAATAATGGGAACACATGACAATAATGTGGACGAATGACAATAATGTGATTGACTGACAATAATGTGAATGACTGTCAGTAATATGAATTACTGACAATAATAATAAATGATTGACACTAATTTGAATGACTGCTGATAATGCGAATGAATGATAATGTTTTAAGGTTGTAACAGTCGTTTCAACGATTCTACATTGGTTACAATAATAGCAAAATATATAGGACGAGCAGGGATCTCAAACTGACCAACGTATCAGGTACAATGTCTTATATTAGAATTTCAATACTATATTGTTTAAGTTCTGTAGAAAGAAAGCCACCCACCGATATAATAAATGAACCACAGACCATTCAGTAATATGAAAGTAAACGGTTATCTGTAATGTAAAACGATACATAGCCACATAATTAAGTCATTTAACAACTGCAACCAATTTTCCAAGGATGATAAAAGATGTTTATTGCCAAGATTTATCAGTACAATGTATTAGTCCTTAAATAACAATCAAAGAAATCGACCATTCAAATTTCTGGGGAGGGGGATGTGATTGGGTTGTTTTCTCGAACCAGGATATTTTATTTTCCTTTTACCTCAAAATGAAGCAAACGTGTCCACTAATATAATGGATATGATTAGTCCTTTATTCGGCAAATCAGAGAAAGAACATTCTTCAAGCAATTATAAGGCCGGACATTTATTTCAGAAAATGAATTGGTCGGCGTTTAACATGTGAACTGAGAGACACAAAACAACCTTTCGAAAATCTGGTAGTCAGTCTTTTACATGTGAATTGAATGACAAAGACAAACCTATTGACAATCTGAATTAATGAAAGCCGAATGCATATTTATCATGAATTTACAAAAATTTTATGAAAATATTATCGGCATTGGTATTTTTATTCTCAGTTACATCTGTATCGTTGTATTTGAATATTGAATAAATGCGTTAGAACACATGTCTTTCAGATATATGGACTTGTCTCTACAGTTACGATGAGTATTTCTGCTTTCATGGTTACACTGAAAAAAATAACCCAACAATTTTTTGGTGCACGCGTTTGACAGTCTTACATAGATGTGCCCTCTATTTCCGGTATACCGGTTTTCCTCGTTATTTGTTTTCGGTGGTACTTAACACAGTGCTTCATCACTGTACCGGTGTTCGGCAGTTTCCCTGGTAAGGAATATAGGGAAAATATGGGATAATCTACCTACGACTTTAATGATATTAACAGTGTGTTTCCATTATTCATGATAAAATAATTTTATAAATATAATCTCTTTCTTTGTTTTTTATATATACAAAAAACTGTTTTATCTGCCACATATTAATAGTAACTTTTACAATTACGATTATATGTATGATCCTGAATCACAGGTTTTACACGTGTAACGTATTCCAATCGATGACAAAGTGGAATGTTGTGACAGATAATCGGTTTAAAAAAAGATACCCATCACGTCATGTTTTTAGTTATTTACGAGCGTATGTGAATATGTATGGCAAGTAGATGTAGTGCACTTGTTTTCTTTCTTAACTTTACATACTAATTTCTCAAGTCCACGAGTTACTTTTTATTTATTTGTTGAGCAAGTGTTTTATTTATCTTTTCTGACCCTCTGTGATACATATCTTGTCTATGTGTCGGCATCTCTTACAAAGTTTCCCTGCCTGTTATATCAATGTTATAGCTAATAAATTGTAGTCGTCAGTGTCGATACTTCATATTGTTATCAATACTGTCGGCATGATTCTCTCTCAGTATCGGCAACAGTATAAGCTTAATCATCCGTTTGTGTTACTCTTTTCAGATTACAGCTTGCGCAAAAATTTATACATGTAGCCAATTCGTCTTCTATAAGGGAATGGTCATATAATTTTAGTGGACGGCAATGTATGTGGGGCTGTGATTTTCTTTTGAGCTGAAATATTTTCATGTATTTTGCTTAAGATTATTAATATTTTTTTTTCTCCAAAAAAATTAATCGATATGATACGGTGTTATTTTGCTGTAAGTCAGAAAATATAATTTGCCAGCTATTGACCGACCGAAATCAAGCAAAAACATATTATGTCCTTGTCTCATAACATAATCATTGGTCACTAATATAAATTCAGTATGCTGTGATAGGTTGGGAAATGCCGCGGTATACCACGGTACAAGATTGTTCATGGTGCCAAGTTCTAGTCTTATTGTATTTTTATTATTATCTTACATGTGCAGTTGAAACAGGGATTAACGTCTTTACATATTACCGTTGGCTCGTAATATAGAACAGAGTTCTATATTCCGAGCCAACGGTAATATGTAAAGACGTTAATAACGTTATGCAATTCGTCCTTCTTTTTTCAATATACAACCTGGGCAGGCTTACATCTATTATGTCAACATTAAGGTACGGGGATTTCAAATCATGTGTCAATTCCAATATCTTATTTCTACAAACGAACATAACCTTTTTCGCTGTGTTTTAATAATGGGTGATCATCAAAAAGCATGTCCGCACCACTAGTTTAAGATGTTTACCAAGTTTGATTGCGATATATTAAACAGTTTTGGGAATTTTTCTCCGGAAGATAAAATATTTGAGGGTCGTAGAGACAGATGGAACCCATTTATATATCCCCGCCAATTTGGAGGGGCATGGATAACGAAACAAACGAGCAGGTTGTGTGCAAGGGTGGGGTGTGATGGGAGAACATCTGAAACTTATGAACTAATCTTTCCGGTTCTGACAAAGTGTGTGAAATGATGCCTCTTGTAACACCGATTTAAAAGTCATTAAAAGTTAGGCTACCTTTCTTCTTGCATTTATTTGTCTTCTTTTGTTTTCACTCTGTGATGTATTTTGTACATCTAGAGATTGTATATACTATTTTTTTCATGTCTTTTTCGGTTCCACTATGCAATGTAAACAACGGCGTGAAACGAATATACTGTGGAGATATAAGTACAAGATACCTCCAACAGGTGTGTGTATGATAAGTGAGGCTTGAACGAAAGATAGATTGCATTTTTATACATCAGTTGAAAAACATAGCGGTAAAAGTATAAAACAAAAGGGTCTTGACGTTTTGTAATTATCTAGCGCCATTTCTTGTCTGGGCATAAAAATAAATTACCTGGCTTTGAAAGATGTTTGGCTGAAAAACAAATGTGGTCTCATTTAGCATTCATTTGCTGGCTTGGCAGAAAAGGTTTCATGTCATCGTTAAGGAGTAATAATTATTATTCGAAGAAAAAACTAGAAAAAGGGAAAATGTCTAGAAATAGCCGTGACTTTGCTCATTTTATACTTTTCTAAAACTTTTGTTTATGGTTCACCGCTGATAACATGTTTTGATTGCGAATTAACATCGGATATACGATTATACCATGAAGATGTCATACAGGTTTCATAATGGGTGATATCCATGCAAATACATGAAGTGATTATGCATCCGACTGGGTAATCCTTTACCATTTTGAGACTTTTTTTATTTGTGTGGACACTTAAAAACTATAGCTATGGTTAAATAGCAGATCCACGAGGTGACCCCCATTTTCCGAAAGTTGACAAACAGGCTCGAACTCCACTCCTTACAAAGTTCACCTTTTGACAGGTTTCTGCATCCATCCCTATACTCACCCAAAGCTAGATAATTTTATCCTATTCATGTCCCATAAGTTTGTGTTACATTAGTTGTAAGCATCTATTTTACACGTTACATGTATTGATGTCAATATTGTCATTTCTTTAGATCCGATATACTTGCGAATCTTTCATATATATATATATATATATATATATATATATATATATATATATATATATATATATATATATATTGTTATGTATAC
Organism: Sinohyriopsis cumingii; assembly: GCA_028554795.2. NCBI lineage: Eukaryota > Metazoa > Mollusca > Bivalvia > Unionida > Unionidae > Sinohyriopsis > Sinohyriopsis cumingii. The sequence goes on from CM068833.1 coordinate 48,503,578, forward strand.
TAATATTAATTATATCTATTTTTTAATATATATATTTTCAATTTAATTGTTTGTCAGTTTTAAAAATTTTTGAAATTTTTTATTACATGCTATTGTAATGTAAATTTATTCACTAGAGCTGATACTTTTTTTTCTTCAGAAAATAGTTTGATCTTGACTCTTTATTTTATAACAACCAGGCGTTGATCTAGATCCTGACCTTGATTCAAAATTAGTAGCAGCCACGTAAATAAGTTCTATTTTCTTATTTTAAAATCATTGGTTGTTGTCTAGGTCATGATAGGACTTCGTCTTTAAGATGTAAAAAAAAATTGTATTTTTTATTTCCTAGAATAAAATGATTGGTTTTCGTCAGAGCCACACTGGGTGTACCTGATCTCTAACAAGTACCTAATTTCTACAGGGTTCTGGAACATGATCACGTAATTGCCTTTTGCGTTTTAGAAGACGATACAACCTTTGTTTTGGAGAGTTATTCTCAGTAGAAGATGGGCTTTTTCTTACACTGGAAATTGTATATAGTGCTGTCTTGAGTTATATCAAAGTACTTGGACTGAAAAGGATTAATTCTTTTTTTCCTGAAAAATACATGTGCTCATATGATTTTTTTTTTTTTTTTTTTTTTTTTTTTTTTTTTTTTTTTGGTTAGTGTTATGTTAACTACTATGATTTTTTGTAGTTATAATGCTAGGTTCGTTCTTCTTAATCCAACTGCACATTTTAAAGGCTGGACATGGACACTTCTCGTTGGTGCTGAAATTTCATAGACAGTGCCGTTGGTTGATAGCCCAGCCATACAGGACCGTCTATCTTTGGCATCAAAGGAAAGAAAAGTCACAACTACCCTCATTGACTTTTCTGCACTAGCAAAGCCTAGACCACTCAAGCACAGTGACACGTTTACAAATTTTGTTCTTGCGAATATCACTGGAACGTGTGGATTCACGAAAATCTAACGGTTGCTGAATCTGCTCATGCGATGATTATGAGGCATCGTTTGTTCGTGTTTGTGGACGATCAACCATATTATGATGTACTGTAAATGTTTCCGTCGTCGAAGACATCATCATCTTTATCCACCGAATTGATTTCCTCAATAAATGAATCCCCTGCTATTGACGACCTTGATCCGGAGGTTAATAATTTTGTCATGTACGCCGACGTAATGAACGAGAATATTTTCCCCGAGACTGACACATACCTACAAACGTGATCAACGTGACAACGATACTCAAACGCGTCTAAAGTGATCCGAGACAATTGCGACATGATGACATTTATTTTGGCATTGACCATCATCTTCTCGCAAACATTCGTTGCATTTGGTGGGCCAACAACCACTTCTGGGATGAGTTGCAGAGTATGATCGCGGCGGTCATCCAGGACCCATATAAACAACTTCACAATTTACTTGACTGGTGGACAGCGAAGTTTGGTACGGGTTTGAACACTGATCCGTTAGGCAAGTTAACAAAAACCAGATGTTAATAATGTCAAAAACAGAGAAATCTGAAAATTATTTTATAACAACGTATGCAGACCGACGCCACAAGTGGGCTCCCGAACAACAGAGGAATTTCTCCGTAACTAAAAATACGTCCGTGAATGTGTCAAAGATATGTTTGTGACGCGACAGTCTGCACGGTAAGGCCTTACAGCGGGTTTTGAACAAACGTTGGCAGCACTGATCAAATCAAGGAATGCTATTGTGTCCAGGACTGCTTGAGAAGTCGTTCAGCGTACTTTGCTATAATATCGCGGATCAAGCTAATAAAGTCGCGAGCAGCACTGCCGCGATGACGGATATAGAATAAAAACCTGGAGCAATCAAACATATAACCAAAAGACATACCCAGGAGATCTTTAACATTCACAAAAGGTTTGACGTTAACAAATATCTAATTCTGAACAGTTTTAAAGAATAAATGATGAAATAAATTCAAATACGAGCCAGTGTTACAACAAAGATGCATGACCAGACATGGGGATACAGGGAAACATCAGGGAATAAGAATACAGTTTTTTTCTGGTCTGTGCTTCAGAATGGTTCTTAACCTCTATCAAAGCATAGGTGGAAAACATACCGAACCACAGATGAAACATTGTTAAGACATAATCAAATTAGCTTTACAAAAATTTATGCGGAGGAGCCTCCCTAAAATGTATGCCTCCCAATGGCGATGTATCTCCAAAAGTGAAAAGATGTTGCCATAGCGCAGGATCTCCTCCAGAAACCACCCTCACGCAGAAAAGGTCTCGTTGGTTATGGACGCAAAGTGGGACAACCACATGCTTCACGACAACCAAAGACTTCAGGCAGGGTTCCAACCTTTTAGGAACAAGTACATGTACGAGGATCACTAACAGGTAAATGAAATCGTTGATCGGTTGGAAACTATAACGAGTCAGTTTGTAGTGGTAATAACGCACTAGAAGTCATCAGTGTAACATGTGGCAGTTTTAAAAAGATTTATGCGGACTGGTACCGTGGCTAGTATTTCAATACATATGGTTGGGACTTCGTTGATTATTAATGAGGCTCGGTTTGATAACTGTCAGGGGAAACTGGACAGGTGTTAATATTGAGTTTTGTTTATCGAAATGGGCAAGGGTTGAAATGCTGCAGAGAACAGTGTTTGTACGTGTTGAAATATTTCTTCGTTGATTATTAATGAGGTTCGGTTTGATAACTATGTCAGGCGAAGCTGGACAGGTGTGTTTATAATATTTTATTTATCGAAATGGCCAAGGGTTGAAATGTTGCAGAAGCAGTGTTTGTACTTGTTAAAATATTTGTCATGAATTGAAACTTTGCAGATTTCTGTATATGACGGGGAGCGGGATAATAAAAGATTATCTAAAGCATGGAAGAGAGTGTGTTAATAATATATACCTCGAGATCTGATTGGGTAGTCAATGGCATGGGGAGTGTTTCCCAGGCAAAGTCTCATGTTTTAGAAATGAATTACACGGCAAATGAGCCAGTTTAATTTTTGTGCGAGTCGAAAGGTCTTGATTCGGGGTGGTGGTGTGCTAGACCATCACAAAGACTGTCCAAGGTACGTGTAGTTGAGAGTCTATGAAACACACGAAACCCTACCGGATCAATGAATTTAAAAAAGGACTTGGAATTCATAAAGTTCAGTTTGGTACATTCAAGTAATATCGACGCGCGGACGTCAAAGAAAGGATCTATATATCAAATCTGAGAGTGCGTTTTCAAAGAAAGGCTGAACATCTTTATCAAACGACAGATCAACCATGTAATGTTAGATGTGTATGCAATATAACTAAGTGAGGAACAAATGACAACAAAACGAGGTTTATTCGACTTTATTTCCATCCTTTACATGTTGATTTTACGTAGCTCATATGATTAATGCCAAATATTCATTAAGGTATGGGAAGTGAAACTATAGGATTGCTTTCAACGTTGTTTTATGCAAAATAATCATCAGCACTACTTCACACAGTATAACCTGCGAGCTGCTTTATCGCATTGATCTAATTCAAGGTCAAATTACTGACATTAGCATCCATTAAACAAGTGCTGCTTCATAACAGTGTTAAATGAATATCAATTTCAAAGCAGTGTTTCTTTACGAAGATGATGATACTGCTGTTCCGGCCATTGAAAGTGCTGATTTAGCTCTCTGACAGATTGTAAGCGCCGTATGCTGTGATTCAATCATTCATAACACTTCGTGTCAAAGGTGTGGATAAATAATAACGGTGCACGTGTTTTGTGTCATCACCTTTTGGCGTTCATTTCTAATGGTTCAGTGTAATGTATACACACAGAAAGATGCAACCGACGGTAGATTGATGATGGCTGTGCACTCTCTTTCAAATTTTAACTCTCTTTTCAGGAACAGCCAGTCCCATCGCCATCTATATTTCAACACATGCGATGTTGGCAGGTCGATGGGTCTGTGTAGAGATAACACTTTTTGACCTAGTATGGTAGACCGTTCAGACACAGCATACTATGAATATCTGCATACTGAATGTACGTAACCTCTGGGTCAATGTGTGATTGCATTGTGCATTCAATGAGAATGAAAGAAATGATAACTATGTCTATCAAAGAAACACGTGGGTTGTGTTTATTGCACCCCTCTAATAAACATAGTCTCTAATTTAATGCGAGTTTTGAACAGACATAGCAAATCTTTGAAGAACAATATTCTCCAGTTCCGATATTGATTATTAGGTGGCGTTCAACACGAAGGAAACGAATAACATAATGAATAGGAAGATACTAATTGTCCAAAATTGCCCAAAGTCCTTCCCACGCTTTAGGGCATCACACATGTTAATAAATGCAGCACATAAATACATACAGCAAGTTTTTTAGTAGCGATGTAATTGAAGTAAAGCGCCTTTCTGACGAACACGCCAAGATAAACGACCCTGGCATAATCAATAATAAGTTTCGAACCAGCATCCTTTCATTGTATCCAGTTCATTAGCAATCAAGTGCACCCCTTACAAAGCGTTGAAAGATTACCTCTGTTGGATACATCCAATGAAATAGATTCTTACATGAGGTCATTGGCTTGGTCGGAATTTGACTTAAGTGTTTGTGCCAAGAAATATTCTCTCAGATTAATTTTACATCGACGAGGCTCATGGAGTTATTTAATATATTCGATATAAAATACAACTTACAAGAAATTCGGCGATATAATAATTAAAAGAATATGAATTGATGAAATGCCTGTAATGGACTTAGTACATGATATCGTCAAAGTAACATGCCGACCAGAAAACTTCAGTTGTGCTCAATAGACGTGTCCACATGTATAAAATGATTCGTCGCTCATTTTAGTCCCTGAAAGACCACGATATGGTCAAATGTTAGTCAGTTATTGCAATATTGTAGTTTATGTCCGATATACAGATCAACGACAGACAAAGAACGCATATATTTTAAGAACGCACGTGTTGTGAATTGGTAATTAATTGAGAATGTCACTCGCCTTTCCCACAGTTAATTATGAAATCATTTATGAACGTCTTATGTGTAGACTTTTGGAACAAAATCACCAATTTTATATTCTTTTCCACAGAGACAAAAATTAATATCTTTGATAAACCAATGCAAGAATTACCGTTGTATAAATATTGAAATACTTTCCTGAGCTTGATATAAATAAATGTCGCGATTGCACAATCTGCTAAAATATAAAATCTGTCATGATTGCATGTGACATGAATGCAAAATATATAATGTATGTATGTATGTATGTATGTATGTATGTATGTATGTATGTATGTATGTATGTATGAATCTATGTATAAATGTATTTATGTATCTATGTATGTATCTATGTGTGTGTGTTTTATGTATGTATTTATGTGTGTGTTTTTATGTATGCATGTATGTATGTATGTGTGTGTGTCTGTACGCACGCACGCACGCACGTACGTACATACGTACGTACGTACGTATGTATGTATGTATGGATGTATGTATGTGTGTGTATTTATGTATGCATGTATGTATGTATGTATGTATGTATAAATGTATGTATGTATGTATGCATCTATGTATAAATATATGTATGTATCTATGTATGTATCTATGTGTGTGTGTGTGTTTTTATGTATGTATTTATGTGTGCGTTTTTATGTATGTATGTATGTATGTATGTATGTATGTATGTATGTATGTATGTATGTATGAGTATGTGTGTGTATGTATGTATATATTTATGTATGTATGTATGTATGCATGCATGTATGTATGCATTTATATATGTATGTGTATATATGTATGTATGTATGCATTTATGTATGTATGTATGTGTGTATGTATGTATGTATCTATGTATGTATGTATGTGTGTGTGTGTATGTATGCATGTATGTATGTATGTATGTGTGTGTGTGTGTCTGTATGTATGTATGCATGATGTATGTATGCATTTATGTATGTATGGGTGTATGTATGTATGTATGATTGTATGTATGTATGCATTTATGTTTGTTTGTGTGTATGTATGTATGTATGTATGTATGTGTGTGTATGTATGTATGTATATATGTATGTGTGTGTATGTATGTATGTATATGTATGTATGTATGTATGTGTGTGTATGTATATATGTATGTATGAGTATGTGTGTATATGTATGTATGTATCTATTTATGTATTTATGTATGTATGTATGTATGTCTGTATGTATGTATGCATGTATGTATGTATGCATTTATGTATGTATGTGTGTATATATGTATGTATGTATGCATTTATGTATGTATGTATGTGTGTATTTATGTATGTATGTATGTATGTATGTATGTATGTATGTATGTATGTATGTGTGTATGCATGTATGTATGTATGTATGTGTGTGTATGTATGTATGTATGTGTGTGTGTATGTATGCATGTATGTATGTATGCATTTATGTATGTATGGGTGTATGTATGTATGTATGTATTTATGTATGTAGGTGTGTGTGTATGTATGTATGCATGTATGTTTGTATGTATATATGTATGGATGGATGGATGGATGGATGGATGGATGGATCTATGCATGCATGCGTACATGTATGTAGGTATGCATGTATGTATGTATGTATGTATACATGTATGTATATATGTATGTACAGGTTTTAAGGTCACATCAGCACATGTCTCGCTATATCATGATCTTTATTTTTACTGAAGTTGTAGGAATATTAATATTGTCCTCCAGCTGATGACCCGTTGAAATTTTCTCTTGTACTATTACTCCTTTCTCCAGCAGGAATTTCTGTAAAACCCGAAAAGTGCTAATTACCAAGTTGATTAGGTTATTCTCAGTTTTATCTTTGTCTCTATGATTATGAAAGCTGGTTTTGTAAGAGAATTGATTGCTTAATAAAGATAATTGTATAGGCAGGTTTTAGTATATTGAAATTATTTCGAAATGCTATATGTATCGAGAACAGCGTCTTTGGTACGCACCGAATGAAATACTCGGGTAGATGTTCGATCCAAAATGCAAACAACATACTCTGCATTATTCGACAGCATATCGGGATTTATATTGTTTGTTCTATTACTTTTGCCTAACAGTCTGCATTCATCCAGAAATGCCGGCGCATTATGCAACGGCAACTGTGTGTCTATACAGTATATACGAAGATTATTTGCCATGTCGGGAGCATAAGTATGAAATATTGTTACTATATCGTATACATGCAATCATCACGTAAGACGGACACTGACCAACTGTTCCAAACTATGATGCTAATTAATGAGTGTTGCAGCTGTTTGTTATGCGTACCTTCTGATTCGCTTTTTTCAAGGATTTTATTTGCTTCAGAGTAATTTCATTATAAAAGGAAATGTATCAACGTCATTTGGTTACATATATGAATTAAACTTAAATCTATTGTAGGGTATTTTAAGCAGGTAGTTGAAATGACTTTACTTAAATTTCTCATATATTTTCACGTGATTGGAATTGATTAAGAAACCAATTTTTACCATTTCTAAAATTTGTTTGAATGGGTTCATTCATTGAATTTTGATTGGATATTCCTATTCTATACAATGAACCTACATACCACGTGTTATGGGTCACGATCTAACGTTAGATTTATTCAGACTTTGATCCCACTTCTGACACCATATATTCCAACTATATTTTTTAAATCACCAACATTTTGCAGAAATTGTGATAATCTCGTCTTTAAAATTATTTACCTGGGCCTGCACATTTCTCTTTGAATTTTCTCCACATTTGCATACAGCTTGGACCGTTTACGTCAATCATAATTATTGAACCGAATGATATGTATCATTCTTCTTACTTAGATGACGTCTATTATTCATGTCACGAGACTAAATTTTTAAAACTACTTACATACACACTCACACAAACTATACATACATACATACATACACACACACATATATATATATATATATATATATATATATATATATATATATATATATATATATATATATATATATATATATCCCTTTTTATACCTTCTACTTTAAAGAGAGAAACCGTTTCTGGCACAGTGGTTAGTGTACTGGGCTGGTGAATGAAAGGATGCTGGTTCGAAACTTATTATTGATTCTGCCAGGGTCGTTTATCTTGGCGTGTTCGTCAGAAAGGCACTTTACTTCAATTACATCGCTACTAAAAAACTTGCTGGTATGCATTTATGTGCTGCATTTATTAACATGTGTGATGCCCTAGAGCGTGGGTAGGACGTTGGGCAATTTTGGTCAGGTCTGTTGATTGTATTGACTTTTAACAATGAGATAAACACGGTAAACCATTATCAATACCAGTCTGTCCATCAACAGATATTGCTTCAAGTTGTTGGGGGAAAAATTCGACAAAAGCTTAACAACAAAAATACTAATAGTGTTTAGTAATGTTTGTGTTTATCTAATCTACCCTTTTCTCAATTGTGGAGGCGAACATCCGACTGTGTGGTTGAAAAGGCAAATTTCCGCAACTAACAGGCGCCACTCGCTATCTCGAGTGATCGGTATCTCGAACTATCCCGAGCTCAGTATTTCTGGATTTTGTGACTGCCGTTTGCTCGTTATCTCGATATCCTTTTGAAGTCCTAGCTCCTTATCTGTTTCTTTTTTCCATTTTCGTGTAACAGGTTTGTTTAGAGACTTTGATTCTTCATTCTTTCCTCTGTAACATATCTTATTGAGTTACCATTGTAGGACACTATTTATTTTGTTTTATGTAGAAAAAAAAAACAGGAAAGCCCTATATAATACAAGTGGAAACGCGTGGGGGATGAAACTGCAAAAGCTTTAAGTGCATCAAAACTTTAGTTTCATTACCAGTCAGTTTTGTATATTTGGCTTCTTTCCCGCTTTCATTTTTCCTGGACAAAATATATATTTTAACAATGAGTGAGATGGCACTTTATAAAATTAAAACAACTTCAACAGTCTGTCTGAAAGACATGAATAGCAGATTTAAACAAAAATAATATTGTCAACTCAATTTTACAGAAAGGTCAACGGATTAAATTACAAGTTAACTCTGTAATTTTCCACACAATATCAGCAAACTTTTCTCGGTTCTTTACAGCTTCATCGGGCAGTACATGCTATATTTCCTGTCTATTGATAAACTTACGAAAACCCGCCAATTTTTAAAAACCTAACGGACAAATAAAACAATTATTCCCTGTTGCTGTATAAACAGTTTACGCTGTAGTTAACTTGCGTCTATGAACGTGAGAGAGAAAACAAATGGTCACTGGACGGCGTACCACAATTAGTTACAGACCTCATACTTTGGGACTTTTGTCGTGTGTGACGTTTAAGAGCTTGCATTTCTAAGTATGTTCATTGTGTGTTATAGACGGCGATAATGAAACTAGTGAGGAACAGAATTAGGGAACAGGTCAAGGCCAATACAATGAAAATAATTACAACGATTCGTGTAGTCAGTGCATTGCTCTCTTGAATTGGAATCTCGAAGGCCTTAAAAATATTAACATAGCTTTGAAATTGACACTTATTGTATGTGTTTGGGCATAGTGGGATTTTGCTAAATATGGGTATATCAGGAGATGAGTTTCACATTTTTGTAAGGGATATAATGCTTTTAGCAATGTGCGTTAAAAGAAAAAGCTCAGTAGGAAATCAGGGGGAGATAACTGTATTTAGGAGATAGTCAAGAATAAGCAGTGATATGCAATAATGAGTTGTATTGCATATTTCTACGGAGTCCGTGAAGGGACAAACTTCACAGTTTTTTAATCCGAGATCTCGAATTGCTAATATGAAAAGGGTCTACCATCCTATCTAGGTTTAGTAATCTAAGATCTAGATTTACTAACCCGAAATCTCGGTTTATTAATCCGAGATCTAGATTTAGTAATCCGAGATCTCGGTTTACTATTTGCAGATTTAAGCTGATGAATTTATCATCTGGGAGCCTCGTTTTGATTGGATGCGTTTATTGTGGATAGAGTGGTATAGGATGGAGGCGAAATAATGAACCAGCTGTGGTAAAGTTGTAATTGTAGACCTTGTTTTTACAAGGGCGTTTATTAAAATTAAAGTAAAATCATACTCGTGAAGTCACGAAGCGAAAAGGTCGATGTGATAAATAACAAATAGTCCTCTCACTATCGGTGATCGAGTAGGAAAGCCACACAGTGTACGTCTACTGTATTTAAGTGTTCATTATTATTTAGCAAGAGATGATGCATTTAAAACACTGATTGTGCGAAAAATCGGGTATATTTGATTTGTCTCGGCAGTAAAGTGTTAGTCCACTGTTCCATCTGTACGTCTATAATAATATTTGGGCTCTTGAAGCCCAATTTAGAGTTTGTAGTTGGCTTCTCTAGGCTTCCTCATAGTATGTGGATTTCAGATTCAGGTTTGATCATAAGGTACTCATGATCAGGTTTAAAAATCTAAAAATTGCGTGTTTTTGGTTAACATAGAAAAGTCTGCACTACGATGTCTTTGTTTTCAAATTAGACGAGTTGTAAATGGCTTCAACAGTTAGTTCTCGGTTTTCGGCATGACCTAAAGCAATTCATAGAGAGAAGGCATAGAGATTAAAAGGGAAAAATATGTTTGATTTAGTACTCCTATATCTCGATTTAGTAATAGGAATGCTCGATGTATTATTAATCAAAGACCTTGGTTTAGTGACCTGTCGTCCACAAGCCTCACTTTCGAATGGAAGGAGGGACGTTCGAGAAAAGTAAAGATACTGAAGTAAGTAACTACTGTGTCTGTAGATGTTAAATTCATAAGTGACATTTTTTGCAATCAAATAAAAATCATTATCGCGAAAGTGACGACGCTAGAGGTTTATGTGACAAATGCAGTCGGTGTATTACACAGTTATATCCATGCACGACGCTTTGCCCAACCTATAATGTAGTCATTTAGACCATACAAACATGCGATAGCCACGGATCTCATGCAAATATTTTGAGGATAACATTTAGGTCGCAATATATACAGCACGGCATTTTGCACTGTAATTAAAATTTGGGTTAAATTGTACGAGGTTGATATCTACATTCCCTGAGAATAACTCACTATCTCGAAGTATTTTTAGTTCTTTCCTCCAAAGTTGACAACACACTTTTCTAAGTATTCCCGACAATGACCCAATCCTGGCATTTTCAAGTGAGTTTGCCATAAATGAAAGTTCTATCATTTCCAATATCCAGGCCATCGGATCGTCCAAGGAACATTTGCACAGCGTCAACTCTGACGTTTTCTGTACCCATATCACCGCGCATGACCGTTGGACATTCTTCATATTCTTCAACAGCATTAGGAAAATATTTTGCAATGACTTTTGGGTCACTGTTAGATCTTCCAGCCTTTAATCAGATCAATTTCCATGAAAATCCGTCAATGCAGCCGTTTATGCACAATCCATAAGGTGTGTCATATGAGTAAGTGTGCTAGCAGTATTTTGGACCTTTAGAGAAATAATGTAGGCGTCCTAAGCATCGTCTTTGTCTTTACTCAGCATGTGGATCCAGTCTGTTTTCTTTCTTCTTCACTTTGAAACCATTTAAAAGTCACGCTTGACACATTCATTTGTATCCATATGTATGTGCAATATGTAATGTACATGTACCTAATGGTCGGCGTTTAACGATAAGGACGGAAGCGTAATATGCATTACAAATCATGGTTTCAACATAGTGGATTAGGATGTTGCCTCCACATAGTTGTTTCCATGTAAATCGAACTTTGGTATTGATGACAGAGACGAATCCTCCCATTTTCCAATCTATTTTAGTCTGAAAATAGCTATAAAATATATAATTGTAATAAAATTGATAAGATAACCAATGATTACTGATGACGACGATAACGATGGTCAATATTTTCGATTGAATTCACAAATGGGGATTCTTTTATTCAGCTTTTTAGCAGACATTTATGGAACATGTCCAAAATATAAGTGAATTAATACATTTAAATATCAAAGACAGCGTCGGACGTTTGGGTCTGTATATCAGGAGACATCTGTGCAGAAACGCAGACACAGAAGTTCCAAGTTTAACCGTATAGGTCAAAACCACCTTGGTGGCGATCAAAACTGCGATAATGCACAACAGGAGAAAGGTCAGCTTGGAAACAAATATTGATTTACCAAATTGTCATCTGTACTCATACGTGTACATCTCTCTCTTTCCCTCCCTCCCCTCCCCCCCATCTCTCTCTCTCTCTCTCTCTCTCTCTCTCTCTCTCTCTCTATATATATATATATATATATATGAAAGATACGCAAGTATATCGGATCTAAAGAAATGACAATATTGACATCAATACATGTAACGTGTAAAATAGATGCTTACAACTAATGTAACACAAACTTATGGGACATGAATAGGATAAAATTATCTAGCTTTGGGTGAGTATATGGATGGATGCAGAAACCTGTCAAAAGGTGAACTTTGTAAGGAGTGGAGTTTGAGCCTTAAGATAACTTAAGGTACCAAATAAAGCGAATAGCTATGATAGCCTTGGTTAATATTGATGATATCCTTTAAGTAATGTTAAGATGTATAAAGTACTGGACGAACATTATGCATATGCCGACAAGCAGATATCCTTTTCAAGGTTATACTATGCTAAATATAACCTGTATGATGGTGACGGTAAAAGCAAATGAGCCGATAAGGACAGAAATATTTCATTCTCTCATGGTTTTGGGGTTATGCATGGCTAGCGCAAGAAGTAGTTGATATACGCAGTTTCCTAATATTCTCAGACAACATCTATTCGATTATTTGTTATAGATCTGGCAAAGTAAAATTGGCAATTCTACAAAACATGTATATTCAATACAAATACTTATTGGATATTGAAAAACATTTAACATTAGATCCACTGTTCATTTTCCGAAAAGCGTTTGCATCGTGTATATGTTCTAAACATGATTTAATGAATGAACGAGGAAGACACACTACAATTTAAAGAGCTCGAAGAGTTTGCAAATTATGCCTAAAAGAAAAATAATATATCAAGTGTGTAGAACACGAATAACATTTTATATGTATTTGTACTTTTATAACAATTTAGACAGAAATATCTCGACAAGATTTATTATATCAACTCTTCAGTAGATACATTTATAAATTTAATATCCTCTCAGAAATTAACGATTAATACATGTTTCAAAAATGTTGTATTTTGTTTTTAAACTCATAGATGACCTGTTAAAAAGTATCAATATCAACACCTAAACAAATGTGTTATACTATGCTCTTTATGGCGTACTGTATATAAGACTGTGTTGTACTATGGGCCGGAGGACTGAAGCACCGAATAAACTTTATGTTATGTGCTGTTGAATTAAATCACTCAAACAATATGTCCCTGTCTTTATCATGTAACAAACGCACCCGATTTCATTTGCTAGATAACTGATCTTTTCAAAGTAATGAAAGATAAACAATTAGATTCTATTTCGAAACTATCCTGTATGAATGTCCAGAGCATGCCTTCACATGATCCTTTATGAATGTCCCGTTTATGTCTTCACATGATCCTATATGAATGTCCAGTTTATGTCTTCACATGATCCTGTATGAATGTCCAGTGCATGCCTTCACATGATCCTATATGAATGTCCAGTTTATGTCTTCACATGATCCTATATGAATGTCCAGTTTATGTCTTCACATGATCCTATATGAATGTCCAGTGCATGGCTTCACATGATCATATATGAATGTCCAGTTTATGTCCTCACATGATCCTGTATGAATGTCCAGTGCATGCCTTTACATGATCCTATATGAATGTCCAGTTTATGTTTTCACATGATTCTGTATGAATGTCCAGTACATGGCTTAAAATGATCTTGTATGAATACCTAATGCAAACCTTTCCATGATCATGTATGAATAATAATTGCATGCCTTTCCATGATCCTGTATAAATATCTAGTGAATGCATTTCCATGGTCCTGTATGAATTCATATTCTATGTCTTTTCACGATTCTATATGAATACTAGTGCATGCCCTTCCATGTTTCTGTATGATCACCCAGTGCCTTCCTTTCGTTGACCCTGTATCAATATCTAGTGCATGTATTTCCATGGTCCTGTATGAATTCCTATTCTATGCCTTACCATGATTCTATGAATAAGTAGTGCATGCCTTTCCATGATCCTGTATGAATAACTAATGCATGCCTTTCCATGATCCTGTATTAATACATGCTGCATGCCTTTCTATGTATGAATATTTCATGACCCTGTATCAATACCCAGTGCATGTCTTTCGTCAATCCTTTATATATATCTAGTGCATGCCTATCCATGATCCTGTATGTTTATCTAGTGCATGACTTTCCATGATCCTGTACGTATATCTGGTGCATGACTTTCCATGATCCTGTATGTATATCTAGTGCATGCCTTTCCATGATCCTGTATGTATATCTAGTGCATGCCTTTCCATGATCCTGTATGTATATCTAGTCCATGCCTTTCCATGATCCTGTACGAATACTTAATGCATGTATTTCCAGGATCCTGTATGTATATCTAGTGCATGACTCTCCATGATCCTGTATGTATAACTAGTGCATGATTTTCCATGATCCTGTATGTATATGTAGTGCATGCCTTTCCATGATCCTGTATGCATATCTAGTGCAAGCCTTTCTATGATCCTGTATCAATACCCAGTGCATATCTTTCCTCGATCCTGTATGTATATCCAGTGCATGACTTTCCATGATCCTATATGTATATGCAGTGCATGCCTTTCCATGATCCTGTATGTATATCTAGTGCATGCCTTTCCATGATCCTGTATGTATATCTAGTCCATGCCTTTCCATGATCCTGTACGAATACTTAATGCATGTATTTCCAGGATCCTGTATGTATATCTAGTGCATGACTCTCCATGATCCTGTATGTATAACTAGTGCATGATTTTCCAATGTCCTGTATGTATATGTAGTGCATGCCTTTCCATGATCCTGTATGCATATCTAGTGCAAGCCTTTCCATGATCCTGTATCAATACCCAGTGCATATCTTTCCTCGATCCTGTATGTATATCCAGTGCATGCCTTTCCATGATCCTATATGTATATGCAGTGCATGCCTTTCCATGATCGTGTATGTATATGTAGTGCATGCCTTTCCATGATCGTGTATGTATATCTAGTGCATGCCTGTCCATGATCCTGTATGAATACACAGTGCATGCCTTTCCATGATCCTGTATGAAAATTTAATGCATGTTTTTCCATGATCCTGTATCATTACCTAATGCATGCCTTTCCATGATCCTGTATCAATACGTAATGCATGCTTTTCCAACAAAATATGCACATCTCAACACCATTTTATAGAGTTAGAAGATAAGGATATGAAAGAGTTCAGACAATTTAAGTCGATTGAACCCACATTACCAGGTAGAAAAGGAGTCTTTTTAAAGTAAAAACATACTCGGCCACTGTATTTATATAGAAAATAAAATGATCGCCAGCTATACGTACAGCACCCCGGACACCTGCAAATAGTTGGAAATTCAGGAGTCTGCAACATATTATCACGATGAAAAGACCCGATCGTCCAGGTACCTTTGATTGCCTTACCAGTGTCACCGGTCACTATTATGTCTCAAGACCTGTGCCAACAACTGTAGAACACAACTGAACCACTCGTCCCTGCATCGGTACCCGATATATCCATCTTTTCCATGACGACGCAGAAGCGCATGAGTTCGCCCTTGTGAGACAGTTCCAGATGGGGAACAACATCTGAACTTTGCTACATTCTCCATATAGCCCTGATTTAGCTCAAAGTAATTTTTGACTGAATCCCGTGTTCGAAGATTCTCTTAGGGGTAGAGGATTCGAAAACGGCGATGTGCAATTTTCAAGTGTATGAAACTCATACCAAAAATAAATACGTATTGAATAATGAGACGGAGAAAGTGGGTATATTTGCATGGGGAGTACTTTGAGAATTTACTGATAAAGATCTAACTTTATTGTACTAAAATTAACTGCTTTATAAATAACCTCCTCGTATGACAAAATATAAGAAATATCCAGCCCTAACAATAATACGAAAGTTGTATTGACTTGCAGTGATTCCCCAACATTTTTAGGTCTCACATAATTCCTTGGCATCGTACCGTCTACGGTATATGATGGTGTAGCTCCAGAGTAAGCTTTTGTTTATCCTTCTTTCTAGCTCTCTTTTCAGCTTGTTTTATTTTTCTGTCTTCCTCGGCTTTTTGAACTGCCTGCCTGACAGCTAGACGCCAGTTGGAACGGTTGTCTGCACAGCTCTCTCAGTCGTTGACATTGATGTTTGCCGTCTTCATGTCCTTCTTGCAAACATCTTTGTAGCACAGACGTGGTCGTCCAGTCGGTCATGCACCTTCTGCTAACTCCCCATATAACAGGTCCTTGGGAATGCGGCCTGGGTCCATTCTCTTGACATGGCCGAGCCAGCGAAGGCGCCTCTCGCTGAGAATGGAGAACATGCTGTTCATGTTGGCGCGTTCTAGAACCTCTGTGTTGGGTACTTTGTCCTGCCACTGGATGTGCAGAATGCGCCGCAGACATCTCAGGTGGAAGCTGCTGAGTTTCATCTCGTGTCTTGTATAGGTGTTCCATGTTTCGCTGCTGTAGAGGAGTGAGCTGAGTACGCAGGCTTGGTAGACACGCAGTTTGGTCTTCTTGGTGAGGTTGGGGTTGTTCCAGACCCTCTCGTTAAGTCTGACCATCATAGCTGCTGCCTTGGCAATCATGCCGTTCACCTCAGAACCAATGGAGAGTGAGCTGGAGATGTTGGGCCCGAGGTATGTGAAGTTCTCGACAACTTCCAAGTTGTACCCATCGATAGTGACAGAGGGAGGGGAGTCTGCGTCCTGCGCCATGACGTTCGTTTTCTTCAAACTGATGGTCAGTCCAAATTCCTTACAAGGCTGCATACCGGCTGCTGAAGTCCATCTTCCGTGTGTGTGATGTCAAGGCTGCATCGTCGGCGAAGAGCAATTCACGGATGAGTACCTCTGTGACTTTAGTCTTAGCACGGAGACGGGCGATGTTGAACAGCTTGCCGTCAGCCCTGGTATGGATGTACACTCCCTCGCTGCAGTCCTTGAAGGCGTACTGGAGAAACATGGAGAAGAAGATGGGAAAGAGCGTCGACGAAAGGACACAGCTTTGTTTGACTCCGCTGATGTCTGAGAAGGCTTGCGATGTTGGGTCATTGAAGCGCACTGTGCTGTGCATGGAACGACATGTGGGGGACAGCCGATCTTCTGCAGGAGTCTGAAGAGTCCACACCGACTAACCAGGTCAAACGCCTTCGTAAGGTCTATGAAGGTAACGTAGAGGGGCATCTGCTGCTCGCGCACTTCTCCTGCAGCTGACGTAGTGAGAAGATCATGTCAACAGTTGACCTGCCGGCTCGAAATCCACACTGGGACTCTGGGTAGACGCGGAAGGCTAGGATCTGCAAGCGCACCAAGGCAACACGGGCGAAAGCCTTTCCGACGATGCTGAGGAGTGTGATGCCAAGGTAGTTGTTGCAGTCGCTACAGTCTCCTTTGTTTTTGTACAAAGTGACGATGTTGGCGTCACGCATGTCCTGTGGGATGTATCCCTGTTCCCAGCAGAGGCAGAAGAGTATGTGTAGGGGCTGGAACAGTGCTGGTTTCCCGCTCTTGAGGACTTCAGGCGGAGATAGTGCTCAACCCATCGCTCCAATTGTTTCGTCTTGGACTTAAGGGGGGGGGGGGGGCCGGTCTTGGAGGTGGGGGCTGGGATGTTGCCTTCTTGATACCCTCATACATTCCTCTTGTATCCCCGGTGTCGGCAGCTGTCTGCATACTGTTGGCAAGGTTCAGCCAGTAGGTGATGTCACAGCGGCGGGCGGTCTTCTGGGCGTTCTTCCTTGCAATCCTGAGGGCTTGTAGTGTTTTGAGGCTAGGTGCAGCCTTGTATGCCAGGAAGGCTTACTTCTTTGCCTCAGTCACGGGCTCCATCTTTTCCCAGTTTGCCTCATACCAGTATACATTCTTTCGCTCCCTCTTCCCGTAAGCTGTGATGGCTGAATTGTAAAGGTGTTTTCAAGTACATTCAGTGTTGTACTGGGTGAGTCTACGTCGATCCCTGCCAACTTCGTTGCAAACAGACGCTATAATTCTGAACACCGTGTTCTAGTAGAATTCTGCCTAAGCCGATAGCAGCAACTATAAATATTCATAGGGGAAATAATGCCGCCACCCGAAGTGTCACAGTTTCTTTTATCTTGTATTTTTCTATTCTGGTTTTAATTCACCCGAAGGAAAAAACGTTGAACAATTATATTTTCACCAGGTGACAGACAAAATAAAGAAGCATAAGTAATGTTGTAAATATAAAACAGTCGAAGACAGAGCGTGAATGTTTTAGTCACCCACCAGTATCTTCACAACTTCATTAAGACAAAATATATACATTATTAAATATATTATTTAGATACAAGTTTGAAAAACCGTTTAAAAAGTTTGGTTTGGTTGGGATTTTGTCGGTTTAACGCCATTTTCTGCACGTGATACGGTGTATGTGGCGGCCTCTATATAATTGCTGGAAGAAGAACCCGGAAAATCAAATGAAGAACCAGCGACCCACGGGAAACGCTGTCGAGCTTTCTAGCATAACCACGTTGACCGAACCGAGACTTGAAACCACACGGACAGGGATTAGATATCAATGATCGTTAAAAGCGGACTCCTTAAACCACTTAACCACCTGGGCTACTGTTTAAACAGATTGACACAGCATACTGGATGTTAGTATTCAGACTGGTATACTGAAGATTTGATGTCTGTAAATGGCAAATTTTATGATTGGTTATTGGTTTGTGTCGTTAGCCAATCAGATGTTTGCATTTAGTGGTAATTTTTAGTTTAAGAGAGAAAGTATATTACGTAATTCTGGGGCTTTGAAAATTATTCCTCTCACATACGGCAACATATTTCCATGGTTTGTAGCGTTCTGAATATCGCCAAATAATCACAAAATCAGTGGTTTTAAAAGGTTCTCACAGCTTGGTAAAGTAGCCTTTCTCATTTCATCACTTGCCAGTTTACATCCTCCCAGAGCTCACTCTTGCCAAAACTACACCCGGTCGTGTAGCAATCGATTATTATTATTATTACCCACCTTCCAATGAATATTTCTGTCAAAGCGTCTTTGAGACATCAAAACGTTTAAATGAGTTACAGAAGATTATGCGTCCTTTGCCATCAATACCTTTTCCTATCTCCTGAATGATCTCATTTAGATGATGATATTTACTGATCAGTCCATTTACTTCCGAAATTGATAGTTCTTTCCTAAGGCATCATATATGTACCTGCTTGTAGCACAACACCGTGAGAGACTGCGCACCGTCACCATCAGACCATGCATACATTCTCTATCGAGACAGGGAGGTTCCAACCATGTGGACACTTTGAGAACATGACTAGCTTAAGATTTTAACCTTTCGAACTAAACGAAGGACCTGGAGCATAAGAAAGATTTTTTTTCCTGCATCTCCGCTTCGTTGTGTTTGCCTATTTAAGTGCCTATAAAACCTTAGAAAAAGTTAAAACCACCTCTGTAAAATGGATTTTCTTTCCTTTTAAAAATGTCTGAACAAGAGCGCTTAATATGATGGATCTTGTAAAAACATAAGAACAAAATGTTTTAAGGAATGCATGTTTTCTTCCCTCGTCTTGGTCATGGTAAAAGTTATTCACGTTTTCATAGCTATAGACCAGAAACTCTGTACTAATATAACAGATGTTATTTTGTACCTTTTCTTCTTAATTAGGCACTGATGTAGAGTCGAATAACTTACAACCATTTTTAGTTTTAATTTTTAACACAAAATAAGGTTATTTAAAATTCTTTAATTCTCACAATTTGACTGAACGTGCTAGATAAAGGGGCTACCTTATCGAGACACCTGAAATCACGTTAATTGTAAAAGTAAATATTTATCATGAAATCGAGGTTTTCAGGCTACTAATGAATGTCACTGGGACAAGGAATGCAGAATATAGTCGGATACAAATCGTAAGCCAAAGTGAATATTGCTTTTGGCATAAATTTTATCATACTCAATAAACAATAAACACGCTAAAGACAACAAATTGTTTATTATACCCGTGTCAATACTTTGTGAATCGGTGTAAAATATCGAATAAAAGCTGCACGTGTTCTTCGGCATTCCTTTTATGTTTTTTTCAGACCTTTTGTTTATAGTTTAATCTCTTGGTGGTCGTTTATCAACGCAATGAAAAGTTTACATGCTTTTATTAGTCTATACTGTAACAAGCCAGTTGATGCGAACGTCGCGCGGCCATGTTTATCAGGTGTTGAAATAGTCTCGTAGAAATACACATCAATTTGATGTGTTTGGTGTTTCTACTCTGCGAAGAGCATCGTGTATGTCGCAACCGCAAAGGCCGACAATGTCCCGATTGTGATTTTGTCTCCTTCCGCCACCATATCCTTCTATGTGAACGAAAGAAGTTCAGACTATAGTTCTCAATGGTGACGAATTACATCCAAGGCTTATTTCACGACCTGACAGAAATAACCGATATATATTCTGATCGTTAGTCGACAACACTAGCTTAACGTTCTCAGAAGAAAAATTAGTTTGATATATCAACAGCCAATCCGAAGTCGTTTCTAGAACTTCCGATTTGGCAAAAGTCGCATCTAATATGAATATAAACCTTATATTTAGTCTTAAAACTCTTTTTGAATATCATCAATATTAAATGAGTTTGTTATTGTGTTTATAACACGATATTTATCTTTTACGTCACAATGTTCTTTATCATTCTCTTTGATGCGAGAAAACGATTAAGCAAAGTTATAAGACGATGTCAGTATGCAGACAGGATGTCAATATGTAGACTGGTATACTGCAGACTGGATGTCAGTATGCAAGCTGGTATAATGTAAACTGGATGTCAGTATGCAGACAGGAAGTCAGCATGCAGACTAGTTTACTGCAGACTGGATGATTTAGATTAATTGCGATAAACGTGAAAATAGCTCATTTATAATTAGCTACAAGTCACTTTAAATTAGCAAAAGAAAATTTATAATTAGCCAGATCCTACTGAGTCTCTTGCACAGTACATGGTTTTAAAATTAAAAGTTCAAATATGCAATTCCTCGTAACAAACAAAACAAGAGAATAATTTTAATCACGTTAATACAAATAAAAATAGGTGGTATGGTTGCATGAACTTAAACGTCACAGATTTCAAATCCTTACCTGCGATGCAAAAAAAAAATTCACAAAACATCCAGTAACGTTTACAGTGGATTACGAAAGAAAGTTAAAAATATTATAAAAGCCTTGTATGTCACGCCAAGCATAGTGCACGAACCCACGATCCAGGATTAAGAGTGCCGTGCTCTACCGATTGAACTAACCGGACTGCTTTTCTTAGCACCTATTACATTTTCTTGCCAAGACACATCGTAATTTTACCTCATAATATAGGAACCAGTCAACCAATTAAATAAATAAACATACAACAAATTATATTAGTTGACAGGCAATCACCTGTCAGACTGTTAATTTAATTTCCAGCGTTTGTTCTTAAACTCCTTGTTAAATTCGAATATATCATTCTTTCTTAGTGTATATTGTCCATGATTATATGTTGTGCATACTGAATTAGTATTGTGTGACTGACCATTGTCCATAATTGAGTGTAGGAGCTGGTCATGCCTGACTAATGTGTTATTTCTATAAACAACATTTACATTGTTGTCTTTGGTTATATAATTATTATAGATTATTATTATTATTATTATTATTATTATTATTATTATTATTATTATTATTTGTTGGTAAAAACGTTTACTTCGTTTTGAGTAATAAATATAACACTGATTCTGGCCCTAGAAAATTTCAGAACCGTATCTTCTATACAGTTTGATGGAAAATGATATTATGGACCTCGTCCTGTTCCTCATATTGTTAGGTTTATTATAGAAGAGGGAAGAAGCAGACATTCTTTAGTCCCTATCGTAGCATCCAGAGTCGTATCAGTCCTTTAGTTCTGTTCAATTTTAATTTGAGAAACAAATATTTATTTAAATTATCCACTCGAATTACACAGTGCTCTCTACATTTAGGACTATATTAATATTTTTGAATTATTGTCTATTCATTCAAGTAAATTCTGGGTTATCTAATTGTGATACATCAAGACTGTTAGCATATCACCACTATTCCAGAATATTGGTACATCAGCGCCTTCAAGATTGGAATTCATTTAAACAACAACAGAAATTATTTCGGAGCATTCTATACTTTTGGACCAGTGATAGAAATTTTAGGACTATATGGAATTTAATTCACAATACTGTAAGTACTTTTTACATTTTCACTTTTTTGTTCAAGGGAAATAAAATATTTCTTGAATTCTACGAAACGTTTTCATTTTCCCTCTTTTATGCTACTTTGTTTAAGATGATAGATCCGTAACACATTGCCGAGACAAAATTACGCTTATATAGATCTTGCGGTACTTATTTAAAGTAAATTATACAGTGTTATCGACTCAAACGACACCTTCTAATTTGAATCAGGAGGACTCAGAACCTTTAAATTGTTATATGTGTAGCTTATATATTTGTGTTACGTGTGTTTTCTTACCTGTCTGTTTATGTTAGTATGTTCGCAAGTAAAATCTTTGCCCTGGAAAGTGTATCATAATTAGGCCAGGTGTTGCATTTTGGAAATAGGGGGTAGATGAATTAACCAATTGGAAAATGCTTTTTATTAGTTTTTCTTTTAAAAATAAAATTTCCAGTTTGATCTATTACTTCGCCAAAAGAATAGAAATCACGCTAATTGTCAGAGTGATCATTTTATAATGGCCTCGTCATTTTCAGGCTCCAAGACAGAATATATTCGGATACAAACGCGTAAGCGAAATTGAGTATTTTTTTGGCATGACTATTATCTTACGTGATTTTGCAATCAACATCGCAAAGACAGAGATTGGTCGGATTGTAAAATTTCGAAATTCGTTTAGAATATAGATCTCAGTTGTGAGTACTACGAAGGTTTATTTTACAGAACTGACTTGAGCGATTTTAAGCTCGCAAGTCGGTAATACTAGCTGTACCTTCTCAGAGCTAAAGCTAGTCTGATAAATCAACAGCCAATCAGGAGTCTCTTCTTCAACTTCCGAAGTGTTTGTATCACATATAATAAGAACATATACCTTATATTTAGACATAAATCGTTACTTTGAATATTTTCGTATTATCCGTGTTTGTTATGATGTATTCATAATTATAATTTTATGTCAGATATTCGTTACCAGACTCTTTAGCGTGGAATAACCGATAATGCGAAGATATATGTCGTTGTCTTTGTCACTTTTTGCATATAGGATTAACTGACACAGTCAAGAAAATAGCTCATTTATAATTAGTTACATGCAGCTATTAATTAGCAACGGTTAATTAGTGATTAGCCAAATGCCCTATAAGTGTTTTGCACCATACCATATAAAATCAACCAGGAGATTTCTTCATTAGGCTCGATCATATACATCCTCGTACGAAACAAAAAGAGCACATTTCTAAAGCTATTAACGGAAGAAGTCAGAAAGATATATTATTTATAATTAGATATGAGGCATTTACACGTGCTAAAGGTAATTTGTAACGAGCCATCAGCACACAAAAATCTCTTGCAACATACCTGTTTTGTATTTTTAAATTCAAGTAGAAGATTTGTTTATTTATCTTAGTTATACGATTTCTGGTATAAAAAGCAAGAGGAAAATTCAAAGCATTTAATGCAAATAAAAAATAGGTGGTATGGTTTGATAAACAAACAAGATATTTGGGTGACGAAGTTAAACTGAATGTCAACGTTCAAGTGTTTACTAACAAATAAATTCCAAAAACATGTTAATCTATGATGTTAAGTGGAAGTGCAAAAATATTATTAATTTGCTGTATTTTATAAAATTGCACTTGTCAAAAAAGCAACACAATTAGGGGGAGTATACATTTAAAGGTTGCATAGGTCATGCAAAATAGTCAAATATACCCACCCGTTGTGCTCTAACCAATGAAATTACCGTGCTGCTACTGTTAACAGCTATTGGCTTTTCTAGTCAAGTCACTTTTATTGTTTTTATCATAAAAATCAGTGATCCGAATTCGGAAAGAGATCGAACGATTCATTTTAATAGAGATGTAAGTAAAAAATGCAGACGGTATATTTATTTCCAGCATTTCTTCTAAACCGTTCGCTGCGAGTGTTTCACATCAGACTGGAATATATAATTTTAATTTGCATCATGAAGACTGAGAACCATTCATTGGTTACACTGGTCAACAGTGAAATCATTACTGACTTGAAAAGGCCCTAATCTGTAGTATTTTGGTGTGCCGAACACGAATATAACCGTGAAAAATTTGTATTGGCTCTCGTTTTGAAGATATTCATATACCTCATTTTCTATGTTTCACTGTGTAAATTTCTCCAGTAGGACTGCAGCAACATCCGGAATAATGATGTAACATTGCATAATACCATCATGCTCACATCATCCACAGTTGATTGCATCATTTTCTGATGCAATGCAATACTAATGCCATGCGGCTGCTGAAGTAAGTTGACGTCAGCAGTGTACTATACATGTGTAGGCCTATTATACTAATGCCAGGCGGCTGCTGAAGCTGACGTAAGCAGTGTACTATATAAAGCCCAATCAGATAGGTTCAGCATTTAAAATATTTTAGACGTTGTGCGAGACAGTTCAAGCTACTGTTACATAAAACTTATTATTTTATCCATTTACGTACAATAAAGAACAGTAATGCCTCGAAAGTGTGTTAATACCGCGGACAATTTTTGCTATATTTGTGGGGAAGTGACATTTGCCAACCAGAAGAAAAGTATCAATTCTCAAGTGAAGAAGGCATATCATCTTTACTTCGGATGCAAGGTTGGTGACCAAGACAAGCCTTGGGCTCCGCATATATGCTGTGCTACATGTACAACACAGCTTTCACAGTGGTTGAATTGCAAAAGGTCATCAATGCCGTTTGTAGTCCCAATGGTGTGGAGAGAGCCAAGCAACCACCTAAATGACTGTTACTTCTGCTTGGTTCCTCCTCTTTCCGGCGGAATAACGAAGCGAAAGAAGTCGAGAATAGTCTACCCAAACATTCCGTCTGCATTGAGACCAGTTCCACATGGTGAGGGACTTCCTATTCCAGAACCTCCAGCAGAATATTCTCTTGATTCATCTGACGAAGACAAAGGTGAGTCGACCTGTTCTTCTCCTGGTCCATCAGCATGCAGTGATCCAGATTTTCACTGTGGTGCATCATCAACCCCACACAGAATAACACAGGAAGAACTAAATGACCTGATTCGTGATTTGGACTTATCAAAGAACAAGGCAGAATTGCTAGGATCAAGACTCCAACAATGGAATCTTCTAGAAGAAGATGTCACAATTACTGCATATCGAAAGCGCCACCAGCAATTGGAGCCTTTCTTCAGAAAGGAAAGTAATCTGATATTCTGTTCCGATATTGAGGGCCTCATGAATGCTTTAAAAATCACTCATGACCCACAAGAATGGAGACTATTTGTGGACTCTTCGAAACTGAGTCTCAAGGCTGTGCTTTTGCACAATGGAAACATTCTTCCATCTATTCCAGTAGCGTATGCTGTCCACATGAAAGAGACATACGATAAC
Source organism: Sinohyriopsis cumingii (assembly GCA_028554795.2). Lineage (NCBI taxonomy): Eukaryota > Metazoa > Mollusca > Bivalvia > Unionida > Unionidae > Sinohyriopsis > Sinohyriopsis cumingii. The sequence goes on from CM068833.1 coordinate 48,529,345, forward strand.
TTAAGGCAGCTACTGAATTCCATTGAGTATAACAAGTACAGCTGGCACCTCTGTGGTGATTTGAAGGTAGTTGCCCTTTTAATGGGACTGCAGCAAGGATATACAAAATACATGTGTTTCTTATGCGAGTGGGATAGCCGAGCAAGGGAAATGCACTACATGAGGAAGGAATGGACTCACAGGCAGAATGTAGCCATTGGAGAGAAGAATATCCAACACCCAGCTCTGGTTGAGGCTCAGAAAATCTTGCTACCACCCCTTCACATCAAACTAGGTTTGATGAAGAACTTCGTGAAAGCCATTGACCGGACTTTGCCAGCATTCCGATACCTGCATGAAAAATTCCCTCGACTCAGCGAAGCAAAGATTAAAGAGGGAGTTTTTGTGGGTCCTCAGATTCGAGAGCTTTTCAAAGATGACCGGTTCAACAACTTGCTGGAAGGTGACGCGAAACAAGCATGGAATGCTTTTCGCCTAGTTTCTACAAACTTCTTCGGAAATGTTAGGGCAGAAAACTATAAGGAACTAGTAGAAGACATGTTGATGAAGTATAAGAAACTTGGCTGCAATATGTCTCTAAAGATTCACTTCCTTCATTCCCATTTGGATTTCTTTCCTAGCAACTGTGGTATTGTTAGTGATGAACACGGCGAACGTTTTCATCAAGATATCGCAACAATGGAACAAAGATACCAGGGAAAATGGTCCACTACAATGCTGGCTGACTACTGCTGGACACTCCTCAGAGATGCTCCCGAACAGCTGTACAAGAGACAGGCGAAGAAATCTAAGATGTAGTCAATGACTTGATTTTTTATAGGTAGGCTATTATAGTTGACCTTTTACTATTGGAATGCATTTCGTTATGTAAACATTAATTTCTTGCAGATTACAAAAAAACTAGAGCCAATTTTGCAATTTGACTGTCATATTCGTGTTCAGCACATAAAAATTGATAAGAATTGACTAATTTTATTTCAGTAACATGACTTTTGTAAAAATTTGTTGTCCAGTGTTATAGGTGTATAGGTAGGTATTTGCGTTATGTATATTTGTTTACGTGCATGTTTTTCTCATTAACTTTGACGTGGACAGCACAAAAAAATTAGGCCAGATGTTGCTTTTCGGACAAAGTCACATGTCATTTAACGCATTTAGAATAACATTTAGCATGTACAATAAAATTTACAGATCAATCGATTTTTTCGTCAAAATAACCGCAATCATGGCAATTGCTGGGTTAAACAGTTTATTACTACGTTAGGGTAAGGCTCTTAATGATTTCTCTTGGACACGGATTTGAGAATATAATCGGAAATAAAGCGAAAATCAATATAAATTTTGCTTTTGAGATAACATTCCTTTTACCTAATCTTTTGCGCTAAGGACAATAAAGTCATCTTAATTATGCATCATACCCGTGACAATAGCTTGGGAAGCACGAGTTTTTCGGAAGCTGCCGTCATTGTATCTCAGGATAGTTGTTGATCAAGGAAAGTAAATATTGACATTCTTGAATCAGTCTGTGATGTAATCGGCCAGCCATTGGAAACATCCCTCGATCATATTGGAGCTTGTTCTTATGAATAAAACACCATGCAGTATTTATCTCTTTATGATAGAATATTTGTTACCAAACTCATCAGTGTGGACTAACGATAACAGAAAGTTATATGACGGCGCCTTTGCCAATTTGTTAACAGAGATTAACTGCCGAATCCAGGAAAATAGATCAGTCATGATTAACTACAGGGCACTTAAAATTAAATAAAGATTTTTTGGGACTAGTCACAGAATAACAAGTCTCTTACATGATATTTCCTTTGAGGATGAAAAAACTGGAAGACTATATGTTTATTCAACTCAAATATACAATTCCTCCTACACAAGGAAAAAGGAAGATTCCAAAAACATTTAATGTTAATCAAAGTATGCGGTACCTTCTTTACAAGCGAATTCAACAAAAAACGTGAATCGAGGATGCTGTGGATTGCAATTTGGAGAGACAGTACAATATATTGTTTATCAGTATTGCATAACAGAAACACATACAACAACATAATTACGAGAAATATGCTCCATAAAGATGTCTTTATAGCAAAATAAAAGCTATTCACGTCTGATGTGGGGCTCGAACACATGATCCCGGGATTAAGCGTCCCGTGCTCTACCGACTGAGCTAATCGGGCTGATATTGTATACTTCTATTGCTTTTTCTCGTCAAGAGGTATCTCATACAATATAAATCAGTCATTCAGATGAGAAAAAGGATCTATCGAGTTGTATAACTGGACAGACAAACAAAAGGCAGACGGTATATGTTTCATTTGCAACGTATTTGCTTTAACGTCCGCTGTCTTTATTTCACATAAAATTTAGTCACGAAGACTACGAACCTCTTACTTGTATGTGTTTGCTTACTTATTTGAGTTATTTGTGTTATGCTTTGATGCCTGTTTCAATATCATTATGTTCGTAAGTTAAAAGAAAATTGACTTGAAAAGAACAATATAATTAGGTGATTTTCACAGTCAACGCAGATCACTGTATTGTGAACAATATTTAGCATGTGAAATGAAACTTGAAGATTAATCGATTTCCTCATGAAAACAATTGCAATCACGTTAATTATTTGCATTAAACATTTCATAATGGTCTCGTGGAAAATTAAATACAACTGCTATGATGTCTAATAGTAACGTAAACATTTTGCCTCGTTGGTTCCAGTCTGCAAATGGTTGTCACTTTGACAAGGCTTGGACAATTTAATCCGATACAAAAGCAAACGTCAAGGTGAATTCTGCGTTTTGAGATAACGCTCATCTTCCTTGAACGTTTCCGATTCAAACATTAAAGACAACATACTTATTATATCTACGTCAGTTAATTAGGAATTACTATAAAATATCAGAAAACAACTGCATGAGTTCTTATGACTCATTTAACATTTTGCTTCGAACCTAATGTTTACCTTTATATCCCGATATATCCTGATCTAGGAAATTAAATTTATACATTCTTGTACCAGTCTGTACTGTGATAAGACAGCCGATTGAAACATCGCTGCATCATATCTGTCATGTTGTGAAATATAGTAGGGAGTGGTTGTAGGAATACACATCAGTTTCATGTGTTCGGTAATTGTAGAGTGCAGCATGTAGTTTATGATATGATAAACCAAAATTGACCCGATCGTGAATTTGTCTCTTTCCGCCGGCATCTTGATCAAGGAAAACAAATTTGTTGAATATAAAGCTCCCAATTGTGACGAATTACATGGGATGTATGTTTCACGATCTGACGTTAATAGCCATGCGAAATTAAATGATCAACACTAGTTCTGCCTTCTCAAAGCAAGAGAAACGTGTAATAAAAACCAAGGGCCAGTCCGGCGTCGTTTCTTCAATTCCCGATGTGTTTTTATCACATCTAATATGAATATATACCTTATATTTAGTCATAAAACTTTCTTTGAATATTTTCTATTTTGTTTTGACTTTGTTATTTTGATTATAGTTTGGAAGTGGTTGTACGAATACACATCGATTTGATGTGCTTGGTGATTCGCCTCTTGTAGGCTGCAGAATGTTGGTTAGGACAGCAACAGACTATGAACATGAGAAATCGTTGGAACCAATCGCGTAATTTCTTCCAAAAAGTGTGTCACGTGGTCATGACATCACACAGCAAAACCAAACGCAGCAGCTGTAAATATGGCGTCAAAAGATGAAAATCAACCATCAAGAATGAACACTGGCGTGCCCAGTACTTCTGGAAGTACACATTATCAGAAGTTACGCAATGATATCAGTGAACAGGTTTGTATTTCAATTTCTTGAAAAGATTACACCAATGTGTGTATTGTAGACGTACCAAACAGTTGCCAGTATTAAATTATCATCTCATCCCTACCCACCCACCCACCCAAGATGGAAGGTCTATTAAAGAAAAGAAAATGTGATTGATTTTATTCATAGCCGTTTGAAAGAGGAAATGTTTTAGAATTCTAGTAAGTTACTCTTTGCCCATGGATTCTGTTGTTCTAGTCTAAAACGTATATAACAAAAAACGTATATTAACAATTTGAATCATCCTTTAAAACGCCGCACGGCTGCCGTTTACCGCATCTGGAAAGACTGTAAGCACTGACGCCGTGTATATGATTTACGTAAAGCTATTCGTAGGCTGCCGCATACCTCATAACACGATATACGTAATATGCTCATTACCCGTATTTAGATATTTGCAAGTCATTGTATTTAAAACTTTTACAAGGCTACACTATTCCTACTCTGCTGAAAATAAGAATGTTTGAATGAATGTTGAGTGAATCGCATTGGTGGAAAGTTCATTATTATCGCCCAATAATTGCACGTTTTTTAATAATTAACTCAGCTTTATGACATATCAAATTGAATTAATGAATTAAGCAAGACTCCAGCTTCATAGTTTATTTTATAAGCTTTATTTAGTTTAAGCGGTATACAATACAGTATATGGTATAAAGATAAATTCTACATAAATCTAAGAAAAGGAATAACATACTCAGACCAGTATAGGAAAATGTTACTATATAGCCCTATTTTATGATCTTTTCCATTGATAGTAGTCACATTAGTTCCCAATAAAAGAAGGTAAACTCATTTTTGCACCAAGATCAATGAGTTGCTTTGATAACATTTCCTTTTTTATATTGGCAATCCAAGATAAATAGTCATACATTATTTCATTTGATTTGAATACAGAACTCTGCCAACCACTCAACATACTTAGGAAATAATGAGACATATCATTTTAAATGTCATATTTATATCAAAGACAAGATTTAATGTTTGTTCCATCTTCTTCATCTTGTTTTAGTTCAATTTAGCATCAGCTTCCATAGCACAAGTGGTGATATGAAATTGGTTAGTTTTTACATTATTTTTGACCAAATTAGGTTGGCTTTTTAAGGCATGTACTGGTGTTATGTTGAATACTCTCTCTCTCTCTCTCCATACATACATACATACATCCATAAATACGCTCAAAGATTGTATACAGTGTCAATAGCCTAGTGGTTAGAGCATCTGCCTTGGATGCGTGAAGTCGTGGGTTCGAACCCCAGCCGAGTCATACAAAAGACTGATAAAAATGGGACTAACAGCTGCCTCGCTTGGCGTTCAGCATTAGGAAGTTAGTGTTAAGACCAGTCGGCCAGGTGTCAGACGTAGCGATATGAATGAAAACTTGTAAAAGCTATAGCAAAAAAACAAATAACAAACACCCATATACAGTGTCATTATTTTCTTGCAGTTGCTTGTCATGGTGTTCCATCAGAACATCCAGAACTTGGTATATACACAGCAACAATGCAGCAAAACAAAGGTAGTTCTCTAAGTGTGCATTGATTATCCATTTCCATAAAGACGTGTTTGCTAAAGTACATGTACCACTAAGGTTAATATATCATTATCTATAAATGTGGACATGAAATGGGCTCAAAATTTATGTGATAGAGTATAAGGCTTCACAAAGCTGTCGAGTTCTCTTTGATGATTACGATTGGACACAAAGCTGTCGAGTTCTCTTTGATGATTACGATTGGACACAAAGCTGTCGAGTTCTCTTTGATGATTACGATTGGACACAAAGCTGTCGAGTTCTCTTTGATGATTACGATTGGACACAAAGCTGTCGAGTTCTCTTTGATGATTACGATTGGACACAAAGCTGTCGAGTTCTCTTTGATGATTACGATTGGCCATAAATTGTCAAGATTACAAAATGGTCTTCATGGGCTAAAAATAGATTTGTCGATTAGCACACAGGAAGAAATTAACCTTGAACAGCACTGAGTACCAGACAAAGACCAGAAAATCATGAGACAACTCATGCATCACGTCCTTTATAAACAAGGCATTTCGTCCACAAAAGTTTCATCTTCATAGTGAATTGCAGTACTGTACCATTATCAATAAAGGAAAAAGATCATTAGAAAACTTTAACATGTCATCACGAAAATGGAGACTTTTTACTTTTAAAGAAAAGTTAAAGTCATTTGACTCAACAGCCTTGGTGGTGGTGTGGAGGGAGGGGGCCCAAATTGCTTTATGTTGGAAAGGCTCCAATACAATTTTTGTAACAGGTAAGGAGGATATTCATCAGCATAGGAAAATGGAGTAAATGGAAAGAGAATTGTACCAAGATTTAAATGACATTTTAACAAGTTTCTGCAATTTGCATGATAAATATACCTCACTTGCATTTCATTCTTAAGTCGAGAAAAAGAATTATTCAATTGTTCAATTGGAATAAGTCTGTTCTTAAGACAAGAACATTTTAATAATTAATGCTGCTTTTAAATGAAGATATTAAATGCTTTGAAGTTATATGTAACTTTCTTACTACCGTACTATATACATTCTATACACTTACGCACACAAAATTTAGTCGTGAATTGAAAAGGCCACATAATAAGAACGGGACCTGTGTGTGTGTGTATATATATATATATATATATATATATATATATATATATATATATATATACACACACTCCTCTTATATATTTGAAAGATCTTTTTATCTTCAATCAGTTTTGTCAAGGTGGTGGATAAGATGTAGATATGTAGAACTAATAATATATTGGTGGTGTGAATATTTCTATAGATAATGATGAAGTAAACATTTGTGTGCTGTGTCAGTAAACTGCCACAAACTGGTTTTAATTATATATGATCTTTTTATTATGTGTGTTTACAGAGTGGACTTCCAACGTCAGACATAACATGGAATTATGTCATGCAGCAGTGACTCAGCAGTCAGCTTTTTGCCATCTTCTCCAAAGGACAACTTTACCAGAAACATCTTACATGTTCCTTTTGGAGAAGAGTATGATGGACATGGCAATAGCAGGATTGTCAGAAGGCTGTGCACATGGTGTTGCATTTCGCCAGGTACGTCTGCACTATTTACGATATTTTGAAAGTGGCATTTTCAGTGGATTCTTTGAAAGCAAAGGTAATCACATCATCACAACATTATAGCTACATTTGAGACTCACGAAAGCAAATGCTCATGCTTTTTGGGACATTCAAACTGGCTCCTAATTACTGGACGGTTAACTGGTGATCAAAGCACAGAGTATATTGTGCTCATGTTTGTAACCATTTGTCAAATACGACATCTCTTTGTAATTGCATTTTCTCTATATTTGACCTATGACCACCTTGAATGAACCACAGGGGAGGGGTAAAAAATATCATACCCTAGTTGCAGCTATAAAAGTATAAAAACGTATACTGAAATATCAGTTAAGTTAGAACAGTGTAGAGGGGCCACGAGTGGCCGAGTGGTCTAAAGCGCTGTCCGTTACGGATCATTGCCATCTCACCTCTGTCTGCGTGGGTTCGAGTCTCGGATTAAGCCAATGTGGGTATGTGAGAAAAGCTTGCCAGTAGCTTCTCGTGGGTCGTTGGTTCTTTCCGGGGTTTTCCCTGGTTCTTCCTCCACCATTAATACTGGCCGCCATGTATAGACTATCGTGTGCTGAAAAATGGCGTTGAACCCTACAACAAGAACAGTGTAGTATAAAACATTGTTTATCCCACTGATAGGAAAGCTTTTAGAAGTTGAATTTGTAGTTGTATTTCATTTAGCATTAAACTGAAAAAAGACTGTCAGAGAACAGTTATTAATCTTCTAATATGTGTGGTTAATGAAAGCACATTAGGCTTACAGTAATGTTATCTTTAAGATTGTCATTTTGTCAAAATGTACAGATATAGCTTTTTTATCAGGTTATCAGTTTATGCAAATATTTAATGTTCTTTTCTCCTTGTTAAAGATAATCTATTGATGATATATATATATATATATATATATATATATATATATATAATTGTATTGCATCTGATAAACATTGTTAACTTTTCATTCTGAAGCAGTATAGCTGATAAGTCTTTGTCTGCATGATTTGTTGATCTCCCGAATTGAGGCATAACATTTTACCTATAAATCTTTCTCTTTCAAGGTTTGGATATTATGAAACATACGCTTGAATGTGATAGAAACGAGGATTTTTTTGTGGAAAACATATTTACAGTGGATGATATCAAAGCAGCTAAAGGAGAGTACTTTAATTTGCTAACCGAGAAACGCAAAAAGCTGCCAGGGCCAGGTTTGTGCATTACACTGGACAACAAATTTTTACAAAAGTCATGTTACTGAAATAAAATTAGTCAATTCTTATCAATTTTTATGTGCTGAACACGAATATGACAGTCAAATTGCAAAATTGGCTCTAGTTTTTTTGTAATCTGCAAGAAATTAATGTTTACATAACGAAATGCATTCCAATAGTAAAAGGTCAACTGTAATAGCCTACCTATAAAAAATCAAGTCATTGACTACATCTTAGATTTCTTCGCCTGTCTCTTGTACAGCTGTTCGGGAGCATCTCTGAGGAGTGTCCAGCAGTAGTCAGCCAGCATTGTAGTGGACCATTTTCCCTGGTATCTTTGTTCCATTGTTGCGATATCTTGATGAAAACGTTCGCCGTGTTCATCACTAACAATACCACAGTTGCTAGGAAAGAAATCCAAATGGGAATGAAGGAAGTGAATCTTTAGAGACATATTGCAGCCAAGTTTCTTATACTTCATCAACATGTCTTCTACTAGTTCCTTATAGTTTTCTGCCCTAACATTTCCGAGGAAGTTTGTAGAAACTAGGCGAAAAGCATTCCATGCTTGTTTCGCGTCACCTTCCAGCAAGTTGTTGAACCGGTCATCTTTGAAAAGCTCTCGAATCTGAGGACCCACAAAAACTCCCTCTTTAATCTTTGCTTCGCTGAGTCGAGGGAATTTTTCATGCAGGTATCGGAATGCTGGCAAAGTCCGGTCAATGGCTTTCACGAAGTTCTTCATCAAACCTAGTTTGATGTGAAGGGGTGGTAGCAAGATTTTCTGAGCCTCAACCAGAGCTGGGTGTTGGATATTCTTCTCTCCAATGGCTACATTCTGCCTGTGAGTCCATTCCTTCCTCATGTAGTGCATTTCCCTTGCTCGGCTATCCCACTCGCATAAGAAACACATGTATTTTGTATATCCTTGCTGCAGTCCCATTAAAAGGGCAACTACCTTCAAATCACCACAGAGGTGCCAGCTGTACTTGTTATACTCAATGGAATTCAGTAGCTGCCTTAAGTTATCGTATGTCTCTTTCATGTGGACAGCATACGCTACTGGAATAGATGGAAGAATGTTTCCATTGTGCAAAAGCACAGCCTTGAGACTCAGTTTCGAAGCGTCCACAAATAGTCTCCATTCTTGTGGGTCATGAGTGATTTTTAAAGCATTCATGAGGCCCTCAATATCGGAACAGAATATCAGATTACTTTCCTTTCTGAAGAAAGGCTCCAATTGCTGGTGGCGCTTTCGATATGCAGTAATTGTGACATCTTCTTCTAGAAGATTCCATTGTTGGAGTCTTGATCCTAGCAATTCTGCCTTGTTCTTTGATAAGTCCAAATCACGAATCAGGTCATTTAGTTCTTCCTGTGTTATTCTGTGTGGGGTTGATGATGCACCACAGTGAAAATCTGGATCACTGCATGCTGATGGACCAGGAGAAGAACAGGTCGACTCACCTTTGTCTTCGTCAGATGAATCAAGAGAATATTCTGCTGGAGGTTCTGGAATAGGAAGTCCCTCACCATGTGGAACTGGTCTCAATGCAGACGGAATGTGTGGGTAGACTATTCTCGACTTCTTTCGCTTCGTTATTCCGCCGGAAAGAGGAGGAACCAAGCAGAAGTAACAGTCATTTAGGTGGTTGCTTGGCTCTCTCCACACCATTGGGACTGCAAACGGCATTGATGACCTTTTGCAATTCAACCACTGTGAAAGCTGTGTTGTACATGTAGCACAGCATATATGCGGAGCCCAAGGCTTGTCTTGGTCACCAACCTTGCATCCGAAGTAAAGATGATATGCCTTCTTCACTTGAGAATTGATACTTTTCTTCTGGTTGGCAAATGTCACTTCCCCACAAATATAGCAAAAATTGTCCGCGGTATTAACACACTTTCGAGGCATTACTTTTCTTTATTGTACGTAAATGGATAAAATAATAAGTTTTATGTAACAGTAGCTTGAACTGTCTCGCACAACGTCTAAAATATTTTAAATGCTGAACCTATCTGATTGGGCTTTATATAGTACACTGCTTACGTCAGCTTCAGCAGCCGCCTGGCATTAGTATAATAGGCCTACACATGTATAGTACACTGCTGACGTCAACTTACTTCAGCAGCCGCATGGCATTAGTATTGCATTGCATCAGAAAATGATGCAATCAACTGTGGATGATGTGAGCATGATGGTATTATGCAATGTTACATCATTATTCCGGATGTTGCTGCAGTCCTACTGGAGAAATTTGCACAGTGAAACATAGAAAATGAGGTATATGAATATCTTCAAAACGAGAGCCAATACAAATTTTTCACGGTTATATTCGTGTTCGGCACACCAAAATACTACAGATTAGGGCCTTTTCAAGTCAGTAATGATTTCACTGTTGACCAGTGTTATCCAAGGCTTTCTTCTTACTAATACCTGACCAAATATACATTTAGCTTGCCAGCTTTATAGTTTAATTGTTTAGAAGCCACACAATCATCTATCTTAAAACCTAACTTTGAACAAAACTGAAGTGAGAACAACATATGCATTGTTGATGTGAAATGTGAACAGAATATTGTCTTTAATATTTAATAGTGCATTTTATACTTTGTAGTGTTGATGCCATAGTAATATACATTTATCAACTCCTACTTCAAGTTTGAGAATACAGCTTAAACAGAACAATGTATTGTAGTGTCCATAAAACAAGTACATCATTTGGATGTCAAGTAATTTTTATTTCAAGAGGTACATGAGAAAACAAAGTAGAACACATGATCTTATGAGTGATAAAAATGGAAAATATGTCATTTTATAAGAGAAAAGTAGCCATAAACCGAAATGGCAACAACATCAAAGCAATTTAACCAGACCTTCCAAATGTTAAATATTAAGCAGCTACAGTAATTAAACAAGTAAGATAAAGTTAATGACATCCGCAAAGAGCACTAAACCCGCAAACAAAATTGCACCATTCATCCCAGTAATATCTTTATACTTTATGTACATTTTACAGAAATATAACATCTATACCTTGTATATTTTACCATGTATATAACTTGCATCGAAATAGTCACGTTTAGTTTTTTTGACAGAGGGTATGGATTGTTTTTGGTGCATGCTGGCAAGTAGATGCATGCAATAACTTACATTTGATTTTCTGTGGTGGGCAAGTTAAACACATTAACATCAAAGAAATTACCATCCACAGGAAGAAGGTATTCCGAAATACTGTTCCAAAATAAAAACAGTATTAGGAAGTCTTTAGATTATCTTCTTCATCACGTACAAACAAATACTTTCAAAGAAAATAATTTTGAGTGTATGGGGGTGATGGTGTACATAGAGAAGAAAAAGAGCTACAAAGACAAGCAGAGTGCGAAGTAAGTATTAAGAAGAAATGCAGGAAATCATTATTACCTTTTCCATCAGTCTTTCTATATCCATCTTTCAGTTTCCTTTTGTTATAACCATGCCCATATACTAATTCATATATCTGTGTCCTTCCATTCAGCACACTTGTAAAGACAATTAGTCTCTCATATATTTATATAAGTTGCCATAAAACATGTTATATGTACTGGTCATTACCTAAATATGTAGCAACTGTCCAATCACTTTGCCCAAGCAATTTTTATTATATTTATTGCCCTTTCTGTCATTGAATTTCACAGTCTTGTTAGTACAATTAGCATGGGTTGATGTGACACAGACTTTTTCCATTGGCTGGTGGAACCAGCTCGTGTGAAAATCAACTGGCCCTGCAGAAAATCAACTGGCTCTCCCAATCAGATGAAAATAATGATGGAGGAAAATTTAATTGGGCCGATGGCCATCAATTTAAAATGATCCTCCTCAGAACCCACAGGTCTTGGGATGGCAAGCCAGCAACTAAACTAGTCATTTTGTTTTTTATTGGACTAGAAACTTAGTAAATCCTATTGTCATCACCAGAAGATACATATATCAATGAATCAGTGTGCTTCTGCAATTTTTCTTCATATTTCTTTTGTAGACTAATGCAGTGCATGATCTAATCTTGTGAGTGCAAATTGTGCAACTTCTTTATGGATTGTAATGAAATTCAGTAAAATATTATGTTCATTAACAAATAATGCACATATCAAATCACTGTTCTGACAATTTAGTTATATAATTATTGCTCTTTATTGACTTCAATCTGAAGACAGTGCATGATATAATCTAATGAATCATCTAATCTTTCAAATTTCATTGGATTGCCATGACATTTGGAAAAATGTTTTCATCATCATCTTAAGCTGCATATGTTGACAAATCTCTGCTGCTATTTCAGTTAGAGCTATTTACTTTTTTTTAGATTAATTTGATGCATGATAGGATTCATCTTCGAACCGTAACGTTCTCCATCTTGACAACGCTGAGACCCTTTGTCCTCACCTCAATCAGTTGATAGTCCATGCTGACAAATGGATGGATCTGCTGATACAAACTGTTGATTCCAGTGATTCTGTATATTTTAGTGGTGATGATGATGAAGAGGATGTGATTCCACCAGCATTAGCAGCTACAGTTGCTGAGGATATAAAGGTAATATCAGAAGCTGATATCCCTTCATATATAGTCCAACTCTTTATAAAGTGGAATTTTCTAGTACCATTATTTTTGAAATTCCATTAAACCAGACACTTATATTCATACTCCAATCATACTCTTTCAAATGAAATCTGAACTGATGAATAGCTCAGAAGAATTATATAGAAAATAGTCCCCAAATATTTGTTATTAGAATATTAGATTCAGAAGAAGTCTGAATTACATTAATATGTTCTATAAATGCTTAAATTATTTAACATTGGATATACTTATAGAAAACTGATAGTCCCATGGTTTGATGTTAACCTGTACATTCAGAATCGTAATGTTTGGTTCATCCACTGAGAAACTTCTAACTGGTTGGATATTACCTTTGATGACGAGGATGCAAATAGGTGCCAAACTTGATACTAATGTCTCTTGTTTTACTTTATCAGGACACAGTCCTTTCAGAAAATGGCTGTATTTAATGTACCATTTTAACAGGGGCATCGATTTAATAAAGAGACTGGCCTGTGGGAGTATCCAAGCCTCAGCAGACACATACCATCGCAAGATGGTTCATTGTTACTTCAGCAGGCCATGCAGTTGAGGCATACCTTTTGTGATGCCAGTTTTGGTCGCGACATTGATGGATACCTTCACACTGCCCCTGATGGTGGATACCATGAATTGCCTCCACCGGATGTTCCAGACGTGCAAATGTGGTGTAAGTAAATGCTGTGTTCAGCTTAGCAGCCCATTTTTATAACCAACTTCAAAATACATAGTTTATCCAATTGTCTCTTTTTTTCTTCTAAACTAGTATATAAAACTCTGTAGGCTTGTAGTGTATGTTTTTAACAATTGCTGATAATCAGGGTAGTGCTGGTTATTGCATTATCTCACTGACTGAAAGTGAGGCCTAACCTGTGTGCCTCATGTATGTGAACTAAAATAAGCGTGGCTCTAGCTTACTTAGCTCTGTTTTTACTTTTACATGGTCCAAGGTTTCAAGCTGCAGTTGCTAAATGCCAGGCTCATGACCATGATGGTGCAGGTTCAAATATTATTATTGGATCAGCCCAGATACAGTTACAGTTGTGCGTTCTTGGCAAGGCACTCTGCCTCAATAAACTACATGTGTTGATGTACTGTAAAATGCCAAACCAAACTTAATTTGTGAGAAAGTATTTAAAATGAAAGTAACCCATATTAAATAAGGGTCTATGGTAAAATGCTTTCAGGTAGCTCGATATTATGCTCATGATCACATCAACAACTGACATAAATCATTACAACAATTATACAAACTATATGCATGTAACAGAAGTAAATTACCTGTAAATACCATTTATTGTTGGTTACAGTTTTAATTCGATAGTCACCATACATTAATTTTCTAGTGTATCTTTCATCAGCTCTTTTACTTATTATGAGTGGGAGCATGACCGATCTGTTAGAGAAAAATCTATGATGTTTACATGAAAAAACTGCGATTAGTTCTGTAGGGAAGAGTTAGTGCATTATCAACTAGTGTGTAATAAAGGAAGGATAAATTGCTTCGAAAAAAGTTATTGCCTCAAGAAAACCTCTGGAATACAGAATAATCATCGTCTTTGTGACTTCTAGTATTTGTATGGACAGAGGATGGCTGTACTTTCCTTGATTGACTATCATACAAAGTTCTCATATGCATATTACTTATTATGGAAAATTATATAGTGTATGTAATAAATGCTTATCCATAATTTAAATGAAATCTCTTTCTGAAATAATTGTATCAGTGTCCCGTATTTTTTATTTTTCTGCATGTGTTAATGAGATTCAATACAGGTTCAAATGGACCAGGATTAGACAATTAATATCACATCTTGTACACAATAAATACAAGTACTTAATTTGGTTATGCTGCATTTTCAGGAAATATTTGTCACATTGTAACAAGAAATTTGGTTAATTTTTGGTCTTGATCATGCACTGTCTGTTCTTCACTCATACTTGATTGATTTTGACAGTTAATAAGGAATTACTTAAAGTTTTGTTTTATTGATTGATTTCAGGTAGGATATGCCTTTCCTAATGGAGAGACAATTGCTTTATCCCATATTTACACTGTATATACACGTCATAGACCTGTGAAACACAAGGTTTAAAGTGTTGATTTATTATTTTATTCTTTCAACGAGCTCCAATTCATTGCTGACAGACAAACTCATCTTTTAAGTCCCCAACTTAGTAGAAAGCATGGAATTTTTATTTGGTCTTATCTATTCATATCTTTGTCTTTCTGTCAAAGATTGTTAGCATAAATATGCACAAAAAGTTTGTTATACCGACAAATGGAAAATATGTTGTTGCTTATATTTGCATGCGTAAGTCCATTTTACTAAGCTAAGACATTTCCACAAAGTTATGGGGATGTGGGAGAATAATTTTTCGATTGCTTTACAAACACAAATCTAGTTCTTTGGAAGTTCACAAATTTCACAACATTCATAAACATCTAATTTTATGATATTAATGGATTGAATTAAATGGTCAATACACTGTGCTTGCCTTTGTGTTTCCAGCAGTATAAAAGATAATAGTCTAAACGTTTTATCACTAAGGTATATGTTTTTACATTTGTGCTGTTTGTATAATGTTTTATTTATTTGGTAAATGATAAATTTTGTGTGTGTGTGTGATTTTATATTTAGATTTGTTATCACAGCTGCTTGAGTGTTAATCAGGATTCTGATATATCTTATTTTGTATTTAGATTTGGTATCGCCGTTGTTTAAGTGGCACTTGGGATTGTGACATAGGTCAAGGAGAGAGAGAGAGAGAGGCCATCCACTTTCTTACGATGGATACTGGAGCTGGCAATGAAATTGGCTGGACTTTATGGACCATGTTTAGAACTCCTATATTTCTTTTGGCTCCCATTGTACAAGCATGAATAACTTCTACAAACGTGTCAGTCATAATTCTGCTTCTTTTATGTCAAATAATACTTTTATTGAATGTTTTTTGTTTCTTTATGCATAAGTAAGTTCAATTTAGATTTTAGATAGCCACGTTCCATTTGCAAATTTGCTCCAATAATGTTAGCTGCTGATGCAACTAAGATAGGCATCAACATTCGACATTCAACAGTTGTACCAATATAGACTCCAACCAATGACTTTACAATAGATCATTGTCATCGAAGGAATAAGAGGGTTTTCATTAGCTTTGCCAGGGTGACCATGATTCAAAGGATAAAGTTCAGAGTAGAAATCACTTACTCTACCTTTCTAAGAGAAATGATATTCTGTTACAACATGTTGATAGAAATGTTTACTCAGTTTTGAATATTTTTCTGCAGAATGGTTGTAGCAACCGAGTTTTGAGAAAGTTATCAGTTCTTTGTACGATATTATCTTCAAATCGTTCCATTTCAAGCATTATTCCCTATCGATTTGTTGTCGACTTCCAATCTATTTTGAATTTACTTAGGAAAAATTCAAATTTAGACACAAATGTTATCAAAAGAGTTGCCAAGTTTTCTCCCGAAATCAGAGATGTATTATTTGCAGTCAAGAATACTGATATATGTTCAGCAACTTTAGAATGTTTGGACCATCTGTTGTCAAGAGTGAAAGAGCTTTTTTCAAACTAAAAAGAACCAGATTAAATTAATCCTAAACCAGGTAGTTTTAATCCTGCTAAATTTGGGAGAGTATATTATTTCAGCCTCCATGGTAATCAGTTAAGAGAAATTCCATAATACACAATGGATAAAATATTTCATAATAGTACTTACGATGATGAACCTGCCAGAGCTGAAGAAAAATGTCATAAAAAATAGGAAGGGTACAATATACTTGTTTCTCTGGTTTGACCCACATCATTATGGGCATTGCTATGGATATCATATGATCCTAGGACATGAAGGGAGAAAAGATCCCGCTTGTTCTGCTTATACATACATGGAAAATGCCCCAGAATAAATATTTTATGATTTTAGTTGTCAGTTTCAGGAGTACTGTTTGAGTCGAGAACCTGATTTTTGGAAAAACACTCGTTTTTTTCATGATACATTTCATGGCTTTTTCCCATAAGTGTCCACCAGTGTACAAGTCATCACGTCTCATGTTGTTAAAAAAAATCAACACTGAAATATGTGAGCAAACAAATGCTTTTCTTCAGCACATCAAATATTCAGCAAGAGCTATGGAAATGGGTAATTCAATCACTACTTGCAGTTTTTTATGCACCAATGGAGCCAGAAGAAAAAGCAGAACTTCTGCAAAAAATGTACATGAGCTTTCAATCATGTTGGATGATATACTAACCACACTGTACTAATATCAGTCTAGTAAAACAAGTTAAATATGCATGATTTACTGTGCAAATGGATGTACCATATTTGAGCAAATTATTGTCCCTGCCTATAATATGCATCGTGACACTTCTTAAGACTATGTTAAGGTAGTTCTCATACAAAATGGATTTATTTATATTGCAAGTTTTTTTTGAGAATAAAATATTTTGACAGTAGAATAAAATATCTAGATCCTTCAAGTTTGCCAATTTTGGATAATCTATAAATATTTTGATATGTTTGGTACGAAGTTCAGATAGTGTTGTGGCTAGCACATGATATACCAAATATGTTCTTGGGTTAATTAAACAGACCAGTGGTAAAACTGCAGTGATTAGTATTTCATCTATTTTCCAAGACTCTTAAATTGAGTATACATTGAACATGTTGTCCCCATGTATTTGTAACCTGTACAAGAGTGTCTGTACTTAATTATAATGTGACACATTGTCCCCACATATTTGTTTCATGTAAAAGTCTGTCCTCACTTATCATGTGACAGATTTTCGTACAGCATTTTTTTAACAGTTATGTGGGAAAGTGTAAAGTCGTATACATTATATTTTCTTAAATTTAAAAGACTATAATTCATATGAAACCTCTCTCTTCGTATCATTTTCATTTCCAATTGTTTTATTGTGGTCATTTTCTAAGACGATTTGATGTTTATGGATTTTGTAGCCTTATTTCCTTCATGAAAATACCCAAGATGTTTTTCTGTAACTACCAATGTAATGCTGATTATGTCACTTATCAGGCACCAAGGAGTGTTCTATCATAGATTTGAAGTGGACTTATTTTTACATTTGTTTGTAAAATATAAATGCCAAGTTCAGAGATTTTTAAACAGGAAGTAATAAGCACAGGTTTTTGGTTGAAAAATATTTCCTGTACATGTATCAGTTGCTGTGAGAAAAATCGAATTTTGTGAGAGAACGTGTTCTGCTTAAGGCAGTTTTAGACTTTACATGACTGGAAATTACGTCTAATAATACTTTGCCTAATGCGTGGTAATTCCAGTGTGTGTGTGTGCTGAAGATTTATGTAGCCCAATTACAATTCTGGGTAAGAAAGGTTCATAGCCATTATACAGTAACAAGGAATAAAATATACTTGATAACATGTTAGACTGCTAACTTGTAAATATACATTTTTATTTTCGTGAACTGTACTTAAATCATTTTGTTGCATTTACAAGGCTGTTCATCTCTAGAAAATAATGCATTTATATGTTTGCCATAACAGTACTTTAATCCATGCATTGTTTAGGATTTGACATGCATTTATTTTTGAGATCTGTATTATTTTGTTCAGTGAATGGTTATTGCTTATATTTAATAATTGTAATGTATTTGAAAAAGAGCAAAAATAAATGATTTGCTTGTTGTGAAAGTTTTGATATTTTACCATGCAAAATATGAATAAATTGAACTTAGTCCAAATTTGACTGCACTTCTCATTCATTGGAGTAAATTTGTATTTACATATATGATTTATGCTCTGGTCATAGGGCTGACAAATTATAATGTCAGTTGATCTTTTATTGTATTCATAGTTGCAATGTAACTCTAACTGTCCTTCATCTTAAGTTAAAAATCTATGCAGATTTTTACATTTTGGGTAATGATAAACCCTACTGAATTTGGGATCAAGATGTGAAAATAGGGTATTATGTACATTATTTTTGGAACAGGGCAGTATACCCTGACCAATGATCGAAGCTATGTATAACCACTACAATGTGCCATGCACGGTTATCCAATTATGTTAGTGTTGCCGTACACCTTAAGTCCATCTGGACATCTTCCCTGTCTTTGATTAACACAGATGTCAGGAGTGCGATGAAAACTTGCACTGTAAGTACATCTTGGGACGGTGGTGTGTTGTACATTGAGATCATGTTCCTGTGACCTACTAAAGAGTTTATTTAGCTATACTGGTCACAGCACATAACAGTTTATGGATTGATCTGTTGTATGTCATCTATATGTTTATGCCAAGATTGTTAGTACCACTGCTCCTCCTAAACTACCTCAAGTATTGCCATGAAACTTGACACACACACATTCATTTTAGGGTCTAATCGGTCCTAAATGAAAATGGTGCCTATCAAACATCCAATACAGCCATCACAGCAGCCAGCGTTTTGGAAAATATTGGTATTACTATATTTCAATGAACGGTAAGATAAACATGCATTTTTCACAAAAAGACTTCTTATGATGTCTGGTTGGCCCATTATTAACAATTGTAGGGCCAAGCTAGTGATGTGGTTTAGCAGCATTTTTAGTTTATGACCAATCCATCACTATTACCTTTTGGATATTTCTTAGTGAATAGGTGTATCTGGCCATCTTGAAATGTTGCTTACAAAATGAAGGGAAATATTGTCATTTGGTTTTAGCCAGAATACTAGTTTGTGGTGCCATTTTGGTCAGTACTTCAGACAGCTGGTCATATTGATATTGTGTCTCTCACCAACAGACATATTATGTCTAGGTGGTAATAGGTAGAAATGTTGCCAATGTGATATTGGATGTGACCACTATGGCATCCATCTTGAAATCTTACGAGTACTATGCCAAATAGAAAATATCAACACGGGATTACCACATTACCACTCTTTATGATTCCTTCTTGGTCCTAAATAAAAATTGTGCAAAGCTAACATACAGTATGTTCACCACAGGAGGTAATTTGAAACTTGTGTTATCACCGAAGAATATTGAACAGTTTAAACACTCAGTATTTCAAAAGGGAAGACACTGTCTTGAATTCGTGTGACATCTGGTTTGCGCTAGAGTGGCATTCCATTTTAGGGACTTTTAACTTTCAGACTACGTGGATACGTTACACATGTTGAGGAAGAAGCCGAATGATTTCAGGGTCAAAAACACAAATGTCAAGATCACTGTCTGAAAGAAACCACTCCGGTGGCCTAAGTGGTTAGAACGTCCGCTTCGGATGCGGGATGTTCGAACCCGGCCACATCGTACCAAAGACTTATAAAAATGGTACAAAGATTGTCTCGCTTTGTGCTCAGCATTTAGAGGTTAGTGTTAGAACTGGTATGCCTGGCTTCAGGATAATTATATCGGGGTAGGGAGATGATGCTACATGTTTGCGGCAAAATCCACACACACACGCACGCACGCACGGTGACTGAAAGACTTAAAAACATGGTTTCCGCGCAATAACAAAAGTTGAAAACGACATACCTCACCCAAACTCTGCGATTGCTTGCACGAGAGGCGAGGACGAAGGTTGTGGAATTTTATGTCAAAGGTTGAGATCACTTACCAATAGAGGAAAATTGGTCTCCGCACAATAACAATAGTTTTACATCGCAAACGTGGCGCAAACTTTGAGTATTACTTGCACTTCGGTTAAGGAAGAAACCAAGCGATTTTGGGGTCAAACGGACAAAGGTCAATGACAATCTGTCTGAAAGACAAGATATAGTTTCTGCATAAACCTTGTTACGCTAGATAAAAGAGAGGATGAAGTCCTCAAATACGAGAAAATCCCCAAGATGTGCTTATTTATAAAACAAGAGTCTTTTATGGACAATTCTAGATTTTATGACTGTATTTTAATCTATGATGCCTGATGAATGCTCCAGAGAACAATCATTGTTACCAAGCAAGTAATCAGATATTCAATAACCTCGATTTGAGGATAAAGGTTTCAGCAGAAATTTTAACTCCAAACAACTTAATGTTTAATAGACTTTGTAGAAGATTTGCAACGGCCAACAATGTGTTTATTTAGTGCTTGTAGTGTACTTAGTTATTACAAACGTTTTCTTGGAAAAATAACAAATGATACTACAAAGCAGGCATGTTCGTGTAGCCTATATACACCTAGCAATCAATGTGGCTGCAATACTTGTCCCTGTTTTGTAGAATAAAACTCTGTCATAGATTAATGTCGATTCTATATCAAGTGACGTGTATGCAATTATTAAAGTATCAGTTACCAGTAGTGAAAGGGGCCACCCTACGTACAATGGGAATTAGCATTACAGGGACCCCTGGGCCACTCTACGTACAATGGAAATTTAACATGGCAAAAAATCGTGGGCCACTCTACGTACAAGGGGAATTTAACATGGCAATAAATCGTGGGCCACTCTACGTACAAGGGGAATTTAACATGGGGGAATAGAGTTTGGGCTTGTTTAGGGACAAAGGGAATGGAACATGGGATTTTTTTTAAAAAAAAATTTTTTTAAAAAAGGGGTAGGCAATGGAAAGGCTATCTCTTTTCGAGATATATGGCTGGCCCTGAAAAGGGCCTTTGGGTTTTCTTCTTCTAATTTCTTCTTTTCCTCCACCAACTTCTTATTTTATCTCCAACACTCTTTCTCTTCTTTTTTTTCTCCTCCTCTTCTTTCTTCTCTTCCTCCTCTTCTTTCTTCCTCTTCTCATTTTCCTCTTCTTTTTCAATTTTTTCGTTCCATGTTCTTATTCTTATCTTTTCCTCTTCATCCTCCTTCTCCTCCTTTATTTCCTTCATCACACCACTAATCTTGTCCTTTGCTTTTCTTAAATTGTTAATTTCCATCTTTACACGATGGGGACTATAGGAATAATGGTCTTCAACGAGTCTTATTAGCATCTGTTCCATTATTCCTAAGTTGTCTAAAACGTCTTGCAAGGTTTGTATTTTGTCCATTTGGTTTGACGCCAACTTCTTTTTATTCTTTGCAGAATGGTTTTAACAACTAATAATGTGGGCTCTTATACGAAAAGCGCGGACGTGAAGGAAAACATCCCCCTAAAACATAAAATGGATCTTACCTAGATCATGACCCAACAACGCGCGAACGTGAAGGAAAACATCCCCCTACTTTCTCATTTCATATAATATAACCCTAACTATACTCTCTACATACGCTAAGAATCAATAAATAAATCCATAATCTACTATTCACACAAACTTACTTCAGCATTTACAAACACACAAACACATACACTTCCACTATTAATAAAGAGTTAGTGTTTATATTCACACTACTCTACCTACACACATTGGCAAATTAATAGTTATTTCTTTTCTAGAGTATTGGGTAGCCCTGAAAAGGGCTGTTTTGTTTGGAACTTCATGGACACCTGGTTAATGGTGGCACCTTCCAGGCCTGGCGCCACATACACATCTTATCCCCCAGTTACTTTTTACCTTTTGGGGGGAGAGAGCAGAGGCAGGATATGTCGCTTCAGAATCCCAATTTTCACTCTCTGGGATTCTGAAATTTTTTCTTCTCTCCTTTTCCTCCTCCTCTTCTTTATATCTTCTCTCCTCCTCTTCTTTTTTTCTTCTTTCCTCCTCTCTTATCCTTCCCTCCTCGACAATGGCTTCAGCGGCCAGTTCATTTAATATGCGCCTGGCATATTCCAGATGCACATGAAGTTCCAACAGTTTCTCCAGTCTCGTGTTCATTTTTGGTGTTGATCAATCAACAAGGGTAGCTGGACTGCCGAACGAGTTTCAATTTATACTGAAAGCGCGGACGTGAAGGAAAACATCCCCTAAAAACATAAAATTCATCTTACCTAGATCATGACCAAAAAACAACAACAACGCGCGGACCTAAAAGAAACACTCACTCACTTTTTTATGCCACCCATCACTATTGTAAAATTTTTATGAATCACTTCAATAGACTATCCACATACTCAAAAGCAATCCAATCTAACCCAAAATATATACCTCTAACAGCCAAAAAAACTATCATTTTAATCTAGTATCCACACCAACCTATTTTATCACTTACAAACACAATCACACAAACACACAAACACATACCCTCACATTTTTTAAGAAAGATTTAGTGTTTATTTTCACACTACTCTACCTACACACACTGGCAAATCGATCGTTATTTCTTTTCTAGAGTATTGGGTAGCCCTGAAAAGGGCTGTTTTTTTTGTTTTGCTATGGCATTCTTTTTTAGTTTCTAAGAATGCGATGTCCTCTGAGGATAGACTTTCTGGCAATAGGTCTGCTTCTTCGGAAAGAGAAGAAGAATTCTTTGGTGTCGATACGACAATCGACAAAGCCTCTGTCAGCTTCAGGTTGCTGCTGCTGTTGCTGTTGTTGCTGCTGTTGCTGCTGTCTCTGAAGTCTGTACTTCTCTGTCCATTCTTCTTTCTCCCTGTTCATTTCTTCTCTGAAGAGCTCTTCTATCAGGTCTTCAGTGATTTTTAACATTCTCACATTCTCTATTTCTTCTGGTTTCGGTATCAGACTGTGTCTGACCCTATGCAGATTCACGTAGGCTTCGTTGAGCTTAACTAGTTTGGAGCACATCTTCTTAGGAGGATGAGTCGACAATGGATGGCTAGACTGGGAACAACCCGGTTCTTAAAGTTAAAGCGCGGACGTGAAGGAAAACATCCCCCACACGGTTTTCGAGCCGCAACGTTCATGAGAGGGATAGTAAGAAATGAAAGAGCATCAATCCAACATTCTTATAGCTAAACAAACCACAAAGGCATTTTTTTCTAAACACAACATTTTTTTATTCAAAAATCACTTAACACTAAACAACAACATTTTTAACAATAATCCAACACTATAACATCAAACAATTTTTTTTCAAATCACAAACATTTTTTTTCTTCAATTACTAACTACTTTGAACAGGGCTGACAACGTTGTGAATGAAATTGTGATTTCCACTGTTGGAAATCATTAGGCCATTGTTGGACACTACGTTTCCTAGCTTGAGACAAAAGATAAGCATAATGGTCACAAAACCATCGATCTACTTTCACATCATTTCTAGCAGAAGAACGAGGATCAAAATGAGTCACTAAATGTTCTAAGGAATAGCACAGGCTGCGATGATGCAGAAAATACACACAGTACTGTCCACACACCAAGGAATCTGTGCCTTGTAATTTCACATTATTGAATCGGGTGGTTTGAGCATTTCTTCTCATAAAGTCGATGATATCGTCTTCCAAAGGGGGCAATCCGTACGAATCGAAATATTCCACACATCCTTCTTGAGGAAAGTAGACGGCTACCCAGTGGGTTCCTGGGAGATGACTGTCGTCCGTGTTGATCACGTAAGCTTGATGGTCTTTAGGTTTGCGATGAGGGAGTTCATCTTTAGCACAGACGACAGGATTCCAAGAAGACGTATACGAACTGTGGTTCAAAAGGTAATAAAGTTCCCAGGTATCCATTGTTTTGTGTTTTTTCTTCACAGGTAATAATAAGTCGTCAATTCGATCCTGACTTTTTGCTTGAAAATGTCTGACGAATAAACGGTTATTCGTTCTGTTTCCTCACTCTGATTCAGGAGAGCTTCGATACGATGGATCTCTTGAGTGGTTAATGCTGGACAAGAATGTTCACGCAAGTCTTTATACCACTGGTGCAACACGTCTTTGTTCGAGATGAGACTCCAAGCTTCGTCCAGATACTCGTCCAATTTTTCTTCTTGACTTAACATTAGGCATTTATCGTGTTGAATTTGACTGGGATGATCGTTTTGACATCCATAGCAATTTTTCTTGATCAATTCCGTTATTTTGTCGACCAAGTGTTTGGCAAAACAGGAGACTAAATGGGCTTCTTGTTCTGGCCATCTCGATTTCATCATGATCACTTCTTCTTCCACAGTCTCCTCACATTTCATGTCCAAAGTTTCTCCGCTAGGTAAAGAGGGATAACAGTCTTCCATAGCTTCTAATAGTCTAGAATGACTTCTCTCAAACTGTTGATTTCTATGGTATTATCGAATTCGGCATACAGGATGACGTTCACTGTCTGTTTCAGTGCTTCTGCAAACTGAAGTTCCACACGAATCTGGCCGGATTTTATAGGGTGGAAATGTCCCTCGTCGCTGCCTTGGTCTGGAGTGAAATCGAAAGCCCACAAAGCATAGCCTTTGTCATAATCGTCGTACTCAATGCCGTGACTGGTGTTGGTTCCTAACTGACCGGTGGCTTCGTACAGGGACAAGTACGATCTCAAGTAATTTTTGTTGGTAAAGTCAGGTTCGAAAGGTCGGGTACACAAGGTCTTGCCATCGCGACTGACTTCGATTTTCTTCACTAAAAAGTGTTGAAAGTTGAAAGGATTTTCAGGGAAGGCTCCGTTGAAGGCTGCATTCGAGACCATACCAAGGATCAAACGTTTGGGTAACTGTCCTTGGAACAGATGATCTTCGGTTATGGATTGCAGTCCAGCAGAAATGGTGAACGTTTTCACTTCCACACGTCGTATGGGATACTTGGCGGTCGTTCTGCTCAACGTCTGACTGATGTCGTTTCCCACTTTAGGTAACACTTCTACGCGTCGTACGTAGAGTTTGGCCTCTTCGATTTGGCTTTTAGGATTGCCACCCTTAGTAGCAGTTTCATCAGCCAACAAATGGAAAGTGGCACTGCTGCGATTCAGTCTCAGGCGCACATTGACCCCGTTCAGCAAATATTTCTCTTGCAACCACATGTCCAAATGCAAACGATCCATCAGTTCTAAACTGTTCTTATTTAAGATTTTGGCTCGTCTTGCCACAAAGCCGTCATTGTCATCTGCGTCAGCTATCTTAAACTTGCCCGCTTCGTCATCTACCCACAGCACACAGGCATTGAGATGACTTGTCTTGGCATCTGGTCCGTACGTCAAGAGATTTTCCAGGTAGGCACGGTAAGGGTAAGTATCCATGCTGCTGCTAACCAGTTTGTTGTTCAAGTACAAGTCCACTGAGCTGAACAAGGAATGCATGAAATTGTTGACGGGAGCTATAATCTCACCGACATCTACTGCACCATCATCCTTATCTAGAACTTTGACTTTCAAGTACAAGTAACTGCTATTCAGATCGATGTAATCTTCGGGCTGTCCTTTGATTTCAAACTCGATGGGAGCTGAGGCTATCAATGAGGAGACGGGATGAAATTCCACCCATTGGGATTCTTGCATCGTCATCATGGTGGGGGGCATGGCAAACAGATCCAGTTCCGTCTTGGAACAGGCGCAAGACTCTCGGTGCATCATTTTTTGTTGTTGCTGTGTCTCAATAATCGAAAACGTCTAAGTCTCGAACGGTTCTTCTTTTCTTGGCCTTTCTCGTTTGAAGTCTGGTGAAAGGGTGTTTTCTTCTTCGTCGTCTCTTTCTGCCTTGTCCTTGCTGAATGCTTGACTCGGTAGCGTGCAGGGCATTTATAGGTGTGTCTCGTCGGCCTAAAATGTCTTTGCCCGTTTGCAGCAAGACATTTTTGCCTGCCCTCATGAAGGCTTCTTTAGGGTTTTGTTTGTCGATGATGACATTTTGGAGAAATTCTTTGCCTTGTGTCAGTGCCGCATCTTTCAAGGCGTGCAATCCTCGTGTCACCATCGGTTTCAAGACTGGAGCCACCGAACGAAAGGCCGATTTTAACATGTCTCCTAAGCCGTGTCCTCGCTGTCGAGCAACCCCTCGGTACACTGGATACATGACTTACTTACTTACGAGTCGTGAGAGAACCGTTTTCGAAAATGGAGTTTCACCGTGACTTTTCCTTTGGTGAATGGAATATTTTGTCCCAGATCTCCTTTTATAGCAATGTTGACCGTGTCCAAATACGACTTACTGACAGGCAAATAGTGAGGATGGACAAATTCGCGGTGGACGTGGTAAGTGTTTCCACCTTCCTCGTCAGCGATTGTGGCAGAGTCCACTTTGAAAGGAATGACACGCAGTAACGGCACGGAGGTGTGTCCCACCACGTTGTATTCCACCACATCGGAATACACAAAGATCAAATTCAGTCCTTGGTTCAGTTCTACCGGGGTACGAAAATACTGGCCAAAAGACTCGTTGCTGTAAATGACAACTTTTTCTTTTAGTGTATGTTCTACTTTCTTCCTCATCTTTACGTCACCACCCAACATGTCAAACAATTCATCATTAAAATAGAAACCCATGATTTTTTCCTCAGGAAATTTCATCAGGAAGCGACGAGCTGTTTTGTGGTATTCCAGGGTGACAGCTTTGGACTTGAAAGTCTTAAAAGCTTCCCCAAACACGCCATTAAACTTGGAGGCTATGACGCTGACCAAATGTTGACCACTAAAATAATAGCCTGAGGGAATGAACAACTCATAGTCGGTCCACTTTGGATTGACTGTGTTTTGTTTTTTATGGGGATATTTGTTATTGTCATTCATCCACTTTTGCAATGGTTCGTCATAAACTTCCACCGTAAATTTACTTTGATTGTCAATGACATTGAGGAGTTGGGTTGGGTGAATTATTTCTACCAAAGCCACTTCCCAATGGGCTTCGTGATCTAAGGGGATGGCCTGAGGTAATTTGGCCGTGTAACAGCACAACGTGTTGTTGGGAAACACCTCCATGGAACTGTCACTGGGTAAGGTTAAGTAAAATTGGTTTTGGTGACTCATAATTCCAGAGTTCTGTGGCTGTCCGAGGGGTTAGTGGATGTCAGAGGCGTGTCTCCGCCCAAAATGGGGTTTTGGTTGTGGATGTTGGAGTGGTGACTGGCACTGGCACTGGACACAACGTTCCCGTTCGAGGAGAATTTCAGGGAGGGGTTGGGAAGCAGGTAACCGATGCAACTGCTCAATAAAATGGTCCACAATTGTTTGTCTCCTTGTTGCAAACTCAAATTGGCAATGGCTGCCCCGATGACACAATACACCACGAAGATTTGACAGAAAAAGACGATTTGCGTTTTAGGCACACGTTCTCCACACCACACCCACAAGGGTTGTTTTTGTAAATCTTGCACAGAAGAACTAGGGGAAGAAGGACTGGTCGACGTAGCTGCGTCTGATGTGTGAAAGGGCATGATGGTCACTTCTTCTTTTTATAGTCGATGACTTGCGAAGCGTCGATCCAAGAATCGAAACTGGGTGGATATCCTTTCCAACGTACTTTGACTTCTTTGACACGTCGTTTGCCCACTTTACGGGTTCTGCGTTCGAGAATGCTTTCGATGTCGTACACGTCGTCTTCTTTTTTGGTGACACGTTGTAACTCGGGCAAATAAAACGTTCCTTTGAGTACTTCTCCGTTCATGTCTTCCAATTTATAGACGGCAGGATGACGGCCATGTACTCGTCCAGTGACGCGAAACAATTCGGTCGTCCAGTTAGGTAAGTAACCTTTGTCGAAAGTGCGTTTGGTTTTGCCAATGCGCACCCAATCTCCTACGGTCAACTCTCCACTTTTCTTGGGGACAGCCCTCGTCGGGGACGTACCGAACAGACGCTGGAACACCAGCACTTCGTTGTCGGGAGTCACGTCTTGCGGGGCACGTCCGATGCTTCGATGGTAAGATTGGTTGTACGCTTGCACCAGGTGCGGTAAGATGTCGATGTACTTCAGAGTGTGGTGATGCGTAAAATATTTCCACATGCGTTCTTTCAAAGTGCGTTGAAAACGTTCCACGATGCTGGCTTTGGTTTCGGGATTCTCGGTGGTAAAAAAATGAATGTCACGTTTCTTTAATTCTTTTTGGAAAGCTTGGTTCAGAAATTCGGTGCCTTTGTCCGTTTGCCATCGAAGAGGTCGACGACCGCTTTGTTTCAACACCCGTTGCAGGGCTCGCACTAAGTCGCTGCTGGATTTGGAAGTCAAAGGCACGACCCAGGCAAATTTGGAAAAGACGTCGATGACACAAAACAAATATTTGTAACCACGATTGTAGCTGGCCAAATGAGAGACATCGGCTAAATCGGCTTGCCATTGATGATCGATGCCTTCCACTCGGGTGCGACTTCTGGCAAACTTGCGTCGAATGGGTTTGTGTAAAGTGTAGGTAGCTTGTTCTTGTAACCATCGTTGCACTTGAGGTAAACGGAGACTTTTCAGTCGAGTTTTGGCAGCACGATACAATTTTTGAACTCCTGCGTAACCTGCAGGATGCGAGGGATCGTAGTAAATGCTGGCTAAGACTTTTTCCATTTTTTTTTGTGTTGATTGGTGTGTTAATAAGGCACCCACTCTTGGAAGAGGCTACTCTTTTTCTCTTGGGGTATTTTCTTGGATTGCAATGCTTTGCGTATGCGGGCAGCAATAGGTGTCGAAGAGGAGGAGGAGGATGTCTGAGCGGGGGATATCGGTTCTTGTTTCACTTCTGTCTTCACTTCTGTCTTCACTTTCTTTTTCTCTTGTGAGGAAGAAGGGGTGGCCATCATCTTTTTAATCCATCCAATTCTGGAGGTAGGTGGTGTTGTTAACTTGCGTACTTTTTCTGGTGGAGTTTGAAACCCTTCTTCTTCTTCTTCTTTTCCTTTTTCTGTCTTGGTCACGGGTACTGGTGGTACTGGTACTGGTACTGGTGATGGTGCTGGACTTTTCATCAAGGTCTTAAAATCTTTCAGAGTGGGTAGAGCTGTTTCGTCTAAAGCTTTCTGGTGAAAGAGTTGTAGTCGTTGCAAGAGTTGACCGTACTTTTGCGATTTTTCTGTTTCGGACAAATCTTGGCGATCCATCAAGGATTGCAATTCGTGTTGTAACTGGGACATCTCGCGCAAATTGGGATTGGGAGGTAAATGAGGGGTGCGTTGTTCTTGCCACCGATGGTATTCCATCCATCGTTTGTAAGGCACTAAAGCTAGTTTTCGTCCTTCCATGGGGTTGTCAGGGGTGAATTCTGAGATCTTGGGACTTCCGAAGGCCTTTTTATCTTGCTCCCACCAGTCCTCCCAACATGGTTCCCAAGACTCCTTTCAGTATGGGGCCTAACAAGAGAGGTAAAATACCTCCACGTTGGACCAACATCTTCTTTTTCTGACGAATGGGAACTTTCTTTTGAACCATTTTCCGAAGAACGTGACGATGTTTGCCTAAGCATTGTTTCTGGTGTTTGGACAAAGGGATCGTGCCTTTCAAAACGTTCAAACAACATTCGCACACAGTATCGATGACCTCTTTGGAGGCCGTTTGAATGAGTTTTTTTCGTAGGGGTGGAGAAGCTTTGGACAGGACAGATAACATGTCCCCATGTTTGGCTAAACGTGGTGGTAGTCCTTTTCTTTTCTTTCCTTGGGGTTTTCTGGAGGGTGACATCTTTGCTTGTGAGTTCCGGGACATTCACCAAACAGACACTAACGTCGATGACTTAACACACACCCTTTTATCTTTTTTTTCTGGGACTATCGCTTTGTCATAAAGGTGACAATGTTTTTCCTAAAATCGCCAAGGAATCCTCCCCTTTGTTGACGCCTCTTTTTCTTGGAACGACTGTGTCTTTTTTTAGGGTAACGTCGATGCTTGGCTAAGCGCTTTGTCGGATGACGCGTCTGCCTTTGTCTCTTTCTTTTGTGGCTTCTTGGAGGTGACATCTTTTTACAAGTTCACTGATACCCCCGACTTGGTCACAGGTCTTTTTATACTGGAACGCGTCGCCACTGATTGTCTTTACGTTTTATCAGTTTGCGGACAGGCATGACACGTCGTGCAGGGGTACGTAACGGACTAAATCGAGCCAGTTCTTGCTTGGACAAATCCAGTAAACTTTGTAACATGCCCGATCTTTCTTGGACTTTGATTTTGGGAGAAGGTACTTTGTGAGCAGCAGCCACTGCCGCTAAATTGGAGGGTCCTGCCACTGGGGAAGTTCTTTTGGGGGTCATCAACGGAGATGTTCTTGGTGTGATCAACGTCTCCAAGTACTCTTCAGTTCTTGGTGTCATCAACGGAGAAGTGGATGAACGTGAGGATGCCGGAGACGCAGTCACTGCCGTGGCAGGTCGTGGTTTGCGAGTGTAAGGTTGCGTCCTGGCCGAAGTGCCTCTCTTGCGACTAGTTTTCTTCTGTGGACTTTTCTTTTTCTGAGGACTTTTTCTCTGTTTCTTTTTCTGGGGGCTTCTTTTCTTTTTCCGGGGTGGTGGTGTCTGGTAAGAGGAGGGTCCTGCCACTGGAGAAGTTATTCTTCTTGGGGACTTGGTCTTTTTCTTTTTCTTCTTGGGGCTTCGTTGGACTTTTGTCTTGGGGATAACTTTGGGGGCATTAGGATCCCATCTTAAGAGTGAGCGAATGATGACCCCTCCTAGAGTACCGCTCCCTCCAGGTTTCAAAATGATTTGTTTTTTGGTTTGAGTGTCGATGCGGGGATCGGCCAGTTGGACCAAAGCGACTTTGTTTCGATCGAAAAAGCGTTGGGTTTGATGAGGAATCTGAATGATTCCTTGGAGTAATTGACGTGCCGTCACCGTGAACCATCGTAAGACTTCTTTGAGACTAGCTTCTAAGACACGGGCTCGTGTTTGTGGATCTTTTTCTCGACTGATGCCATACAAGGCACGAATCAATTTGACGGGAAGATGCGACTGAAGGGACGTCATGTTCACACTGTGTGAGACAGACGAAAAAGGGTCTGAGGTTTTTATAGATTTTTTTCATGGGGAGTGAAATGAAGTCGAGGACGGAGACGTGTACAGGACAGGCCCTCCGTCTTGGCACCAGTGGTGAAACAAGTGGGTACGAAATCGCAAATCCTCGGGAGTCGTAGGTTTCAAATCGACGAGTAAATAGGCGTGTGGCGTTTGAGTGGCATCGTCGTACGCCTGAGTCAGCCAAGGCGTTCCTAACTGTTTGGCTAAGACTTGCACTTGCGATTTATCTCGATGGCTTTTAAACAAGACCACGTAATGCGCATTGAGACTGATGGTGCGATGGGCTTTACTTTGTTGAAACAAATTTTGGGTGATGTAAACGACACTGGCATTACGGTGATGCCCTTTGCGCGTGAACCACAATTTAATTTCTTCTTCGTCTTCTCCTAACATGTCGTCGAAAATGACCAAATGGGTTAGACGGGAGTCATAGACGATGCCGTCGTCTTCTTTAGGAATGCCTTCCACAAACACGATGGAATCGCCTTGACTTTCTCGCAAGAGACTGTACGCCGATTGCCACTCTTTGTAACACCACACGATCCGTTGAGGGAGTAGATCGATCAAATGATGTTTATGTTCGATCAAACGTTTGACGAATTCGGTTTTGCCTGAACCGCTAGGTCCAGCAATGAGCATGTTAAAGGGATGGCGAAGATACAAAGCCTCCCAACTGGCACGATCTAAGTGTTCGTCGATGACTTTGACAGTAGAGGAAGAGGGAGCAGAGACAGCAGAGGTAGCCATGGTTTATATACTTTTTCAGAACACGTTTATTGAATGTTTCAAACATGAATACGAAAGACAAAAATACACAAACGCCAAAGGCTTAAGTACAAGAATAAAAGGCACAGGATAACGATGAACGTGGAATAAACACAAGTGTCTGTACAACAACCACATGTTTTGGGTAATGTTCTAACCAGTTCAACAGGGGGTAAAGTCACACAAGTGTCCTCCCGAAAAGGTCTTTCAGGTCTGTCCACGACAGTTCTGTCTTGGGTGACGGGTTCTTCTGGCACCGTCACTAACACGGGTTGAAAAGTAACTTTTTTCCTTGAACAACTCTCGTGCATACTGGGCCACTTCTTGGGTCCAAGCCTCAAAATCCCATTCTTTCCAGGCACGGACATCTGTCCAATGGGGATGTAAGTCACAAGCTACACACACATCGTCATACACGTCTTGGGTAGCTAAAAGTTGACGAATCTTTTTTCCTGTTGAGGTCGAGAAGTATCCAGATGAAAACGCAAGGCTTTGAGCAAAAGAAGTTTTTCGTGACCATTTAAGGCCATGGAGGTGGTAAGTACTGATCGTAAAGAGTCCACAAAGAATCGGCTGGTAAACGAAATCCCAGAAAACAAGTCACTAAAACACACACCACTTGTCGTCCCAAATTGAATGGATACAGTTCTTGTAATAATTGATGGTAATGATCCACGGTTTGAATATGGTCATTGAGTTCCTTCCACGGAATCTGTTGGATGACATGTGACATAAACCGTGGCATGGCAGCCTGTTTTTATGTTCTCTTTTTTTTGGATGCAATACACGTACTTTCTAGCCAGAGATCTTCGTTCTCCAGTAGGGAATCTAAAACTTGCATACTGTAACCGAAACGTCAGAGTTCGTTTAGAAGTTTCCTCTTCCGCTAAGTAGATTCCACGTAACAAATGTTGGTAATCCTTTACCTTGTCTTCCTCAATGTATTGCTGTAGGTGAATCTCGAAGTAACCATAATTATGAACATGTCGATCATTAGTGACCTCAAAGTTTTGAACAAGGTCTGACCACTGAAACAATTTCTGACGAATCAGTTCTCTTATACCATTCAGGTACCAGTGGTTAAAGATCTGGTGACGTAACGGATGCAGTTGTTCTTTACGTTTCACTTGTATTTTCACCAGCTCTCGGTAAATGCGTTCTCTCAACTCCACAGGCAAAGCACGAATGTTCTCTAGCAAAGTATCCATGAATAGGTCATACTAAATCCTCTTTGGTCTGACACAAGAAATGTACTCTTTGCACAAACATGGTTTCACTTCAGTGTCGAATTTAAATCGTTGAGTCACTAATCTACACATTACAATTCGTTCAGAAGTTTCCTCTTTCACTAAGTTGACATTGTGTTCAAGATGTTGGTAATTCGTTAACTCTTCCTCTGGAATTCGATGCAGTACGTTTACAATGACGTAACTACAATCGTCCATACCAAACCAATCCTTTTTAAAACTAGAGGATCGTTGATCAATGTCTGTCCGATGGAACACTTTCAATTGAATCAGTCCTTGTATAGCCTTCAGGTACCAGTGGTTCAAACACCGGTGACGTAACGGATGCAATTGTTCTTTACGTTTCACTTGTATTTTGACCAGCTCTCGATAAATACGTTCTCTCAACTCCACAGGCAAAGCACGAATGTTCTCTTGTAAAGTATCCATGAAGAGATTATTATGGTAAGAAGTTACTTCAATGTCTCTGTCCCACTAAAGGTAAGTAATGACAATTCGGTGACCATCGAGCATGTTCTACGTAGGCCGAATCTTGCGGTTCCCAGTGGTGAAGTGACACACCGCAACTGAAGCACTTGACTTTATCTCCTTCGCCCAAGTAGAAAAATCCGGCTCTGGCTAATTCTTCGGGGGTCGGTCCTCCCAGATACTTTGGCCATTTTCCTTTGAACGATTGAAGATGATTTTCAAAGTCGCAGTATTCCGACAAACGCACAGGGAACGAATATTCGTCTTTCACAGGTTCGTTTCGATGAGGGTTGGGTGACAGGAACAGGAGTTTGCTCAGGGCTGGATGACATCCGTAGGGAGGTAAACGTGAAGGTTGACATTCCCCTTTAAAACGAAACCCAGTAAAATGTCTAAGAGGACGAGCGGCATCGCTTTCGCATCCCTCAGGTTTGACACGCACAGCATCACTTTCCATGACAGGGGCAGTGAGAACAAAGTTCCCATGATGTTTTACGGCATCGCTCAGGTCACAACGTACAGCATCGGTCCCATCGCAAGGCTCACAATCGCACTCGTCTGCAAACTCCGTTACGCAATTACAATGGTAACCACATGGACAATCGCAGTTTCCTTCCGGACATTTTCCGTCGCAATGCCTGGGTCTTATCCATCCAATATTAGTCACACTAGAGGAAGATACAACTTTTTTACAATCCCCAAACTGAAACGATGTCTTTTTCAAAGTATTCATCTTGTTCGCTCGGTCTTGGTAGTCACAATGAACTATCGATCTTGACCATAGCCCCCTTTTTATACTAGTCGCAATGCAGTCTCCAGCTTGTACATCTTTCCTTTTTTACGTTTTTTATGTCTTGTTTCGGAAGGTACCGTCTCTAAGGTACCGTCAACATTGTACCGTAGTGTGATGGGTGGAAAGGCCATAGAAAGGTAAGGGCAGTGCAGAGACCATCGAGTATGTTCCAGAATAGCTGAATCTTTATAGATACATAGATCCATTCGTAACTTCAGTCCGCAAGCAAAACACTGTACCTCGTATCCCAATCCTGACTCAGGTCCCAAGTAGACAAATCCTGTTCTAGCTAAAACATGCGAAGAAGGTAATCCTTCCCTATCCGTAGGCCATTTCTGAAACGTGTCCAATCGACGGGCACAATCACAATAGTCAGGTAAGAAGACTGGAAAATGGTAGGGTTTGAACTTGGAGTTCTCATCGGGTTTCTCACTCGATTCTTGCTGTGGCGAAGTCATCTTTCTGGTGGGGTAACTATCCTCTTACAACCAATGTTTTATACCAACGTGTCCATACGGTAAGGTGAAATGATTGGGAAGTCGAACTCGCTTCTGGTACACGATTTGATAGACTTTTTCCAAGGGTCGACTGACGATGTGGTGAGTGGGTAAACGTACAATCTTGTTCGGTTGATAGGTGGTCACTTTAAAGTTTCCATCCTCTCCCGATTGCAAGGCTTCTTTCAATACCCCAAAGTTGACCACTCGACTGGTACGATAATTCAGAGTCAGTCCTTTCACTTTGCACGTCGTGTGCACTTCTCCTTGTTTGTCACGGTATTCGTAGCCGTAATTTTTGGGACCGCCACTGACAAAACTTAGAATCTTGTCGTCGGGATGCTCGTCTGTCCAGGCTCCTAAACGGTCTCCTTCGATGTTAGGGTGATGTTGAATCGGGTGATGGATGTAAATGCAACTGTCCGTGTCAAAGTACAGGACGCGTTCTTCTAACAGTTCTAAAGCTTCGTACAATTTTAAGCGAGCATGGGCTGTCACGTAAGCCGCAATGATGACATTTCCAAAAGGGTCGTCTTGTACAAAGTCCAGATCTTCTTCGTAATTGACCAAGATCAAATTCTCTCGAACGACGTCCACGTGTTTCATGTATTTGGTTTTGTCGTGAATCATCTGGAAGTAGCGGGAAGGTTCTGTCAAATATTCCGTCTTGGGTAAACACGGTCGTTGTGCCATTTTACCCCACAAGCAATTTAACATCACTTTGGCAAACGATCGCCTGCCTTCGTTTTTCTCGATGTGGTCTAAAGTGATGCCTTCTTGTTCGTAGTATTTCTCTTTGAATTTTATTTGGTCTTCGGGAGTGTGACACCAGGAAGGATAGCCGCTGGCTTCTTGCTTCAGTTTCAAAAAGGCATCCACGTAGTCTGCGAAAATGCCTTTCTGCGTGGGGTCACCCTTGTGGTATTGTTGTGTCTTGGGAAAGTGGCAAATTTCGTACACTTCTAACAGTTGGTATCCCATGTCCAGAGCTTTGAACAATTCTACGCTGACCCAGGTTCCCGTCAAGGCCCGTTCTTCCTGGCTGTGATGGCAAGGTTGGTCTTGGTTGCACGTTTCGGCACAAGTACGGCACAAGGGAAACATCAGTTTGCCTTGACAATGGTGAGGTAAGACGGGATGGTATAGGTTCGTGGGAGGCAAAACTTTACACTTGATCAAGCCTTCGTATTGTCGAATGTTTTTCAGGTCGATGTGTTCCGTCAGCAATTGCGGGTGCCCTACAGGAAAGCGACAATATTTGCACACGTAGGGATACAGCGAACACACGTCCAAGTATTTCATTTCTTCTCCTTTCTCTTCGTCGGCTTGGTACAGCAAACAGGTGGCATTGGTCCTTCCTCCGTACAAACTATCCCTCGGGTTCAACGGGTCCATGAACTGGTAACTTTCCACGAGGCGTTTAAACTCGGGATCGGTTTTCAAACGGTGATCGTACTCGTGTTCCCACATTTCCACCACTTGGTATCCTTGCTGTTCTAACTTTAGGCGTCGCTGACAAGTGTCCTGGTACAAGTCTTCCATGGTTCGTTGCAAAAACTGATTTTTAGTGCCACGGTCAGGGTAACAAACAGGACATCCGTGAAATAAGCAACCGTTAAACTCGTACACGATCTTGGGGTTTTCTAAGTCCCAGCCATCGACCGAATACGTTCCGATGGTCTTTTCGCCCCCTCCGTTGCGGGCATGCTGAATCCACTTGTCTTCCTTGTCGCACAAGTAATGTAACCAACGTAGGGCTTTGACCGAGTATTGACGTTTGACATAGTGGGTCGTTTGAGGACTGATGACAGCCACGGTCTTTTCAGGCATGAATCGTTGTCGATACACTAAGGAACACGCTTTGGCAATGGTGCAAGCTTCTTTCAATGGATCGACCCCTCCGTGTTCCATGAACAGTTCTCGAAATTTTCCACAGCAACGCCGTAAAATGTCCACGTCGGAACGACAATACTTTAGCATTTCTTCCTGAAAGTCGAAAGGGTCCGAGGCGTGAATCTGGTACCAAGCGTAGAAAGCTTCTCGTTGTTCGGTACGCATGTTGTCGGGGTCGTAATAGTGAGCCTCGGGTAAATGGGGTAGAACGGCATTTTGATTGGCTTCCGTATTGAAAAAGTGTGGAAAGTACCCTTTAGCCATTTCTGTCATTCCAAACGTTTTAGGCATTCGACTCAAAGGCATGGCCAAGTAACTCATCGAATCTTTAAACTGTACTTGTCCCACTTGCATGAAAATGATTTTGGCTCCGTTCAAAGTCACTTTAGGACGCTCGGTGCCTTGTTCCGTATAGTATCTGAGAAGAAACTGTCCATCGTATCCGGAGAAATTGTGAGCCATCACCGTGGCATGACGATGACAATCTCGGTAACGTTCGATGTCCTCTTGGCTCCACGTCTTGTCGACGGGGTCTAAGACCCATTGGGCAAAATCGGCTAACGTGTTCTGTCCCCAAAAGATTTTTTCACGTCCTCCAGGAATCTTGCTGCAGTGAGGGCAATGACTGAAGATAGGTTCTTGAATGCACTTCTCGCACGCTCGATGAGCCACGCAGAAATTAGGAGTGTGAATGCCGGTCTCTTGCATGCATTCGAAATCGAAAAAGATGAAATTGCCTTTCTTCTTGTGACCGTCCTCTTTCTCTGGTGGGGGTTGGTATTTTTGCACGTAACATTCGTGTTCCAAGTCCACGATGTGGTGACAAATGTGACATTTTTTCTTTCCTGAACATACGTGTGCCTTGGTATTATTGGTACGTATGCCTTTTCCACACTCGGGGCACAATCTTATCAGTTGACAAGCGCATTTTTTCTGTGAACCTTGCGTCTTCAAATGTTGTTGGTAACAGGCAGGGCTGACAAACGTGCGCAGACAAGTTGAACAAGGCACTGGTTCTTCGCTTAGACAGGGTGGAGAGGCCAAACATCCTGAGCATTTCCATCCACAATGTTTGTGTTGCTCTCGATTATTATAACCATAGTCACATTTCTCACAGTAATATCTGTATCCCAGGAATCCAGTGATACTGGTAATGGTATCGAAATGGTCATCGTGATGATAAAGGTGAATGTATTTTCCGTCCTTAAAATCTTGGCCTCGAAACAATAGAGGCCCGCGCATTTCTTGATGGTGCACTTTCAAGGTGTAGCGTGGAGCTAGGACATCTTGCAATTTTTGCATCTCGGGAATGCCACAGGGTGTGTCTTTGGGCAATCCGGCTTGTTGTAACAGGAGTTCTGCTTCGTTTCGTTGTTTGGCTCGGTCGGAACGTTGAATAGTGTTCCAGGTTCTTTTCCATTCTACCGTGTCGTTCTTGTTGGCATAGGTTCGTCCCACCACGATGGCACGGGCTAAACACATCTGGTCATGAGGGTTGTTAATTCGGACGAGACTCGTTTTGGTGTTGCGAAGATCGTCCACCAATAACATCTTTTTGCGTCCTGTCCCTTGAGGAGGAGAGACGTGGGTCATGTCCAGTGTGGCTTTACCATCGGTGATGTCAAACTGATCATTAGATTGTTGTACGTGTTGAATCTTGTCCATGACTTTGGAAGCAGTCAATTCTGCAGGGGTGCTAAACTCGATCCAAACAGGGGATTTCAAACCGTCGTGTTGTATGGAAAGTCTCAAGCGATCGTCTTCTTTGGGTTGACATTGTCGCTTGAGTGCAGTGAGCAAAGAATCCCACACCTCAGTGATGAACACTTCTGCTTTCTCTAACGGCACTTCAGCCTTGAAATCTTTAAACTTCACCGTGTATTTGTAAGCCGTGGTTCTAAATTTTCTAGAGGAGCGCTTTTCCGTCTCTCGAATGGAATAGTACTTTTCAGGGTTAACTAAGGGTGGTGAACTTGGTTTAGAGGTTTCGGATTCTGGTTCACTCATGTCCTCTTCAAAATCACTGGCATGAATTTGTGCCAAGATTTCAGCCCTGGTACGAGGCGATAGATCACGTTTCTGCCTCTTACTTTCTTCTTCTTTCTTCTCGAATGAATGGGATCGTTTCATCTTGAAAGCAGAAAGTCAAATGACTCAAGTTCAAACACCATAAACTACTTTATAGTCATAGCAGACCAGCGTATATAAAAGGGTGTGTGTCTTGTCCTTTCACTATTCATTTCACTCTCAAGCCGAGCACAACGATGGAAGAGACTAACCAGATGGAACGTTTCGTCAGAGCTTTGCGAGGGGTCATTAGAAAATTCTCTTCAGACCAGCCTACGGACTACTCTCCTTCCTTTAGAGATAAAAGTCAAGATACTTGCTATATCTGTCAGAAGAAAGGGCATTGGTCTTCAGAGTGTCCAGACCGTCAAAAAAGAACAAAAACAGGGACTAAAAAAGACAAAAGTCAAGATACCTGTTATTATTGTAAAGAAAAAGGACATTGGTCTCCAGATTGCCCAAAAAAGAAACAAGAGGAGTCATAAGAAAAGAGGAATTCTTCAGAAGAAGAGAGGGATTCTTCGGAGGAAGAGAGGGATTCTTCTGAGGAAGAAAGAAGACAGGTGAAGAAAAAGAAACAGGAGAAAAAAAGAAGAAGGGAAGAAAGCGAGGAGAAAGAAGAAGAGGAAAAGAGTGTGACGGTGAAGAAATTCAAAAAACAGAGAGACTAAACAAGGAGAAAAGAAGAAATCAATGAACTTTTAATTAAAGTGTTGAGTTGTGAATTGTGAATTGGATTGTAAAAGAATGGAGAAAAGAATAAATGAATGATATAAGGTAAGAGTCTTTGAGTTTTGATTTTAAAATAAGAAGCTACACTCACGCACTCATACACAGACACGTACTATAAGGGTAAAATGGGTGAGTTTTTTTTTTTTTGAGTTATTGGCAAATTGAAATTGTATTTCTTTTCGAGAAATGTGGGTGGCCCTGAAAAGGGCCTTTTTTCTTTATGGTGCAGGGGTGAGTTTAAGCAATCAATTTTAACTGCCTTAAGCCTTTGCCACGGCCAAGGCCTACTTCTGGACTGCGTAATGATGATAATGATTGGGTTGAAATCACTAAGGGTGGTACGGTAGGCTTAGTCACAGGGTTGACATGTTTGGCTCGGGAAGGTCGTATTCTCTTCGGTCGTGATAAAGAAGTCTGATACATTTGTTTCAGACTTCTTAACTCCGCTAAAATGTCCAACAGTACCGTGACCGTTTGATTTTCACCCTCTTGTTTCTTTGCTGCTACTTCTTCTTGCTGTTGTTTTTTTCTTACCTCTTCTTCTTGTTGCTGTTGCTGTAGGAGAAAAGCCTGTTCCGCTTCCTTTTGTCGTTGTATAAATTTCTCCAATTCTTCTTTCTGTCTCTGTCAAAAATTCTCCAC
Organism: Sinohyriopsis cumingii; assembly: GCA_028554795.2. Taxonomy (NCBI): domain Eukaryota; kingdom Metazoa; phylum Mollusca; class Bivalvia; order Unionida; family Unionidae; genus Sinohyriopsis; species Sinohyriopsis cumingii. The sequence continues at coordinate 48,569,886 of CM068833.1, forward strand.
TTGCGGTAATGAAGAAGGTAACGAAGGTTCCGGAACAAATTCTTGCGAGGAGAGAAAATCCACAAAATCCCAATTCACCTCTTCTGAAAGTAAGTCCGGGTTCCCTTGGGCGGTCTCCCCTGCTGGTGCACCCCACTGGATCGTTTTCTGAGTTTCCGTCATGTTGAATCACTATCGCATAGATTGACTGCACACAAGCGCTAGCGAATCTATATTGACTACGTGACGTCACAGACTGCTCTCTTCGGATTGGATGCGGGCTGACTGAATTCTGTAACGCGTGTTCGGATTGGTGAATGAACTCAATCCGTTTCAATCCTTTCTGTCCCTATAAATAAGCGCAGTTCACTGCATTGATTCACCTATTCTCGGAGCCTCAACATGTGGACCGACGTTGAATCTTCAACCCTTGTGTCAACAATGATGTTCAGGACGGACATGCTCATGTATGTCCGATCCAAGTGGACCGTTGTCCACAGGACCAACAGCAGCCTGTGGATAAGAAGAGTCTATATAGAGAGACAAGGTTGCCTCAAGAGGACTCTGATGTATGGCCCTGCTGTAAGACGAAGTTTGAGGAAAAGAAGATGTCGCAAATGCCCTTTATGCTAAGGGCATATTAACATAAACCAAAGGCCCTTTTCAGGGCCAGCCATATATCTCGAAAAGAGATAGCCTTTCCATTGCCTACCCCTTTTTTAAAAATTTTTTTTTTAAAAAAAATCCCATGTTCCATTCCCTTTGTCCCTAAACAAGCCCAAACTCTATTCCCCATGTTAAATTCCCCTTGTACGTAGAGTGGCCCACGATTTATTGCCATGTTAAATTCCCCTTGTACGTAGAGTGGCCCACGATTTTTTGCCATGTTAAATTTCCATTGTACGTAGAGTGGCCCAGGGGTCCCTGTAATGCTAATTCCCATTGTACGTAGGGTGGCCCCTTTCACTACTGTTACCTTACTACATGTTGAAAATTGAGTTAAAACTATGTATGACATGCAAACCCAACACATAATGGCAAATTTGCAAGGCTCATATTTGATATCAAGCACAATATAAATGAATCGGCCCGTAACCATTTTAATGTCACAGAGTCATTTGTTAAACAAGTGATTGGTCCTTCCAACATAATTACTAATAGACCAAGACAATCTAATAGATTTATAGGGCAATGAGATTATAAAATTAAAAACTTTAATATCTTTGGGCTTTAATTTCCACGAATAAATGGACATCACTACACATGACACGACATTAATACAAATACTTAATTTAGAGAAAATTTATTTTTTAAACGTGTTTCAAGATAAAAACATTATCTTATGTGTCATCCTCAGAGAGAAACATCCATACAGTTTGGTGAAGAATCACTATATTGTATGTCATTCTCATACAGTTTGGTCAGGAATCACTATATTGTATGTCGTTTTCATACAGTTTGGTCAGGAATCACAATATTGTATGTCATTTTCATACAGTTTGGTCAATAATCACTATATTGTATGTCATTTTCATACAGTTTGGTCAGGAATCACTATATTGTATGTCATTTTCATACAGTTTGGTCAGGAATCACTATATTGTATGTCATTTTCATACAGTTTGGTGAAGAATCACTATATTGCATGTCATTTTCATACAGTTTGGTCAGGAATCACTATATTGTATGTCATTTTCATACAGTTTGGTCAAGAATCACTATATTGTATGTCATTTTCATACAGTTTGGTCAGGAATCACTATATTGTATGTCATTTTCATACAGGTTGGTGAAGAATCACTATATTGTATGTCATTTTCATAAAGTTTGGTCAGGAATCACTATATTGTATGTCATTTTCATACAGTTTGGTGAAGAATCACTATATTGTATTTCATTTTCATACAGTTTGGTGAAGAATCACTATATTGTATGTCATTTTCATACAGTTTGGTCAGGAATCACTATATTGTATGTCATTTTCATACAGTTTGGTCAGGAATCACTATATTGTATGTCATTTTCATACAGTTTGGTCAAGAATCACTAGTGTTTGTCATTTTCATACAGTTTGGTGAAGAATCACTATATTGTATGTCATTTTCATACAGTTTGATCAAGAATCACTATATTGTATGTCATTTTCATACAGTTTGGTGAAGAATCACTATATTGTATGTCATTTTCATGCAGTTTGGTCAGGAATCACTATATTGTATGTCATTTTCATAAAGTTTGGTCAGGAATCACTATATTGTATGTCATTTTCATACAGTTTGGTCAGGAATCACTATATTGTATGTCATTTTCATACAGTTTGGTGAAGAATCACTATGTTGTATGTCATTTTCATACAGTTTGGTCAGGAATCACTATATTGTATGTCATTTTCATACAGTTTGGTCAGGAATCACTATATTGTATGTCAATTTCATACAATTTGGTCAGGAATCACTATATTGTATGTCATTTTCATACAGTTTGGTCAAGAATCACTAGTGTTTGTCATTTTCATACAGTTTGGTGAAGAATCACTATATTGTATGTCATTTTCATACAGTTTGGTCAAGAATCACTATATTGTATGTCATTTTCATACAGTTTAGTCAAGAATCACTATATTGTATGTCGTTTTCATACACGTTTACAATTTACAATTATTGACAACATTATTATTCTGTACATCTTCTTTTAAAATCGAAAATTCTTACATGGATACCAGCAATGGGACTCAAAATGGCATACTTCTCTTGCACACATTTATTACAAGAGCAGCCTATTTTGGTCAATTTCCACCCAGTGGATTAAGATAAAATGTAGTTGCAGATGAACAGATAGATGGACAGACAAACTGATCCAATACTTGATGATTATAATCAGACCAATTGATTAAAAAATTAACATAAATGCAGAACATTTTGTTAATGTTTACAGTATCTGCCATATTCAGATCATTGTTCCTTGCTGTCCCAAACGGAATGCTCTTTGTATCTTTGAGTAGGTACATTATATCAACCAGATACTATTGGCATTTTGTTCAGTCTTACATTTATTATCATGCCTATTTTAGTAACATAATTTGATCTATTTACATTTACCATAATTGGTTAATTATCTGCATCACTTTATTGACTTCATCTTTTCATTATCATGGGAAGTTTCCAGGTTATTCAGTACAATAGCCTGTAATAAGAAAGACAAAACATGATCTTTTGAAACAAGCTTACTGCTTTTATTAGATGTGAAACCTATAATGAGTTTATGATCGGTAAAATGAAATCAAAGCCAATAAAGATAAAAAATGAAAACATGATTTCATACACTACCCTAAGACTTTTGTCAAGCTTACCTAGAATTAAAATTGGAATAATCAAACTGTTTTGGTATGAAAAACTTCAACAATATTTATGGATATTAGACACTAGAACATTAAGGCTAATTTAACTGTCATGATTTCACTAAATTACTGTACATAACAAGTAATGCAAATAGGAAGATTTGTTTACAAACTATTCAGTTATATGTAAAATACTGCAAAGACAAATTAATAGGTATTTATGCAAATACATGACATGCCTTGAAGACCGCAAGTTAGTTGTCCATAGAGAATGTTAGCAAACTTGTTACACTACTCAATAATGGAACCTATATCACATGTATGTGAAACAACTGTACTTTGTCCAATATGTTTTTGCAGAGTTTTGCATTCAAACACTTTGCATCAACATAGCCAGAAGGGTGTGTGTGTGTGTGTGTGTGTGTGTGTGCGTGTGGGGGTCTGGCCTGCACCCACACCCGCTTAAAAAAAAACAAACATACACACACAAATGTACAGTCACTTGTCACTTTAAATTTGACCATCGTTTTATTCTTCACATGTTTATTAGGTAATATGCACACTTGGAGTGAATATACACACAGATTTTAGCTTAAGTGCCCTTGCAAGGAAGTTAGGGTCCTTTGGTAATTTTGGAACAACCCCATTCCCCCAACACTGGACCTGATCCAGCCTGGCATAAGCATATTGTTTACTGCAATGGGAGGTATTTTAGACTGATGTTGTTCAGATGAATTTCTTTGGCAAAGTTATCTCCTATTCATTTTGAGAATTGCATTTCTGTACAGGTTTAAAAATCAACAAGTTTGCAATAATGTCATGATGAATGCCATCTCTGTAGTAGCAGATGAATCAAAGTCACTGTTGTTGCTGTTGTGGGGTTTAATGCCATTTTCAGCACACAATAGGTTATACATAGCATCCAGTATAAAAGGTGAGGAAGAACCTGACAAGAACCATCGATCCATGGGAAGCTACTGACAAGTTTTTTGGTCTTTACCTTTTTGGGGCTTAAAATTAAACAATCCGACTTTTTAGAAATGGCAGTTAAAAATATCTGGTGTCAAGATTGTCAAACCACTCTATGATTGGATGAATGCAGAATCAGTGCTGACCATGTGTTGCATACTGATTGGGCTTTCGGGGGGGGGGGGATTTTATGTATCTCTGGCAGCAGCAGAGAGACTGAGCCAACCGACTATTTCGTCAAACAGAACCTTCTATCGAAAACACTCTTGATAGAAGTATTGTCTTCACAAAATAAACCCTTCTAGTCAGAAAACACTGATAAAAAAGGCTTTCTCCGCTGACCAGGAGGGTTATCTCATGAAAAATATCTACCTATATAACTACTTCTCGATACAAGGGTCTACTAGACGAAACATTCGGTGTTGTTTCAGTCTCTCTGCTGATCAAAATTCTAGAATTTTTAATGCTTGCATTTCTAGGTAAAAATTGTATCCAACCCAATTCGATACCGTGTCCGAGGATCATGTAAATTTATCGTTACAAATCCGTGTGGTTTTGCCTGAGCACGACTAAAGAAATTTCTCAATTTATTTATGTCCATGTCACCGCTGCACCAGGTCTGATGAATATTTCGTAACGTGTGTGCGTCAACGCCGTTAAATACCGCGAGAATGTTTAAGTTATCTCTGATCACTTTCGGAATTTGTGTATATCGTTGAGTTACATAAATCACATCAGTGTTTTTGTGTCGTCCACGTGAGAATATCCTGGCAGGGTTTGATTGTTTGTCCAACATGATATCATCGTACACAACTAAATTATTAATACTCCCATCAATATCATCGATACTCGGTGCTTCATCAATATCAGTTATAAAATCAACAACATCTTCTTCACTTATCGATTTTGCACTTTCGTTGTAATCCTTCAGTACGCTATAACACCGTTGATCATCCACCGATGGTGCTATCAAATATAATTTATCCCACTTCATCCACTTCATTATTAAATTAAGTAATAACTGTGTCTTATCCGACCCAGATGGACCTATAATAATCATTCGAATTGAATTTGGTAGCACTGAGTTATGTTTAATTGGCTCTCGTCGCTTTGACTCAGAAAAGTCAGTAATCTCCATTAAATATATCATAAAAATAATATGGATTTATATTGTGTGAAATGCCGAGCACGTACCCCAACTGCGGATATGACAACAATTACAACAAAAATAATCGACAAGCGCTTACAGGCAAGTGTGAACGATGTGGCACAAAAACGTTTAAATTTATTATAAAAAAAGTAGGTGATATTGCAGCCAAGTTAGCCAAGTTACCAGGAACACCGTGGGCTAAATACCCAGGAGAAAAACATCTTCCAGGATATAATTACTGTGGTCCTGGAACCCGACTTGATATCAGACTTGATGCTCAGGATCACCCAAATCCAGGTGAGTATCCGATAAATGCTATTGATAAGGCGTGCCATGGTGTAGCTTACCGAAGTAAGGATTTGCAACAGCGCCATCTCGCGGACGTGAAATTAATTCATGCATTAAATGCCATCACTGATAAATCTTTCCAAGAAAAGTTAGCATCCTGGTTGATAAAATCCGCAATGAAAGGTAAATTAGCGCTAGGTACTGGTATATAATGGAGTCGATTTATTATTCCCCAAGTGGATATTGGAGAGGTAGCGCAGCAATTAGTAAACTCGCTGAAGCAGCAAAAGTTACAAAAGTTACTGCTAAAAATTGGTTATCCCAACAGGCAATACGGCAAATTTATCTACCGCGTCCTAAACAAATTCACTTTGCACATTTCGATGTTAGTGTGCCAAATGAGGTTCATCAGGCTGATATATTATTTCTACCACATGATACTATCCGAAGACGTACATACAAGTACGCGTTAACTGTAGTTGATGTTGCAAGTAAATATAAAGATGCTGAACCGTTAACGACTAAAACAGCATCCGAGGTTGCTTCTGCGTTTAAACGAATTTATCAACGTGGTCTGCGTTGGCCAAATCTATTACAAGTTGATCCTGACAAAGAATTTCAGGGTGCAGTATCATCGTTGATGAAGCAACATAACGTCACCATCAGATGAGGACATACTGAAATTCATCGCGATCAGGCAATTGTTGAGCGATTCAATCGAACACTTGCTGAGCGGTTATTTGGATATCAATACGCGAAGGAATTTATTCAAGATACGAGATCTCGTGAATGGGTTGCAAGATTACCAAGCGTGATAGCTGCGCTAAATAATGAGATTACACGAAAAACCAACATGAAACCTGCCATCGCAATCACAAAAAAACATATACCCGTACGACGTCATTCTTCAGCACAGCCGATACTGGGTGATGTTACAGTTAGATATTTATATGAACCAGGTGAACTTGAAGGTGGTAAAAAAAGAGCAACTGATCCTATTTGGAGTGTTACCACACACAAGATAACCACCGTGACAAGATCCACTGGTAGACCAGCAATCTACAGGCTGGATTCAACTGCTCCTCAACGTGGATTCACACGTGAGCAACTATAGGTAATTCCCGAGGGCACACAATTACCACCGCGATCACTTATCTAGCACCCCGACGTCGATTGCACTGAAGACAGGTCAACATGATATTATCGCGTTTATGACCACGACTGTTATCTTTTCTGTCTACAGTAAATTGTTTTGAATTTTTATTCGAATACTGCCATAGCATTATACAATTACAGCTCGCGCAGTAATTATTCTGCTGTTGTTTTAACTCAATAATAAATTCAACATCAAGGTCGAAATCGCGATTATTTTTTTTGTCACTCTGTTTGTAACCGGCTAATTTTCTTTTTATTATGTCACTGTTATTTTCATTATTAATTTTATCAGCTATTGAATCTTCCAATACAATTCTTCGCAGTTGAGATATTCTTCTAACTCTGGATACAGCTAAGTAAACTAAGTTCGACCATTCGATTCGATCATCAACAATCCAGACAGCTGAATCACTGATAGTTAGTCCTTGAGATGAATGAATTGTCATTGCGTATCCTAGCGTCCACGGGGATTTATTCATTTTTAGTGCATCTTTGACAGCATTAATATCAACTAACACAATATCATTCAATACTAAATTCTGTTTCTCTGTTTTCATTGGTATATCAACATCTATATTCTGTAACCGCGTATCAGCTGGTCTATAACATAACGGCACTGGCAGGATTGGAAACTTTTTTTGTTGTAATTGAAATAGCTGTTGTTGAAGTGTGTCTCTGACTATCTTTCTACTTGCTACTATCAAATCGTCTGGTTTCCACACACCCCAAAAGTCGCTCATTGATGTTTCAGGAATCATCTCGCGCATAATTTCATATTGAATTTTTTTCGGTTGTAATCTGATTAATGTTTTAAATTCTTTCAACGTTGCATCAAGTGCTCTATGATCATCAGACACTTCTTCGTAATAATCAACAAAATTTTTTAACCAATCATGTGGAGATGCGCCGACAAACGGAGGTGGTTGACCGTGATCGCCGCACATAATCACTGCAGTATTTTTCGTTAGCAGCCAATCAAGAAATGTTTTTAATGTTTCCAAGGGCACCGTACATATCTCATCCCAATTCTCGGGAATATATTTTGTTCCCGTTCGATCTGGAGTCCACACACCGCCGCTGTATTTGAAAAAGCTGTGATAAGTACAAGAATTGACTCCTCGTTGTTTCATCTCCCTGGCAAGCCTGTGTGTAGGTGTTAGCACAATCATATCCGATTTTCCAAATAATTCAATCGCTCGAGTTGTCTTACCAGACCCACCCGGTCCGTTTAAATAAACGGTTTTGTGTCTAGTGATTGGATCATACACAGATGGCAACATTGACTTTGTCGTCGACATGTCTGATAATTTACAATAATCATTCTTAATTGCAACATCAGCGGATTCACAATATTCATGTAACATCTCCGCTTTTATTCTCCACGAACTCCATTCATCCGAAAATCCTGCGGACTTCATTGTAAAAGCCAGTGATTCTGAATATCTTTTATTGATATAAAATGAATCCGTTGCAACTCTAACTGCTGTGTCAGGAAATCGATTTATCATTGATAGCAAATTTATAGAAACATAACCCAGCATTGAAGATCTTAGATGTGTGTATTGAGACGATTCTCCGTCGATGTAACTTACAATTGTGCCCAACTTTTTCCCGTCGGACAAGAACACATCCTCCCGATTACAAAATATACTTCTCGCAACAGCGTCAGCAATTATAAAATCCAATTCAGCATCATCGATAATCACTCGCGAGTGATGTAGTTTGTGATCATATGCAGCACCTTGAGTAAATTTACCAATTATTCTTCGTCCGAGATCTTTTGCTATTTTTTCACTATTGCTATGTTTGATCTTGAGAACTTTAGGAGCTTCTTTAATAATGACATCCATCGGGGTATTTGGACTCTCTCGTGCATACTCGTTAATAACTTCATCTACACTGACACGCTCTGGTGTTGGCAACCAAACTGAGGTATGTGGTTGATATGATATGATTGCTTCACTGACAGTCAACGATACCAGTATTCGGCTGTCAGGCATATATCGCAATAACACTATTGGTACCCAGCGCTTTTCACTGAAGTGTCTGCCAAACCAAACATAACAGCACGGATGAAGTTCCACGGGGAATTCAAACGAAGTCACACGAGCAAATCCCGTCAGGTCAAAATCGGGTAAAGGACCGTTTATAGCAACTCGTTTCATCGAGTTCGTGGGATGTCCAAATCGCTTAAAGTATTCGCGACACTCGCCCATCCCGAGAAAGCTTCCTGGGTAGCAAGCAATCATATCCACGGAAATCATATCCCGGTAGTCATACCGGGTATTCCACAACCCGCCATGCCCATACTCGACACAACTTAATTGTATATCCGAAAGAAACTGACTTCGGGTTGGTCTCCACGAATTTATTTCTCTTGCGGCCTGAGCGGCAACACTTGGAACTGTAAAACAATTAACCAATAACTGCTCAATGTTTTCTTTCACATATTTCTCTGCGAGTTTTTTCATTTGTTGTTCCAACGACTCCGTCCGGTATAATTCACCGTTGGGTTTTACAAATTTGATCATATTCGCCATCTTCGGAACTCTTAAATAACCACACTGACACAGGGTCGGTTTTACTCAGCGTGTAAATAACATCAAATATGTTTTCCGAGTAAAGTTTTACAACACGATCTCGTGGAAATATTGTAACCGCATCAGTCCAGGCATGAGAGTTATGATCAATAATTTCAATCGGTGATCCTGACTTTTTATAATGCTTCGAATTATATAATATTTCCCCGGTTAGTGTTTTTACTGTTATTGAAAATTTTAATTTACTTGATAGCACAGCAACATCGTTTATTGATGTCCCAGTATCCTTGACTTGCTCAGCCCATGCTGATATTTTTTCACGTCGCAGATCGGTTAAATCGTTTCCTCGTTTTGCGTTTTTAAAATGTTCCATTACTCGCTCGGCTACACAATTTAACGCCGACATTGATGACGTTTTCATCGGGGTGAGTTTATAAATTTTTGTTTTTTTTACCGGATAGATTCCATTAACGACTGCGGTCACAGGATACGCTCGAGAGTAATATGGTTTATCAATCCCGGTCAGCATTCCTGGTTTGGAATCTTTACTTAACAGAATGGTCTTTCCGTTAGCAAGAACAGGGTCGAGTTTGTCACGGAAAATCCACGTATCGGAATCTGTTTGCACAATAAATTTTATTCTGAAAAAATATTTCTTACCGTGTTCATCACTTTGATATCCATCAGCAAGGTAATCAATAATTGTTTTTGCTCGGGTATCAGTTATTGTAGCATCGATGACTTCGTCAACATCGATGCTGTCATCGATGATTTCGTCAATATCGCGGATAATTTTAAATGACGACCATACATGAGAAGCGCCGTCGTCGCGGAATTCTTTTTTGGCATCCCTGATAATATTAAATAGATCAGTTAGATTCCGTTGGCGTGAGTCTCTGTTTAGTCTGTCAAGATCGAATCTCCCGGCGCCAAATAACTCCTTCATATTATATTTAAGACAAATATTTAAATAAGAAATAATATATATATACAAATGAATAACTGCAAGTGGTTAAAATTTGGATCTGTAACAGTCTGTTATAAGCCCTGCAGGAAGGAATTTTGCGGTGAACACATACAATGTTGTTGTTGTTGTTGTGGGGTTTAACGCCATTTTGCAGCACATGATAGGCTATACATGGCGGCCAGTATTAATGGTGGAGGAAGAACCAGAAAAAAAGCCCGGAAAGAACCACCGACCCACGAGAAGCTACTGGCAAGTTTTCTCACATACCCACATTGGCTGAATCGTAGACTCGAACCGCAGTGATCCGTAACGAAGAGCGCTTTAGACCACTCGGCCACTCGGGGCCCCGAACACATACAAAGCATCAAACGTGGAAGCACAGGACCCATACCGTGTCTTCGATGTGGCATTGGGGTCAGAGGTAAAACACAGTTATGTGCGGGACGCGGCGGTAAGCGATACGGTGAACTCAAACGATACTACAATAAAAAAAATAATGGAGATGCGCTGAAATCAGAGAGCGATTATATAACTAAGTTCTCAGACAAATTATAAATTAGACAAATATATTATTATATAAATGAGCCAAGAATTTGTCCCACATCCAACCATTAAGAATTATGAAGCATCTCGCGAGGGAATAGTGAGACATTGCAGAGTGAAAAAGCCAGTTGGCGTTGTTAATAATGCTGGTTATCTCCATTTTGGGGTTTCTGGAGGTAAAAACTATTATAATCACAGGGTCGTGTACGAGTGTTTCTTTGGAAAGATCAAAGACGGTCTTGTAATTGATCACATTGCTGGTCAAAAACTTAATAATAATTTATCTAATTTAAGAGCTGTGACACAAAGCCAAACTTGTATTGCTGGGAATGCTGGGGGGAAGAGAGAGTCTAGGGCAGTTGTATCCATAAATTTAGATACAAATGAAGAAATAATATTTCATTCGATGAATGCAGCCAGTAAGCATTTTGATATTTGTGTGGCTTCAGTACGAAAAGTCGCAGAAAAAATATATAAATCCGCGTTGTCAGAAACATATAATAAGCAGAAAATTGTTTTTCATTATTGTTAGGTAATTTACTATAATCTGAGGATTTTCCAAACGGAGATGACTCTACAGCGACTGCGTGAAAGTCAATGATACAATTATTTCCCCTTGTCAGGAAGTGTTGCGCAACACTCCTTGACAGGTAAATTTATCCAGTGCGGTATTTTTTTTTTTACATCCAACTGTATACACACTGCGTCACAGTCTCGCGTTTGTCAGTATTTTCATAAATCAGAGCTTAAATTCAGTGTTTAAAATTCAACTCAGAATTTGTTAACTGTCTGTTACCACTACAGAGGTATATTATTTTACAGGTAACAGCAGACGGTTTTCTGCACAAGGAAGTAAATAACTTCCCTTGATTTTATCACCATTGATTTTATCACCCTTGATTTTATCAAGGTGACAGCGTCAAGAATGACAAAGTCCTTGATGAAATCAAGGGACAAACGCGTATTTATCTTTTATTTACAGACAATATCACTATTTTAATACACTTGTTCGGGTTTATGGTTCATCCGTATTTTCCACATGATCATATTTAAGAAAAAACGTTTTAAACAAGTCACGCTGAGCTATTTCTGAACTTCCAGGTATCAGTCGGTTTATATATAATATCGTCCGAATAATATACGGGGTTTCGAAACCCAACGAAGTTGCACAACTTTCTCCGTTATCGCCCCGTCAGGAGTGGTCTTATACCACCCAACGGGATTGATTTTGGGGATGGGGGTGCAACTTTGTTGGACGTAGAATATAACCCCGCATCTATCTGTGTTGTCTACATGTTTGTACCGTCCTAGGATAAGTTATATATGCAATTGTAAATATTGTAAATACAACTGCTGTTAATATGCTTCTACTGTAAATATTGTAAATACAACTGCTGTAAATATGCTTCTACTGTAAATATTGTAAATACTATGTGTTTGTGCCGTCTTAAGATAAGTTAGAATTAAGTTATATGTTTGTACCGTCCCTATGATAAGTTAGAATTAAGTACTAGGATAAGTTATATGTTATGTGTTGTCCCTATATGAACCTTGCTAGCATATCAAATGGTAAGCTAGGGGTTCACAAATGGGGAATGTCCCGTCGTTCGCAAACACACCCTCTGGGCTTTCTAGACTGTTATTTGACAGGTTAAGAGCTCATTGGTCGTGTTTCCGCTCCTGAGTTTGGTAGCCTATCATACGATAAGCTAGAAGCTCAAGGAGATGTGATGTTTTTTTATTTTAAATATATAAAAATATATATAAATATGAATCACGAAAATATCAATAATGTGATTGATGCTATTAAAATATTAGAAAAACAAGGATTTAATTTATCACTAAATCCTGAAACAATTCTGTCTGATTTTGAATCGTTATATAAATCTAAATGCGCAGGGCGTTATATTCTTCCTGCTCAATATCGATTCATAAAGATGATTCAAAATAATTTGTATAAATCACTGGCCAGCGTGGAAGAAGCAGAAATAAATGAATTTGTTCCATTGTCTCTTGCAATTGAAAAGATCAGGCTAGCACTGGCAGCCGAGTATGAAACTAAAAAGATAATAAATAATCGGGTTAGAAAATTAAAGCATTATATGTCCGCTGACAAAGTCACTGACGAGGAAGTAAATACCTCACCTTGATTTCGTCATTGACTTCGTCAAATACTTGGAAGTGAAATCGAAAGTAAAAAAAATATTACTTTTTTTTTACCGTCCGATTTACTAGTAAATACCCCAGAATAAAGCGTTTTCACTGCAATATCTTATTAAGATGATCCCGTGAAATACACGAGTGAGCATAATTCATGATTTGGTCTGGAAAACACATGATCATTGTGATATGATTCTCTTGTAGTTGTTTCAACTGTGATTCTGTCAGTAAAAAGTCATCATTACCGTATTTATCAATAACTATTTTAACTTCACCTATCAACGACGTTCTGCTGAATACTTTTTTGATATATTCTTCAAGTACTTGTTTGTCGTGTATGAAACATTTCACGTGCTGATACATGCTATATTTTTTTTATCATTTAATTTAATTTATTTTAACGGTGATGGCACTGTTATTGTTGCCGACATCACTGTCGGTGTCGTCACTGTCAGTGGAAATGTCAGAGACATTTTCATCACTGTCACTAACAATAAAATCACTGTCAGAGAGATCACTGTCACTAACAATAAAATCACTGTCAGAGAGATCACTGTCGGTGCAAATGTCAGAGACATTTTCATCATCATCATCATATTTTTTCGGAAATGCTTTGCATTTCTGGGAAGTATTTGACTTGAAAATCGAAGATTTTTTGGACATTATTATAATATGATATTATTAACTGAAAATCGTTTCACGATTTGAAAATCCTTGGAGTGTAAAACACTGTAGGATTGGAAGTCTACAACTTTACCAGCAAATTAATACTAATAGTTTCATTTCTCAGGTCCAAAAGTCTACCCTGTTGGTCAGTGACTTTAAAATTCATCCTTGTCAGCATTGGACTTAAACACTGCAGAAATACTGGATTAATTGGCTCTTGTACAATGAAAAACCCAGGTGATTCTTCAGGAGTAAATGAGTATAGTATAAACCCTTGCTGGGCTTGATTTGATACTGTTGTGTCTATGTTGTAACTGCCATCAATTGCGTCACACACAAGATTGACCGCGACCACTTCAGTGATTTTACGATTCCCGGAGAAATATGTCTGCCATCACTGGCTGTGGAATTGTCATGTCTGAGGGTAGTTGGCGGTGGCAGTATTTTTTTGTGCTGGTCAAGTATGTCATTAAGCAATCATCGACGATATAAGTAACAAATTTTTTCAAGATGACCGGGGAAACGTATCCTGGAAATTTATAATTCGGTAGTTCAGCTTCTTTCAGCGAGAAATTATCCAAAAATATCTGTTTATCGCTGGGTTTACTGTCAATTACTATCTGAATCATTAGCTGGTTATAATATTCCTTATCTGCGGCAATCTGATTTAATAGCTCAATTTATTTACTAATTACTTCACGTGAACCTGTTACATCGGAAATATGTTCTTGGAAGCGTTGCCGTAGATGCGCTAGTTGTGCTCTATGCGACACATTAACAATTTTAAAATATTCAGTAATTTCGCTTAGACTAACACGAATTCCAACTTTTTCACCCTCCTTGAGTATCATAAGAGTAAAACGCCACTCATTATCGCTGCCATCATCTATGGGGGGGGGGGAATCCAGCTAAACGACGTTGTACCTTTTACTTTATCCAGTCGTTCTTTGTATGACGGTGTAATTCCGTGATATGATTGCTTATCGGTGATATAATCAGACTTTTTAGGTTCAGGTGGTATCGGTGGTGGATTTTCAGGCCATCCTAATACTGTTCTGATTGAACTGTTATAAATGTCTACGGCGTAACCCGGTGAAGCGACTTCGATGATCGTTGACAACGTTGGCTCGTGTGCACTTATTGATATTTTTGCTTCTTTTCCCGTGATATGTTTTATTTGACGCTGTATTTCTTTGTTGATTTCTTCTATCTGATAAGACCCTGTTTGTAAATGAATGACGTCCCAATCTGGAGTACCGTCGGGGTTATTCTTATACGAAAATACAAATGAATTATCTGGCCACTGTCCGTGAAATTATGTCGACCTGATGTTGGGCCAACTGTGATATACTCGTAATTGTGCCAGTGCGATTTCTTTTGCTGGAATTGCAGTTGGAAAATTAATATTAAACTCTGGTTGCGTCGAAGATATTGTTATCATTGATGTTTTTACCGGAGCTGTATTTGCGGCTATCTGCTGAAGTATCTCCGTCATTATTTATCTTCATCGTTTTCAAATCAAAGTTCTTTGTACTTTGAATGTAATCGTTGTATGCGCTGGACATCAACGTGAATTCCGAATTGGATATAACTGTATCGTCAAGGCTGGATGATATCAACGAGGACAATTTCGAGTAGGTGCTTGTGGTCGCGCTGTTTAACTTTTCATACTCGTGCAATTTTGTTAACGCACACGAGGATAATTTTTTCGCAATTATATTAGCAACTCCTGCAGTTGTCGTTGATGTTGAAACTGTAATTGTAATCACAACTACAGTTGTAATTGCAGTTGTCACTGGTGTCAGCGCTGATAATAGGACACCCGTGGATGCAACTACCGCGGATACCGAATACACTATTGTGTCTAATACAGTTACACGCCGTTTGTATTTTTTATCTTTGTTGCGCATTTGTCAATAGTGTTTTTTTAACTCTGACTGCCATTCGCGTACTTGATCATATCTATATTGCTGCGTACTTAATGACTCTGTCATTAGTGTTGTCGTTGATGCCATTTTATTATTTTACGCGGTAACCAATTGAGGCGTTTCAGCTACAATTCCAAACACCACCAGTAAGATGTTGCTGTTAATTTCTTGTCTGCAGCTTCCAATATAAATGTTCCTTCGGTTTCCTTGTTTAATATGATAGTCACAACCCCGGAATATTTATCGGTGGAATGTCTCCAGGGATATGTTGTAAAAATCTCAAACTTAGCGGCACTGAATACAGACAGTCTATACACACCAGTGGCTGTTGCTGTATATTTGATAGTATTATTTTTTCGGGACCATGTTGCGAATTCCGATGATACTGTATATACGATGTTGGTGATATGCCCAGAAGTAACTCCAGTGGGGACTTTAATCAGACTGGTTTTGTTAACGATCTCAGGAATTCCCGATACGATATCTTGCTGTGTTTGTTTGATCGTGTCAATGCTATTTTATATCAACGCGATTTGATCTGAAAAACTTTTATCTGTTCTGACTACACCTAACCGGGTATTAATCTTGTTGATATCGTTGGCGTTATTAGCAAGATTTGGTATGATTTCAGAAAGTGTCATGTCGATTTTAAATGGCGTTTTGCCAAAGAATTTTTCTATGGCATTTTTGCGAAGGCTTTTAAAATTATTTACGTGATCATCATACTCGCCCCGCAATGTTGTTAGTTTACTGTCAACGGCGCTAGTGCTTGTATGGACACTCGTGTCTACATATTGTTTGTTTGCGGCATCTTCCGGGGATGTTGGATCTTTCAAGGCGGTTATTTTGTTGTTGCCGAGATTGAGTTCACCTGTCATTGTATCACCGGTCTTCGCTACACGTTCCCCTGCGACTTTTCGTGCATCATCTCGAAGCGCTGTGATTGATATCGACGAATCTCTGATTCTGCCGCTGTCAGTGAATACAACGATGTTGTCCGTGGTAGCTCCAATAACCCTGCGAATTATGTCATTCCACTTAATGTTACTGGTTTTTAGCTTGCCATGTCGATCTTGAAAAATTACAATCTCATCTGGGTCTATCCCGGTCAGATTTAAAAATTATCAATTTCATCTTTGGTCGCATACTTCGATAAATCGATATCTTTTTTTTCTTCCTTTGTTCTGCTTGATCTTCCGTAAATATCAACCATTATTAGTTATGTGGTTGTTTAAATTTGGAAATCACATCTGTGATTTCAACGTGTATTCATGCACGACTTTGTGAGGAGAAATCTTTGATTTCGAGATTGCATCATGAACATTTAATACTTCACGGCCACATATCGGAGGATCGGTTAGTGTTTGTGTTGGTAACGTTGAATACCAAACCTTACCTGTTAGGGGGATGTTTTTTGTATATCGAAGAAACTCAATTGGCGGTGCGTGCCCGTACGAATCAAAATAGATAATTCCACGTGGATCGATCGCGTAAGCAACCCAGTGAGTTCCTGGACCATCACTGTTATCAAGATTAATAATTCCGGTTTCTGGATTATTCGGTCGTGCTGGTAATTGATCTCGCATAAAGATGCCTCTGAAGTTCTTTATATTTAATTGTTTAACAGCATCAAGCAAATCAAAATTAGAAGCTGGAAGCTTCAACATCGGTGTGAAAACACTTTGTGTTTTTAGAACCATTTTGGGTACCATGAGGGTGGAGTTCCTGGAAGTCTTAACCCGCGTCCCTTTTTTTTGTATCCATTTCCTGTTGCTTTCTTTAGTGCCATTCCAGCAGCAGTTCCAACAGCTCCTAACGCGGCTGCTTTTGCGACTGCGGGAGCAGCAGCAGCTATCAGTGCTGGTATGGCTGCGAGAAGAGGAAATATACCGCCGGTTTTAACCATATCTTTGACAGCTGCAGGAGAGAAATCAAGCTGAGTTCCAGTCGTTGATTGCTTTGCTTTATTGAAATGTTTTAGTTGGGTTTTAGTTAATGACAGTTTGTTTGGACCGCCCATTAGCTGATCGTATTTTAGTGTTATTTTTGTCCCACATGTGCTCGCGTTCTTCGATTGTAATTTCTTCACCTGATCAGGAGTCAGAGTAACAATAACATGACTGTATGACATTTTATTTAATACTAGATTGATCTAATTGTTTACATATTGCTGCTAGCAATGTTACATATTTTCGGAAAATATTACATATTTTCTACTGGGGCATCAAGGACTCTCATTCGTCCACCAGCACCTTCAAGTAGCATTGTTTTATCAGAGAGTATGACCGCGATTGCTCTGTAAGGGTTACCTGAGTTTACGTTAGCTCTGAGGTGTAAATCAACAACAGATTGTTTAGCTAAATCAAGATGCTCCAGCGAAAAGTAATAAATAGGATACATACTCGTAAAATCCAACTGTGATATTTGCAAACCAGTATCAATATTTTGATCACGTCCCATAAATGTCATCAAACGGTGATATACACGTGCTACATTATTAGTGCCAAAATTCAATATTATATCCTCGGATGGTTCTTAATGTCCGTTTATTCGCAAGGATACTGCAGTGATACCAAGTTGATCAAATATCATATGAGAACGTTCTTGATTGTTTAATCGTAAATTAAGTTGAAACCCAACAAAGACATGTCTTGGTACCGCAACACCTTGCTGTGATGATATATGCCACGTGAATAACCCATCAACATAATTTTGATTAACGTCAGTGGTTGTTGTTAGCCACGACAGTATTGATTTACCACCTTGATCCATGAAAGAAATTAACCGCTGTTCTTCAGCGAGTGACGGAGTCATCACCGGCATCCATAGAGTAAGTCTTTTTATATTTACTTTACCATCAGCAACGCCAGCTGCTCGCCAGATAGCATCATTGTCATCACCTTTTCTCGCAAGTACAACTGTGTGTTTGGCTCCAAAAATGGCCTTTCTGACATTTCTACAAAATCCAAAGATGTGAGACAGTGGAATCGCACATGAAAATTCTCTATTATCACCTTTCAACATTAATTTTCGTGTTCCAAACCCTAAGCTGTATTCAGTGTTGGGAAAGGATAAATTTTCCACATCGGCATTAGCATTTTTGGCATTGTTTTGTGGTCGCCTTACGATGCCTGTCTTCCATCAGGAAAGTTAGAATTGTCTTTGGCGAACATCATTGTTGGGCCAGCTGATATAGTGTAATCATCTGAATATCTTGCCAGCCCAATAATTGTCGTAGCAACATCAACATTATTTTGAATTGTCTCAATTTCTTTGCCGTCTATGAGATATCTGGCGCTGGAAAATAGTGCCATGATGCCATTATTTACAAAGCCATCTTGGACATCAACTGCATATGATGTATTAGCGATAACATTTGTTACGATTTCACCTGTAACTTCAATAAATGCTTCCGCGGGCAAGAAATATCTACTTGTATCCTGCACTTGTAATTCAATTCTGCCCCGCTGATTTGGTTCTCGTGCTTCATAAGAATAGTACTGATAATCGCGCACAGACTCATCCTTGAGTACTGGTGTATCCATATCGAAAGCTGGATCAGACACGCGTTTAAAAATTTTATAGTAAATCATAGTCATCTAAAACGAAAACCACTTCCTGATATCATATTTGTATTTATTGGTTGATCCAATATCTCTGCTAGGCTTTTATTTGCAGCTTGATTTATTACTTTACTGACATCTGCAGGCATCTCTGCGGTGGCTGGTAATTTGACTGGTCTGCGCAATCGCGCTAATCTTTCCTTGATTGCAGTAAATGCCTTGCTGGCAATATTACCGATAGCACTAGGAGCTTTGTCTTTAATAACATCAATAGCTTTCATTGATAGTTGTTTTGCAATCGGTGCTGCCTTGGGTGCTAGTCTTCTGAATAAACCTTGAATAACATCACCTAGTCCATCTCCGTAAATTGTTCTATAAACAGGTAGTCGTGAACTTATTACCCTGACCACGACGGGTCCACGGTGAGCGTTATGTATGATCATTATTATTTTTTTTTTATATCTAACTCGATGATTTCAGTCAATGATTTCATCGATAAGTTCTCGATATGCGTGAACATCCATGATACCACCCTGAAATAATCGCTGACAAATACCAGCTGCTTCATTAATTATTTCCGGTGAGTTATTACCAGCTCGTCTGCCTCCGATGAGAACTTCTAATCGTGATACATCATTGAGAACACTATCAGGACAAGTAATGTGACCACTATCAGTAGCACCTGGAGGTCCCCCTTCTTCAAATTCCTTAGCTAACTCCCGCCGTCGTTTTTCTAATGGTGGCCGAGGGGTAGTAAGTTGATATGAAGACGGTAGAGGTGTATCAAGCTGATGTAAAGGCTGCAGGGATGGAATACGTTGAAGTGAAGGCGGTAGCTGTCTTTCTACTGATGGCGGAGGTGACTGAGTGGATAGTTGTTGTTCTGCTTGTTTCACTTTCTCATTATAAAGTCTCCCTACTTCTTCAAAAAACCCTCTGAATTCTAAATCATCATCTCTGGCTTGCTTTTTATATTTATATATACGATATATCCATT
Source organism: Sinohyriopsis cumingii (assembly GCA_028554795.2). NCBI lineage: Eukaryota > Metazoa > Mollusca > Bivalvia > Unionida > Unionidae > Sinohyriopsis > Sinohyriopsis cumingii. The sequence goes on from CM068833.1 coordinate 48,590,128, forward strand.
TGATAAGACTATCATCGTTTATTTTTTCAAAGCCAGGCTTTAAGATACTGGATTTATTAAATATACTAATTAATGTTTTTTCAGGTAGTTCCTCACTTTTAGTATTTCTAATATCTTCGACAAACCCTTCTCTAAATTTTTTAAACATTGCAACATTTTCTTTTATTGGTTTAGGTGTAAGTTTTTCTTTTACTCCAGCTACTTCAGTACGAATTTCACTGACCCCTTTAAGTATTTCTTCACCAACAGGAGGATGAGCTGCAGCTATATCAGTTGGAACTTTTTGTAAAATCTTTTTTGTTTGTTTAGTTCTCCTTGCAACTTTTTCAGTTTGCTCAGCGGTTTGTTTTAGCGTTGGAAGAATACCTTTTTTTCTTTCCTCTTCCGTAATATCTCCCAATAAAGCTCTTTCAGTGACCGCCGCAGCCGTTTCAGTAGCTGTTGTAACGGGTTTAAATAACTGTTCTGTACCCGTAGCAAATTCAACTTGTTCTTGCTGTCGTTGTTGAAGTTTCTCTCTAAAACGATCGCGGACAGGAAGAAATTTTTAATTGCTTCTAATCGCTCTCGCGCTAATCTAATACTATATGCTTCTCCGATATTTGCCATTATTATTGATTTTATAATTTTTTAATTCACAGAAATACTTTAAAATTAGAAATACTTTGTATTTCGAGCAGCAGAGAGACTGAAACAACATCGAATGTTTCGTCTAGTAGACCCTTGTATCGAGAAGTAGTTATATAGGTAGATATTTTTCATGAGATAACCCTTCTGGTCAGCGGAGAAAGCCTATTTATCAGTGTTTTCTGACTAGAAGGGTTTATTTTGTGAAGACAATACTTCTATCAAGAGTGTTTTCGATAGAAGGTTCTGTTTGACGAAATAGTCGGTGGGCTCAGTCTTTCTGCTGTTCTGGACGCTATAATTATCAATATATGGGAGACATTGGGTGTTTGAGATGGGAGGGTGTCACAGACCTCCCTCAAAGTGCAACACTGTTGATGATTGTTTAAAGAACATTGCCCACATTATTCATTAAAAGTTCATGCATTCTACAATGAGTGCTTACCTTTCACTCTTCAGTACTAATAAATGTTTATTAGACGGTGAGCAGACTGGTCTAAATTTAATTAATGCAACTGTTGTCAGAAGGGTAATATATTATATTCCATTGACAATCTTTCATATGACTGATTTCAGGTCATTAAATTTAATTTTTTATATTTGTATCATAACTGGTAGAGTAAAAGTTTTTTATGGTCAAATAAAACATTTAGTACATGCCTCACTGGGTGAATGTTGTATTTCTTTATTAATTGGAGATTTGTCAAACCATGCTTTAAGTTCACCAATAAAATTATAAATTTCACACTACTTCAAGTTTAAAAACATGATGTGTAGGATATTATTGGCAAACAATAACTCTCCCTAGAATGAAATGAAAATGTATGCATCAAGCCGAAAGGGCTTGTAATGATGTCTTTGATTATCATACATAACAAAATAAAATAAGTTAGCCCTATTTTGTTGTTATCAAGTTGATGTGCTTAATTGGTGAAAATGGCCTTGAAATATTTGAATTTACGCAAGATATGATTGTTTCAAGCCTAGTTTAAGTCATAACGAAGATGAATAAAGGTCAGATTAGTCAAAATATAGTTACATGTTCTGGTATTTTTTTTGTTTCTTCAGAAATACAAAGACTCCCTAGTAGCTAGGGAAATAAGTTCAAGCGATTGTAGCAAGTTATCATTTCAATAGGTGGGGACACAGAAATAGCAAGTCCCAATATTTGTTCCTTCTGCAGGTATTATGGTTTGCCAGAACAAATATTACATCTTGTATTAGCACATAGCATGAATGATTCATAACACACATATCAATGAAAACAAGTAATGTCTGATATTAACTTGAGATGAAACAAAAGATTCATTTTTCAAAACTGCCATTGTAAAGCCTCTGCTGAAGAAACCAACACTAGATCATAACGATTTAAAGAACTACCGCCCAGTTTCTAATCTCCCATTCATATAAAAAATCTTAAAAGAGGTTGTTCCATCCCAGCTTGTATCTCATCTGAATTCAAATAGTCTATTTAGTAATGTACAATTTGCATATCGCCCTTGCCACAGTAATGAAACTACTGTTCTAAAAGTAGCCAACAGCATTCTCTCTGCTTTGGATAGCGGAAAGATTACAGTCCTCACCCTCCTTGATTTGTCTGCAGCATTTGACATAATAGACCATGATATATTACTTCACCGTCTCCAGCATGTATTTGACATTCATGATACAGCCTTACTGTGGTCCAAGTCCTATTTGGTCAACAGGACATAAATTGTGTCTGCAAACTGAATACACTCCAGCCCGGTTCATCTATGTTGTGGTGTTCCACAGGGGTCTGTTCTTGGACCTGTTCTCTTCATTCTATACACTCAGCCGCTCTCAAGTGTCATATATCATCATCCAGTGTCTCACCAATTGTATGTTGATAACACCCAAATATACAAAATCGAGCCACCCAACTGAAGTTGATGCTACCATCCAAGGTGTAGAGAGGTGCATTTAAGTTGTGAAATCATGGATGACATGTAACAAGCTGCAGATGAATGATGATAAAACTTAGGCCATTCTAATCACAACACAAAGACTTTCTCTTTCAGGTCCTTTACCTCAAACAATAAATATCAGCAACACCAACATTAAATTCACACAATCAGTATGAAACCTAGGTGTTACTCTGGACAGTACTCTCACGTTGCACCAACATGTCATGAACATATGCAAGGCTGCATATCTTGAGCTGAGACGCATCAGTTCCATTCGCAAATATCTTTCAGTTGATGCCACTGAAACACTTGTGTGTTCATTAGTACTTTCAAGACTGGACTATTGTAACTAAATTCGGTTTGGTTCATCTCAATATCTACTCCAGAAACTTCAAAACACAGCTGCTTGGATCCCGATCAGAGCACACCTCCCCGCTGCTCTGTACCCTACACTGGCTATCCATTCGACCCAGAATCAAACACAAAATGTGTTCTCTGTGCTTCATTTCACTGACAGACTCTAGTCCAACATACATATCCGACCTCACCCATGTGTGTACACCAGCAAGATACTTACACCCCTCTTCTGACAATCGTATACTCATTATTCCCACTGTGAAAACAAAGTCATATGGAGAGTGTTCTTTTGCATACCAGGGCCCAGCAATGTGTTATGAATTGCCCACTGAACTTAGACACAAAGACAGTGGTCCCATTCAAGAATGCTCTCAAAACTCACTTATTTCGACTGCAAGAACAAACTTAAAGACCTAATGTTTCCTGTCTTAAATATTCTCAAAATGTTTGTTATGTTTTCTAATTTCGTGGTGTTTGTTTTTGTAATCATATCATTATATATGTAATTTATGCTATAGGTGTTGTCTAATGTTGTAAAGCGCTTAGAGCTTCTAAAGATTAGGCGCTATACAAAGTCCTCATTATTATTATTAGTATTATTATTATTATTATTATTATTATTATTATTATATACTACATGAGACTATAAGGCATTAAAATTTGGTTCTTCTTTTAAGTTAATAAAAACAGTATATCTTAATATCCCTTCTGTTCAAACTTTAATTCCAACCTAGTATATGACAAATTTACTATTATTAACTTGATTTTAATATAGAAAATGTTTATTAAAAATAAGGAAGTCCCAGATTCCTCCTTATCCTCTCTTGCAAAATGGTCCATATAATATGGAATGTGTTAAATGGCTGTTAAAACCATATCAATATACATCAGTAAAAGCATACGAGTATGGACTTAAAATCAAAAACAATAAACCCATTATGAAGAAAAAGAGTCTGAACAATAAAGATAATACTCTGATAGTCTTAACCCAAAATTATTTGTAAAATCTCATTAAAAGTTTTGCCTCCTGTAACAATATAAAATTCCATAATCAATAAGTAAAACAATCTCTACACAATGTTGACAGCTTTTTTCTTATTTAAAGTCACAATGAAATCGCATATTCTTAATTCAAATTTAGGAAAATATTGTTTACTTCATCATAATGTAACTTCTATCTGTACAGGAAGGACATCAAGTTAGTGGGATCTCAAATAAAAATTAAAAGTCCTCGTATCAAATCTGCACAAAAGAAAATATTATATTCTATATTCTCTATAATAAAACTAATCCTTCATCATAGTCTATAGGTAAAAAAATTGAGAATGCCAGTCTTTGTACATAACGTATATTCAAGCAATGATGACATTTGCATTTGAAAATGTAGTAAGAAACAACCCTTCACTATATCAATTTTATCACTGTTTGAAACAAAGTACCTGAAAAATGAAAAAATAAGCTGTTTAACTGAAAATGACATGTTGCATACAAATTGTGGCATGTTTAAAGACTAAATTACTCCACCCAATAAATATCGAATTATTCACAACAAATGTTTAAATGGTACATTGATTATATAAATTTAGGGAAATTCATCTGTTAAAATTATAAATATTTAAAAGAACAAAGATAATTTTTCAAAATAACAGATATTCCGTTTTGTATGTAGCTGTCATAATCTGTGATTTTCCATTTTTGACAATTATTATGCTTAATATTTAATTACCAATTGATTAACTCCTTATTTTGGCCAGATAACTTGTGCTTTGAAACTTCTCTCTGAGAACCTTCTTTTCCTAGTATGGTGTCTAAAGAAGCATATAGATAGCCATTGTTTCTTTATGGTAATTAAGGACAATTTTCTAGTGCTCAAAGGTATTATATTTTATCTTTTTGATACTTCTGCTACAAAACTGAATTTTTAACAAACTTAAGCTGTGCCAAAGTTTCACTTTCTCAAATTAGTACTTCACTGAAAACTATGATTAGACTGCTCTGGTTGGCCTAAGTGGTTATAGCATCACCTTGGATGTGGGAGGTCGCAGGTTAGAACATCGGCTGAGTCATACCAAATTCTTACAACAATGATACTAACAGCTACATCACTTGGTGTTCAACATCAAGATGTCATTTTTAGGACTGGTTGGCCTGGTGTCAGGTTAATGTGACTGGCTAGGACATTATGCTACATGTCTGCAGCATGATGCCCAATTGCTAGCCATCACTATAAACTGCCACACTGCAGGCATCATAGCAATATGACTCACATTTTTTTAAAGCTACACTAAAAATCAAAATCACACACACAATACTGACAGATTTCTTATCTGTTCTTTAATGCTGTATTAGGGTTTTTAGGTCCATAAATGCCATAGCTTGCTTGCTCCGACAGAGGTATTTTGACCAAATAAATAACTGTACTTCTTATTATCATTTTTTATTCATATTTATTCAACCGATCTTAACCATTAAAGACTTTATAATTTGGAAGTACATGATCCAGCAGGGCTAAATTGTTTGAGAAAAGAAATGAAAAGTGCACTCCAATTTTAAATTGTATTTAATTTAATTAGGCTTGGTATCATGTCTGCTTTACATTAAATTCTGATATACCGCAAAAGGAAGGACGACTGAAAAACTAATTTGTCCATTCAGCATGTACATCGCACTCGTATTTAACACCGTTTTGGGTCTCAAAATCAGTCACTGGTATCTCCATTAACACTTTCCCAGCTCCAATAATGAGATATACTTGATAATAACAGAAATCATTGTCTTCATCATTATCATCGGCCAGAATTTGCGGAACAAAAGAAGATGAACCAAGCAGGGAATTAGCCATTTTTGTTTTTCTAGGTAGGCTGAATTTTTAACATGCTCTTGTAAAACTTCCTTTTTACATGGCTTAAACTATGACATAATGCTTGCTACAGGGCACAATGTGCCAATCAAATCTAGTTTAGGAACCATGGATGTCAAGCTGAAGAATCCAGATGTAAACAGTTGCCTACCTGAAAAAAGACTTGTGTTGCAAAAAGCACGATGATACCTCTACTGGTGTGACTTACCCGAAGTACTTTAAATAAAAATTGTTTACAGTGCAGAGTGCATTTTCATGTGAGTGACTTTAAATTGTGGGAGCTCCTGTGCATCAATATTTGGGAAATTCTTACAAATTTTGCATGATTTATGCCCTGGAAGCATCTCTGTATCTGCTTTGTAATGAATCTAAAGATATAAAACAGCTACTGGATATTAAATTGTTTCCAGACTTAACAATTATCAATGGAGGGGTAATGTGGGCTTTAAAATATTTAATTCATTGTGCTTCTAAAGTAACTTTTATGTTCTCAAAACTTTTCAAACATATTTTCAAATAATGAAAACAAAACATTTGTGGCTAAGCTAACAAAACCCTAAATCACAAAATCTCTATCATCACATCAGTTACTAGTAGCATTGTCAATAATTGTAACCAAAATTAAAAAGAAATAATGGCCAAAATTGATAGTTTGGAAACAAATGGGGGTTCAGTTTAGTACTAGGTCAATGATTATGCAACCAACTTTTTACCCATGGTAGCAACTAACTGATACATGTAAAATAAAATTTTAATGCGTCATTATGCATACAATAAAAGGAGTGGTCACGCTATACCTCCTACTACGGTTTGTGGTCATTGTGGTTTCAGCTCTGTATTCCTGTCTGGGTGTGGTATTTACCTATCTGCTGTGACACCAGGTGGTTTCTCTGACAGGCCGTCTCAAGCAAAAAAGAGGTATACAGTGCTGAAAATACATAAATAATTAAATTTTGCCACCAGAACAACTTCATCCAAATTTGAGTTACACACACTACTCTTACAGTTGCATGGATGCTTGATCTAAAGCGTCCTTTTATCAATTTATTCCATGCTACTGCAGATTTATAGATAAGAAGTGAATATTTATATTTTACACAATCAAACTGACTAATGTCCTGGAGAGAAATTGTTCAATGCATTGAGAACACAGTACTTAGGCATATACTACTCTTGCTGTACGTACAGCATGTACTTCCTTTTGGGAATGCTGAACTTGGATAAAGCTGAAGTATACTTCGCTAATGAAATGAATAAAAATATGTTAATGCTGAAGAAAGTGCTTAGATAGCTTCATTTCATTCAAGATATTTCTCATCCTTTTAACCAATTTTGGCATTTCTGACTTCCATTGCATTACTGCCAACTGAAATGTAGGCCAACAAACTTGAAAACATGTCCACATGCTGGTGTGAGAATTTGAATTAATTAGAAAAAAGACATCAGAGTAAGTAAAGTCTGATAAAACTTTATTACCTTAATTTGTAGAAAAATGTTGAGACGGGCTGCCAAGAGTGTGAGATATTCCTGAAAATTTGACTTCTTGTTCAGATGTTAGTCAACATGGGAACTCACTACACATACCGTTATTTAGCCAGCAAAACCTAAATCCCTAAACATAAATATCAGGGTTGAAGTCTTACATTGTTAGGATTAACTTAAGGCCATTTTTCATGCTACACAACAGTAAATATATCTGGTGGAGGAAGAACCTGGAAAACCACTGGGGAAAACCACGGACCAATGGGAAGCTAGTGGTATGCTCTCTCAAAACGGAGCAGAGCCTGAGACTAAATCTTCCTGTAAATATTATATGTACTATATGATAATAAATAAATAATCTGAAGAGTAAATTGTAAGCAACAATAACCTGACCTGTGCATTACATTATACAAGTGACTGCCTGTTATGCTGCTGATTGGTTATGAACTACTAAAATATTCTCACACCTTACCCTCTGTTTGTACCACCCTACTGATTTGAAAAAGAGAAAGAATAAAAGATTTCAAAAATGCACAAAACTTAGCCATTGCATTCACTGATTTATGAGTTATGAACTGATTGCCAACAGAGGGCCTCCAACACAGCTGACTTTTGAATCAAAAGGGAGCTTCTTTAGCAACATGGTCGCCATTTTGACTTGGGCCAGCTTCTGTTTTCAAGCACAGTCGTGATTGAAATTACTGTCTTTGAAAATCTCAGTAATTCCATAAATTTGAGATTTACATCTCTTTGAACACGTATATACAAGAATTCCTTCTATTTATTTGTTCAAATTGTTCTGGAAATGTTAAAACAAAACATTGCACATATTGGACGCAGATGACACGGCTTCTACTTAGTCCTACAATGTAAGACATAGCACATGTTTTTGTTTTAGTGATAAGATTCCCACAACATAAATATCATCGTCGAGGTCTTACATGTAGGACGAGGCTACTGCTGAAATAGACTATTCTAGAAATCAGAAATGGACAGAGGGCTTACAAACAAACGGGAGGGTATGCGAATACTATAAATATAATATAAATCTACCTACATCGATGCATTTAAAGTCTCTTGTATAACAGGTTCAGCTATAAAACAACGCCGTCTAGGTTAATTACTAGGTCTACGAAAAATAATAAACATCTTGCCCGCCATGACTTTTGTATATTTTGTACTCTTCAATACTAAAGATTCAGCATCCCGCAGCATTTCGAGAAACAACCAATGAGAGTGAATCTTACAATTATTTTACTGATCACTAGTATACTATTGGTTCCAACGATTTCGCATGTGAGCGATCTCGCAAAGGCCGAGATTGTTCATATTGTGAATTCGTCTGCTTCCGGTGTCATATTGTTCCATGTTAATTAAATATTTCTTTAGAATAATGGTTTCACTATCGACTAATTACAACGCAGTATTTAGTTCATGCCATGACACAAATACCCAGGCGATGACTGAAGAACGATATTACTAGCTGTACCTTTCTCAAAGCAAAACTTAGTCTGATAAGTCAACAGCCAATAGGAAGTTTTTTTCTTCAAGATCCGATGGTGATGTGCCATATCTAACACGACTATATACCTTCTATTTAGTCTTAGAACTTTACATTGACGATTGTCATTAACATTTGTTATTATGTATTAAGCTCAATACAGTATATATCGATTTATGTTAGAATATTCGTTACCAAATTCTTTGGTGTGGAAAAGCCCTAACAGAAAGGTATATGACGGTGCCACTGTCAATTTTAAAGAAAAGATTAAATGCCAATGTCTGAACGATATATCAGTCATAATTAATTACAGAACACTTAAAAACTAAATAAAGGTAATATGCGACTAGTCAAATCACAAACAAGGCTCTAATAGGATATTTGTTTAAAAAACTAAAACAAGAAGAAAATGTGTTTATTCAACTCAGTTATAACATTACTCGTGTCCAAACGAAGAGGAAAATCAAAAAAACACTTAATGAAAATAAAACTAGATGGTATGGTGGAAAAAACGAGCAGGATTCTTGGGTGACCAGGTTACACTCAAAGTCAAATAATTCAAATGTTTACCTACCTTACAAGCAAATTCAACAAAAGAGGTGTTTTGCTGTGTAATTTTGAGAAAGTGCAAATTACTACGGCAACATATTGATGAGAAATACGCCTCTATTTAACAAGCAAAGCTATAGCTATTAAAATACACACGCCCGATGTGGGGCTCGAACCCAAACTTTGCTACTTCATATCAAAAATGTTTTATTTAGCAAGACATAAACACTAGAATACAGCTTTACAAGCATCTACTTTGATAACTCGCACTATTGGTATAATTTAAAAGTTTCAGGCAATCGAGGGAGGATTATTGAAATTTGGGTCCAACAAAACTTACAGATTTATACACACATTAGTTGACAAAGTTCCAGTTTCTTTTAATGAATGTAACGTGCGTTCTGCTCATTTTTTTAATATGAAATGCATGCTATAAATCGGTACAAACCATTGTGTGTTCTCGAGTCGTCCTTCTTCACTCGGCAAAATATCCTCATCATTCGAAGAACATGACGACGTGTCATCACTACCCTCTTCGTTGTTAGTCTTCAAAAGTGGCTCAAACTGATACGGTAAAATGTCCACGCTTACTGAGAAGTCGGGGAAGACGTTCTCGCAATTTTCCATGACGCAAAAGGGAAAAGAAATTATCTGAATCATGCTAGCAATCTTCGTAGTTAGCTTGGTTGGGTGGTAGCAATAGATCCTATGACGTCACTACCGGCCACATGATACGTATCTAATTATCTCTCAAGGTACTTGCGCGGATAACCGAAATATTTTCTTGTAGTAACTAAAGGGACCGAGAACGGTGTACGGGAATAAGATAAAATATAATTTTGCACTACAGGCAATCAAATAACATAAAACCAACATGTACGTTCCCTATTCCTTTAACAAACTCTTTCGTGTGATACATCGATATGGCAAAATTATGAGACCCTGTCATTGACAAATATGCTCTAAAGATTAACTTCCAAACGGAAGGAAAATATATCGCATGTGATTAACCATGTAAAATTAGAAAAAATGTATTTTGTGATTACCTAGAACCAAATAAGTCTCTTGCAAAATACGTATTTTGCAACGATAACAGACTAGTTCTCTATTCAGTTCAATTATACAATTTGAGGTAATATAACATAGAAAGTTTAAGTAAACGTAATACAAATAAAAACAGGTATATGGCTGGATAAATAAACAACATATTTGAGTCAATCTCTACAGTCAAATAAATCAAATTATTAATTACTTTACCAAAAACGTTCACAAAACATGTTACTCCACGACGACGCGGAGTGAAAGTTAAAGACAAAGTACAAACTATGATAAAAGTTCAGCACTTTACAACCTAATCATCAGCTATATAAGCAAACAATAAGGAGACATATACATCTGAAAGTTGTCTTTACCCGTGTTGTGCTAAGCAGGCAGATATTGAAAACATTATTGCCTTTTCTCCTCAAGCTGCTTTCAGATTCTTAACTCACAATGATGAGTAGTAAAAGGTTAAGACAGTATATAAAATGTTATTTTTCAGTATCGCATAAAATTGTCCCCTGTCTATAATCAAAATCAATACAGCCAATGTGGGGCTCGAACCCACAACCACGGGATTAAGAATCCCGTGCTCTACCAACTGAGCTAGCCGGGCGGATATTGTAAAAATCTCTTACCTGTTCTCGTAAAGAGATATCTCATACATTATAAGCCAGTCATTCGGATGTGAAAACAATATATCAAGTGGTATCACCAGACAGGCAAAGAAAATATTCGTTACCAAATTCTTTGGTGTGGAAAATCCCAACCAGAAACTTATATGACGGTAACATTGCCAATTTTTCAGAATAGATTGACTGCTAATGTCTGATCGATATATCAGTTATAATTAGCTACAGAACACTTAAAATTAAAAAAGCTAATATGGGACTAGTCGAATCACAAAAATGTCTTTTAAGGAGACATATACATCTAAAAGTTGTATTTACCAGTCTTGTGTTAACCAGGCTGATATTGATAACAGTTATTCCCTTTTCTCCTCAAGTTGATTTCGTATTCTTAACTCACAATGATGCGTAGTAAAATGTTAAGACAGTGTGCAAAATGTTATTTTATCACATAAAATTGTCCTCTGTCATATAAAGCACTATAATCAAAATCGAATCGCCCAATGTGCTCCAAATGACGACCCCGGGATTAAGAGTCCCGTGCTCTACCGACTGATATTGTAAACATATATTACCTTTTCTCGTCAAGAGATGTCTCATACAATATAAAAAAGTCATTCGTATGTGAAAAAAGTCTATCGAGATGTATCATTAGACAGGCAAAGAAACGGCAGACGCTATATTTTTCATTTCCGACGTATTTGCTTTAACATCCGCTGGGTTTATTACACATAAAAATTAGTCTTGAAGACTATGAACCTCTCCTTGTTTGTGTGTGTTTGCTGACGTATTTGTGTTATTTGTGTTTTGCTTAGAGGCCTGTTTCTATATCACTATGTTCGTCTGTTAATGGAAAATTGACTTGAAAAGAACAATACAATTAGGTATTTTTCTCAGTCGCCTTATGTCACTTAACGTATTGTGAATAACCTTTAGCATTTGTACAGCCTTGTACCAGTCTGTACGCTGATAAGACAGCCGATTGAAACGTCGCTACATCACATCCGTCATGTTGTGAAATATCGTAGGGATTGGTTGTAAGAATACACATCAGTTTCATGTTTTCGGTAATTGTGGAGTGCAACATGTAATTTAGGATATGATTGACCAAAATTGACCCGATCGTGAACTTGTCTCTTTCCGCCGGCATCTTGATCAAGGGAAACAAATTTGTTAAATATAAAGCCCCCAATTGTGACGAATTACGTGGGAGGTATGTTTCACGATCTGACGTTAATAGCCGTGCGATATTAAATGACGAACACTAGTTGTGCCTTCTCAGAGCAAGAGAAACGTGTTATACAAACCAAGAGCCAGTCCGACGTCGTTTCTTCAATTCCCGATGTGTTCTTATCACATCTAATATGAATATATACCTTATATTTAATCATCAAACCTTTCTTTGAATATTTTCTATTTTGGTTTGACTTTGTTATTTTGAATATAGTTTGGAAGTAGTTGCACGAATACACATCGATCTGATGTGCTTGGTGATACTCCTCTTGTAAACTGCAGGATGTTGGTTAGGACAGCAAAGGCCGAGATTGTTCATATTGTGAATTCGTCTGCTTCCGGTGTCATATTGTTCCATGTTAATTAAAAATTTCTTTAGAATAATGGTTTCACTATCGACTAATTACAACGCAGTATTTAGTTCATGCCATGACATAAATATCCAGGCGATGACTGAAGAACGATATTACTAGCTGTACCTTTCTCAAAACAAACGTTAGTCTGATAAGTCAACAGCCAATAGAAAGTTTTTTCTTCAACATCCGATGGTGATGTGCCATATCTAACACGACTATATACTTTCTATTTAGTCTTAGAACTTTACATTGACGATTGTCCTTAACATTTGTGATTGTTATTATGTATTAAGCTCAATACAGCATATACCACTTTATCTTAGAATATTCGTTACCAGATTCTTTGGTGTGAAAGATCCCTACCAGAAACTTATATGACGGTAACAGATTAACTGCTGATGTCTGAACGATAGATCACTTATAATTAGCTACAGAACACTTAAAATTAGAAAAGCTAATATGGGACTAGTCGAATCACAAAAGGTCTCTTATGGGATATTTGTTTAAAAAACTATAGCAAGAAGAAAATGTGTTTATTCAACTCAATTATGCAATTCCTCGTATCCAAATGAAGAGGAAAATTCGAAAACACTTAATGAAAATAAAACGAGATGGCATTTCGAAAAACGAACATGATTCTTGGGTGACCAGGTTACGCTCAGAAGTCAAATAATTCAAATGTTTACCTACCTTACAAGCAAATTGAACAAAAGAGGTGTTTTGCTGTGGAATTTTGAGAGAGTGCAAATTACTACGGCAAAATATTGATGAGAAATACGCCACTAAAAACTGTATTTACAAACAAAGCTGTAGCTATTAAAATATACACGCCCGATGTGGGGCTCGAACCCACGACCCCGGGATTAAGAGTCCCGTGCTCTACCGACTGAGCTAACCGGGCAGATAATGTTAACATCTATTGACTTTTCTCATCAAGAGACATCGTATTTATATATCATAATAAAAAAACAACATTAGCTGTCATTATTTCACATAAAATTTACTCATGGTGACTGAAAAAAAGAATGTTCGGTAACAAACTCTTTCGTGTGATACATCGATATGGCAAAATTATGAGACCATGTCATTAAAATTTATGCACCAAAGATTAACTTCCAAACTGAAGGAAAATATATCGTATATGATTAACCATGTAAAATTAGAAAAATGTATTTTGTGATTACCTTGAACCCAAAAGGTCTCTTGCGAAATACTTTTTTTGAAACGATAACAGACTATTTCTCTATTCAGTGCAATTATACAATTTCACGTACCATAAGATAGAAAGTCTAAGCAAACTTAATACAAACAAAAAACAGGAATATGGCGGGATAAATGAACAACATATTTGGGTCAAACTCTAAAATCAAATAAATCAAATTATTAATAACCTTACAAAAACTTTCGCAAAACATGTTACTCCACGATGACGCGGTGTGGAAGTTTATGGCAAAGTACAAACTATAAAAAAGTTCAGCACTGTTCAACCTAATCATCAGCTATATAAAGCAAACAATAAGGAGACATATACATCTAAAAGTTGTATTTACCAGTCTTGTGTTAACCAGGCTGATATTGATAACAGTTATTCCCTTTTCTCCTCAAGTTGATTTCGTATTCTTAACTCACAATGATGCGTAGTAAAATGTTAAGACAGTGTGCAAAATGTTATTTTATCACATAAAATTGTCCTCTGTCATATAAAACACTATAATCAAAATCGAATCGCCCAATGTGCGGCTCCAACCCACGACCCCGGGATTAAGAGTCCCGTGCTCTACCGACTGATATTGTAAACATATATTACCTTTTCTCGTCAAGAGATGTCTCATACAATATAAACCAGTCATTCGTATGTGAAAAAAGTCTATCGAGATGTATCATTAGACAGGCAAAGAAAAGGCAGACGCTATATTTTTCATTTCCGACGTATTTGCTTTAACATCCGCTGGGTTTATTACACATAAAAATTAGTCTTGAAGACTATGAACCTCTCCTTGTTTGTGTGTGTTTGCTGACGTATTTGTGTTATTTGTGTTTTGCTTAGATGCCTGTTTCTATATCACTATGTTCGTCTGTTAATGGAAAATTGACTTGAAAAGAACAATACAATTAGGTATTTTTCTCAGTCGCCTTATGTCACTTAACGTATTGTGAATAACCTTTAGCATTTTTACAGCCTTGTACCAGTCTGCACGCTGATAAGACAGCCGATTGAAACGTCGCTACATCACATCCGTCATGTTGTGAAATATCGTAGGGATTGGTTGTAAGAATACACATCAGTTTCATGTTTTCGGTAATTGTGGAGTGCAACATGTAATTTAGGATATGATTGACCAAAATTGACCCGATCGTGAACTTGTCTCTTTCCGCCGGCATCTTGATCAAGGGAAACAAATTTGTTAAATATAAAGCCCCCAATTGTGACGAATTACGTGGGAGGTATGTTTCACGATCTGACGTTAATAGCCGTGCGATATTAAATGACGAACACTAGTTGTGCCTTCTCAGAGCAAGAGAAACGTGTTATACAAACCAAGAGCCAGTCCGACGTCGTTTCTTCAATTCCCGATGTGTTCTTATCACATCTAATATGATCATATACCTTATATTTAATCATCAAACCTTTCTTTGAATATTTTCTATTTTGGTTTGACTTTGTTATTTTGAATATAGTTTGGAAGTAGTTGCACGAATACACATCGATCTGATGTGCTTGGTGATACTCCTCTTGTAAACTGCAGGATGTTGGTTAGGACAGCAAAGGCCGAGATTGTTCATATTGTGAATTCGTCTGCTTCCGGTGTCATATTGTTCCATGTTAATTAAAAATTTCTTTAGAATAATGGTTTCACTATCGACTAATTACAACGCAGTATTTAGTTCATGCCATGACATAAATATCCAGGCGATGACTGAAGAACGATATTACTAGCTGTACCTTTCTCAAAACAAACGTTAGTCTGATAAGTCAACAGCCAATAGAAAGTTTTTTCTTCAACATCCGATGGTGATGTGCCATATCTAACACGACTATATACCTTCTATTTAGTCTTAGAACTTTACATTGACGATTGTCCTTAACATTTGTGATTGTTATTATGTATTAAGCTCAATACAGCATATACCACTTTATCTTAGAATATTCGTTACCAGATTCTTTGGTGTGAAAGATCCCTACCAGAAACTTATATGACGGTAACAGATTAACTGCTGATGTCTGAACGATAGATCACTTATAATTAGCTACAGAACACTTAAAATTAAAAAAGCTAATATGGGACTAGTCGAATCACAAAAGGTCTCTTATGGGATATTTGTTTAAAAAACTATAGCAAGAAGAAAATGTGTTTATTCAACTCAATTATGCAATTCCTCGTATCCAAATGAAGAGGAAAATTCGAAAACACTTAATGAAAATAAAACGAGATGGCATTTCGAAAAACGAACATGATTCTTGGGTGACCAGGTTACGCTCAGAAGTCAAATAATTCAAATGTTTACCTACCTTACAAGCAAATTGAACAAAAGAGGTGTTTTGCTGTGGAATTTTGAGAAAGTGCAAATTACTACGGCAAAATATTGATGAGAAATACGCCACTAAAAACTGTATTTACAAACAAAGCTGTAGCTATTAAAATATACACGCCCGATGTGGGGCTCGAACCCACGACCCCGGGATTAAGAGTCCCGTGCTCTACCGACTGAGCTAACCGGGCAGATAATGTTAACATCTATTGACTTTTCTCATCAAGAGACATCGTATTTATATATCATAATAAAAAAACAACATTAGCTGTCATTATTTCACATAAAATTTACTCATGGTGACTGAAAAAAAAGAATGTTCGATAACAAACTCTTTCGTGTGATACATCGATATGGCAAAATTATGAGACCATGTCATTAAAACTTATGCACCAAAGATTAACTTCCAAACTGAAGGAAAATATATCGTATATGATTAACCATGTAAAATTAGAAAAATGTATTTTGTGATTACCTTGAACCCAAAAGGTCTCTTGCGAAATACTTTTTTTGAAACGATAACAGACTATTTCTCTATTCAGTGCAATTATACAATTTCACGTACCATAAGATAGAAAGTCTAAGCAAACTTAATACAAACAAAAAACAGGAATATGGCGGGATAAATGAACAACATATTTGGGTCAAACTCTAAAATCAAATAAATCAAATTATTAATTACCTTACAAAAACTTTCGCAAAACATGTTACTCCACGATGACGCGGTGTGGAAGTTTATGGCAAAGTACAAACTATAAAAAAGTTCAGCACTGTTCAACCTAATCATCAGCTATATAAAGCAAACAATAAGGAGACATATACATCTAAAAGTTGTATTTACCAGTCTTGTGTTAACCAGGCTGATATTGATAACAGTTATTCCCTTTTCTCCTCAAGTTGATTTCGTATTCTTAACTCACAATGATGCGTAGTAAAATGTTAAGACAGTGTGCAAAATGTTATTTTATCACATAAAATTGTCCTCTGTCATATAAAGCACTATAATCAAAATCGAATCGCCCAATGTGCGGCTCCAAATCACGACCCCGGGATTAAGAGTCCCGTGCTCTACCGACTGATATTGTAAACATATATTACCTTTTCTCGTCAAGAGATGTCTCATACAACATAAAAAAGTCATTCGTATGTGAAAAAAGTCTTTCGAGATGTATCATTAGACAGGCAAAGAAAAGGCAGACGCTATATTTTTCATTTCCGACGTATTTGCTTTAACATCCGCTGGGTTTATTACACATAAAAATTAGTCTTGAAGACTATGAACCTCTCCTTGTTTGTGTGTGTTTGCTGACGTATTTGTGTTATTTGTGTTTTGCTTAGATGCCTGTTTCTATATCACTATGTTCGTCTGTTAATGGAAAATTGACTTGAAAAGAACAATACAATTAGGTATTTTTCTCAGTCGCCTTATGTCACTTAACGTATTGTGAATAACCTTTAGCATTTTTACAGCCTTGTACCAGTCTGTACGCTGATAAGACAGCCGATTGAAACGTCGCTACATCACATCCGTCATGTTGTGAAATATCGTAGAGATTGGTTGTAAGAATACACATCAGTTTCATGTTTTCGGTAATTGTGGAGTGCAACATGTAATTTAGGATATGATTGACCAAAATTGACCCGATCGTGAACTTGTCTCTTTCCGCCGGCATCTTGATCAAGGGAAACAAATTTGTTAAATATAAAGCCCCCAATTGTGACGAATTACGTGGGAGGTATGTTTCACGATCTGACGTTAATAGCCGTGCGATATTAAATGACGAACACTAGTTGTGCCTTCTCAGAGCAAGAGAAACGTGTTATACAAACCAAGAGCCAGTCCGACATCGTTTCTTCAATTCCCGATGTGTTCTTATCACATCTAATATGAATATATACCTTATATTTAATCATCAAACCTTTCTTTGAATATTTTCTATTTTGGTTTGACTTTGTTATTTTGAATATAGTTTGGAAGTAGTTGCACGAATACACATCGATCTGATGTGCTTGGTGATACTCCTCTTGTAAACTGCAGGATGTTGGTTAGGACAGCAAAGGCCGAGATTGTTCATATTGTGAATTCGTCTGCTTCCGGTGTCATATTGTTCCATGTTAATTAAAAATTTCTTTAGAATAATGGTTTCACTATCGACTAATTACAACGCAGTATTTAGTTCATGCCATGACATAAATATCCAGGCGATGACTGAAGAACGATATTACTAGCTGTACCTTTCTCAAAACAAACGTTAGTCTGATAAGTCAACAGCCAATAGAAAGTTTTTTCTTCAACATCCGATGGTGATGTGCCATATCTAACACGACTATATACCTTCTATTTAGTCTTAGAACTTTACATTGACGATTGTCCTTAACATTTGTGATTGTTATTATGTATTAAGCTCAATACAGCATATACCACTTTATCTTAGAATATTCGTTACCAGATTCTTTGGTGTGAAAGATCCCTACCAGAAACTTATATGACGGTAACAGATTAACTGCTGATGTCTGAACGATAGATCACTTATAATTAGCTACAGAACACTTAAAATTAAAAAAGCTAATATGGGACTAGTCGAATCACAAAAGGTCTCTTATGGGATATTTGTTTAAAAAACTATAGCAAGAAGAAAATGTGTTTATTCAACTCAATTATGCAATTCCTCGTATCCAAATGAAGAGGAAAATTCGAAAACACTTAATGAAAATAAAACGAGATGGCATTTCGAAAAACGAACATGATTCTTGGGTGACCAGGTTACGCTCAGAAGTCAAATAATTCAAATGTTTACCTACCTTACAAGCAAATTGAACAAAAGAGGTGTTTTGCTGTGGAATTTTGAGAAAGTGCAAATTACTACGGCAAAATATTGATGAGAAATACGCCACTAAAAACTGTATTTACAAACAAAGCTGTAGCTATTAAAATATACACGCCCGATGTGGGGCTCGAACCCACGACCCCGGGATTAAGAGTCCCGTGCTCTACCGACTGAGCTAACCGGGCAGATAATGTTAACATCTATTGACTTTTCTCATCAAGAGACATCGTATTTATATATCATAATAAAAAAACAACATTAGCTGTCATTATTTCACATAAAATTTACTCATGGTGACTGAAAAAAAAGAATGTTCGATAACAAACTCTTTCGTGTGATACATCGATATGGCAAAATTATGAGACCATGTCATTAAAACTTATGCACCAAAGATTAACTTCCAAACTGAAGGAAAATATATCGTATATGATTAACCATGTAAAATTAGAAAAATGTATTTTGTGATTACCTTGAACCCAAAAGGTCTCTTGCGAAATACTTTTTTTGAAACGATAACAGACTATTTCTCTATTCAGTGCAATTATACAATTTCACGTACCATAAGATAGAAAGTCTAAGCAAACTTAATACAAACAAAAAACAGGAATATGGCGGGATAAATGAACAACATATTTGGGTCAAACTCTAAAATCAAATAAATCAAATTATTAATTACCTTACAAAAACTTTCGCAAAACATGTTACTCCACGATGACGCGGTGTGGAAGTTTATGGCAAAGTACAAACTATAAAAAAGTTCAGCACTGTTCAACCTAATCATCAGCTATATAAAGCAAACAATAAGGAGACATATACATCTAAAAGTTGTATTTACCAGTCTTGTGTTAACCAGGCTGATATTGATAACAGTTATTCCCTTTTCTCCTCAAGTTGATTTCGTATTCTTAACTCACAATGATGCGTAGTAAAATGTTAAGACAGTGTGCAAAATGTTATTTTATCACATAAAATTGTCCTCTGTCATATAAAGCACTATAATCAAAATCGAATCGCCCAATGTGCGGCTCCAAATCACGACCCCGGGATTAAGAGTCCCGTGCTCTACCGACTGATATTGTAAACATATATTACCTTTTCTCGTCAAGAGATGTCTCATACAACATAAAAAAGTCATTCGTATGTGAAAAAAGTCTTTCGAGATGTATCATTAGACAGGCAAAGAAAAGGCAGACGCTATATTTTTCATTTCCGACGTATTTGCTTTAACATCCGCTGGGTTTATTACACATAAAAATTAGTCTTGAAGACTATGAACCTCTCCTTGTTTGTGTGTGTTTGCTGACGTATTTGTGTTATTTGTGTTTTGCTTAGATGCCTGTTTCTATATCACTATGTTCGTCTGTTAATGGAAAATTGACTTGAAAAGAACAATACAATTAGGTATTTTTCTCAGTCGCCTTATGTCACTTAACGTATTGTGAATAACCTTTAGCATTTTTACAGCCTTGTACCAGTCTGCACGCTGATAAGACAGCCGATTGAAACGTCGCTACATCACATCCGTCATGTTGTGAAATATCGTAGGGATTGGTTGTAAGAATACACATCAGTTTCATGTTTTCGGTAATTGTGGAGTGCAACATGTAATTTAGGATATGATTGACCAAAATTGACCCGATCGTGAACTTGTCTCTTTCCGCCGGCATCTTGATCAAGGGAAACAAATTTGTTAAATATAAAGCCCCCAATTGTGACGAATTACGTGGGAGGTATGTTTCACGATCTGACGTTAATAGCCGTGCGATATTAAATGACGAACACTAGTTGTGCCTTCTCAGAGCAAGAGAAACGTGTTATACAAACCAAGAGCCAGTCCGACGTCGTTTCTTCAATTCCCGATGTGTTCTTATCACATCTAATATGATCATATACCTTATATTTAATCATCAAACCTTTCTTTGAATATTTTCTATTTTGGTTTGACTTTGTTATTTTGAATATAGTTTGGAAGTAGTTGCACGAATACACATCGATCTGATGTGCTTGGTGATACTCCTCTTGTAAACTGCAGGATGTTGGTTAGGACAGCAAAGGCCGAGATTGTTCATATTGTGAATTCGTCTGCTTCCGGTGTCATATTGTTCCATGTTAATTAAAAATTTCTTTAGAATAATGGTTTCACTATCGACTAATTACAACGCAGTATTTAGTTCATGCCATGACATAAATATCCAGGCGATGACTGAAGAACGATATTACTAGCTGTACCTTTCTCAAAACAAACGTTAGTCTGATAAGTCAACAGCCAATAGAAAGTTTTTTCTTCAACATCCGATGGTGATGTGCCATATCTAACACGACTATATACCTTCTATTTAGTCTTAGAACTTTACATTGACGATTGTCCTTAACATTTGTGATTGTTATTATGTATTAAGCTCAATACAGCATATACCACTTTATCTTAGAATATTCGTTACCAGATTCTTTGGTGTGAAAGATCCCTACCAGAAACTTATATGACGGTAACAGATTAACTGCTGATGTCTGAACGATAGATCACTTATAATTAGCTACAGAACACTTAAAATTAAAAAAGCTAATATGGGACTAGTCGAATCACAAAAGGTCTCTTATGGGATATTTGTTTAAAAAACTATAGCAAGAAGAAAATGTGTTTATTCAACTCAATTATGCAATTCCTCGTATCCAAATGAAGAGGAAAATTCGAAAACACTTAATGAAAATAAAACGAGATGGCATTTCGAAAAACGAACATGATTCTTGGGTGACCAGGTTACGCTCAGAAGTCAAATAATTCAAATGTTTACCTACCTTACAAGCAAATTGAACAAAAGAGGTGTTTTGCTGTGGAATTTTGAGAAAGTGCAAATTACTACGGCAAAATATTGATGAGAAATACGCCACTAAAAACTGTATTTACAAACAAAGCTGTAGCTATTAAAATATACACGCCCGATGTGGGGCTCGAACCCACGACCCCGGGATTAAGAGTCCCGTGCTCTACCGACTGAGCTAACCGGGCAGATAATGTTAACATCTATTGACTTTTCTCATCAAGAGACATCGTATTTATATATCATAATAAAAAAACAACATTAGCTGTCATTATTTCACATAAAATTTACTCATGGTGACTGAAAAAAAAGAATGTTCGATAACAAACTCTTTCGTGTGATACATCGATATGGCAAAATTATGAGACCATGTCATTAAAACTTATGCACCAAAGATTAACTTCCAAACTGAAGGAAAATATATCGTATATGATTAACCATGTAAAATTAGAAAAATGTATTTTGTGATTACCTTGAACCCAAAAGGTCTCTTGCGAAATACTTTTTTTGAAACGATAACAGACTATTTCTCTATTCAGTGCAATTATACAATTTCACGTACCATAAGATAGAAAGTCTAAGCAAACTTAATACAAACAAAAAACAGGAATATGGCGGGATAAATGAACAACATATTTGGGTCAAACTCTAAAATCAAATAAATCAAATTATTAATTACCTTACAAAAACTTTCGCAAAACATGTTACTCCACGATGACGCGGTGTGGAAGTTTATGGCAAAGTACAAACTATAAAAAAGTTCAGCACTGTTCAACCTAATCATCAGCTATATAAAGCAAACAATAAGGAGACATATACATCTAAAAGTTGTATTTACCAGTCTTGTGTTAACCAGGCTGATATTGATAACAGTTATTCCCTTTTCTCCTCAAGTTGATTTCGTATTCTTAACTCACAATGATGCGTAGTAAAATGTTAAGACAGTGTGCAAAATGTTATTTTATCACATAAAATTGTCCTCTGTCATATAAAGCACTATAATCAAAATCGAATCGCCCAATGTGCGGCTCCAAATCACGACCCCGGGATTAAGAGTCCCGTGCTCTACCGACTGATATTGTAAACATATATTACCTTTTCTCGTCAAGAGATGTCTCATACAACATAAAAAAGTCATTCGTATGTGAAAAAAGTCTTTCGAGATGTATCATTAGACAGGCAAAGAAAAGGCAGACGCTATATTTTTCATTTCCGACGTATTTGCTTTAACATCCGCTGGGTTTATTACACATAAAAATTAGTCTTGAAGACTATGAACCTCTCCTTGTTTGTGTGTGTTTGCTGACGTATTTGTGTTATTTGTGTTTTGCTTAGATGCCTGTTTCTATATCACTATGTTCGTCTGTTAATGGAAAATTGACTTGAAAAGAACAATACAATTAGGTATTTTTCTCAGTCGCCTTATGTCACTTAACGTATTGTGAATAACCTTTAGCATTTTTACAGCCTTGTACCAGTCTGTACGCTGATAAGACAGCCGATTGAAACGTCGCTACATCACATCCGTCATGTTGTGAAATATCGTAGGGATTGGTTGTAAGAATACACATCAGTTTCATGTTTTCGGTAATTGTGGAGTGCAACATGTAATTTAGGATATGATTGACCAAAATTGACCCGATCGTGAACTTGTCTCTTTCCGCCGGCATCTTGATCAAGGGAAACAAATTTGTTAAATATAAAGCCCCCAATTGTGACGAATTACGTGGGAGGTATGTTTCACGATCTGACGTTAATAGCCGTGCGATATTAAATGACGAACACTAGTTGTGCCTTCTCAGAGCAAGAGAAACGTGTTATACAAACCAAGAGCCAGTCCGACATCGTTTCTTCAATTCCCGATGTGTTCTTATCACATCTAATATGAATATATACCTTATATTTAATCATCAAACCTTTCTTTGAATATTTTCTATTTTGGTTTGACTTTGTTATTTTGAATATAGTTTGGAAGTAGTTGCACGAATACACATCGATCTGATGTGCTTGGTGATACTCCTCTTGTAAACTGCAGGATGTTGGTTAGGACAGCAAAGGCCGAGATTGTTCATATTGTGAATTCGTCTGCTTCCGGTGTCATATTGTTCCATGTTAATTAAAAATTTCTTTAGAATAATGGTTTCACTATCGACTAATTACAACGCAGTATTTAGTTCATGCCATGACATAAATATCCAGGCGATGACTGAAGAACGATATTACTAGCTGTACCTTTCTCAAAACAAACGTTAGTCTGATAAGTCAACAGCCAATAGAAAGTTTTTTCTTCAACATCCGATGGTGATGTGCCATATCTAACACGACTATATACCTTCTATTTAGTCTTAGAACTTTACATTGACGATTGTCCTTAACATTTGTGATTGTTATTATGTATTAAGCTCAATACAGCATATACCACTTTATCTTAGAATATTCGTTACCAGATTCTTTGGTGTGAAAGATCCCTACCAGAAACTTATATGACGGTAACAGATTAACTGCTGATGTCTGAACGATAGATCACTTATAATTAGCTACAGAACACTTAAAATTAAAAAAGCTAATATGGGACTAGTCGAATCACAAAAGGTCTCTTATGGGATATTTGTTTAAAAAACTATAGCAAGAAGAAAATGTGTTTATTCAACTCAATTATGCAATTCCTCGTATCCAAATGAAGAGGAAAATTCGAAAACACTTAATGAAAATAAAACGAGATGGCATTTCGAAAAACGAACATGATTCTTGGGTGACCAGGTTACGCTCAGAAGTCAAATAATTCAAATGTTTACCTACCTTACAAGCAAATTGAACAAAAGAGGTGTTTTGCTGTGGAATTTTGAGAAAGTGCAAATTACTACGGCAAAATATTGATGAGAAATACGCCACTAAAAACTGTATTTACAAACAAAGCTGTAGCTATTAAAATATACACGCCCGATGTGGGGCTCGAACCCACGACCCCGGGATTAAGAGTCCCGTGCTCTACCGACTGAGCTAACCGGGCAGATAATGTTAACATCTATTGACTTTTCTCATCAAGAGACATCGTATTTATATATCATAATAAAAAAACAACATTAGCTGTCATTATTTCACATAAAATTTACTCATGGTGACTGAAAAAAAAGAATGTTCGATAACAAACTCTTTCGTGTGATACATCGATATGGCAAAATTATGAGACCATGTCATTAAAACTTATGCACCAAAGATTAACTTCCAAACTGAAGGAAAATATATCGTATATGATTAACCATGTAAAATTAGAAAAATGTATTTTGTGATTACCTTGAACCCAAAAGGTCTCTTGCGAAATACTTTTTTTGAAACGATAACAGACTATTTCTCTATTCAGTGCAATTATACAATTTCACGTACCATAAGATAGAAAGTCTAAGCAAACTTAATACAAACAAAAAACAGGAATATGGCGGGATAAATGAACAACATATTTGGGTCAAACTCTAAAATCAAATAAATCAAATTATTAATTACCTTACAAAAACTTTCGCAAAACATGTTACTCCACGATGACGCGGTGTGGAAGTTTATGGCAAAGTACAAACTATAAAAAAGTTCAGCACTGTTCAACCTAATCATCAGCTATATAAAGCAAACAATAAGGAGACATATACATCTAAAAGTTGTATTTACCAGTCTTGTGTTAACCAGGCTGATATTGATAACAGTTATTCCCTTTTCTCCTCAAGTTGATTTCGTATTCTTAACTCACAATGATGCGTAGTAAAATGTTAAGACAGTGTGCAAAATGTTATTTTATCACATAAAATTGTCCTCTGTCATATAAAGCACTATAATCAAAATCGAATCGCCCAATGTGCGGCTCCAAATCACGACCCCGGGATTAAGAGTCCCGTGCTCTACCGACTGATATTGTAAACATATATTACCTTTTCTCGTCAAGAGATGTCTCATACAACATAAAAAAGTCATTCGTATGTGAAAAAAGTCTTTCGAGATGTATCATTAGACAGGCAAAGAAAAGGCAGACGCTATATTTTTCATTTCCGACGTATTTGCTTTAACATCCGCTGGGTTTATTACACATAAAAATTAGTCTTGAAGACTATGAACCTCTCCTTGTTTGTGTGTGTTTGCTGACGTATTTGTGTTATTTGTGTTTTGCTTAGAGGCCTGTTTTTATATCACTATGTTCGTCTGTTAATGGAAAATTGACTTGAAAAGAACAATACAATTAGGTATTTTTCTCAGTCGCCTTATGTCACTTAACATATTGTGAATAACCTTTAGCATTTTTACAGCCTTGTACCAGTCTGTACGCTGATAAGACAGCCGATTGAAACGTCGCTACATCACATCCGTCATGTTGTGAAATATCGTAGGGATTGGTTGTAAGAATACACATCAGTTTCATGTTTTCGGTAATTGTGGAGTGCAACATGTAATTTAGGATATGATTGACCAAAATTGACCCGATCGTGAACTTGTCTCTTTCCGCCGGCATCTTGATCAAGGGAAACAAATTTGTTAAATATAAAGCCCCCAATTGTGACGAATTACGTGGGAGGTATGTTTCACGATCTGACGTTAATAGCCGTGCGATATTAAATGACGAACACTAGTTGTGCCTTCTCAGAGCAAGAGAAACGTGTTATACAAACCAAGAGCCAGTCCGACGTCGTTTCTTCAATTCCCGATGTGTTCTTATCACATCTAATATGATCATATACCTTATATTTAATCATCAAACCTTTCTTTGAATATTTTCTATTTTGGTTTGACTTTGTTATTTTGAATATAGTTTGGAAGTAGTTGCACGAATACACATCGATCTGATGTGCTTGGTGATACTCCTCTTGTAAACTGCAGGATGTTGGTTAGGACAGCAAAGGCCGAGATTGTTCATATTGTGAATTCGTCTGCTTCCGGTGTCATATTGTTCCATGTTAATTAAAAATTTCTTTAGAATAATGGTTTCACTATCGACTAATTACAACGCAGTATTTAGTTCATGCCATGACATAAATATCCAGGCGATGACTGAAGAACGATATTACTAGCTGTACCTTTCTCAAAACAAACGTTAGTCTGATAAGTCAACAGCCAATAGAAAGTTTTTTCTTCAACATCCGATGGTGATGTGCCATATCTAACACGACTATATACCTTCTATTTAGTCTTAGAACTTTACATTGACGATTGTCCTTAACATTTGTGATTGTTATTATGTATTAAGCTCAATACAGCATATACCACTTTATCTTAGAATATTCGTTACCAGATTCTTTGGTGTGAAAGATCCCTACCAGAAACTTATATGACGGTAACAGATTAACTGCTGATGTCTGAACGATAGATCACTTATAATTAGCTACAGAACACTTAAAATTAAAAAAGCTAATATGGGACTAGTCGAATCACAAAAGGTCTCTTATGGGATATTTGTTTAAAAAACTATAGCAAGAAGAAAATGTGTTTATTCAACTCAATTATGCAATTCCTCGTATCCAAATGAAGAGGAAAATTCGAAAACACTTAATGAAAATAAAACGAGATGGCATTTCGAAAAACGAACATGATTCTTGGGTGACCAGGTTACGCTCAGAAGTCAAATAATTCAAATGTTTACCTACCTTACAAGCAAATTGAACAAAAGAGGTGTTTTGCTGTGGAATTTTGAGAAAGTGCAAATTACTACGGCAAAATATTGATGAGAAATACGCCACTAAAAACTGTATTTACAAACAAAGCTGTAGCTATTAAAATATACACGCCCGATGTGGGGCTCGAACCCACGACCCCGGGATTAAGAGTCCCGTGCTCTACCGACTGAGCTAACCGGGCAGATAATGTTAACATCTATTGACTTTTCTCATCAAGAGACATCGTATTTATATATCATAATAAAAAAACAACATTAGCTGTCATTATTTCACATAAAATTTACTCATGGTGACTGAAAAAAAAGAATGTTCGATAACAAACTCTTTCGTGTGATACATCGATATGGCAAAATTATGAGACCATGTCATTAAAACTTATGCACCAAAGATTAACTTCCAAACTGAAGGAAAATATATCGTATATGATTAACCATGTAAAATTAGAAAAATGTATTTTGTGATTACCTTGAACCCAAAAGGTCTCTTGCGAAATACTTTTTTTGAAACGATAACAGACTATTTCTCTATTCAGTGCAATTATACAATTTCACGTACCATAAGATAGAAAGTCTAAGCAAACTTAATACAAACAAAAAACAGGAATATGGCGGGATAAATGAACAACATATTTGGCTCAAACTCTAAAATCAAATAAATCAAATTATTAATTACCTTACAAAAACTTTCGCAAAACATGTTACTCCACGATGACGCGGTGTGGAAGTTTATGGCAAAGTACAAACTATAAAAAAGTTCAGCACTGTTCAACCTAATCATCAGCTATATAAAGCAAACAATAAGGAGACATATACATCTAAAAGTTGTATTTACCAGTCTTGTGTTAACCAGGCTGATATTGATAACAGTTATTCCCTTTTCTCCTCAAGTTGATTTCGTATTCTTAACTCACAATGATGCGTAGTAAAATGTTAAGACAGTGTGCAAAATGTTATTTTATCACATAAAATTGTCCTCTGTCATATAAAGCACTATAATCAAAATCGAATCGCCCAATGTGCGGCTCCAAATCACGACCCCGGGATTAAGAGTCCCGTGCTCTACCGACTGATATTGTAAACATATATTACCTTTTCTCGTCAAGAGATGTCTCATACAACATAAAAAAGTCATTCGTATGTGAAAAAAGTCTTTCGAGATGTATCATTAGACAGGCAAAGAAAAGGCAGACGCTATATTTTTCATTTCCGACGTATTTGCTTTAACATCCGCTGGGTTTATTACACATAAAAATTAGTCTTGAAGACTATGAACCTCTCCTTGTTTGTGTGTGTTTGCTGACGTATTTGTGTTATTTGTGTTTTGCTTAGATGCCTGTTTCTATATCACTATGTTCGTCTGTTAATGGAAAATTGACTTGAAAAGAACAATACAATTAGGTATTTTTCTCAGTCGCCTTATGTCACTTAACGTATTGTGAATAACCTTTAGCATTTTTACAGCCTTGTACCAGTCTGTACGCTGATAAGACAGCCGATTGAAACGTCGCTACATCACATCCGTCATGTTGTGAAATATCGTAGGGATTGGTTGTAAGAATACACATCAGTTTCATGTTTTCGGTAATTGTGGAGTGCAACATGTAATTTAGGATATGATTGACCAAAATTGACCCGATCGTGAACTTGTCTCTTTCCGCCGGCATCTTGATCAAGGGAAACAAATTTGTTAAATATAAAGCCCCCAATTGTGACGAATTACGTGGGAGGTATGTTTCACGATCTGACGTTAATAGCCGTGCGATATTAAATGACGAACACTAGTTGTGCCTTCTCAGAGCAAGAGAAACGTGTTATACAAACCAAGAGCCAGTCCGACATCGTTTCTTCAATTCCCGATGTGTTCTTATCACATCTAATATGAATATATACCTTATATTTAATCATCAAACCTTTCTTTGAATATTTTCTATTTTGGTTTGACTTTGTTATTTTGAATATAGTTTGGAAGTAGTTGCACGAATACACATCGATCTGATGTGCTTGGTGATACTCCTCTTGTAAACTGCAGGATGTTGGTTAGGACAGCAAAGGCCGAGATTGTTCATATTGTGAATTCGTCTGCTTCCGGTGTCATATTGTTCCATGTTAATTAAAAATTTCTTTAGAATAATGGTTTCACTATCGACTAATTACAACGCAGTATTTAGTTCATGCCATGACATAAATATCCAGGCGATGACTGAAGAACGATATTACTAGCTGTACCTTTCTCAAAACAAACGTTAGTCTGATAAGTCAACAGCCAATAGAAAGTTTTTTCTTCAACATCCGATGGTGATGTGCCATATCTAACACGACTATATACCTTCTATTTAGTCTTAGAACTTTACATTGACGATTGTCCTTAACATTTGTGATTGTTATTATGTATTAAGCTCAATACAGCATATACCACTTTATCTTAGAATATTCGTTACCAGATTCTTTGGTGTGAAAGATCCCTACCAGAAACTTATATGACGGTAACAGATTAACTGCTGATGTCTGAACGATAGATCACTTATAATTAGCTACAGAACACTTAAAATTAAAAAAGCTAATATGGGACTAGTCGAATCACAAAAGGTCTCTTATGGGATATTTGTTTAAAAAACTATAGCAAGAAGAAAATGTGTTTATTCAACTCAATTATGCAATTCCTCGTATCCAAATGAAGAGGAAAATTCGAAAACACTTAATGAAAATAAAACGAGATGGCATTTCGAAAAACGAACATGATTCTTGGGTGACCAGGTTACGCTCAGAAGTCAAATAATTCAAATGTTTACCTACCTTACAAGCAAATTGAACAAAAGAGGTGTTTTGCTGTGGAATTTTGAGAAAGTGCAAATTACTACGGCAAAATATTGATGAGAAATACGCCACTAAAAACTGTATTTACAAACAAAGCTGTAGCTATTAAAATATACACGCCCGATGTGGGGCTCGAACCCACGACCCCGGGATTAAGAGTCCCGTGCTCTACCGACTGAGCTAACCGGGCAGATAATGTTAACATCTATTGACTTTTCTCATCAAGAGACATCGTATTTATATATCATAATAAAAAAACAACATTAGCTGTCATTATTTCACATAAAATTTACTCATGGTGACTGAAAAAAAAGAATGTTCGATAACAAACTCTTTCGTGTGATACATCGATATGGCAAAATTATGAGACCATGTCATTAAAACTTATGCACCAAAGATTAACTTCCAAACTGAAGGAAAATATATCGTATATGATTAACCATGTAAAATTAGAAAAATGTATTTTGTGATTACCTTGAACCCAAAAGGTCTCTTGCGAAATACTTTTTTTGAAACGATAACAGACTATTTCTCTATTCAGTGCAATTATACAATTTCACGTACCATAAGATAGAAAGTCTAAGCAAACTTAATACAAACAAAAAACAGGAATATGGCGGGATAAATGAACAACATATTTGGCTCAAACTCTAAAATCAAATAAATCAAATTATTAATTACCTTACAAAAACTTTCGCAAAACATGTTACTCCACGATGACGCGGTGTGGAAGTTTATGGCAAAGTACAAACTATAAAAAAGTTCAGCACTGTTCAACCTAATCATCAGCTATATAAAGCAAACAATAAGGAGACATATACATCTAAAAGTTGTATTTACCAGTCTTGTGTTAACCAGGCTGATATTGATAACAGTTATTCCCTTTTCTCCTCAAGTTGATTTCGTATTCTTAACTCACAATGATGCGTAGTAAAATGTTAAGACAGTGTGCAAAATGTTATTTTATCACATAAAATTGTCCTCTGTCATATAAAGCACTATAATCAAAATCGAATCGCCCAATGTGCGGCTCCAAATCACGACCCCGGGATTAAGAGTCCCGTGCTCTACCGACTGATATTGTAAACATATATTACCTTTTCTCGTCAAGAGATGTCTCATACAACATAAAAAAGTCATTCGTATGTGAAAAAAGTCTTTCGAGATGTATCATTAGACAGGCAAAGAAAAGGCAGACGCTATATTTTTCATTTCCGACGTATTTGCTTTAACATCCGCTGGGTTTATTACACATAAAAATTAGTCTTGAAGACTATGAACCTCTCCTTGTTTGTGTGTGTTTGCTGACGTATTTGTGTTATTTGTGTTTTGCTTAGATGCCTGTTTTTATATCACTATGTTCGTCTGTTAATGGAAAATTGACTTGAAAAGAACAATACAATTAGGTATTTTTCTCAGTCGCCTTATGTCACTTAACATATTGTGAATAACCTTTAGCATTTTTACAGCCTTGTACCAGTCTGTACGCTGATAAGACAGCCGATTGAAACGTCGCTACATCACATCCGTCATGTTGTGAAATATCGTAGGGATTGGTTGTAAGAATACACATCAGTTTCATGTTTTCGGTAATTGTGGAGTGCAACATGTAATTTAGGATATGATTGACCAAAATTGACCCGATCGTGAACTTGTCTCTTTCCGCCGGCATCTTGATCAAGGGAAACAAATTTGTTAAATATAAAGCCCCCAATTGTGACGAATTACGTGGGAGGTATGTTTCACGATCTGACGTTAATAGCCGTGCGATATTAAATGACGAACACTAGTTGTGCCTTCTCAGAGCAAGAGAAACGTGTTATACAAACCAAGAGCCAGTCCGACGTCGTTTCTTCAATTCCCGATGTGTTCTTATCACATCTAATATGATCATATACCTTATATTTAATCATCAAACCTTTCTTTGAATATTTTCTATTTTGGTTTGACTTTGTTATTTTGAATATAGTTTGGAAGTAGTTGCACGAATACACATCGATCTGATGTGCTTGGTGATACTCCTCTTGTAAACTGCAGGATGTTGGTTAGGACAGCAAAGGCCGAGATTGTTCATATTGTGAATTCGTCTGCTTCCGGTGTCATATTGTTCCATGTTAATTAAAAATTTCTTTAGAATAATGGTTTCACTATCGACTAATTACAACGCAGTATTTAGTTCATGCCATGACATAAATATCCAGGCGATGACTGAAGAACGATATTACTAGCTGTACCTTTCTCAAAACAAACGTTAGTCTGATAAGTCAACAGCCAATAGAAAGTTTTTTCTTCAACATCCGATGGTGATGTGCCATATCTAACACGACTATATACCTTCTATTTAGTCTTAGAACTTTACATTGACGATTGTCCTTAACATTTGTGATTGTTATTATGTATTAAGCTCAATACAGCATATACCACTTTATCTTAGAATATTCGTTACCAGATTCTTTGGTGTGAAAGATCCCTACCAGAAACTTATATGACGGTAACAGATTAACTGCTGATGTCTGAACGATAGATCACTTATAATTAGCTACAGAACACTTAAAATTAAAAAAGCTAATATGGGACTAGTCGAATCACAAAAGGTCTCTTATGGGATATTTGTTTAAAAAACTATAGCAAGAAGAAAATGTGTTTATTCAACTCAATTATGCAATTCCTCGTATCCAAATGAAGAGGAAAATTCGAAAACACTTAATGAAAATAAAACGAGATGGCATTTCGAAAAACGAACATGATTCTTGGGTGACCAGGTTACGCTCAGAAGTCAAATAATTCAAATGTTTACCTACCTTACAAGCAAATTGAACAAAAGAGGTGTTTTGCTGTGGAATTTTGAGAAAGTGCAAATTACTACGGCAAAATATTGATGAGAAATACGCCACTAAAAACTGTATTTACAAACAAAGCTGTAGCTATTAAAATATACACGCCCGATGTGGGGCTCGAACCCACGACCCCGGGATTAAGAGTCCCGTGCTCTACCGACTGAGCTAACCGGGCAGATAATGTTAACATCTATTGACTTTTCTCATCAAGAGACATCGTATTTATATATCATAATAAAAAAACAACATTAGCTGTCATTATTTCACATAAAATTTACTCATGGTGACTGAAAAAAAAGAATGTTCGATAACAAACTCTTTCGTGTGATACATCGATATGGCAAAATTATGAGACCATGTCATTAAAACTTATGCACCAAAGATTAACTTCCAAACTGAAGGAAAATATATCGTATATGATTAACCATGTAAAATTAGAAAAATGTATTTTGTGATTACCTTGAACCCAAAAGGTCTCTTGCGAAATACTTTTTTTGAAACGATAACAGACTATTTCTCTATTCAGTGCAATTATACAATTTCACGTACCATAAGATAGAAAGTCTAAGCAAACTTAATACAAACAAAAAACAGGAATATGGCGGGATAAATGAACAACATATTTGGCTCAAACTCTAAAATCAAATAAATCAAATTATTAATTACCTTACAAAAACTTTCGCAAAACATGTTACTCCACGATGACGCGGTGTGGAAGTTTATGGCAAAGTACAAACTATAAAAAAGTTCAGCACTGTTCAACCTAATCATCAGCTATATAAAGCAAACAATAAGGAGACATATACATCTAAAAGTTGTATTTACCAGTCTTGTGTTAACCAGGCTGATATTGATAACAGTTATTCCCTTTTCTCCTCAAGTTGATTTCGTATTCTTAACTCACAATGATGCGTAGTAAAATGTTAAGACAGTGTGCAAAATGTTATTTTATCACATAAAATTGTCCTCTGTCATATAAAGCACTATAATCAAAATCGAATCGCCCAATGTGCGGCTCCAAATCACGACCCCGGGATTAAGAGTCCCGTGCTCTACCGACTGATATTGTAAACATATATTACCTTTTCTCGTCAAGAGATGTCTCATACAACATAAAAAAGTCATTCGTATGTGAAAAAAGTCTTTCGAGATGTATCATTAGACAGGCAAAGAAAAGGCAGACGCTATATTTTTCATTTCCGACGTATTTGCTTTAACATCCGCTGGGTTTATTACACATAAAAATTAGTCTTGAAGACTATGAACCTCTCCTTGTTTGTGTGTGTTTGCTGACGTATTTGTGTTATTTGTGTTTTGCTTAGATGCCTGTTTCTATATCACTATGTTCGTCTGTTAATGGAAAATTGACTTGAAAAGAACAATACAATTAGGTATTTTTCTCAGTCGCCTTATGTCACTTAACGTATTGTGAATAACCTTTAGCATTTTTACAGCCTTGTACCAGTCTGTACGCTGATAAGACAGCCGATTGAAACGTCGCTACATCACATCCGTCATGTTGTGAAATATCGTAGGGATTGGTTGTAAGAATACACATCAGTTTCATGTTTTCGGTAATTGTGGAGTGCAACATGTAATTTAGGATATGATTGACCAAAATTGACCCGATCGTGAACTTGTCTCTTTCCGCCGGCATCTTGATCAAGGGAAACAAATTTGTTAAATATAAAGCCCCCAATTGTGACGAATTACGTGGGAGGTATGTTTCACGATCTGACGTTAATAGCCGTGCGATATTAAATGACGAACACTAGTTGTGCCTTCTCAGAGCAAGAGAAACGTGTTATACAAACCAAGAGCCAGTCCGACATCGTTTCTTCAATTCCCGATGTGTTCTTATCACATCTAATATGAATATATACCTTATATTTAATCATCAAACCTTTCTTTGAATATTTTCTATTTTGGTTTGACTTTGTTATTTTGAATATAGTTTGGAAGTAGTTGCACGAATACACATCGATCTGATGTGCTTGGTGATACTCCTCTTGTAAACTGCAGGATGTTGGTTAGGACAGCAAAGGCCGAGATTGTTCATATTGTGAATTCGTCTGCTTCCGGTGTCATATTGTTCCATGTTAATTAAAAATTTCTTTAGAATAATGGTTTCACTATCGACTAATTACAACGCAGTATTTAGTTCATGCCATGACATAAATATCCAGGCGATGACTGAAGAACGATATTACTAGCTGTACCTTTCTCAAAACAAACGTTAGTCTGATAAGTCAACAGCCAATAGAAAGTTTTTTCTTCAACATCCGATGGTGATGTGCCATATCTAACACGACTATATACCTTCTATTTAGTCTTAGAACTTTACATTGACGATTGTCCTTAACATTTGTGATTGTTATTATGTATTAAGCTCAATACAGCATATACCACTTTATCTTAGAATATTCGTTACCAGATTCTTTGGTGTGAAAGATCCCTACCAGAAACTTATATGACGGTAACAGATTAACTGCTGATGTCTGAACGATAGATCACTTATAATTAGCTACAGAACACTTAAAATTAAAAAAGCTAATATGGGACTAGTCGAATCACAAAAGGTCTCTTATGGGATATTTGTTTAAAAAACTATAGCAAGAAGAAAATGTGTTTATTCAACTCAATTATGCAATTCCTCGTATCCAAATGAAGAGGAAAATTCGAAAACACTTAATGAAAATAAAACGAGATGGCATTTCGAAAAACGAACATGATTCTTGGGTGACCAGGTTACGCTCAGAAGTCAAATAATTCAAATGTTTACCTACCTTACAAGCAAATTGAACAAAAGAGGTGTTTTGCTGTGGAATTTTGAGAAAGTGCAAATTACTACGGCAAAATATTGAGGAGAAATACGCCACTAAAAACTGTATTTACAAACAAAGCTGTAGCTATTAAAATATACACGCCCGATGTGGGGCTCGAACCCACGACCCCGGGATTAAGAGTCCCGTGCTCTACCGACTGAGCTAACCGGGCAGATAATGTTAACATCTATTGACTTTTCTCATCAAGAGACATCGTATTTATATATCATAATAAAAAAACAACATTAGCTGTCATTATTTCACATAAAATTTACTCATGGTGACTGAAAAAAAAGAATGTTCGATAACAAACTCTTTCGTGTGATACATCGATATGGCAAAATTATGAGACCATGTCATTAAAACTTATGCACCAAAGATTAACTTCCAAACTGAAGGAAAATATATCGTATATGATTAACCATGTAAAATTAGAAAAATGTATTTTGTGATTACCTTGAACCCAAAAGGTCTCTTGCGAAATACTTTTTTTGAAACGATAACAGACTATTTCTCTATTCAGTGCAATTATACAATTTCACGTACCATAAGATAGAAAGTCTAAGCAAACTTAATACAAACAAAAAACAGGAATATGGCGGGATAAATGAACAACATATTTGGGTCAAACTCTAAAATCAAATAAATCAAATTATTAATTACCTTACAAAAACTTTCGCAAAACATGTTACTCCACGATGACGCGGTGTGGAAGTTTATGGCAAAGTACAAACTATAAAAAAGTTCAGCACTGTTCAACCTAATCATCAGCTATATAAAGCAAACAATAAGGAGACATATACATCTAAAAGTTGTATTTACCAGTCTTGTGTTAACCAGGCTGATATTGATAACAGTTATTCCCTTTTCTCCTCAAGTTGATTTCGTATTCTTAACTCACAATGATGCGTAGTAAAATGTTAAGACAGTGTGCAAAATGTTATTTTATCACATAAAATTGTCCTCTGTCATATAAAGCACTATAATCAAAATCGAATCGCCCAATGTGCGGCTCCAAATCACGACCCCGGGATTAAGAGTCCCGTGCTCTACCGACTGATATTGTAAACATATATTACCTTTTCTCGTCAAGAGATGTCTCATACAACATAAAAAAGTCATTCGTATGTGAAAAAAGTCTTTCGAGATGTATCATTAGACAGGCAAAGAAAAGGCAGACGCTA
The DNA here is from genome assembly GCA_028554795.2 of Sinohyriopsis cumingii. Lineage (NCBI taxonomy): Eukaryota > Metazoa > Mollusca > Bivalvia > Unionida > Unionidae > Sinohyriopsis > Sinohyriopsis cumingii. The sequence goes on from CM068833.1 coordinate 48,627,173, forward strand.
TATTTTTCATTTCCGACGTATTTGCTTTAACATCCGCTGGGTTTATTACACATAAAAATTAGTCTTGAAGACTATGAACCTCTCCTTGTTTGTGTGTGTTTGCTGACGTATTTGTGTTATTTGTGTTTTGCTTAGATGCCTGTTTTTATATCACTATGTTCGTCTGTTAATGGAAAATTGACTTGAAAAGAACAATACAATTAGGTATTTTTCTCAGTCGCCTTATGTCACTTAACATATTGTGAATAACCTTTAGCATTTTTACAGCCTTGTACCAGTCTGTACGCTGATAAGACAGCCGATTGAAACGTCGCTACATCACATCCGTCATGTTGTGAAATATCGTAGGGATTGGTTGTAAGAATACACATCAGTTTCATGTTTTCGGTAATTGTGGAGTGCAACATGTAATTTAGGATATGATTGACCAAAATTGACCCGATCGTGAACTTGTCTCTTTCCGCCGGCATCTTGATCAAGGGAAACAAATTTGTTAAATATAAAGCCCCCAATTGTGACGAATTACGTGGGAGGTATGTTTCACGATCTGACGTTAATAGCCGTGCGATATTAAATGACGAACACTAGTTGTGCCTTCTCAGAGCAAGAGAAACGTGTTATACAAACCAAGAGCCAGTCCGACGTCGTTTCTTCAATTCCCGATGTGTTCTTATCACATCTAATATGATCATATACCTTATATTTAATCATCAAACCTTTCTTTGAATATTTTCTATTTTGGTTTGACTTTGTTATTTTGAATATAGTTTGGAAGTAGTTGCACGAATACACATCGATCTGATGTGCTTGGTGATACTCCTCTTGTAAACTGCAGGATGTTGGTTAGGACAGCAAAGGCCGAGATTGTTCATATTGTGAATTCGTCTGCTTCCGGTGTCATATTGTTCCATGTTAATTAAAAATTTCTTTAGAATAATGGTTTCACTATCGACTAATTACAACGCAGTATTTAGTTCATGCCATGACATAAATATCCAGGCGATGACTGAAGAACGATATTACTAGCTGTACCTTTCTCAAAACAAACGTTAGTCTGATAAGTCAACAGCCAATAGAAAGTTTTTTCTTCAACATCCGATGGTGATGTGCCATATCTAACACGACTATATACCTTCTATTTAGTCTTAGAACTTTACATTGACGATTGTCCTTAAGATTTGTGATTGTTATTATGTATTAAGCTCAATACAGCATATACCACTTTATCTTAGAATATTCGTTACCAGATTCTTTGGTGTGAAAGATCCCTACCAGAAACTTATATGACGGTAACAGATTAACTGCTGATGTCTGAACGATAGATCACTTATAATTAGCTACAGAACACTTAAAATTAAAAAAGCTAATATGGGACTAGTCGAATCACAAAAGGTCTCTTATGGGATATTTGTTTAAAAAACTATAGCAAGAAGAAAATGTGTTTATTCAACTCAATTATGCAATTCCTCGTATCCAAATGAAGAGGAAAATTCGAAAACACTTAATGAAAATAAAACGAGATGGCATTTCGAAAAACGAACATGATTCTTGGGTGACCAGGTTACGCTCAGAAGTCAAATAATTCAAATGTTTACCTACCTTACAAGCAAATTGAACAAAAGAGGTGTTTTGCTGTGGAATTTTGAGAAAGTGCAAATTACTACGGCAAAATATTGATGAGAAATACGCCACTAAAAACTGTAATTACAAACAAAGCTGTAGCTATTAAAATATACACGCCCGATGTGGGGCTCGAACCCACGACCCCGGGATTAAGAGTCCCGTGCTCTACCGACTGAGCTAACCGGGCAGATAATGTTAACATCTATTGACTTTTCTCATCAAGAGACATCGTATTTATATATCATAATAAAAAAACAACATTAGCTGTCATTATTTCACATAAAATTTACTCATGGTGACTGAAAAAAAAGAATGTTCGATAACAAACTCTTTCGTGTGATACATCGATATGGCAAAATTATGAGACCATGTCATTAAAATTTATGCACCAAAGATTAACTTCCAAACTGAAGGAAAATATATCGTATATGATTAACCATGTAAAATTAGAAAAATGTATTTTGTGATTACCTTGAACCCAAAAGGTCTCTTGCGAAATACTTTTTTTGAAACGATAACAGACTATTTCTCTATTCAGTGCAATTATACAATTTCACGTACCATAAGATAGAAAGTCTAAGCAAACTTAATACAAACAAAAAACAGGAATATGGCGGGATAAATGAACAACATATTTGGGTCAAACTCTAAAATCAAATAAATCAAATTATTAATTACCTTACAAAAACTTTCGCAAAACATGTTACTCCACGATGACGCGGTGTGGAAGTTTATGGCAAAGTACAAACTATAAAAAAGTTCAGCACTGTTCAACCTAATCATCAGCTATATAAAGCAAACAATAAGGAGACATATACATCTAAAAGTTGTATTTACCAGTCTTGTGTTAACCAGGCTGATATTGATAACAGTTATTCCCTTTTCTCCTCAAGTTGATTTCGTATTCTTAACTCACAATGATGCGTAGTAAAATGTTAAGACAGTGTGCAAAATGTTATTTTATCACATAAAATTGTCCTCTGTCATATAAAGCACTATAATCAAAATCGAATCGCCCAATGTGCGGCTCCAAATCACGACCCCGGGATTAAGAGTCCCGTGCTCTACCGACTGATATTGTAAACATATATTACCTTTTCTCGTCAAGAGATGTCTCATACAACATAAAAAAGTCATTCGTATGTGAAAAAAGTCTTTCGAGATGTATCATTAGACAGGCAAAGAAAAGGCAGACGCTATATTTTTCATTTCCGACGTATTTGCTTTAACATCCGCTGGGTTTATTACACATAAAAATTAGTCTTGAAGACTATGAACCTCTCCTTGTTTGTGTGTGTTTGCTGACGTATTTGTGTTATTTGTGTTTTGCTTAGATGCCTGTTTCTATATCACTATGTTCGTCTGTTAATGGAAAATTGACTTGAAAAGAACAATACAATTAGGTATTTTTCTCAGTCGCCTTATGTCACTTAACGTATTGTGAATAACCTTTAGCATTTTTACAGCCTTGTACCAGTCTGTACGCTGATAAGACAGCCGATTGAAACGTCGCTACATCACATCCGTCATGTTGTGAAATATCGTAGGGATTGGTTGTAAGAATACACATCAGTTTCATGTTTTCGGTAATTGTGGAGTGCAACATGTAATTTAGGATATGATTGACCAAAATTGACCCGATCGTGAACTTGTCTCTTTCCGCCGGCATCTTGATCAAGGGAAACAAATTTGTTAAATATAAAGCCCCCAATTGTGACGAATTACGTGGGAGGTATGTTTCACGATCTGACGTTAATAGCCGTGCGATATTAAATGACGAACACTAGTTGTGCCTTCTCAGAGCAAGAGAAACGTGTTATACAAACCAAGAGCCAGTCCGACATCGTTTCTTCAATTCCCGATGTGTTCTTATCACATCTAATATGAATATATACCTTATATTTAATCATCAAACCTTTCTTTGAATATTTTCTATTTTGGTTTGACTTTGTTATTTTGAATATAGTTTGGAAGTAGTTGCACGAATACACATCGATCTGATGTGCTTGGTGATACTCCTCTTGTAAACTGCAGGATGTTGGTTAGGACAGCAAAGGCCGAGATTGTTCATATTGTGAATTCGTCTGCTTCCGGTGTCATATTGTTCCATGTTAATTAAAAATTTCTTTAGAATAATGGTTTCACTATCGACTAATTACAACGCAGTATTTAGTTCATGCCATGACATAAATATCCAGGCGATGACTGAAGAACGATATTACTAGCTGTACCTTTCTCAAAACAAACGTTAGTCTGATAAGTCAACAGCCAATAGAAAGTTTTTTCTTCAACATCCGATGGTGATGTGCCATATCTAACACGACTATATACCTTCTATTTAGTCTTAGAACTTTACATTGACGATTGTCCTTTAGATTTGTGATTGTTATTATGTATTAAGCTCAATACAGCATATACCACTTTATCTTAGAATATTCGTTACCAGATTCTTTGGTGTGAAAGATCCCTACCAGAAACTTATATGACGGTAACAGATTAACTGCTGATGTCTGAACGATAGATCACTTATAATTAGCTACAGAACACTTAAAATTAAAAAAGCTAATATGGGACTAGTCGAATCACAAAAGGTCTCTTATGGGATATTTGTTTAAAAAACTATAGCAAGAAGAAAATGTGTTTATTCAACTCAATTATGCAATTCCTCGTATCCAAATGAAGAGGAAAATTCGAAAACACTTAATGAAAATAAAACGAGATGGCATTTCGAAAAACGAACATGATTCTTGGGTGACCAGGTTACGCTCAGAAGTCAAATAATTCAAATGTTTACCTACCTTACAAGCAAATTGAACAAAAGAGGTGTTTTGCTGTGGAATTTTGAGAAAGTGCAAATTACTACGGCAAAATATTGATGAGAAATACGCCACTAAAACTGTATTTACAAACAAAGCTGTAGCTATTAAAATATACACGCCCGATGTGGGGCTCGAACCCACGACCCCGGGATTAAGAGTCCCGTGCTCTACCGACTGAGCTAACCGGGCAGATAATGTTAACATCTATTGACTTTTCTCATCAAGAGACATCGTATTTATATATCATAATAAAAAAACAACATTAGCTGTCATTATTTCACATAAAATTTACTCATGGTGACTGAAAAAAAAGAATGTTCGATAACAAACTCTTTCGTGTGATACATCGATATGGCAAAATTATGAGACCATGTCATTAAAACTTATGCACCAAAGATTAACTTCCAAACTGAAGGAAAATATATCGTATATGATTAACCATGTAAAATTAGAAAAATGTATTTTGTGATTACCTTGAACCCAAAAGGTCTCTTGCGAAATACTTTTTTTGAAACGATAACAGACTATTTCTCTATTCAGTGCAATTATACAATTTCACGTACCATAAGATAGAAAGTCTAAGCAAACTTAATACAAACAAAAAACAGGAATATGGCGGGATAAATGAACAACATATTTGGGTCAAACTCTAAAATCAAATAAATCAAATTATTAATTACCTTACAAAAACTTTCGCAAAACATGTTACTCCACGATGACGCGGTGTGGAAGTTTATGGCAAAGTACAAACTATAAAAAAGTTCAGCACTGTTCAACCTAATCATCAGCTATATAAAGCAAACAATAAGGAGACATATACATCTAAAAGTTGTATTTACCAGTCTTGTGTTAACCAGGCTGATATTGATAACAGTTATTCCCTTTTCTCCTCAAGTTGATTTCGTATTCTTAACTCACAATGATGCGTAGTAAAATGTTAAGACAGTGTGCAAAATGTTATTTTATCACATAAAATTGTCCTCTGTCATATAAAACACTATAATCAAAATCGAATCGCCCAATGTGCGGCTCCAACCCACGACCCCGGGATTAAGAGTCCCGTGCTCTACCGACTGATATTGTAAACATATATTACCTTTTCTCGTCAAGAGATGTCTCATACAATATAAACCAGTCATTCGTATGTGAAAAAAGTCTATCGAGATGTATCATTAGACAGGCAAAGAAAAGGCAGACGCTATATTTTTCATTTCCGACGTATTTGCTTTAACATCCGCTGGGTTTATTACACATAAAAATTAGTCTTGAAGACTATGAACCTCTCCTTGTTTGTGTGTGTTTGCTGACGTATTTGTGTTATTTGTGTTTTGCTTAGATGCCTGTTTCTATATCACTATGTTCGTCTGTTAATGGAAAATTGACTTGAAAAGAACAATACAATTAGGTATTTTTCTCAGTCGCCTTATGTCACTTAACATATTGTGAATAACCTTTAGCATTTTTACAGCCTTGTACCAGTCTGTACGCTGATAAGACAGCCGATTGAAACGTCGCTACATCACATCCGTCATGTTGTGAAATATCGTAGGGATTGGTTGTAAGAATACACATCAGTTTCATGTTTTCGGTAATTGTGGAGTGCAACATGTAATTTAGGATATGATTGACCAAAATTGACCCGATCGTGAACTTGTCTCTTTCCGCCGGCATCTTGATCAAGGGAAACAAATTTGTTAAATATAAAGCCCCCAATTGTGACGAATTACGTGGGAGGTATGTTTCACGATCTGACGTTAATAGCCGTGCGATATTAAATGACGAACACTAGTTGTGCCTTCTCAGAGCAAGAGAAACGTGTTATACAAACCAAGAGCCAGTCCGACGTCGTTTCTTCAATTCCCGATGTGTTCTTATCACATCTAATATGATCATATACCTTATATTTAATCATCAAACCTTTCTTTGAATATTTTCTATTTTGGTTTGACTTTGTTATTTTGAATATAGTTTGGAAGTAGTTGCACGAATACACATCGATCTGATGTGCTTGGTGATACTCCTCTTGTAAACTGCAGGATGTTGGTTAGGACAGCAAAGGCCGAGATTGTTCATATTGTGAATTCGTCTGCTTCCGGTGTCATATTGTTCCATGTTAATTAAAAATTTCTTTAGAATAATGGTTTCACTATCGACTAATTACAACGCAGTATTTAGTTCATGCCATGACATAAATATCCAGGCGATGACTGAAGAACGATATTACTAGCTGTACCTTTCTCAAAACAAACCTTAGTCTGATAAGTCAACAGCCAATAGAAAGTTTTTTCTTCAACATCCGATGGTGATGTGCCATATCTAACACGACTATATACCTTCTATTTAGTCTTAGAACTTTACATTGACGATTGTCCTTAACATTTGTGATTGTTATTATGTATTAAGCTCAATACAGCATATACCACTTTATCTTAGAATATTCGTTACCAGATTCTTTGGTGTGAAAGATCCCTACCAGAAACTTATATGACGGTAACAGATTAACTGCTGATGTCTGAACGATAGATCACTTATAATTAGCTACAGAACACTTAAAATTAAAAAAGCTAATATGGGACTAGTCGAATCACAAAAGGTCTCTTATGGGATATTTGTTTAAAAAACTATAGCAAGAAGAAAATGTGTTTATTCAACTCAATTATGCAATTCCTCGTATCCAAATGAAGAGGAAAATTCGAAAACACTTAATGAAAATAAAACGAGATGGCATTTCGAAAAACGAACATGATTCTTGGGTGACCAGGTTACGCTCAGAAGTCAAATAATTCAAATGTTTACCTACCTTACAAGCAAATTGAACAAAAGAGGTGTTTTGCTGTGGAATTTTGAGAAAGTGCAAATTACTACGGCAAAATATTGATGAGAAATACGCCACTAAAAACTGTATTTACAAACAAAGCTGTAGCTATTAAAATATACACGCCCGATGTGGGGCTCGAACCCACGACCCCGGGATTAAGAGTCCCGTGCTCTACCGACTGAGCTAACCGGGCAGATAATGTTAACATCTATTGACTTTTCTCATCAAGAGACATCGTATTTATATATCATAATAAAAAAACAACATTAGCTGTCATTATTTCACATAAAATTTACTCATGGTGACTGAAAAAAAAGAATGTTCGATAACAAACTCTTTCGTGTGATACATCGATATGGCAAAATTATGAGACCATGTCATTAAAACTTATGCACCAAAGATTAACTTCCAAACTGAAGGAAAATATATCGTATATGATTAACCATGTAAAATTAGAAAAATGTATTTTGTGATTACCTTGAACCCAAAAGGTCTCTTGCGAAATACTTTTTTTGAAACGATAACAGACTATTTCTCTATTCAGTGCAATTATACAATTTCACGTACCATAAGATAGAAAGTCTAAGCAAACTTAATACAAACAAAAAACAGGAATATGGCGGGATAAATGAACAACATATTTGGGTCAAACTCTAAAATCAAATAAATCAAATTATTAATTACCTTACAAAAACTTTCGCAAAACATGTTACTCCACGATGACGCGGTGTGGAAGTTTATGGCAAAGTACAAACTATAAAAAAGTTCAGCACTGTTCAACCTAATCATCAGCTATATAAAGCAAACAATAAGGAGACATATACATCTAAAAGTTGTATTTACCAGTCTTGTGTTAACCAGGCTGATATTGATAACAGTTATTCCCTTTTCTCCTCAAGTTGATTTCGTATTCTTAACTCACAATGCTGCGTAGTAAAATGTTATAACAGTGTGCAAAATGTTATTTTATCACATAAAATTGTCCTCTGTCATATAAAGCACTATAATCAAAATCGAATCGCCCAATGTGCGGCTCCAAATCACGACCCCGGGATTAAGAGTCCCGTGCTCTACCGACTGATATTGTAAACATATATTACCTTTTCTCGTCAAGAGATGTCCCATACAACATAAAAAAGTCATTCGTATGTGAAAAAAGTCTTTCGAGATGTATCATTAGACAGGCAAAGAAAAGGCAGACGCTATATTTTTCATTTCCGACGTATTTGCTTTAACATCCGCTGGGTTTATTACACATAAAAATTAGTCTTGAAGACTATGAACCTCTCCTTGTTTGTGTGTGTTTGCTGACGTATTTGTGTTATTTGTGTTTTGCTTAGATGCCTGTTTCTATATCACTATGTTCGTCTGTTAATGGAAAATTGACTTGAAAAGAACAATACAATTAGGTATTTTTCTCAGTCGCCTTATGTCACTTAACGTATTGTGAATGACCTTTAGCATTTTTACAGCCTTGTACCAGTCTGTACGCTGATAAGACAGCCGATTGAAACGTCGCTACATCACATCCGTCATGTTGTGAAATATCGTAGGGATTGGTTGTAAGAATACACATCAGTTTCATGTTTTCGGTAATTGTGGAGTGCAACATGTAATTTAGGATATGATTGACCAAAATTGACCCGATCGTGAACTTGTCTCTTTCCGCCGGCATCTTGATCAAGGGAAACAAATTTGTTAAATATAAAGCCCCCAATTGTGACGAATTACGTGGGAGGTATGTTTCACGATCTGACGTTAATAGCCGTGCGATATTAAATGACGAACACTAGTTGTGCCTTCTCAGAGCAAGAGAAACGTGTTATACAAACCAAGAGCCAGTCCGACATCGTTTCTTCAATTCCCGATGTGTTCTTATCACATCTAATATGAATATATACCTTATATTTAATCATCAAACCTTTCTTTGAATATTTTCTATTTTGGTTTGACTTTGTTATTTTGAATATAGTTTGGAAGTAGTTGCACGAATACACATCGATCTGATGTGCTTGGTGATACTCCTCTTGTAAACTGCAGGATGTTGGTTAGGACAGCAAAGGCCGAGATTGTTCATATTGTGAATTCGTCTGCTTCCGGTGTCATATTGTTCCATGTTAATTAAAAATTTCTTTAGAATAATGGTTTCACTATCGACTAATTACAACGCAGTATTTAGTTCATGCCATGACATAAATATCCAGGCGATGACTGAAGAACGATATTACTAGCTGTACCTTTCTCAAAACAAACCTTAGTCTGATAAGTCAACAGCCAATAGAAAGTTTTTTCTTCAACATCCGATGGTGATGTGCCATATCTAACACGACTATATACCTTCTATTTAGTCTTAGAACTTTACATTGACGATTGTCCTTAACATTTGTGATTGTTATTATGTATTAAGCTCAATACAGCATATACCACTTTATCTTAGAATATTCGTTACCAGATTCTTTGGTGTGAAAGATCCCTACCAGAAACTTATATGACGGTAACAGATTAACTGCTGATGTCTGAACGATATAATTGTTTTTTTATTATGATATTATGATTATAATTAGCTACAGAACACTTAAAATTAAAAAAGCTAATATGGGACTAGTCGAATCACAAAAGGTCTCTTATGGGATATTTGTTTAAAAAACTATAGCAAGAAGAAAATGTGTTTATTCAACTCAATTATGCAATTCCTCGTATCCAAATGAAGAGGAAAATTCGAAAACACTTAATGAAAATAAAACGAGATGGCATTTCGAAAAACGAACATGATTCTTGGGTGACCAGGTTACGCTCAGAAGTCAAATAATTCAAATGTTTACCTACCTTACAAGCAAATTGAACAAAAGAGGTGTTTTGCTGTGGAATTTTGAGAAAGTGCAAATTACTACGGCAAAATATTGATGAGAAATACGCCACTAAAAACTGTATTTACAAACAAAGCTGTAGCTATTAAAATATACACGCCCGATGTGGGGCTCGAACCCACGACCCCGGGATTAAGAGTCCCGTGCTCTACCGACTGAGCTAACCGGGCAGATAATGTTAACATCTATTGACTTTTCTCATCAAGAGACATCGTATTTATATATCATAATAAAAAAACAACATTAGCTGTCATTATTTCACATAAAATTTACTCATGGTGACTGAAAAAAAAGAATGTTCGATAACAAACTCTTTCGTGTGATACATCGATATGGCAAAATTATGAGACCATGTCATTAAAACTTATGCACCAAAGATTAACTTCCAAACTGAAGGAAAATATATCGTATATGATTAACCATGTAAAATTAGAAAAATGTATTTTGTGATTACCTTGAACCCAAAAGGTCTCTTGCGAAATACTTTTTTTGAAACGATAACAGACTATTTCTCTATTCAGTGCAATTATACAATTTCACGTACCATAAGATAGAAAGTCTAAGCAAACTTAATACAAACAAAAAACAGGAATATGGCGGGATAAATGAACAACATATTTGGCTCAAACTCTAAAATCAAATAAATCAAATTATTAATTACCTTACAAAAACTTTCGCAAAACATGTTACTCCACGATGACGCGGTGTGGAAGTTTATGGCAAAGTACAAACTATAAAAAAGTTCAGCACTGTTCAACCTAATCATCAGCTATATAAAGCAAACAATAAGGAGACATATACATCTAAAAGTTGTATTTACCAGTCTTGTGTTAACCAGGCTGATATTGATAACAGTTATTCCCTTTTCTCCTCAAGTTGATTTCGTATTCTTAACTCACAATGATGCGTAGTAAAATGTTAAGACAGTGTGCAAAATGTTATTTTATCACATAAAATTGTCCTCTGTCATATAAAACACTATAATCAAAATCGAATCGCCCAATGTGCGGCTCCAACCCACGACCCCGGGATTAAGAGTCCCGTGCTCTACCGACTGATATTGTAAACATATATTACCTTTTCTCGTCAAGAGATGTCTCATACAATATAAACCAGTCATTCGTATGTGAAAAAAGTCTATCGAGATGTATCATTAGACAGGCAAAGAAAAGGCAGACGCTATATTTTTCATTTCCGACGTATTTGCTTTAACATCCGCTGGGTTTATTACACATAAAAATTAGTCTTGAAGACTATGAACCTCTCCTTGTTTGTGTGTGTTTGCTGACGTATTTGTGTTATTTGTGTTTTGCTTAGATGCCTGTTTCTATATCACTATGTTCGTCTGTTAATGGAAAATTGACTTGAAAAGAACAATACAATTAGGTATTTTTCTCAGTCGCCTTATGTCACTTAACATATTGTGAATAACCTTTAGCATTTTTACAGCCTTGTACCAGTCTGTACGCTGATAAGACAGCCGATTGAAACGTCGCTACATCACATCCGTCATGTTGTGAAATATCGTAGGGATTGGTTGTAAGAATACACATCAGTTTCATGTTTTCGGTAATTGTGGAGTGCAACATGTAATTTAGGATATGATTGACCAAAATTGACCCGATCGTGAACTTGTCTCTTTCCGCCGGCATCTTGATCAAGGGAAACAAATTTGTTAAATATAAAGCCCCCAATTGTGACGAATTACGTGGGAGGTATGTTTCACGATCTGACGTTAATAGCCGTGCGATATTAAATGACGAACACTAGTTGTGCCTTCTCAGAGCAAGAGAAACGTGTTATACAAACCAAGAGCCAGTCCGACGTCGTTTCTTCAATTCCCGATGTGTTCTTATCACATCTAATATGATCATATACCTTATATTTAATCATCAAACCTTTCTTTGAATATTTTCTATTTTGGTTTGACTTTGTTATTTTGAATATAGTTTGGAAGTAGTTGCACGAATACACATCGATCTGATGTGCTTGGTGATACTCCTCTTGTAAACTGCAGGATGTTGGTTAGGACAGCAAAGGCCGAGATTGTTCATATTGTGAATTCGTCTGCTTCCGGTGTCATATTGTTCCATGTTAATTAAAAATGTCTTTAGAATAATGGTTTCACTATCGACTAATTACAACGCAGTATTTAGTTCATGCCATGACATAAATATCCAGGCGATGACTGAAGAACGATATTACTAGCTGTACCTTTCTCAAAACAAACCTTAGTCTGATAAGTCAACAGCCAATAGAAAGTTTTTTCTTCAACATCCGATGGTGATGTGCCATATCTAACACGACTATATACCTTCTATTTAGTCTTAGAACTTGACATTGACGATTGTCCTTAAGATTTGTGATTGTTATTATGTATTAAGCTCAATACAGCATATACCACTTTATCTTAGAATATTCGTTACCAGATTCTTTGGTGTGAAAGATCCCTACCAGAAACTTATATGACGGTAACAGATTAACTGCTGATGTCTGAACGATAGATCACTTATAATTAGCTACAGAACACTTAAAATTAAAAAAGCTAATATGGGACTAGTCGAATCACAAAAGGTCTCTTATGGGATATTTGTTTAAAAAACTATAGCAAGAAGAAAATGTGTTTATTCAACTCAATTATGCAATTCCTCGTATCCAAATGAAGAGGAAAATTCGAAAACACTTAATGAAAATAAAACGAGATGGCATTTCGAAAAACGAACATGATTCTTGGGTGACCAGGTTACGCTCAGAAGTCAAATAATTCAAATGTTTACCTACCTTACAAGCAAATTGAACAAAAGAGGTGTTTTGCTGTGGAATTTTGAGAAAGTGCAAATTACTACGGCAAAATATTGATGAGAAATACGCCACTAAAAACTGTATTTACAAACAAAGCTGTAGCTATTAAAATATACACGCCCGATGTGGGGCTCGAACCCACGACCCCGGGATTAAGAGTCCCGTGCTCTACCGACTGAGCTAACCGGGCAGATAATGTTAACATCTATTGACTTTTCTCATCAAGAGACATCGTATTTATATATCATAATAAAAAAACAACATTAGCTGTCATTATTTCACATAAAATTTACTCATGGTGACTGAAAAAAAAGAATGTTCGATAACAAACTCTTTCGTGTGATACATCGATATGGCAAAATTATGAGACCATGTCATTAAAACTTATGCACCAAAGATTAACTTCCAAACTGAAGGAAAATATATCGTATATGATTAACCATGTAAAATTAGAAAAATGTATTTTGTGATTACCTTGAACCCAAAAGGTCTCTTGCGAAATACTTTTTTTGAAACGATAACAGACTATTTCTCTATTCAGTGCAATTATACAATTTCACGTACCATAAGATAGAAAGTCTAAGCAAACTTAATACAAACAAAAAACAGGAATATGGCGGGATAAATGAACAACATATTTGGGTCAAACTCTAAAATCAAATAAATCAAATTATTAATAACCTTACAAAAACTTTCGCAAAACATGTTACTCCACGATGACGCGGTGTGGAAGTTTATGGCAAAGTACAAACTATAAAAAAGTTCAGCACTGTTCAACCTAATCATCAGCTATATAAAGCAAACAATAAGGAGACATATACATCTAAAAGTTGTATTTACCAGTCTTGTGTTAACCAGGCTGATATTGATAACAGTTATTCCCTTTTCTCCTCAAGTTGATTTCGTATTCTTAACTCACAATGATGCGTAGTAAAATGTTAAGACAGTGTGCAAAATGTTATTTTATCACATAAATTTGTCCTCTGTCATATAAAACACTATAATCAAAATCGAACCGCCCAATGTGCGGCTCCAACCCACGACCCCGGGATTAAGAGTCCCGTGCTCTACCGACTGATATTGTAAACATATATTACCTTTTCTCGTCAAGAGATGTCTCATACAATATAAACCAGTCATTCGTATGTGAAAAAAGTCTATCGAGATGTATCATTAGACAGGCAAAGAAAAGGCAGACGCTATATTTTTCATTTCCGACGTATTTGCTTTAACATCCGCTGGGTTTATTACACATAAAAATTAGTCTTGAAGACTATGAACCTCTCCTTGTTTGTGTGTGTTTGCTGACGTATTTGTGTTATTTGTGTTTTGCTTAGATGCCTGTTTCTATATCACTATGTTCGTCTGTTAATGGAAAATTGACTTGAAAAGAACAATACAATTAGGTATTTTTCTCAGTCGCCTTATGTCACTTAACATATTGTGAATAACCTTTAGCATTTTTACAGCCTTGTACCAGTCTGTACGCTGATAAGACAGCCGATTGAAACGTCGCTACATCACATCCGTCATGTTGTGAAATATCGTAGGGATTGGTTGTAAGAATACACATCAGTTTCATGTTTTCGGTAATTGTGGAGTGCAACATGTAATTTAGGATATGATTGACCAAAATTGACCCGATCGTGAACTTGTCTCTTTCCGCCGGCATCTTGATCAAGGGAAACAAATTTGTTAAATATAAAGCCCCCAATTGTGACGAATTACGTGGGAGGTATGTTTCACGATCTGACGTTAATAGCCGTGCGATATTAAATGACGAACACTAGTTGTGCCTTCTCAGAGCAAGAGAAACGTGTTATACAAACCAAGAGCCAGTCCGACGTCGTTTCTTCAATTCCCGATGTGTTCTTATCACATCTAATATGATCATATACCTTATATTTAATCATCAAACCTTTCTTTGAATATTTTCTATTTTGGTTTGACTTTGTTATTTTGAATATAGTTTGGAAGTAGTTGCACGAATACACATCGATCTGATGTGCTTGGTGATACTCCTCTTGTAAACTGCAGGATGTTGGTTAGGACAGCAAAGGCCGAGATTGTTCATATTGTGAATTCGTCTGCTTCCGGTGTCATATTGTTCCATGTTAATTAAAAATGTCTTTAGAATAATGGTTTCACTATCGACTAATTACAACGCAGTATTTAGTTCATGCCATGACATAAATATCCAGGCGATGACTGAAGAACGATATTACTAGCTGTACCTTTCTCAAAACAAACCTTAGTCTGATAAGTCAACAGCCAATAGAAAGTTTTTTCTTCAACATCCGATGGTGATGTGCCATATCTAACACGACTATATACCTTCTATTTAGTCTTAGAACTTGACATTGACGATTGTCCTTAAGATTTGTGATTGTTATTATGTATTAAGCTCAATACAGCATATACCACTTTATCTTAGAATATTCGTTACCAGATTCTTTGGTGTGAAAGATCCCTACCAGAAACTTATATGACGGTAACAGATTAACTGCTGATGTCTGAACGATAGATCACTTATAATTAGCTACAGAACACTTAAAATTAAAAAAGCTAATATGGGACTAGTCGAATCACAAAAGGTCTCTTATGGGATATTTGTTTAAAAAACTATAGCAAGAAGAAAATGTGTTTATTCAACTCAATTATGCAATTCCTCGTATCCAAATGAAGAGGAAAATTCGAAAACACTTAATGAAAATAAAACGAGATGGCATTTCGAAAAACGAACATGATTCTTGGGTGACCAGGTTACGCTCAGAAGTCAAATAATTCAAATGTTTACCTACCTTACAAGCAAATTGAACAAAAGAGGTGTTTTGCTGTGGAATTTTGAGAAAGTGCAAATTACTACGGCAAAATATTGATGAGAAATACGCCACTAAAAACTGTATTTACAAACAAAGCTGTAGCTATTAAAATATACACGCCCGATGTGGGGCTCGAACCCACGACCCCGGGATTAAGAGTCCCGTGCTCTACCGACTGAGCTAACCGGGCAGATAATGTTAACATCTATTGACTTTTCTCATCAAGAGACATCGTATTTATATATCATAATAAAAAAACAACATTAGCTGTCATTATTTCACATAAAATTTACTCATGGTGACTGAAAAAAAAGAATGTTCGATAACAAACTCTTTCGTGTGATACATCGATATGGCAAAATTATGAGACCATGTCATTAAAACTTATGCACCAAAGATTAACTTCCAAACTGAAGGAAAATATATCGTATATGATTAACCATGTAAAATTAGAAAAATGTATTTTGTGATTACCTTGAACCCAAAAGGTCTCTTGCGAAATACTTTTTTTGAAACGATAACAGACTATTTCTCTATTCAGTGCAATTATACAATTTCACGTACCATAAGATAGAAAGTCTAAGCAAACTTAATACAAACAAAAAACAGGAATATGGCGGGATAAATGAACAACATATTTGGGTCAAACTCTAAAATCAAATAAATCAAATTATTAATTACCTTACAAAAACTTTCGCAAAACATGTTACTCCACGATGACGCGGTGTGGAAGTTTATGGCAAAGTACAAACTATAAAAAAGTTCAGCACTGTTCAACCTAATCATCAGCTATATAAAGCAAACAATAAGGAGACATATACATCTAAAAGTTGTATTTACCAGTCTTGTGTTAACCAGGCTGATATTGATAACAGTTATTCCCTTTTCTCCTCAAGTTGATTTCGTATTCTTAACTCACAATGATGCGTAGTAAAATGTTAAGACAGTGTGCAAAATGTTATTTTATCACATAAAATTGTCCTCTGTCATATAAAACACTATAATCAAAATCGAATCGCCCAATGTGCGGCTCCAACCCACGACCCCGGGATTAAGAGTCCCGTGCTCTACCGACTGATATTGTAAACATATATTACCTTTTCTCGTCAAGAGATGTCTCATACAATATAAACCAGTCATTCGTATGTGAAAAAAGTCTATCGAGATGTATCATTAGACAGGCAAAGAAAAGGCAGACGCTATATTTTTCATTTCCGACGTATTTGCTTTAACATCCGCTGGGTTTATTACACATAAAAATTAGTCTTGAAGACTATGAACCTCTCCTTGTTTGTGTGTGTTTGCTGACGTATTTGTGTTATTTGTGTTTTGCTTAGATGCCTGTTTTTATATCACTATGTTCGTCTGTTAATGGAAAATTGACTTGAAAAGAACAATACAATTAGGTATTTTTCTCAGTCGCCTTATGTCACTTAACGTATTGTGAATAACCTTTAGCATTTGTACAGCCTTGTACCAGTCTGTACGCTGATAAGACAGCCGATTGAAACGTCGCTACATCACATCCGTCATGTTGTGAAATATCGTAGGGATTGGTTGTAAGAATACACATCAGTTTCATGTTTTCGGTAATTGTGGAGTGCAACATGTAATTTAGGATATGATTGACCAAAATTGACCCGATCGTGAACTTGTCTCTTTCCGCCGGCATCTTGATCAAGGGAAACAAATTTGTTAAATATAAAGCCCCCAATTGTGACGAATTACGTGGGAGGTATGTTTCACGATCTGACGTTAATAGCCGTGCGATATTAAATGACGAACACTAGTTGTGCCTTCTCAGAGCAAGAGAAACGTGTTATACAAACCAAGAGCCAGTCCGACGTCGTTTCTTCAATTCCCGATGTGTTCTTATCACATCTAATATGAATATATACCTTATATTTAATCATCAAACCTTTCTTTGAATATTTTCTATTTTGGTTTGACTTTGTTATTTTGAATATAGTTTGGAAGTAGTTGCACGAATACACATCGATCTGATGTGCTTGGTGATACTCCTCTTGTAAACTGCAGGATGTTGGTTAGGACAGCAAAGGCCGAGATTGTTCATATTGTGAATTCGTCTGCTTCCGGTGTCATATTGTTCCATGTTAATTAAAAATTTCTTTAGAATAATGGTTTCACTATCGACTAATTACAACGCAGTATTTAGTTCATGCCATGACATAAATATCCAGGCGATGACTGAAGAACGATATTACTAGCTGTACCTTTCTCAAAACAAACCTTAGTCTGATAAGTCAACAGCCAATAGAAAGTTTTTTCTTCAACATCCGATGGTGATGTGCCATATCTAACACGACTATATACCTTCTATTTAGTCTTAGAACTTTACATTGACGATTGTCCTTAAGATTTGTGATTGTTATTATGTATTAAGCTCAATACAGCATTTACCACTTTATCTTAGAATATTCGTTACCAGATTCTTTGGTGTGAAAGATCCCTACCAGAAACTTATATGACGGTAACAGATTAACTGCTGATGTCTGAACGATAGATCACTTATAATTAGCTACAGAACACTTAAAATTAAAAAAGCTAATATGGGACTAGTCGAATCACAAAAGGTCTCTTATGGGATATTTGTTTAAAAAACTATAGCAAGAAGAAAATGTGTTTATTCAACTCAATTATGCAATTCCTCGTATCCAAATGAAGAGGAAAATTCGAAAACACTTAATGAAAATAAAACGAGATGGCATTTCGAAAAACGAACATGATTCTTGGGTGACCAGGTTACGCTCAGAAGTCAAATAATTCAAATGTTTACCTACCTTACAAGCAAATTGAACAAAAGAGGTGTTTTGCTGTGGAATTTTGAGAAAGTGCAAATTACTACGGCAAAATATTGATGAGAAATACGCCACTAAAAACTGTATTTACAAACAAAGCTGTAGCTATTAAAATATACACGCCCGATGTGGGGCTCGAAGCCACGACCCCGGGATTAAGAGTCCCGTGCTCTACCGACTGAGCTAACCGGGCAGATAATGTTAACATCTATTGACTTTTCTCATCAAGAGACATCGTATTTATATATCATAATAAAAAAACAACATTAGCTGTCATTATTTCACATAAAATTTACTCATGGTGACTGAAAAAAAAGAATGTTCGATAACAAACTCTTTCGTGTGATACATCGATATGGCAAAATTATGAGACCATGTCATTAAAACTTATGCACCAAAGATTAACTTCCAAACTGAAGGAAAATATATCGTATATGATTAACCATGTAAAATTAGAAAAATGTATTTTGTGATTACCTTGAACCCAAAAGGTCTCTTGCGAAATACTTTTTTTGAAACGATAACAGACTATTTCTCTATTCAGTGCAATTATACAATTTCACGTACCATAAGATAGAAAGTCTAAGCAAACTTAATACAAACAAAAAACAGGAATATGGCGGGATAAATGAACAACATATTTGGGTCAAACTCTAAAATCAAATAAATCAAATTATTAATAACCTTACAAAAACTTTCGCAAAACATGTTACACCACGATGACGCGGTGTGGAAGTTTATGGCAAAGTACAAACTATAAAAAAGTTCAGCACTGTTCAACCTAATCATCAGCTATATAAAGCAAACAATAAGGAGACATATACATCTAAAAGTTGTATTTACCAGTCTTGTGTTAACCAGGCTGATATTGATAACAGTTATTCCCTTTTCTCCTCAAGTTGATTTCGTATTCTTAACTCACAATGATGCGTAGTAAAATGTTAAGACAGTGTGCAAAATGTTATTTTATCACATAAATTTGTCCTCTGTCATATAAAACACTATAATCAAAATCGAACCGCCCAATGTGCGGCTCCAACCCACGACCCCGGGATTAAGAGTCCCGTGCTCTACCGACTGATATTGTAAACATATATTACCTTTTCTCGTCAAGAGATGTCTCATACAATATAAACCAGTCATTCGTATGTGAAAAAAGTCTATCGAGATGTATCATTAGACAGGCAAAGAAAAGGCAGACGCTATATTTTTCATTTCCGACGTATTTGCTTTAACATCCGCTGGGTTTATTACACATAAAAATTAGTCTTGAAGACTATGAACCTCTCCTTGTTTGTGTGTGTTTGCTGACGTATTTGTGTTATTTGTGTTTTGCTTAGATGCCTGTTTCTATATCACTATGTTCGTCTGTTAATGGAAAATTGACTTGAAAAGAACAATACAATTAGGTATTTTTCTCAGTCGCCTTATGTCACTTAACATATTGTGAATAACCTTTAGCATTTTTACAGCCTTGTACCAGTCTGTACGCTGATAAGACAGCCGATTGAAACGTCGCTACATCACATCCGTCATGTTGTGAAATATCGTAGGGATTGGTTGTAAGAATACACATCAGTTTCATGTTTTCGGTAATTGTGGAGTGCAACATGTAATTTAGGATATGATTGACCAAAATTGACCCGATCGTGAACTTGTCTCTTTCCGCCGGCATCTTGATCAAGGGAAACAAATTTGTTAAATATAAAGCCCCCAATTGTGACGAATTACGTGGGAGGTATGTTTCACGATCTGACGTTAATAGCCGTGCGATATTAAATGACGAACACTAGTTGTGCCTTCTCAGAGCAAGAGAAACGTGTTATACAAACCAAGAGCCAGTCCGACGTCGTTTCTTCAATTCCCGATGTGTTCTTATCACATCTAATATGATCATATACCTTATATTTAATCATCAAACCTTTCTTTGAATATTTTCTATTTTGGTTTGACTTTGTTATTTTGAATATAGTTTGGAAGTAGTTGCACGAATACACATCGATCTGATGTGCTTGGTGATACTCCTCTTGTAAACTGCAGGATGTTGGTTAGGACAGCAAAGGCCGAGATTGTTCATATTGTGAATTCGTCTGCTTCCGGTGTCATATTGTTCCATGTTAATTAAAAATGTCTTTAGAATAATGGTTTCACTATCGACTAATTACAACGCAGTATTTAGTTCATGCCATGACATAAATATCCAGGCGATGACTGAAGAACGATATTACTAGCTGTACCTTTCTCAAAACAAACCTTAGTCTGATAAGTCAACAGCCAATAGAAAGTTTTTTCTTCAACATCCGATGGTGATGTGCCATATCTAACACGACTATATACCTTCTATTTAGTCTTAGAACTTTACATTGACGATTGTCCTTAAGATTTGTGATTGTTATTATGTATTAAGCTCAATACAGCATATACCACTTTATCTTAGAATATTCGTTACCAGATTCTTTGGTGTGAAAGATCCCTACCAGAAACTTATATGACGGTAACAGATTAACTGCTGATGTCTGAACGATAGATCACTTATAATTAGCTACAGAACACTTAAAATTAAAAAAGCTAATATGGGACTAGTCGAATCACAAAAGGTCTCTTATGGGATATTTGTTTAAAAAACTATAGCAAGAAGAAAATGTGTTTATTCAACTCAATTATGCAATTCCTCGTATCCAAATGAAGAGGAAAATTCGAAAACACTTAATGAAAATAAAACGAGATGGCATTTCGAAAAACGAACATGATTCTTGGGTGACCAGGTTACGCTCAGAAGTCAAATAATTCAAATGTTTACCTACCTTACAAGCAAATTGAACAAAAGAGGTGTTTTGCTGTGGAATTTTGAGAAAGTGCAAATTACTACGGCAAAATATTGATGAGAAATACGCCACTAAAAACTGTATTTACAAACAAAGCTGTAGCTATTAAAATATACACGCCCGATGTGGGGCTCGAACCCACGACCCCGGGATTAAGAGTCCCGTGCTCTACCGACTGAGCTAACCGGGCAGATAATGTTAACATCTATTGACTTTTCTCATCAAGAGACATCGTATTTATATATCATAATAAAAAAACAACATTAGCTGTCATTATTTCACATAAAATTTACTCATGGTGACTGAAAAAAAAGAATGTTCGATAACAAACTCTTTCGTGTGATACATCGATATGGCAAAATTATGAGACCATGTCATTAAAACTTATGCACCAAAGATTAACTTCCAAACTGAAGGAAAATATATCGTATATGATTAACCATGTAAAATTAGAAAAATGTATTTTGTGATTACCTTGAACCCAAAAGGTCTCTTGCGAAATACTTTTTTTGAAACGATAACAGACTATTTCTCTATTCAGTGCAATTATACAATTTCACGTACCATAAGATAGAAAGTCTAAGCAAACTTAATACAAACAAAAAACAGGAATATGGCGGGATAAATGAACAACATATTTGGGTCAAACTCTAAAATCAAATAAATCAAATTATTAATTACCTTACAAAAACTTTCGCAAAACATGTTACTCCACGATGACGCGGTGTGGAAGTTTATGGCAAAGTACAAACTATAAAAAAGTTCAGCACTGTTCAACCTAATCATCAGCTATATAAAGCAAACAATAAGGAGACATATACATCTAAAAGTTGTATTTACCAGTCTTGTGTTAACCAGGCTGATATTGATAACAGTTATTCCCTTTTCTCCTCAAGTTGATTTCGTATTCTTAACTCACAATGATGCGTAGTAAAATGTTAAGACAGTGTGCAAAATGTTATTTTATCACATAAAATTGTCCTCTGTCATATAAAACACTATAATCAAAATCGAATCGCCCAATGTGCGGCTCCAACCCACGACCCCGGGATTAAGAGTCCCGTGCTCTACCGACTGATATTGTAAACATATATTACCTTTTCTCGTCAAGAGATGTCTCATACAATATAAACCAGTCATTCGTATGTGAAAAAAGTCTATCGAGATGTATCATTAGACAGGCAAAGAAAAGGCAGACGCTATATTTTTCATTTCCGACGTATTTGCTTTAACATCCGCTGGGTTTATTACACATAAAAATTAGTCTTGAAGACTATGAACCTCTCCTTGTTTGTGTGTGTTTGCTGACGTATTTGTGTTATTTGTGTTTTGCTTAGATGCCTGTTTTTATATCACTATGTTCGTCTGTTAATGGAAAATTGACTTGAAAAGAACAATACAATTAGGTATTTTTCTCAGTCGCCTTATGTCACTTAACGTATTGTGAATAACCTTTAGCATTTGTACAGCCTTGTACCAGTCTGTACGCTGATAAGACAGCCGATTGAAACGTCGCTACATCACATCCGTCATGTTGTGAAATATCGTAGGGATTGGTTGTAAGAATACACATCAGTTTCATGTTTTCGGTAATTGTGGAGTGCAACATGTAATTTAGGATATGATTGACCAAAATTGACCCGATCGTGAACTTGTCTCTTTCCGCCGGCATCTTGATCAAGGGAAACAAATTTGTTAAATATAAAGCCCCCAATTGTGACGAATTACGTGGGAGGTATGTTTCACGATCTGACGTTAATAGCCGTGCGATATTAAATGACGAACACTAGTTGTGCCTTCTCAGAGCAAGAGAAACGTGTTATACAAACCAAGAGCCAGTCCGACGTCGTTTCTTCAATTCCCGATGTGTTCTTATCACATCTAATATGAATATATACCTTATATTTAATCATCAAACCTTTCTTTGAATATTTTCTATTTTGGTTTGACTTTGTTATTTTGAATATAGTTTGGAAGTAGTTGCACGAATACACATCGATCTGATGTGCTTGGTGATACTCCTCTTGTAAACTGCAGGATGTTGGTTAGGACAGCAAAGGCCGAGATTGTTCATATTGTGAATTCGTCTGCTTCCGGTGTCATATTGTTCCATGTTAATTAAAAATTTCTTTAGAATAATGGTTTCACTATCGACTAATTACAACGCAGTATTTAGTTCATGCCATGACATAAATATCCAGGCGATGACTGAAGAACGATATTACTAGCTGTACCTTTCTCAAAACAAACCTTAGTCTGATAAGTCAACAGCCAATAGAAAGTTTTTTCTTCAACATCCGATGGTGATGTGCCATATCTAACACGACTATATACCTTCTATTTAGTCTTAGAACTTTACATTGACGATTGTCCTTAACATTTGTGATTGTTATTATGTATTAAGCTCAATACAGCATTTACCACTTTATCTTAGAATATTCGTTACCAGATTCTTTGGTGTGAAAGATCCCTACCAGAAACTTATATGACGGTAACAGATTAACTGCTGATGTCTGAACGATAGATCACTTATAATTAGCTACAGAACACTTAAAATTAAAAAAGCTAATATGGGACTAGTCGAATCACAAAAGGTCTCTTATGGGATATTTGTTTAAAAAACTATAGCAAGAAGAAAATGTGTTTATTCAACTCAATTATGCAATTCCTCGTATCCAAATGAAGAGGAAAATTCGAAAACACTTAATGAAAATAAAACGAGATGGCATTTCGAAAAACGAACATGATTCTTGGGTGACCAGGTTACGCTCAGAAGTCAAATAATTCAAATGTTTACCTACCTTACAAGCAAATTGAACAAAAGAGGTGTTTTGCTGTGGAATTTTGAGAAAGTGCAAATTACTACGGCAAAATATTGATGAGAAATACGCCACTAAAAACTGTATTTACAAACAAAGCTGTAGCTATTAAAATATACACGCCCGATGTGGGGCTCGAACCCACGACCCCGGGATTAAGAGTCCCGTGCTCTACCGACTGAGCTAACCGGGCAGATAATGTTAACATCTATTGACTTTTCTCATCAAGAGACATCGTATTTATATATCATAATAAAAAAACAACATTAGCTGTCATTATTTCACATAAAATTTACTCATGCTGACTGAAAAAAAAGAATGTTCGATAACAAACTCTTTCGTGTGATACATCGATATGGCAAAATTATGAGACCATGTTATTAAAACTTATGCACCAAAGATTAACTTCCAAACTGAAGGAAAATATATCGTATATGATTAACCATGTAAAATTAGAAAAATGTATTTTGTGATTACCTTGAACCCAAAAGGTCTCTTGCGAAATACTTTTTTTGAAACGATAACAGACTATTTCTCTATTCAGTGCAATTATACAATTTCACGTACCATAAGATAGAAAGTCTAAGCAAACTTAATACAAACAAAAAACAGGAATATGGCGGGATAAATGAACAACATATTTGGGTCAAACTCTAAAATCAAATAAATCAAATTATTAATTACCTTACAAAAACTTTCGCAAAACATGTTACTCCACGATGACGCGGTGTGGAAGTTTATGGCAAAGTACAAACTATAAAAAAGTTCAGCACTGTTCAACCTAATCATCAGCTATATAAAGCAAACAATAAGGAGACATATACATCTAAAAGTTGTATTTACCAGTCTTGTGTTAACCAGGCTGATATTGATAACAGTTATTCCCTTTTCTCCTCAAGTTGATTTCGTATTCTTAACTCACAATGATGCGTAGTAAAATGTTAAGACAGTGTGCAAAATGTTATTTTATCACATAAAATTGTCCTCTGTCATATAAAACACTATAATCAAAATCGAATCGCCCAATGTGCGGCTCCAACCCACGACCCCGGGATTAAGAGTCCCGTGCTCTACCGACTGATATTGTAAACATATATTACCTTTTCTCGTCAAGAGATGTCTCATACAATATAAACCAGTCATTCGTATGTGAAAAAAGTCTATCGAGATGTATCATTAGACAGGCAAAGAAAAGGCAGACGCTATATTTTTCATTTCCGACGTATTTGCTTTAACATCCGCTGGGTTTATTACACATAAAAATTAGTCTTGAAGACTATGAACCTCTCCTTGTTTGTGTGTGTTTGCTGACGTATTTGTGTTATTTGTGTTTTGCTTAGATGCCTGTTTCTATATCACTATGTTCGTCTGTTAATGGAAAATTGACTTGAAAAGAACAATACAATTAGGTATTTTTCTCAGTCGCCTTATGTCACTTAACGTATTGTGAATAACCTTTAGCATTTTTACAGCCTTGTACCAGTCTGTACGCTGATAAGACAGCCGATTGAAACGTCGCTACATCACATCCGTCATGTTGTGAAATATCGTAGGGATTGGTTGTAAGAATACACATCAGTTTCATGTTTTCGGTAATTGTGGAGTGCAACATGTAATTTAGGATATGATTGACCAAAATTGACCCGATCGTGAACTTGTCTTTTTCCGCCGGCATCTTGATCAAGGGAAGCAAATTTGTTAAATATAAAGCCCCCAATTGTGACGAATTACGTGGGAGGTATGTTTCACGATCTGACGTTAATAGCCGTGCGATATTAAATGACGAACACTAGTTGTGCCTTCTCAGAGCAAGAGAAACGTGTTATACAAACCAAGAGCCAGTCCGACGTCGTTTCTTCAATTCCCGATGTGTTCTTATCACATCTAATATGAATATATACCTTATATTTAATCATCAAACCTTTCTTTGAATATTTTCTATTTTGGTTTGACTTTGTTATTTTGAATATAGTTTGGAAGTAGTTGCACGAATACACATCGATCTGATGTGCTTGGTGATACTCCTCTTGTAAACTGCAGGATGTTGGTTAGGACAGCAAAGGCCGAGATTGTTCATATTGTGAATTCGTCTGCTTCCGGTGTCATATTGTTCCATGTTAATTAAAAATTTCTTTAGAATAATGGTTTCACTATCGACTAATTACAACGCAGTATTTAGTTCATGCCATGACATAAATATCCAGGCGATGACTGAAGAACGATATTACTAGCTGTACCTTTCTCAAAACAAACGTTAGTCTGATAAGTCAACAGCCAATAGAAAGTTTTTTCTTCAACATCCGATGGTGATGTGCCATATCTAACACGACTATATACCTTCTATTTAGTCTTAGAACTTTACATTGACGATTGTCCTTAACATTTGTGATTGTTATTATGTATTAAGCTCAATACAGCATTTACCACTTTATCTTAGAATATTCGTTACCAGATTCTTTGGTGTGAAAGATCCCTACCAGAAACTTATATGACGGTAACAGATTAACTGCTGATGTCTGAACGATAGATCACTTATAATTAGCTACAGAACACTTAAAATTAAAAAAGCTAATATGGGACTAGTCGAATCACAAAAGGTCTCTTATGGGATATTTGTTTAAAAAACTATAGCAAGAAGAAAATGTGTTTATTCAACTCAATTATGCAATTCCTCGTATCCAAATGAAGAGGAAAATTCGAAAACACTTAATGAAAATAAAACGAGATGGCATTTCGAAAAACGAACATGATTCTTGGGTGACCAGGTTACGCTCAGAAGTCAAATAATTCAAATGTTTACCTACCTTACAAGCAAATTGAACAAAAGAGGTGTTTTGCTGTGGAATTTTGAGAAAGTGCAAATTACTACGGCAAAATATTGATGAGAAATACGCCACTAAAAACTGTATTTACAAACAAAGCTGTAGCTATTAAAATATACACGCCCGATGTGGGGCTCGAAGCCACGACCCCGGGATTAAGAGTCCCGTGCTCTACCGACTGAGCTAACCGGGCAGATAATGTTAACATCTATTGACTTTTCTCATCAAGAGACATCGTATTTATATATCATAATAAAAAAACAACATTAGCTGTCATTATTTCACATAAAATTTACTCATGGTGACTGAAAAAAAAGAATGTTCGATAACAAACTCTTTCGTGTGATACATCGATATGGCAAAATTATGAGACCATGTCATTAAAACTTATGCACCAAAGATTAACTTCCAAACTGAAGGAAAATATATCGTATATGATTAACCATGTAAAATTAGAAAAATGTATTTTGTGATTACCTTGAACCCAAAAGGTCTCTTGCGAAATACTTTTTTTGAAACGATAACAGACTATTTCTCTATTCAGTGCAATTATACAATTTCACGTACCATAAGATAGAAAGTCTAAGCAAACTTAATACAAACAAAAAACAGGAATATGGCGGGATAAATGAACAACATATTTGGCTCAAACTCTAAAATCAAATAAATCAAATTATTAATTACCTTACAAAAACTTTCGCAAAACATGTTACTCCACGATGACGCGGTGTGGAAGTTTATGGCAAAGTACAAACTATAAAAAAGTTCAGCACTGTTCAACCTAATCATCAGCTATATAAAGCAAACAATAAGGAGACATATACATCTAAAAGTTGTATTTACCAGTCTTGTGTTAACCAGGCTGATATTGATAACAGTTATTCCCTTTTCTCCTCAAGTTGATTTCGTATTCTTAACTCACAATGATGCGTAGTAAAATGTTAAGACAGTGTGCAAAATGTTATTTTATCACATAAAATTGTCCTCTGTCATATAAAGCACTATAATCAAAATCGAATCGCCCAATGTGCGGCTCCAAATCACGACCCCGGGATTAAGAGTCCCGTGCTCTACCGACTGATATTGTAAACATATATTACCTTTTCTCGTCAAGAGATGTCTCATACAACATAAAAAAGTCATTCGTATGTGAAAAAAGTCTATCGAGATGTATCATTAGACAGGCAAAGAAACGGCAGACGCTATATTTTTCATTTCCGACGTATTTGCTTTAACATCCGCTGGGTTTATTACACATAAAAATTAGTCTTGAAGACTATGAACCTCTCCTTGTTTGTGTGTGTTTGCTGACGTATTTGTGTTATTTGTGTTTTGCTTAGAGGCCTGTTTCTATATCACTATGTTCGTCTGTTAATGGAAAATTGACTTGAAAAGAACAATACAATTAGGTATTTTTCTCAGTCGCCTTATGTCACTTAACGTATTGTGAATAACCTTTAGCATTTGTACAGCCTTGTACCAGTCTGTACGCTGATAAGACAGCCGATTGAAACGTCGCTACATCACATCCGTCATGTTGTGAAATATCGTAGGGATTGGTTGTAAGAATACACATCAGTTTCATGTTTTCGGTAATTGTGGAGTGCAACATGTAATTTAGGATATGATTGACCAAAATTGACCCGATCGTGAACTTGTCTCTTTCCGCCGGCATCTTGATCAAGGGAAACAAATTTGTTAAATATAAAGCCCCCAATTGTGACGAATTACGTGGGAGGTATGTTTCACGATCTGACGTTAATAGCCGTGCGATATTAAATGACGAACACTAGTTGTGCCTTCTCAGAGCAAGAGAAACGTGTTATACAAACCAAGAGCCAGTCCGACATCGTTTCTTCAATTCCCGATGTGTTCTTATCACATCTAATATGAATATATACCTTATATTTAATCATCAAACCTTTCTTTGAATATTTTCTATTTTGGTTTGACTTTGTTATTTTGAATATAGTTTGGAAGTAGTTGCACGAATACACATCGATCTGATGTGCTTGGTGATACTCCTCTTGTAAACTGCAGGATGTTGGTTAGGACAGCAAAGGCCGAGATTGTTCATATTGTGAATTCGTCTGCTTCCGGTGTCATATTGTTCCATGTTAATTAAAAATTTCTTTAGAATAATGGTTTCACTATCGACTAATTACAACGCAGTATTTAGTTCATGCCATGACATAAATATCCAGGCGATGACTGAAGAACGATATTACTAGCTGTACCTTTCTCAAAACAAACGTTAGTCTGATAAGTCAACAGCCAATAGAAAGTTTTTTCTTCAACATCCGATGGTGATGTGCCATATCTAACACGACTATATACCTTCTATTTAGTCTTAGAACTTTACATTGACGATTGTCCTTAACATTTGTGATTGTTATTATGTATTAAGCTCAATACAGCATTTACCACTTTATCTTAGAATATTCGTTACCAGATTCTTTGGTGTGAAAGATCCCTACCAGAAACTTATATGACGGTAACAGATTAACTGCTGATGTCTGAACGATAGATCACTTATAATTAGCTACAGAACACTTAAAATTAAAAAAGCTAATATGGGACTAGTCGAATCACAAAAGGTCTCTTATGGGATATTTGTTTAAAAAACTATAGCAAGAAGAAAATGTGTTTATTCAACTCAATTATGCAATTCCTCGTATCCAAATGAAGAGGAAAATTCGAAAACACTTAATGAAAATAAAACGAGATGGCATTTCGAAAAACGAACATGATTCTTGGGTGACCAGGTTACGCTCAGAAGTCAAATAATTCAAATGTTTACCTACCTTACAAGCAAATTGAACAAAAGAGGTGTTTTGCTGTGGAATTTTGAGAAAGTGCAAATTACTACGGCAAAATATTGATGAGAAATACGCCACTAAAAACTGTATTTACAAACAAAGCTGTAGCTATTAAAATATACACGCCCGATGTGGGGCTCGAACCCACGACCCCGGGATTAAGAGTCCCGTGCTCTACCGACTGAGCTAACCGGGCAGATAATGTTAACATCTATTGACTTTTCTCATCAAGAGACATCGTATTTATATATCATAATAAAAAAACAACATTAGCTGTCATTATTTCACATAAAATTTACTCATGGTGACTGAGAAAAAGAATGTTCGATAACAAACTCTTTCGTGTGATACATCGATATGGCAAAATTATGAGACCATGTCATTAAAATTTATGCACCAAAGATTAACTTCCAAACTGAAGGAAAATATATCGTATATGATTAACCATGTAAAATTAGAAAAATGTATTTTGTGATTACCTTGAACCCAAAAGGTCTCTTGCGAAATACTTTTTTTGAAACGATAACAGACTATTTCTCTATTCAGTGCAATTATACAATTTCACGTACCATAAGATAGAAAGTCTAAGCAAACTTAATACAAACAAAAAACAGGAATATGGCGGGATAAATGAACAACATATTTGGGTCAAACTCTAAAGTCAAATAAATCAAATTATTAATTACCTTACAAAAACTTTCGCAAAACATGTTACTCCACGATGACGCGGTGTGGAAGTTTATGGCAAAGTACAAACTATAAAAAAGTTCAGCACTGTTCAACCTAATCATCAGCTATATAAAGCAAACAATAAGGAGACATATACATCTAAAAGTTGTATTTACCAGTCTTGTGTTAACCAGGCTGATATTGATAACAGTTATTCCCTTTTCTCCTCAAGTTGATTTCGTATTCTTAACTCACAATGATGCGTAGTAAAATGTTAAGACAGTGTGCAAAATGTTATTTTATCACATAAAATTGTCCTCTGTCATATAAAGCACTATAATCAAAATCGAATCGCCCAATGTGCGGCTCCAAATCACGACCCCAGGATTAAGAGTCCCGTGCTCTACCGACTGATATTGTAAACATATATTACCTTTTCTCGTCAAGAGATGTCTCATACAACATAAAAAAGTCATTCGTATGTGAAAAAAGTCTATCGAGATGTATCATTAGACAGGCAAAGAAACGGCAGACGCTATATTTTTCATTTCCGACGTATTTGCTTTAACATCCGCTGGGTTTATTACACATAAAAATTAGTCTTGAAGACTATGAACCTCTCCTTGTTTGTGTGTGTTTGCTGACGTATTTGTGTTATTTGTGTTTTGCTTAGAGGCCTGTTTCTATATCACTATGTTCGTCTGTTAATGGAAAATTGACTTGAAAAGAACAATACAATTAGGTATTTTTCTCAGTCGCCTTATGTCACTTAACGTATTGTGAATAACCTTTAGCATTTGTACAGCCTTGTACCAGTCTGTACGCTGATAAGACAGCCGATTGAAACGTCGCTACATCACATCCGTCATGTTGTGAAATATCGTAGGGATTGGTTGTAAGAATACACATCAGTTTCATGTTTTCGGTAATTGTGGAGTGCAACATGTAATTTAGGATATGATTGACCAAAATTGACCCGATCGTGAACTTGTCTCTTTCCGCCGGCATCTTGATCAAGGGAAACAAATTTGTTAAATATAAAGCCCCCAATTGTGACGAATTACGTGGGAGGTATGTTTCACGATCTGACGTTAATAGCCGTGCGATATTAAATGACGAACACTAGTTGTGCCTTCTCAGAGCAAGAGAAACGTGTTATACAAACCAAGAGCCAGTCCGACATCGTTTCTTCAATTCCCGATGTGTTCTTATCACATCTAATATGAATATATACCTTATATTTAATCATCAAACCTTTCTTTGAATATTTTCTATTTTGGTTTGACTTTGTTATTTTGAATATAGTTTGGAAGTAGTTGCACGAATACACATCGATCTGATGTGCTTGGTGATACTCCTCTTGTAAACTGCAGGATGTTGGTTAGGACAGCAAAGGCCGAGATTGTTCATATTGTGAATTCGTCTGCTTCCGGTGTCATATTGTTCCATGTTAATTAAAAATTTCTTTAGAATAATGGTTTCACTATCGACTAATTACAACGCAGTATTTAGTTCATGCCATGACATAAATATCCAGGCGATGACTGAAGAACGATATTACTAGCTGTACCTTTCTCAAAACAAACCTTAGTCTGATAAGTCAACAGCCAATAGAAAGTTTTTTCTTCAACATCCGATGGTGATGTGCCATATCTAACACGACTATATACCTTCTATTTAGTCTTAGAACTTTACATTGACGATTGTCCTTAAGATTTGTGATTGTTATTATGTATTAAGCTCAATACAGCATATACCACTTTATCTTAGAATATTCGTTACCAGATTCTTTGGTGTGAAAGATCCCTACCAGAAACTTATATGACGGTAACAGATTAACTGCTGATGTCTGAACGATAGATCACTTATAATTAGCTACAGAACACTTAAAATTAAAAAAGCTAATATGGGACTAGTCGAATCACAAAAGGTCTCTTATGGGATATTTGTTTAAAAAACTATAGCAAGAAGAAAATGTGTTTATTCAACTCAATTATGCAATTCCTCGTATCCAAATGAAGAGGAAAATTCGAAAACACTTAATGAAAATAAAACGAGATGGCATTTCGAAAAACGAACATGATTCTTGGGTGACCAGGTTACGCTCAGAAGTCAAATAATTCAAATGTTTACCTACCTTACAAGCAAATTGAACAAAAGAGGTGTTTTGCTGTGGAATTTTGAGAAAGTGCAAATTACTACGGCAAAATATTGATGAGAAATACGCCACTAAAAACTGTATTTACAAACAAAGCTGTAGCTATTAAAATATACACGCTCGATGTGGGGCTCGAACCCACGACCCCGGGATTAAGAGTCCCGTGCTCTACCGACTGAGCTAACCGGGCAGATAATGTTAACATCTATTGACTTTTCTCATCAAGAGACATCGTATTTATATATCATAATAAAAAAACAACATTAGCTGTCATTATTTCACATAAAATTTACTCATGGTGACTGAAAAAAAAGAATGTTCGATAACAAACTCTTTCGTGTGATACATCGATATGGCAAAATTATGAGACCATGTCATTAAAACTTATGCACCAAAGATTAACTTCCAAACTGAAGGAAAATATATCGTATATGATTAACCATGTAAAATTAGAAAAATGTATTTTGTGATTACCTTGAACCCAAAAGGTCTCTTGCGAAATACTTTTTTTGAAACGATAACAGACTATTTCTCTATTCAGTGCAATTATACAATTTCACGTACCATAAGATAGAAAGTCTAAGCAAACTTAATACAAACAAAAAACAGGAATATGGCGGGATAAATGAACAACATATTTGGCTCAAACTCTAAAATCAAATAAATCAAATTATTAATTACCTTACAAAAACTTTCGCAAAACATGTTACTCCACGATGACGCGGTGTGGAAGTTTATGGCAAAGTACAAACTATAAAAAAGTTCAGCACTGTTCAACCTAATCATCAGCTATATAAAGCAAACAATAAGGAGACATATACATCTAAAAGTTGTATTTACCAGTCTTGTGTTAACCAGGCTGATATTGATAACAGTTATTCCCTTTTCTCCTCAAGTTGATTTCGTATTCTTAACTCACAATGATGCGTAGTAAAATGTTAAGACAGTGTGCAAAATGTTATTTTATCACATAAAATTGTCCTCTGTCATATAAAGCACTATAATCAAAATCGAATCGCCCAATGTGCGGCTCCAAATCACGACCCCGGGATTAAGAGTCCCGTGCTCTACCGACTGATATTGTAAACATATATTACCTTTTCTCGTCAAGAGATGTCTCATACAACATAAAAAAGTCATTCGTATGTGAAAAAAGTCTATCGAGATGTATCATTAGACAGGCAAAGAAACGGCAGACGCTATATTTTTCATTTCCGACGTATTTGCTTTAACATCCGCTGGGTTTATTACACATAAAAATTAGTCTTGAAGACTATGAACCTCTCCTTGTTTGTGTGTGTTTGCTGACGTATTTGTGTTATTTGTGTTTTGCTTAGAGGCCTGTTTCTATATCACTATGTTCGTCTGTTAATGGAAAATTGACTTGAAAAGAACAATACAATTAGGTATTTTTCTCAGTCGCCTTATGTCACTTAACGTATTGTGAATAACCTTTAGCATTTGTACAGCCTTGTACCAGTCTGTACGCTGATAAGACAGCCGATTGAAACGTCGCTACATCACATCCGTCATGTTGTGAAATATCGTAGGGATTGGTTGTAAGAATACACATCAGTTTCATGTTTTCGGTAATTGTGGAGTGCAACATGTAATTTAGGATATGATTGACCAAAATTGACCCGATCGTGAACTTGTCTCTTTCCGCCGGCATCTTGATCAAGGGAAACAAATTTGTTAAATATAAAGCCCCCAATTGTGACGAATTACGTGGGAGGTATGTTTCACGATCTGACGTTAATAGCCGTGCGATATTAAATGACGAACACTAGTTGTGCCTTCTCAGAGCAAGAGAAACGTGTTATACAAACCAAGAGCCAGTCCGACATCGTTTCTTCAATTCCCGATGTGTTCTTATCACATCTAATATGAATATATACCTTATATTTAATCATCAAACCTTTCTTTGAATATTTTCTATTTTGGTTTGACTTTGTTATTTTGAATATAGTTTGGAAGTAGTTGCACGAATACACATCGATCTGATGTGCTTGGTGATACTCCTCTTGTAAACTGCAGGATGTTGGTTAGGACAGCAAAGGCCGAGATTGTTCATATTGTGAATTCGTCTGCTTCCGGTGTCATATTGTTCCATGTTAATTAAAAATTTCTTTAGAATAATGGTTTCACTATCGACTAATTACAACGCAGTATTTAGTTCATGCCATGACATAAATATCCAGGCGATGACTGAAGAACGATATTACTAGCTGTACCTTTCTCAAAACAAACGTTAGTCTGATAAGTCAACAGCCAATAGAAAGTTTTTTCTTCAACATCCGATGGTGATGTGCCATATCTAACACGA
The DNA here is from genome assembly GCA_028554795.2 of Sinohyriopsis cumingii. NCBI lineage: Eukaryota > Metazoa > Mollusca > Bivalvia > Unionida > Unionidae > Sinohyriopsis > Sinohyriopsis cumingii. Next base: position 48,662,181 of record CM068833.1, read on the forward strand.
CTATATACCTTCTATTTAGTCTTAGAACTTTACATTGACGATTGTCCTTAACATTTGTGATTGTTATTATGTATTAAGCTCAATACAGCATTTACCACTTTATCTTAGAATATTCGTTACCAGATTCTTTGGTGTGAAAGATCCCTACCAGAAACTTATATGACGGTAACAGATTAACTGCTGATGTCTGAACGATAGATCACTTATAATTAGCTACAGAACACTTAAAATTAAAAAAGCTAATATGGGACTAGTCGAATCACAAAAGGTCTCTTATGGGATATTTGTTTAAAAAACTATAGCAAGAAGAAAATGTGTTTATTCAACTCAATTATGCAATTCCTCGTATCCAAATGAAGAGGAAAATTCGAAAACACTTAATGAAAATAAAACGAGATGGCATTTCGAAAAACGAACATGATTCTTGGGTGACCAGGTTACGCTCAGAAGTCAAATAATTCAAATGTTTACCTACCTTACAAGCAAATTGAACAAAAGAGGTGTTTTGCTGTGGAATTTTGAGAAAGTGCAAATTACTACGGCAAAATATTGATGAGAAATACGCCACTAAAAACTGTATTTACAAACAAAGCTGTAGCTATTAAAATATACACGCCCGATGTGGGGCTCGAACCCACGACCCCGGGATTAAGAGTCCCGTGCTCTACCGACTGAGCTAACCGGGCAGATAATGTTAACATCTATTGACTTTTCTCATCAAGAGACATCGTATTTATATATCATAATAAAAAAACAACATTAGCTGTCATTATTTCACATAAAATTTACTCATGGTGACTGAAAAAAAAGAATGTTCGATAACAAACTCTTTCGTGTGATACATCGATATGGCAAAATTATGAGACCATGTCATTAAAACTTATGCACCAAAGATTAACTTCCAAACTGAAGGAAAATATATCGTATATGATTAACCATGTAAAATTAGAAAAATGTATTTTGTGATTACCTTGAACCCAAAAGGTCTCTTGCGAAATACTTTTTTTGAAACGATAACAGACTATTTCTCTATTCAGTGCAATTATACAATTTCACGTACCATAAGATAGAAAGTCTAAGCAAACTTAATACAAACAAAAAACAGGAATATGGCGGGATAAATGAACAACATATTTGGCTCAAACTCTAAAATCAAATAAATCAAATTATTAATTACCTTACAAAAACTTTCGCAAAACATGTTACTCCACGATGACGCGGTGTGGAAGTTTATGGCAAAGTACAAACTATAAAAAAGTTCAGCACTGTTCAACCTAATCATCAGCTATATAAAGCAAACAATAAGGAGACATATACATCTAAAAGTTGTATTTACCAGTCTTGTGTTAACCAGGCTGATATTGATAACAGTTATTCCCTTTTCTCCTCAAGTTGATTTCGTATTCTTAACTCACAATGATGCGTAGTAAAATGTTAAGACAGTGTGCAAAATGTTATTTTATCACATAAAATTGTCCTCTGTCATATAAAGCACTATAATCAAAATCGAATCGCCCAATGTGCGGCTCCAAATCACGACCCCGGGATTAAGAGTCCCGTGCTCTACCGACTGATATTGTAAACATATATTACCTTTTCTCGTCAAGAGATGTCTCATACAACATAAAAAAGTCATTCGTATGTGAAAAAAGTCTATCGAGATGTATCATTAGACAGGCAAAGAAACGGCAGACGCTATATTTTTCATTTCCGACGTATTTGCTTTAACATCCGCTGGGTTTATTACACATAAAAATTAGTCTTGAAGACTATGAACCTCTCCTTGTTTGTGTGTGTTTGCTGACGTATTTGTGTTATTTGTGTTTTGCTTAGAGGCCTGTTTCTATATCACTATGTTCGTCTGTTAATGGAAAATTGACTTGAAAAGAACAATACAATTAGGTATTTTTCTCAGTCGCCTTATGTCACTTAACGTATTGTGAATAACCTTTAGCATTTGTACAGCCTTGTACCAGTCTGTACGCTGATAAGACAGCCGATTGAAACGTCGCTACATCACATCCGTCATGTTGTGAAATATCGTAGGGATTGGTTGTAAGAATACACATCAGTTTCATGTTTTCGGTAATTGTGGAGTGCAACATGTAATTTAGGATATGATTGACCAAAATTGACCCGATCGTGAACTTGTCTCTTTCCGCCGGCATCTTGATCAAGGGAAACAAATTTGTTAAATATAAAGCCCCCAATTGTGACGAATTACGTGGGAGGTATGTTTCACGATCTGACGTTAATAGCCGTGCGATATTAAATGACGAACACTAGTTGTGCCTTCTCAGAGCAAGAGAAACGTGTTATACAAACCAAGAGCCAGTCCGACATCGTTTCTTCAATTCCCGATGTGTTCTTATCACATCTAATATGAATATATACCTTATATTTAATCATCAAACCTTTCTTTGAATATTTTCTATTTTGGTTTGACTTTGTTATTTTGAATATAGTTTGGAAGTAGTTGCACGAATACACATCGATCTGATGTGCTTGGTGATACTCCTCTTGTAAACTGCAGGATGTTGGTTAGGACAGCAAAGGCCGAGATTGTTCATATTGTGAATTCGTCTGCTTCCGGTGTCATATTGTTCCATGTTAATTAAAAATTTCTTTAGAATAATGGTTTCACTATCGACTAATTACAACGCAGTATTTAGTTCATGCCATGACATAAATATCCAGGCGATGACTGAAGAACGATATTACTAGCTGTACCTTTCTCAAAACAAACGTTAGTCTGATAAGTCAACAGCCAATAGAAAGTTTTTTCTTCAACATCCGATGGTGATGTGCCATATCTAACACGACTATATACCTTCTATTTAGTCTTAGAACTTTACATTGACGATTGTCCTTAACATTTGTGATTGTTATTATGTATTAAGCTCAATACAGCATTTACCACTTTATCTTAGAATATTCGTTACCAGATTCTTTGGTGTGAAAGATCCCTACCAGAAACTTATATGACGGTAACAGATTAACTGCTGATGTCTGAACGATAGATCACTTATAATTAGCTACAGAACACTTAAAATTAAAAAAGCTAATATGGGACTAGTCGAATCACAAAAGGTCTCTTATGGGATATTTGTTTAAAAAACTATAGCAAGAAGAAAATGTGTTTATTCAACTCAATTATGCAATTCCTCGTATCCAAATGAAGAGGAAAATTCGAAAACACTTAATGAAAATAAAACGAGATGGCATTTCGAAAAACGAACATGATTCTTGGGTGACCAGGTTACGCTCAGAAGTCAAATAATTCAAATGTTTACCTACCTTACAAGCAAATTGAACAAAAGAGGTGTTTTGCTGTGGAATTTTGAGAAAGTGCAAATTACTACGGCAAAATATTGATGAGAAATACGCCACTAAAAACTGTATTTACAAACAAAGCTGTAGCTATTAAAATATACACGCCCGATGTGGGGCTCGAACCCACGACCCCGGGATTAAGAGTCCCGTGCTCTACCGACTGAGCTAACCGGGCAGATAATGTTAACATCTATTGACTTTTCTCATCAAGAGACATCGTATTTATATATCATAATAAAAAAACAACATTAGCTGTCATTATTTCACATAAAATTTACTCATGGTGACTGAGAAAAAGAATGTTCGATAACAAACTCTTTCGTGTGATACATCGATATGGCAAAATTATGAGACCATGTCATTAAAATTTATGCACCAAAGATTAACTTCCAAACTGAAGGAAAATATATCGTATATGATTAACCATGTAAAATTAGAAAAATGTATTTTGTGATTACCTTGAACCCAAAAGGTCTCTTGCGAAATACTTTTTTTGAAACGATAACAGACTATTTCTCTATTCAGTGCAATTATACAATTTCACGTACCATAAGATAGAAAGTCTAAGCAAACTTAATACAAACAAAAAACAGGAATATGGCGGGATAAATGAACAACATATTTGGGTCAAACTCTAAAGTCAAATAAATCAAATTATTAATTACCTTACAAAAACTTTCGCAAAACATGTTACTCCACGATGACGCGGTGTGGAAGTTTATGGCAAAGTACAAACTATAAAAAAGTTCAGCACTGTTCAACCTAATCATCAGCTATATAAAGCAAACAATAAGGAGACATATACATCTAAAAGTTGTATTTACCAGTCTTGTGTTAACCAGGCTGATATTGATAACAGTTATTCCCTTTTCTCCTCAAGTTGATTTCGTATTCTTAACTCACAATGATGCGTAGTAAAATGTTAAGACAGTGTGCAAAATGTTATTTTATCACATAAAATTGTCCTCTGTCATATAAAGCACTATAATCAAAATCGAATCGCCCAATGTGCGGCTCCAAATCACGACCCCAGGATTAAGAGTCCCGTGCTCTACCGACTGATATTGTAAACATATATTACCTTTTCTCGTCAAGAGATGTCTCATACAACATAAAAAAGTCATTCGTATGTGAAAAAAGTCTATCGAGATGTATCATTAGACAGGCAAAGAAACGGCAGACGCTATATTTTTCATTTCCGACGTATTTGCTTTAACATCCGCTGGGTTTATTACACATAAAAATTAGTCTTGAAGACTATGAACCTCTCCTTGTTTGTGTGTGTTTGCTGACGTATTTGTGTTATTTGTGTTTTGCTTAGAGGCCTGTTTCTATATCACTATGTTCGTCTGTTAATGGAAAATTGACTTGAAAAGAACAATACAATTAGGTATTTTTCTCAGTCGCCTTATGTCACTTAACGTATTGTGAATAACCTTTAGCATTTGTACAGCCTTGTACCAGTCTGTACGCTGATAAGACAGCCGATTGAAACGTCGCTACATCACATCCGTCATGTTGTGAAATATCGTAGGGATTGGTTGTAAGAATACACATCAGTTTCATGTTTTCGGTAATTGTGGAGTGCAACATGTAATTTAGGATATGATTGACCAAAATTGACCCGATCGTGAACTTGTCTCTTTCCGCCGGCATCTTGATCAAGGGAAACAAATTTGTTAAATATAAAGCCCCCAATTGTGACGAATTACGTGGGAGGTATGTTTCACGATCTGACGTTAATAGCCGTGCGATATTAAATGACGAACACTAGTTGTGCCTTCTCAGAGCAAGAGAAACGTGTTATACAAACCAAGAGCCAGTCCGACATCGTTTCTTCAATTCCCGATGTGTTCTTATCACATCTAATATGAATATATACCTTATATTTAATCATCAAACCTTTCTTTGAATATTTTCTATTTTGGTTTGACTTTGTTATTTTGAATATAGTTTGGAAGTAGTTGCACGAATACACATCGATCTGATGTGCTTGGTGATACTCCTCTTGTAAACTGCAGGATGTTGGTTAGGACAGCAAAGGCCGAGATTGTTCATATTGTGAATTCGTCTGCTTCCGGTGTCATATTGTTCCATGTTAATTAAAAATTTCTTTAGAATAATGGTTTCACTATCGACTAATTACAACGCAGTATTTAGTTCATGCCATGACATAAATATCCAGGCGATGACTGAAGAACGATATTACTAGCTGTACCTTTCTCAAAACAAACCTTAGTCTGATAAGTCAACAGCCAATAGAAAGTTTTTTCTTCAACATCCGATGGTGATGTGCCATATCTAACACGACTATATACCTTCTATTTAGTCTTAGAACTTTACATTGACGATTGTCCTTAAGATTTGTGATTGTTATTATGTATTAAGCTCAATACAGCATATACCACTTTATCTTAGAATATTCGTTACCAGATTCTTTGGTGTGAAAGATCCCTACCAGAAACTTATATGACGGTAACAGATTAACTGCTGATGTCTGAACGATAGATCACTTATAATTAGCTACAGAACACTTAAAATTAAAAAAGCTAATATGGGACTAGTCGAATCACAAAAGGTCTCTTATGGGATATTTGTTTAAAAAACTATAGCAAGAAGAAAATGTGTTTATTCAACTCAATTATGCAATTCCTCGTATCCAAATGAAGAGGAAAATTCGAAAACACTTAATGAAAATAAAACGAGATGGCATTTCGAAAAACGAACATGATTCTTGGGTGACCAGGTTACGCTCAGAAGTCAAATAATTCAAATGTTTACCTACCTTACAAGCAAATTGAACAAAAGAGGTGTTTTGCTGTGGAATTTTGAGAAAGTGCAAATTACTACGGCAAAATATTGATGAGAAATACGCCACTAAAAACTGTATTTACAAACAAAGCTGTAGCTATTAAAATATACACGCTCGATGTGGGGCTCGAACCCACGACCCCGGGATTAAGAGTCCCGTGCTCTACCGACTGAGCTAACCGGGCAGATAATGTTAACATCTATTGACTTTTCTCATCAAGAGACATCGTATTTATATATCATAATAAAAAAACAACATTAGCTGTCATTATTTCACATAAAATTTACTCATGGTGACTGAAAAAAAAGAATGTTCGATAACAAACTCTTTCGTGTGATACATCGATATGGCAAAATTATGAGACCATGTCATTAAAACTTATGCACCAAAGATTAACTTCCAAACTGAAGGAAAATATATCGTATATGATTAACCATGTAAAATTAGAAAAATGTATTTTGTGATTACCTTGAACCCAAAAGGTCTCTTGCGAAATACTTTTTTTGAAACGATAACAGACTATTTCTCTATTCAGTGCAATTATACAATTTCACGTACCATAAGATAGAAAGTCTAAGCAAACTTAATACAAACAAAAAACAGGAATATGGCGGGATAAATGAACAACATATTTGGGTCAAACTCTAAAATCAAATAAATCAAATTATTAATTACCTTACAAAAACTTTCGCAAAACATGTTACTCCACGATGACGCGGTGTGGAAGTTTATGGCAAAGTACAAACTATAAAAAAGTTCAGCACTGTTCAACCTAATCATCAGCTATATAAAGCAAACAATAAGGAGACATATACATCTAAAAGTTGTATTTACCAGTCTTGTGTTAACCAGGCTGATATTGATAACAGTTATTCCCTTTTCTCCTCAAGTTGATTTCGTATTCTTAACTCACAATGATGCGTAGTAAAATGTTAAGACAGTGTGCAAAATGTTATTTTATCACATAAAATTGTCCTCTGTCATATAAAACACTATAATCAAAATCGAATCGCCCAATGTGCGGCTCCAACCCACGACCCCGGGATTAAGAGTCCCGTGCTCTACCGACTGATATTGTAAACATATATTACCTTTTCTCGTCAAGAGATGTCTCATACAATATAAACCAGTCATTCGTATGTGAAAAAAGTCTATCGAGATGTATCATTAGACAGGCAAAGAAAAGGCAGACGCTATATTTTTCATTTCCGACGTATTTGCTTTAACATCCGCTGGGTTTATTACACATAAAAATTAGTCTTGAAGACTATGAACCTCTCCTTGTTTGTGTGTGTTTGCTGACGTATTTGTGTTATTTGTGTTTTGCTTAGATGCCTGTTTTTATATCACTATGTTCGTCTGTTAATGGAAAATTGACTTGAAAAGAACAATACAATTAGGTATTTTTCTCAGTCGCCTTATGTCACTTAACGTATTGTGAATAACCTTTAGCATTTTTACAGCCTTGTACCAGTCTGTACGCTGATAAGACAGCCGATTGAAACGTCGCTACATCACATCCGTCATGTTGTGAAATATCGTAGGGATTGGTTGTAAGAATACACATCAGTTTCATGTTTTCGGTAATTGTGGAGTGCAACATGTAATTTAGGATATGATTGACCAAAATTGACCCGATCGTGAACTTGTCTCTTTCCGCCGGCATCTTGATCAAGGGAAACAAATTTGTTAAATATAAAGCCCCCAATTGTGACGAATTACGTGGGAGGTATGTTTCACGATCTGACGTTAATAGCCGTGCGATATTAAATGACGAACACTAGTTGTGCCTTCTCAGAGCAAGAGAAACGTGTTATACAAACCAAGAGCCAGTCCGACGTCGTTTCTTCAATTCCCGATGTGTTCTTATCACATCTAATATGAATATATACCTTATATTTAATCATCAAACCTTTCTTTGAATATTTTCTATTTTGGTTTGACTTTGTTATTTTGAATATAGTTTGGAAGTAGTTGCACGAATACACATCGATCTGATGTGCTTGGTGATACTCCTCTTGTAAACTGCAGGATGTTGGTTAGGACAGCAAAGGCCGAGATTGTTCATATTGTGAATTCGTCTGCTTCCGGTGTCATATTGTTCCATGTTAATTAAAAATGTCTTTAGAATAATGGTTTCACTATCGACTAATTACAACGCAGTATTTAGTTCATGCCATGACATAAATATCCAGGCGATGACTGAAGAACGATATTACTAGCTGTACCTTTCTCAAAACAAACGTTAGTCTGATAAGTCAACAGCCAATAGAAAGTTTTTTCTTCAACATCCGATGGTGATGTGCCATATCTAACACGACTATATACCTTCTATTTAGTCTTAGAACTTTACATTGACGATTGTCCTTAACATTTGTGATTGTTATTATGTATTAAGCTCAATACAGCATTTACCACTTTATCTTAGAATATTCGTTACCAGATTCTTTGGTGTGAAAGATCCCTACCAGAAACTTATATGACGGTAACAGATTAACTGCTGATGTCTGAACGATAGATCACTTATAATTAGCTACAGAACACTTAAAATTAAAAAAGCTAATATGGGACTAGTCGAATCACAAAAGGTCTCTTATGGGATATTTGTTTAAAAAACTATAGCAAGAAGAAAATGTGTTTATTCAACTCAATTATGCAATTCCTCGTATCCAAATGAAGAGGAAAATTCGAAAACACTTAATGAAAATAAAACGAGATGGCATTTCGAAAAACGAACATGATTCTTGGGTGACCAGGTTACGCTCAGAAGTCAAATAATTCAAATGTTTACCTACCTTACAAGCAAATTGAACAAAAGAGGTGTTTTGCTGTGGAATTTTGAGAAAGTGCAAATTACTACGGCAAAATATTGATGAGAAATACGCCACTAAAAACTGTATTTACAAACAAAGCTGTAGCTATTAAAATATACACGCCCGATGTGGGGCTCGAAGCCACGACCCCGGGATTAAGAGTCCCGTGCTCTACCGACTGAGCTAACCGGGCAGATAATGTTAACATCTATTGACTTTTCTCATCAAGAGACATCGTATTTATATATCATAATAAAAAAACAACATTAGCTGTCATTATTTCACATAAAATTTACTCATGGTGACTGAAAAAAAAGAATGTTCGATAACAAACTCTTTCGTGTGATACATCGATATGGCAAAATTATGAGACCATGTCATTAAAACTTATGCACCAAAGATTAACTTCCAAACTGAAGGAAAATATATCGTATATGATTAACCATGTAAAATTAGAAAAATGTATTTTGTGATTACCTTGAACCCAAAAGGTCTCTTGCGAAATACTTTTTTTGAAACGATAACAGACTATTTCTCTATTCAGTGCAATTATACAATTTCACGTACCATAAGATAGAAAGTCTAAGCAAACTTAATACAAACAAAAAACAGGAATATGGCGGGATAAATGAACAACATATTTGGCTCAAACTCTAAAATCAAATAAATCAAATTATTAATTACCTTACAAAAACTTTCGCAAAACATGTTACTCCACGATGACGCGGTGTGGAAGTTTATGGCAAAGTACAAACTATAAAAAAGTTCAGCACTGTTCAACCTAATCATCAGCTATATAAAGCAAACAATAAGGAGACATATACATCTAAAAGTTGTATTTACCAGTCTTGTGTTAACCAGGCTGATATTGATAACAGTTATTCCCTTTTCTCCTCAAGTTGATTTCGTATTCTTAACTCACAATGATGCGTAGTAAAATGTTAAGACAGTGTGCAAAATGTTATTTTATCACATAAAATTGTCCTCTGTCATATAAAGCACTATAATCAAAATCGAATCGCCCAATGTGCGGCTCCAAATCACGACCCCGGGATTAAGAGTCCCGTGCTCTACCGACTGATATTGTAAACATATATTACCTTTTCTCGTCAAGAGATGTCTCATACAACATAAAAAAGTCATTCGTATGTGAAAAAAGTCTATCGAGATGTATCATTAGACAGGCAAAGAAACGGCAGACGCTATATTTTTCATTTCCGACGTATTTGCTTTAACATCCGCTGGGTTTATTACACATAAAAATTAGTCTTGAAGACTATGAACCTCTCCTTGTTTGTGTGTGTTTGCTGACGTATTTGTGTTATTTGTGTTTTGCTTAGAGGCCTGTTTCTATATCACTATGTTCGTCTGTTAATGGAAAATTGACTTGAAAAGAACAATACAATTAGGTATTTTTCTCAGTCGCCTTATGTCACTTAACGTATTG